>OZ020193.1:54732233-55414733 GCA_963971165.1 Philopedon plagiatum | reverse complement strand
GTGTTAAAAAATATTTATGATGTGTTTTGTATGCATTTTTTAAAACATTTTTTGGGAAAATCGCTTTAAAATTGATGTCCCCCACACTTATCACCAGAAGGATCGCTCAGAAAAATCTGAAAAAATCATGAAAATTAAGAATTAGGTGTAGATTGAGCGAAAATTATCAGCATTAAAAAATTCTAGCGCGATCAATTGTTATAAACAATTTAATTGTTTATTTCCTTATTGAACCATTGTTCGGGTACAAAAAATCGCCAGCCAAGACAAGAATTTTAGTGCGGGCGTATATCTTAAGTTAATTATATTTTTCGGCTATTGTCTTGTTCTAGTTTTCCTTGCAAGTTCAAGAGGCCTGAAAAAAGGTGTAAGCTAATTTAAATACATGGTTTGTAATAAATTTAAACAACAATTTTGTACAAATACCGAATTTATTTTATTATTTATTTAAACCGTTCAGAAAACCGATTCGTCTGGACTAAATACTGTCGATATCTTGGACACTTGGCATATCCAAAAAAAATAATCAATTTTTATACCAATATGAATTATACTCGTAGTTGTCGGGGACTATACCTAATAAAAATACACACTTAATAAATATATACATTTTTATTGATTTAGAAGACTTTTTTACTATTCCCTTCTATCCCCCTGGGGAAGTACCTAAGTACTATATTTTTTCCAGTGTACTATATTTGTATCACTTTTGCCTGCAAAATACTATATTTACAGGAAAAAAAGTTGGCAACCAGACACTGTTCAAGGGAAATGAAACCGTCATTGTGACATGAACGACTGGGGAGGCAAATAAAATATCGTATATACGAAGGAAGTCTCACAGGAAATCGATATTTGGAAATAATAGAGGACGTGTTGCCTGAAATATTAGTTGGCACATTAGCACCTCAATAACTCCAAAGATGACATTTTAGTCAACATTTTTGGAATCCACAGCCACTCCGGTTTTACCCCTCTCACTCCGTCCTCTTTATTATTTTTTAAAAGTGGAAAAAAATTATTGAAACCGGTGTCGCTATTCCGAAGCACACACACAAAACTTGTTGATTTTCACGAGTTTTTTAGCTTTTCATAATCTTTTTATACCAAAAAACCCTTGAAATGGGATCATTCTAGAGAACTCATAACAGAACAAAAAATCATCGAAATCGTATCATCCGTTCAATTCGCCAATATATACAAAAAAAAGAATAAAAACATACATACGGGTCAAACTGATAACCTCGTCTTGTGAAGTCGGTTAAAAACAGAAAACAACGAAAGGATGTTTTAAGGTAAACAAGATTTGCAATATTTTGCCCTGACAGCAGAAAGTTAAAAATTGTAAGAACGACATAGGGGAAATAATTTCTTATATACTAATTAATTACAAAATAAGTCATTAGAAACTGAAATAATAAGCCTACCTTGATCCCCAATGCTATTGTTATGCACATCTAAAAGCCTTAGTCTTGAAAACGAGATGGTGTATCCAAGAGCCTGAGCTCCGGGAGTGGTAATTTCGTTTGAAGGAATTCTAAGAGCAATCAAGCTCGGCCTTGTTCTCAGCCAGTTTGACAAAAGACGAGCACCGTGATCTGCGATCCTATTGGCTCCTAAATCCAACAAGTATAAATTTGTGTGGGTTCGAAGACCGCTCAATAATAACTCAACGTCGTGCCCTAAAAGTAAATATGTTTTTATAACAATCAGTTTTCAAAATCTGCAAAAGCTCTGTGCACGGAACTTCCCTTGTGAAATGTAGTTAAGTTTAATAAAATTATAAACTACAAACTATTTCGTTTTTTTGTCAAACAAAAGTAAGTTACTGTTCTAATAACAAGTTAATTGTTATATATTTAAATAATGCTGCAATAATCAAATATATTTATCGTAAAAATAGACAAAATTTTATGTTTTTAGTGTTCCGTGGAACGGAACACTTATGAAATCACTTCGGTGTCCGTTCGTCCGTCCATCCGTCCGTCCGTCCGTCCGTCCCTCCGTCAGTTCATCCATCCGTCCGTCCGTCGATCCGTCCGTCCGCCCGTCCGTCTGTCACAGGCGATTTTCTCTGAAACTATTCGACGTAAAAGTTTGATATTTGGCACAGAGATAGAGTGTGGCGACCCAATTATAGACGTGAAGTATAAAAAGTTTAATTTTGATTCTGGGGGTAAATTTCGGGAGGTAAATTGGGCAATAGAAAAAGAATTTCAAGGGCATCGTAGTAGTTAGTAAAGTTGGTCGACTTAGTGAGGAGGAGGAGGAGAGAATGACCTATAAAGGACATTAAAACTTGTGTACATAGAAGGTATATTCGAAGGTCATCAAGAGTCCCCCCGAAGGTTATCAACCTTGTCAGAAAGAGAGTGGCGGTAAATAGGAGTCAGAGGTAACTCCCTAAGCATACCAGGAGGCAACGTCATCATATAAGACCCTGTTAGAAAGAGAGTGGTGGTGGCTCATATGCGGAGGGGGATAGGATGTTTATAAAAGCGATACTTCCATTTACTCTCTACTACAGTGTTTATTAAAGTTTTTTTATGAAAAGCGAGATTCTCTGCAGCTCGTAAATGGTTTTTATAAAAATGGATTTTTTAGTGAAGTGTTACTTTTAATAAACTATGTGCAAGAACCAGTGGTGCTAAATATTATTTTAGAAGCAGAAACAGAAATGGATGATATTTTCTTTTGTGAAGTGTAAACAGGTTTTATTAGTGTAGTGATGAAATGGAGGCTTTAGTGACTGAAATGTATGAGAACTTTATTATGTCAGATGCATGATCGCAATGGCACTGAAGAGGACAATGAAGCGCAAGATGTAATATTATACATAAAATATACGGACCATGCATGTATGTGTCAAAAAGCAGCACAAGCTTGTGTAGAGCTTCTAAAGACAAAATACTTTCTAAAGTAAGTGTTAGAATTTAGTAAGTTGGAATTATATGATAACATTCGTGCATTAAAAGTAAAATATAAGCAAATAAAGCATTAACCAATTTATTTAAGATTTATTTACATAAAAATATTTGACGTGTGGGGGGAAAAGCTCCATGGCTAGGAGGAGTTGTGACAAAGAGAAAGCTGAAGAGGTAAAATTAATTTTGTGATAAAAATCTAAATGTAATTAACAAATGGAGAAATAAAAAATATGTTAAATATAGGTTTTTTTATTCATTCATAAAAAAATTATCGGGGATAATACCACGAGAGCTTAAAAATTACCGATAATTTTTCACGATTGCGTGTTTTCTATAATTTCACGAGTCCGCGGGACGAGTGAAATTTGCAAAGAAAACACGTATAGTATAGTTTACATTATACCGTTGACCTTTTCTGCAATAAATCAACTACCTGCTTAAACCCCATTGTGTAGGCCCCAACATCTTCAAACCGCAATAAATGGGTGCAGGGTCGGTTTGAAAATATGAATCTATTATACATAATTATTTATTTTTATTTAGAATTAAAAAGACATTTTAATCCAAAAATTAGGGATGCAGGTAAAGAAAATAAATTATACTCCGGCCCTGCCCGAAAATATGTAAATAGGGATAATTAGGGTTTTATGGCAGTCAAAAGGTCAACGGTATAATGTAAACCATACTATAAGAGTGAAAAAGTATCAGTAATTTTAAAGCTCGAGTGTTATTTAGGGGATTATTTCACGACTGAAAACACAAACTGCTTCCAAATACTCCTCTTACTTTTTACTGTGTTTTCTGGTTCACTTTTCTGGACATTTATGTTAATTTCTTCTTCTGTAGCAGTTCCGAAACGATTCATTTTTACGAAATTTTTCGAAAAACCTTTAAAATGTTGATACAAACAACTAAATAACGAATCATGCCGACGGTTGCTAACAGTAACTACGGGTTTATAGCAATTGCAAGCCTTTTGTTTGGGCTAGTAATTATTTCTGCTGCGATTTAAATAAGTAGGTAGGTAAGCCCAACCGGCAAAAAAATTACTCGGGTGGTATAATAATTTTCCGTCAATACTTTAAATAAACTGCCTGTGAAACAATGATGGGCAAAATATAGTTCATATGGTCGGCATAATAAAACTTTAAGTAACAAATAACTATCCCGTTGGGCAGTCCCAAATCTATTCGAGCAGTAAAATTATTAATTGGGCGGTGAAATTATTACTCGGCTGGTGACAAAATAAATTAGGCTGTGAATAAAATGTGCTCGGTATTTAAATATCGTTCAGCAGTTTTTAAGCAGCGTTTCGTTTTCTGCAAAATATTTACTTTAGAAGCCAGAAAGTCAAATGACCTGTATTTAATATTTTTAGTTGGCAAGGGTTTGAAAATAGCGGGGAGATTCGTTAGTTCGATCGGTTTCTTTAATTCGTCTGTTGAACTTTTGATCATCACTAAGATTGGCCACTTTTGATCTGTTACCAGAGGCGTCGATGCCGAAAATTAAGTACGTATGTATATTCACGTGAAATTAAAAAAGACGGTCAGGTGCGGGTTCAACTCGCTCGTAGGGGGTACCGGACGGCGTGCCGCGTGGCCCGGCGGCGTACCGTAATTTTAAAGAATTCCAAAAATTGAGCTGCTGCTGCGGCCGAGTTCCCCGCGATGTAATGCTGCTGGAGCGGCACTAACGGTGGACAGCATGGTGGGAATTTTAAAGTTGTATATCTCTATTGCTACATACGGGACCCATACCAAATTCAGGTGAGCGTTCTACGAATGTTTTGGTAAAGAAGAAAAATATTTTGTAATTTGCGAAAAAAAGGTAAATTTTTGCTTGGCCCCCCCTGAGAAAAAAATGAACACGTTTAGGTATTTTATTTATTATTTTTTCTAAACACATTTTACACCATTTCGTCGAAAATTTTTAAATTTTAAGAGAAAAAATGTGTTAGTTGAAAGTTAAAGTCATTTGAATTTTTTTAAACTTAAAACGTAATTTAAAAAAAAAATCAAATGACTATAGCTTTCTACTAACACATTTTTTTCTCTTAAAATTTAAAAATTGTCGACGAAATGATGTAAAATTTGTTTAGAAAAATTAATAAATAAAATACCTAAATGTGTTCATTTTTTCTCAGGGGGGGGGCAAGCAAAAATTTAACTTTTTTTCTTTACCAAAACATTCCTAGTAGGCTCACCTGAATTTGGTGTGGGTCCCGTATGTAGCAATAGAGATATACAACTTTAAAATTCCTGTGGGCGCTCATGGTGGGCAGCCTTACTAATAATACCATGAAATGTATGTGCTTTTACATTAATAAATATTTGGAGTTTTCTAATTAAATGCTTTATTGTTTACGTAATTAATTACCCCTTATTACACGCTAAGTTAATTTTAGAGCAGTCAGAACAGTATTAGATTACCCATCAATTTGTAATGTTACAATATTTTTTCAGCAGTCAACTTGATTTTGGAGCAGGCAAAAAAAAATAACATGTAATTTATTTCGCACAGCCAAATATTTATTTAGTTGCAACTTATTTTTTTTTACTGCTTAAAAGATTTTGAAGCTGCTTGTTCGAATCTAAAATGCAGACCAATTTTTGTTTTATTACCTGATCAAGCTTCACCGCCCAATCCATCATTTTGCCGGCCAATCGTATATTACGATGTGTCAAAATTGTAAAATTTCGCTGCCCGTTTAAATCACACCCTTTTGTTTGTATCGAAATTAATATGACAACAAAGAAAATGACAGTAAAAAATTATGGGTGTAATGTTTTTTATTGACGTAACGTCAAAAAATTATCGCTGTAATTTTAAAAAAACTTTACTCATCTTATGGGACTTTTAACACATGAGTGAAATAATCATACATATACAACACATTTGAAAGTGCACACATGGAAGGTGACTGACTTCGAATGGAAAAAACATTTTGGTGTTGATGCCTGTAGAGTTGGTTGTTCATCTAGTTCAACTATGGATTTGATACAATATTTTCTAATATAAGTAGCCCTTTCACTCCCCTTGACATAAACAAATTGTGCATCTTCGGTCAATTTTTGTAGAAGGGTAGAAAAGTGATATATCCGGTATATCCAACATTCCGGTTGATTCAGTGATAATTCTTCATTAGCCAAATGGCTTGCTTGTGTAAAGCTGTAGAAATGAGATTTAACGGATAGGGTTGTTTAAAGATATGATGACTGATTCGGCATCGATCATATGTAGCTAATTCTTTAGGAATAAACTTATTACGCTCATCCTTAAATCCTTGTAAATCCACAACTAGTCGCATATTTTTATAGATGCAAATTTCTTGAAGACGATTTTTTAAATAGAATATGTACCAGGCCTATCGAGTGTTAAGAATATATGTACAAAGTGCGGGGTCTGAAAAGACGCAAGACGATGGTATCCGACCTACCCTGACGATGAAAATGGATGAGTCCATTTTGTTGTGACATCGGCGGGTCGGTGGTGTGTGGCACTGGCGAGGAACGCCGGGTTAGTGGAGTGAGCGCAAGTAGAGAGAAAGGTCGAGTCGGGCTGCAAAAGCAAGGCACTGCTGCGACGTTAGAAGAGAAAAAGCCAGCAAAGACTGGTGAATAAGAAAGATCCCAAGTTGGGAGAAAAAGTGTGTTTGTAACGGTAGCTACCGAGAAGAAGAAGATCGGCTAAGTAAGTGGATTATTTAGGTGATCTAAGTAGTCATTATTAAGACTCTGTGATTAAACAAAAGGAGTCCGTATTTCTTGTGACCGAGTTGTCATTAAAAACTTAATTGATAATAATTAAACTTATGAGGGGACTTGAGACTTTTATGTTGGGCGGAAATAGGTTAGCTGTGTGAGGCAAGACTAAAAGCAAAAAGAGTGTTAAAGGTTTGAAAGAGACTTTAGAGTTCGAAATAGTTGAGAGCAGAGGCCTTAAAATTATATAAATATGTTCGTTTAGTTTTATTAAAATAAACTCAGATTAGCAGTAAACGAATCCAAATTTTTTTATAGTACCTTTTATCCCAATCTTTTTATAGGAAAAGAGGTGAGGTACATAATTGGCGCCCAACGGGTTAATGTGACTAAATTTGAGTTTATTTAAAAAATAAATAAAAGTTGATTGAACGTTCTCGTTAATCATTGGGTAGACATTTTATTGTAAAGCGAAACCATATTTTTTATACATATAAAGTAAGATGCCTACTAAAGGAAAAAAAGGAAGAAAATCTCATTCAGATTCTAGTTTGGAAGAGGTCGCTGGTGTTGATATGGGACATGTAGTATCGGAAGTTAACAAGAACTTAACGGAAGTTGTGGGCAGTGTTTTAACTACTGCTTTTAGTCATTTAAATGCTACATTAAATAACAATTTTTCGGAATATATTCGGCATGTTGACGATCAGCGTGTCGAACGATTAAAGGAGCCAACGATTTCGACCAAGCTGGATGAGAAGGTAGGAGTCGATGATAGAAATATAAGAGAAACCTATAAAAGCGAGAAAATATCTGTTACAAATAATGATACAAAAATTTATATTTCGACTTGGAAAGAAGTGGGGGGTTCGAACCTGTACTTTTCACCGAATGGGAAAGTACATCCCGTGTTATTTGTAAAAAAACTTATTAAACTGTTAGAGGAGGCGGGGGTACCAGAAGAAAAAAAAGTTTTTTTGGCAACAAATTGCCTACGGGATTCCGCTCAGGATTGGGCGGAAATTAAAGAGTTTACGTCTTTTGACAAGTTTCGAACAGCATTTTTGGAACGGTACTGGGGTATAGAACAAGAACGTGAGGCGTTACGTCAAATTAAATATGGCGTTTATGAAACTGGGTCACGAGCCGATTATTTTTTAAGTCGGATCAGAGAGTGCAAATATTTAAGTCAGTCTATGCAGGAGGAAGAATTTATAGATATGTTGATTAAACATTTTCCTGACGATATCCAGCGCGGGGTCATAAATTCAGGTTTCACGACAATTGATGACGTAGAGAAATATTTGAGAAAAATTGATTTAACATATAGAAGTAGTTCGTTTACGCCGGCAAGTAGTTTTAATAGAGATCTGGGGGGTAGAAATAATTCTAATACCGGAAATATTCCTTCAGGTAATCAGTGGCGTAGAGCCGCTAATAACTCAAACAAAGAAAATTCTCAGTCTGGACAGCTTTCATTTATAAGAAGTTCAGATGAATTATTAGAGGAAAATTTGAGATCAGAAATTAAAGATATGGCTAGGTTGCCTACTATATGCGTTAACGTCGAGAATACAATAAATTCGGCGGCTCTCGTAGATTCGGGATCTCAAATAACTGGAATTTCCGATAAGTTTTTGGACACACTTTTAAGTAAAATTCCCAATATCCCCTGAATTCCTACAGGGTGTACAAGTTTAACGGGGGCCTGGGGTCAAAAAAGTGGTAAAGTTAGGGAACAAGTGTTTTTAAATATTACAGTGGGAGATATAATTTTTGATTATTCTTTTCTAGTAGTACCAAATTTGACCAAGGATATAATTTTGGGTTCAGACTGGATGAATGATTTTAACGTGATTATAGATTTTAAAAATGGGATTTTGAAAGGAAATTTTACTAAAGATGAATACGAAGGTCCTTTTATAAAATCTCTGGGTGTTCAGGAACAGATTATAGTATCTGAAATTTGTGATGACACGGAGTATAGACCAGGTTTAAGTAACAATCAGGCATATTCACGCGACAGTATAACTGAAAAGGCTTACGAATCTGAAACATTTTCTGATAACTATAAGGTAAAGTTGGCTGAACTTTTGCTTTCATATCAGGATATATTTTCGGATAAACCTGGGTTAATTAAGAATTATCAACATAAAATTGTTTTAAGTGATTACAAACCCTTTCATAAAAAACAGTACCCACTGCCGCATGCATATAAACAAGAGGTACGCCGACAAATTAAGGATATGGAAGAATGGGGGGTAATCAGTAAAGCGCAAACTGAATATGCGAGTCCACTTGTAACAGTTAAAAAATCAGACGGTACTATTCGTGTTTGCTTGGACGCGACATTTATAAATTCCAGAATGGTACGAGATCATGAAGTACCACCTAACCCGACAGAACTATTGTACGACTTTAAACCGGGACAATTTTTGAGTTCAGTAGATTTAACTGCTTCTTATTGGCAGGTTCCAATTTTGGAGGAACATCGAAAGTATACTGGGTTTTGTTTTGAAGGTCATACGTACGTTTTCAATGTCTTGCCTTTTGGGTTTTCAACTTCTGTGGGTAGTTTTATAAGAGCTCTTACGCAAGTACTGGGTTCTGATGTTGACGATTGGTTGATTCCTTATATTGATGACCTTCTTATTTATTCTCCTGATGAAAAAAGTCATTTAAATCACTTGGAGTGCCTGTTTAAAAAACTGAAAAGGGCTGGGTTGACGATTAAACTAAAAAAGTGTTTGTTTGCCCGAAATTCTGTTAAATTTTGGGGACATATATTATCATCTATCGGGGTAACAATTGACCCGGAACGAATAGAGGTAATTCAGAAATTTCCGGTTCCAAGAAATGTTAGGCATTTAAAATCTTGTTTGGGTCTCATAAGTTATTATAGACGATTCTGTAAAAATTTCTCGGATAAAACTGTGCCACTGTTACGATTGCTTAAGAAAGAAAGTTCTTGGTCTTGGGGAGAAGTTGAACAAAAAGCTTTTGAAGAAAGTAAATCATGTTTTTTAGAAATTACGGTAGTAAAGCATCCAGACATGACAAAAGAATTATTTATTGAAGCTGACGCCTCAGTTAAAAACAGAATATAGCTTTTGCAAGTAGAACATTGAATGGTCCGGAAATTTGCTATACGGTAACGGAAAAAGAAGCTTTAGCTATCATATTTGCATTAAAAAAGTGGCGGGTATTCGTGCTGGGTCGTGAATTGACGGTTTTGAGTGATCATAAGGCACTTACGTTTATTAAATCATGTCGACTGTTAAATTCAAGATTAACTCGGTGGTCACTATACAGTGTGGTCGTTTAAGTGTGCAACATATGGGAAAGTTTTTTATTACCGATTTCTCAGAAAATTTTATTCTTGATAAAAGTTGGTGCACGTTCGATAATCATATTGGGTGTACTTGGAATGGTTGCAAGTCAAACGGTGTACAGGGTAGGGCAAAAAATATAAAATTTCTACAAGAATAAAGTACCCCTATTTCAGAATATTCAGCAAAATGTTATTAAGAAAAGGTGTTTAGAATTAAAAGTTATGCATAGGTTTGAAAACATGACCTCATAAAATAAAAAACAAAATTTTTTTGAAAATATTAATTATTTCCTAAAAAAAAATTTTTTTTTATTATCACCCTAAAAACCTTCATAAATTAAACAAAATCAAATCAAGTTCACACATCTTTGTTCAAATTCAAGCATATTTGTAAAATTAACTTAGCTTTTTAATTTATTAAGGAATCACAAACTTCATGTTTGTTGCAAGGACATTAAACACAACTTTAAAATACCGTAAAAATTATTTTTAACAAGACAAAACATTAGTAATGATAATTTTCAAATTAAAAACTCTCATTTAAATTACAAAATATTTATTTTAAATGTTTATTAGAAAATTGTACAAAATAATCGACAAACATGAAATCCTACTAAAATAATCGCAGATATCTATGGAAAGAAAACAAATAAGGGTTAAAAGTAAACATTATGACAGTTTGGTGGCATTATTCATTCTTAAATAATTATTGTTATTAGCTGATCTCAAATGCCTCCTCCAGTAAAGTTAACGTTAGCCGAAAAGGCAGAATTAGTGCTACTATGTGGAGAACACTATAAAACAGTGCGTGAAGCAGGAGATATATTCAATGAACGACATCCAGATAAACAAGTCCACTATTCAACCATAAGCAGAATTTTAAATAATTTTAAACAGACAGGGTCTTTAGAGTATAAATATAAAAATGAACGTACCAAAACTGTATGTACTGAAGAAAATCAATTACAAGTACTTCAAGCAGTTGTTGAAAACCCTAGAAGATCCACCCAAGAAGTGCATGCTTATACGGGTATAAAAAAAACCTCTATTAAGGAGATTCTTAAAAAACAAAAATATCACGCCTATAAGCCAATGTTTATTTGCACGTTTCAAAGACAAGACTATGACTTGCGGTATGATTTCTGCATGTGGATTCAAGGAGAAATAGAAGATCAACGTGATTTCCATAGACACATGCTTTTTGGGGATGAATCCACGTTCACTACAAATGGCGTTGTTTCTTCCCAAAATTGTAGGTGGTGGTCGGACGAAAATCCAAATTTTGTCATTGACAACAAAAACCAGTATTACCAAAAAACAAACGTTTGGTGCGGTATTATTAACGACAAATTAATAGGGCCGTTCTTTTTTCGCCAAAACCTAACTGGTGATACCTATTTACATTTTTTGGAAAACGAACTAACAGATTTTTTGGATAATATGAGTATACAAGAACGACGTAAATTATGGTTTGTACATGATGGTTGTCCGGCTCATTCTGCTAGAATTGTTTCTGAATGGTTAAATGGAGAATTTGGTGATAAATGGTTAGGACGAAATACCGATCCACGGTGGCCTCCTCGTTCGCCAGATCTCACCCCACTAGATTTTTTTTATGGGGATATTTAAAGCAAAAAGTTTACAAGGATCGGCCCTTTAATAATGTTGGGGAGCTTGAAATTTCGATACGATTTCATTGCAGAAATATTCCAGCAAGTGTATTGCGATCCACGCTTAGTGAATTTTATGATCGGACAATTAAATGCATTGAACGTGAAGGTGGACATACGGAGACGCGTCGATAATTTTTTTAAACATACCTAATATAATTTTTTTCTGCATTTCAAATATTGTCTGTTTAATTTTTTTTAAATTTGTTTATTGTTAAGTTATAATAAAAAGAAGCCGATAAAAATTGACAAAACCATTGGCACCATACTCAAATACGTTTAGGAACATTGTATTTCTTGACTTTGCACTAAACGCAGACATAATGCATGCATTGTTTTGTTAATAATGCCCCACAACGCCATTATGTTAGAATGATTTCATGTTTGTAGATTATTTTGTACAATTTTCTAATAAACATTTAAAAAAAATATTTTGTAATTTAAATGAGGGTTTTTTAATTTAAAAATTATCATTACTAATGTTTTATCTTGTTAAAAGTAATTTTTACGGTATTTTAAAGTTGTGTTTAATGTCCTTGCAACAAACATGATGTTTGTGATTCCTTAATAAATTAAAAAGCTAAGTTAATTTTACAAATATGCTTGAATTTGAACAAAGATGTGTGAACTTGATTTGATTTTGTTTAATTTATGAAGGTTTTTAGGGTGATAATAAAAAAAAAAATTTTTTTAGGAAATAATTAATATTTTCAAAAAAATTTTGTTTTTTATTTTATGAGGTCACGTTTTCAAACCTATGCATAACTTTTAATTCTAAACACATTTTCTTAATAACATTTTGCTGAATTCTCTGAAATAGGGGTACTTTATTCTTGTAGAAATTTTATATTTTTTGCCCTACCCTGTACACCGTTTGACTTGCAACCATTCCAAGTACACCCAATATAATTATCGAACATGCACCAACTTTTATCAAAAATAAAATTTTCTGAGAAATCGGTAATAAAAAACTTTCCCATATGTTGCACACTTAAACGACCACACTGTATATGCAAGAGTATAATATAAAGTTTAAATTCATAAGTGGCTCTAGTAACACGGTGGCCGATGCGTTGTCGCGTTACACAAGTAACAAAATTACGTCTATGGATCGACCACAGCCTATAGAAATATCTAAAATTGCTATGTCTGAGACATTTAAAGTCGTTAAAAAGAATTTTCAGAATATAATTCACTCGCAAACAAACGATGAGTTTTGTAAAAACATCATCGAAGAACTGAATAAGCTCGATGCTTCGGAAAGGATAAAATCATGGTTTCAAACTTATAACGAAATTTTGTTTAGAAACGGATCGGAGAAGAACCAGGGATCAAAAATTTGCGTGCCGGCAAAAGATATTAGTTATCTAATAAAACAAGAACACGAAGATAACGGGCATTTTGGAGCTGAAAAATGTTTCAAAAATTTGAGTAAATTTTATTATTTTCCCAAAATGCGTAAAAAGGTTAGGAAATTGATAACTAGCTACGACATCTGTCAAAAAGCTAAAATTTCACCACATACGTTCGGGCCTTTAAATAGTGTGGTGCCAGAAACAATTAATCATACTGTTTGCGTTGACATAATGGGCCCGTTGCCAAAGGGACAAGGGGGAATGTCTTATTTGCTGGTATTTATTGATGCTTTTAGCAAGTTTATAATACTGTTTAAATTACGCAGAGCAACAACCAAGACCATTGTTAAAGCTTTGAATGAGTATAAAAATGTAGTTAAAGCGACACCAAAAGATATTCTATCAGATACCGGGACTCAGTTTACTAGCGGGCTGTGGGTTGAAACATTAAAGAAGTTAAATATAAAAAGTTCTCACACATCCAGTTACTTTCCACAGGGAAATATGACCGAGAGGGTTAACAGGGAAATTGGACGGTTACTAAGAACATTTTGCTACAACAAACATACCAAGTGGGTCGGTTTAGTCAAAGATGTCGAAAGGTGGCTAAATAATGTATACCATGATAGTACGGTCTATACCCCGGAAACTCTACATTTCGGAATCGAGCCAATTAATAGTTTTATACAAAGTGTTTCCTTTCCTGAGCGGATTCACCTAGAAACCCATAAAACGCTTTTAGAACTAGCTCATAAAGAATTACTAACTAAAGCAGAAAAACGCAAACTACGTCATCAAAAAGAACATAGAATTTCTAAAGAATTTGATATCGGCGACAAGGTGTTGGTTCGAACCCATCCTCAGTCGTCAGCAGAGTTTAAAGAAATAAAGAAGTTTTTTCTATTATTCCAAGGCCCGTGTACTATTAAGGCAAAAAAGGGTCTTAATAGCTATGAAGTAGTGGAGGATGTAACAGGTAAATCTTTAGGAATTCAAAATGTATATAATCTTAAGGGTTATAATATACCTGTTAGATGTATGTAACTGTTGTGAGCTGTAAGTTTAGTATTAATTTGTTTATCTGTAGATATTAAGGGTAAGTTTAAGTAGGTATTAGAAAAAAAAATTATCTGAGTACTGACAACAAATTAATAGGGGGGTTATGTACCAGGCCTATCGAGTGTTAAGAATATATGTACAAAGTGAATATATGTTCGTTTAGTTTTATTAAAATAAACTCAGATTAGCAGTATACGAATCCTAATTTTTTTATAGTACCTTTTATCCCAATCTTTTTATAGGAAAAGAGGTGAGGTACAAATATTCTTTAAGTTGTTTTTTCAGGATTTCTAACTGTCTAATAAAAAGTTCAATATGTTGCATTGTGGGCGAAGACATCACTATTTAGGCATGGTGTTTCATCTTCAAAGCCCTTCGTATGGCTGTAAAATTGACGCTCATAAGTAAAATTAAATTAGTTCACTAAGGATGGGGATAATTATTATAATTGTTTTACAATTTTGGTTAAAGCATTATAAGTAAAAACTTTATCATGAATTATTAGACAATATGCTGATGTTTTCGCTGAAACTTTATCTTTTGTTTCAAATTCAATTCTCATTGTTACTGGACCGGGTTGAAGTAGGTCTCTTTGATGGGCACAATTGATATAAACTATTAGTGCATTATTTTTAAAATCGTTGGGACTGAAAATTGGCTCTATGGGGTGGTTATAATACATTTGGCGAGATTCTGAAAACATTTCATATAATGTGGCAAATCTATTGTTTTCGAAATCTATATGAAGGATGAAGGTCGTTGTAAGGGCATCAGTCAGAATTTAAACAAACATTTACGTTTCTTAGTTCACAATGATCAAGTTTACTCATATCCATTTTAAGGTTGTTTCGATTATCTCTTTGAAAAGCAATTAAAACATGGCGTGGCGTCTAAACTTTTGTAGATGTTTTAACAGGCCAGTTGTGTCTTGTGGTTTCTAATAATTCGGGATATTCAACTAATTCCCAACTTCTAAAAGTAATGACTATCATTATTTTTGCCAATAATTTTCGTAAGGGCTAATTTTGGGGGAATGCCAACCGTAAGGTGAGGAACTCGCCAACAAATTTTTGTAATTATAATTTTTGGTTTTTCATCATCACCAGTTGACACTAAATCATCATTGTTTCTTATCAGTATTAACTCTTGCTGTGAATTTAAAATTATTTTCGTGTAATCTTCAAAAAATCCAGAATACATTTTAAGCGGGATGCATAGGGAAACATTTCCTTTGTCATTGGTCATAATTTTGTCTCCTTTTGCTGATTTTGGATACCACCCACTATTTTGCAGTTTTAAAATTTCATTTTCATTAAATGATGCGTAACCCTTCAAAGTAGAAGTTACACCAATATCTCGAACAGAATCAATAGTAACCCATTTAAAACATATCTTAATTCCTTAAATAAAAATGCCGGTGCATTATTAATTGAAAAAGTATTTTTAACGGTCTATCGTCTTCATTTACTACCTTTAATTCTAAATATAATTCGCTTTTACAAGGTGAAGAATAAAGGAAGTTTGTTGCGAAGAAATCCGGATTTCATCATTCGGTCCTAATTTATGTGGATTAAATAGATCAACAGAAAGTAATTCCCAACTCAGTATTGATTCGTCCACAAGAATATTTTCTTTTACGTTAAGATGCTCCATTTTATGCTTGTGTTTCAAGTTTGAAGCCAAAGGAATTAAGGAATTTGCTATTAGAAGGTGTTAACACTTTAGAGTTTACTGTCTTACTAACTGAATTATACTTAAATTTCCTTATATTAAACTTTTGGTGAGACCCAACATTTGGTCATGTTTTGTGGTACACAAGAATCATTATGCTTCTAATTTCTTCAGATGCAGTCTGACTGTTACGGTTTCTCATGTGAAATTTACGAGTTCTGCATCTTGATCTAATATTTTAAGAATAATTTTGTCTATAACTTTAACGGTGACAGGAAAATAAATAATGTTTTGAGGTGATTCTATTATTTTGACACCTGGGGCCACACTGGGAAAAAAGTGGTGTATTATGTGAACTGGGTTTCCATTTAAATAAGATCCTTCAGCAATATTACAGTCTATGTTTAATGAGTTTACTCTTACTTATTATTTCTGCAGGATGGTCTGATATATGTTCAACATTTGCCTGCAAGTCTTTATCATCAAATCCAAGTAGCTTTCCAAGGGTTCCTTTTTCAAAAGATATTGGAAAAGTTGTTTTAATATGAGTCCGTAAAATATTATTATTGGGGAAAAGATTAAAACTTAAGTGTTCTTTATCAAGGTGATTTTGCAACAACTACAACATAACTACCAGGCGGAATTCTAAATTCAGTGAATGGTTATAAACAACTTCAAATGGTTTCATCAATATTAGGAATAGCATTAAACGTTTGAAAATTTCTAAGACCAATTACATACTTAAAAGTTTCCTCCAAATATTGGTGGGTGGAATTCTGCCGCTCATATTGCAGAATTTCCACTTATAACACAACTGTATGACATTTCACTTGAAAATACCAGTAAGAAATAAATTCAAAATTCAATGTTATATATTTTTATAAAGAAATTCTAGACATAATTGTCCACAATTGGTGGTATTACTACTCTGATATTGATCATGGATATATTTTATCTTGTTAATTTTTCCATTACTATAAAACTATAAAATTAATTCGACAGGTGGACGCAGATTCCCATATCTGTCAAAATATATTATATTTGTTCCTTTTATTATTATATTTATAAGCTGTTCAATGAGTTCCCTTTCCCTTACAATCATCTAAATTAATTATGCCACATTCATTTTTTTTAATCCTTTTTGGCAATTTATTTCTCATAAAAACACCTCGAAAGTGGGGTATATGTAGTAATTTAACATATTTAACTATCTCGATGTTTGTGAGAGAGTTTCGAGGTATCTCTTTTAAAAGTTTCTTGAATATGGCTTAAGATATAAACCACATCCTGTTTTGTAGGGTTTTAAATAAAGTGCACTACACTTTTTACCTACTGCTAGTGCCTCCATAGTTTTATTATGTCTCATATTATTATCTTCTTCTAATTTTTACTTGGCAGCTTTTGCATCGTTTACAGCTTTAGCAATTCCTGCAGCACCACCACCAAGAGCACCTAACGCAGATAATTCAGCAAATATGGTATAGATTTTGTGATTGGTATTATTCTTTTTTTAGAAGGTAATACTTTACCACCATTTTTTATGGATGCTAACGCAAGTTTAGCACGTGTTTTTAAACTTCTAACATTTTTTCCTTGAATTCCTTTTCTTGCCAGCGAAATAGCTTTAGATAATGAAATTCCACGCCCTTTGCGCCTTCTGGATAGTCTTTTTCTTCTTTTTGAGCCCCATTCCCAATCTTGTCCTAACTTTCATTGCTCCACTAATTCCTAAAGCAGCTGTTTTTCACCAAAACTAGCGTTTTTTGCTTTGAATATCTCTAAAACTCTTTTAGCTAATAAGTTATCAGCCGTATGTGTGCTTTTTATATCTTTTGAGATCGAGTATGCGATATCATGTTCTTTACATGCTTCATCTAAAATCTAAAGCGTTTATACCTTTATCACCACGAGAAAGTCTTTTCTTTAATTTCGTTAATGGACCACAAGAATTATAACCTGGAAGATGTCGCTCAAGAGGTAACTTATTAATGAGGGTATTTAGGATATCACTTCCTTCCTTCCTGAATGCTCTTTTGCGTTTGATTTGATTTGAATAAGATATGACCATTTTATAAACTGTAAATCTTTATCTCAAATGATCTAGTTTCTAACCCGAGTTAACTTACATATAAACCTCTGGCTACAAAATTTCCAATTATTTAGTTACAGACAACATGAGGATTGAAAAACAATCTTATTCAATTAATATCAAAGATCATGATGCCCCAACAAGTAATTTCTGGAAACATGGAAAATTATTTGATGGAAATAGTAAGAGAGGGTGCGTGAGTCGGTTTTTTTCTTTTCCTTTCCTCTTCAGACTGTCATTCTTTCTCTTCTCTTTTGTGTTCATTCTCTCTTCTAACTATCCACCTCTTAAAAAAACAAATATGAAAATGATGATGGCGCTCCCAGGGGTAAAAAATTCCGGAGGTAAACTACCCCTCCATTCGGATCTCCGGGCGAGGGGTGCTCATGGGGGCCCACCATCGAAGAATTCCAAGAGCATAATAACCTTTGCCAACATCCGCGGGCTTAATTCCAATTTGGACTCTGTCACCACTGCCTCCAATCATGCAAACCCCACATTCTTTTTCTGACCGAAACCCAAATCAGCTCCAAATCCTCAACCAATCATCTCCTGTTTCCAGGCTATGAACTTCTGTCATGTTTTCGTCTTCATGGTGGGGTATGTGCCTACGTTCGCAGCAGCCTTTCTTGCACCAGACTGCTGAGCCTGGAATCAGGCCAGCCCGATATTCTCTGGCTAAAACTCGCCCTTAAATCTTGTACTAAATTTATCTGTTGCATCTATCGCTCCCCATCAGACAAATCCTACAATGAGTTCTTTGACTTTCTCTCGGCAAAAATCGACCATCTCATCTCCGAATTTCCCTCCGCTGAAGTTATCGTCCTAGGCGACTTCAACGTCCATAGCAAGGAATGGTTAGGATCCACAAAAACTGACCCAGAAGGCAGAGCAGCAGAAAACTTCGCAATCAGCAATTCGCTCACCAATTTCATCAGAGAACCAACTTACTTTCCCCGCGTTTCTACCCATAATGCAAATCCTCTAGATCTTTTTCTTACCACCCATCCTGAGCCTTACTTAACATCTGTATGCGCTCCCCTTGGTCGTTCAGATCATGGCCTCATTACCGTCTCTTGTCCCATACATCCCGAGTTTGCTGAAATCATGCCAGAACGCACGATCTGGCACTACAATTCTGCCGACTGGGATGGTCTTCGAAACTTCTTCTCTGCTTTCCCTTGGAACCCTGTCTGTTTTTCCACTCCCGATCCCTTCGAAATTTGCTCTCATATCACAGACATTATTCAAGCAGGTATTGAAGGTTTCATTCCACATACCCGCAAGGAACCTAAACTCCACCATCAAAAGCCATGGTTCTCCAAGGGCTGTGACAAAGCCAGGCTCAAAAAAGCCCAAGCTCACAAAAGGTATCTTCAAAATCCTACACCCGAAAATCGTCAAATTTTCACCGAGGCCAGAAATCAATACAACCAAACTATCTTGGAGTCCGAAAATGCTTTTAACAACCGCATAAAAGATAAAGTGCTTTCCTGTCCCAACGGCGGCAAATCTTTCTGGTCACTTGCCAAAAACATTAGTTAGAACTTCTGTAGAAGCACTTTTCCTCCCCTGACCTCTGACAACGAAGTTATCTCCACCTCTAAAGGGAAAGCAGAACTATTTGCCAAACAATTCGCTGCCAATTCCACCCTGATCCCTATCCCCAATTTCGCTCTTCCAACCGCTAAATCTGTACCCCACAAAATGCCCGATATAATACTTAAGGTCAAACAGTTCAAAAAATTCTTCTATCCCTTGACACCAAAAAGTCCTCTGGTCTGGATGGCATACCAGCAATTGTTCTAAAAAAATGCGCTCCAGAACTTGCACCCATCTTAACTCGTCTTTTCCAGGTCTCTTATGACAGGGGTATCTTCCCAGATGGCTGGAAGACTGCTCGTGTACAGCCTGTCCCGAAGAAAGATCCCAAGTCCCTTCCATCCAATTATAGACCTATCTCTCTTCTCTCCGTTGTCAGCAAAGTTATGGAGAAAGTAATCAACTTGCAAATTCTAAAATATCTAGAAAAACACAAAATCATCCATGACAGACAGTACGGATTTCGTCACCAAAGATCCACAGCTGATCTCCTTAGCTTTGTCACACATAACTGGAACAAGTCTCTTAAATTTCATTGCGAATCTCAGATTGTTGCTCTCGATATCTCCA
The DNA here is from genome assembly GCA_963971165.1 of Philopedon plagiatum. Classification (NCBI taxonomy): domain Eukaryota; kingdom Metazoa; phylum Arthropoda; class Insecta; order Coleoptera; family Curculionidae; genus Philopedon; species Philopedon plagiatum. Next base: position 55,394,755 of record OZ020193.1, on the reverse strand, counting down.
AGGCCTTTGACCAAGTATGGCATGCCGCACTCCTCAACAAACTATCTTCTTACGGTCTTCCTACCAAACTATATACCTGGAGCGGCAGCTGCCTCTCTAATCGGCGCATATCTGTTGTGGTTGACGGTCACTCATCTAACTTCCATCCCATCAATGCTAGTTAACCCCAAGGTTCAGTCCTGGCACCAACCCTGTTTCTTCTTCATATTAATGACCTGCTCTCTTCAACTACTAATCCCATCCACAGTTATGCTGACGATAGTACTCTTCACTCCAATATTCATTTTTCCAGACAAGTTTCGAATCAGGAGTTGGATAATGGACGCAGATCTATGTACCTATCCCTTTCCGAAGATCTTCAATTAATCTTAGACTGGGGTGCCAAGAACCTTGTTCAGTTCAACGCCCCCAAAACCCAGTCTTGCTGTCTCTCACGCAAAAAACCTGGCAACGCTTACCCCATCCACATGAATGGCCAAGCCCTACAAAACAATGAAACATTCGATCTTGTTGGAGTCGCTTTTGAACATGATCTCAGCTGGCACAAACACATTACTTCGGTAGCCACATCGGCAGCAAAAAAGCTTGGTTTTCTCAGTCGAGCCAGAAAATACTTCTCCTCTTCTAACTTATACACTCTCTATGTTTCCCAAATAAGACCTAACCTAGAGTACTGCTCCCACATCTGGGGAGCGGCATCACCTTCGACGCTTAAGATCCTTGATTCTATCCAAAGGAGAGCCATTCGACTTCTCAATGACCCAGCCCTCACGAGAAAACTCCCTTCTCTCACTCATCGCCGCGCTGTAGGGGATTTATCCCTTTTCTACCGCTACTTCCACGGATTTTGCTCTGACGAACTAGCCGGTATTATTCCCCCCTTGAATGTCCCTAACAGAACAAGCAGAGGCGCGTTACGTATGCATCCCTTTACTGTCCAGCTACAAAAGCCTAGAACAGACCACTTCTCTCGCTCGTTCATACCTAGGGTCTCCAGATTATGGAACAAACTGCCTGCAGATGTTTTCCCTTCCCGTCCCAACCTCCAATCCTTCAAATCCCGCGTCAATAGACTACATTTCCCTTCTCTTTAGACACCCACGGTACGTTAGTACTTAGGCTTGAAGTCTACGTGGGATGTCTTAGATAAAAAAAAAGAAGAGAGGCTTGGTCCTTCTGGATTGGGAAAAACAAACGTTATTATATCAACCCAATGAATATTTAAGAACCCTTTTAAAATCTCTGAAAGAAATTGGTTTCTACGAATCTAAAGATGAAGAGAACATTATTTCACCAAGGGATATTAAACCAAATTCTATTATAATTTTTGATGATATAGTTTGCTGCAACCAAAATATAGTAAAGGGTTACTTTTGCTTTGGAAGACATAAAAACACAGATTGCTTTTATTTGTGTCAGACCTATTCTTCTATTCCCAAACAGTTAATTGGCGACAATGCAAATTTGATACTAATATTGCAACAAGATTCTACAAATCTAAAATATATTTATGACGATCATATTAATATTGATATGCCATTTCAGTAATTTAGAGAATTGTGTTTATTATGTTGGAGAGACAAATTTGGATTTATGGTGGTTGACAAAGATTCCAACATAAACTGTGGAAGAAGCTGTCGACAACGGGGCTTCAGTTCAGGTTTCTTGTCTTTTTACGACACGGTCCAGCCTGATTTAAAGGCCTGACTGATTATCTTTCATTTCTACGATGAAATTCATCCGCTAATGTGGAGTTTGAAGGTCCTATGTTGATTGGACACCAAGGAAAAGGTGAGTCTTTATCCTTATTTTTTGACGAGTCTATATCTAGATGCCACGTGTTTGGCGGAAATATCGATTTCTAAGGGTTCCTTTCTTTTATTTCTCTCAAGCCATCAGCATCGGCATGAAGACTGAATGACTCTTTGCCCAGAACACTGGTAGCTGCCCCTTCTTGCAGAGACTTGTCTCTTTGGATTATACATCTCGAACACTCTTGACGGGGTGTGTGACCTGGAAGTTTTTAGTCTTGTGCTTTCTCAGATACATATTATTTGCCTATTTTATGCCCATAAATTATAATTAAAATTTTAGCGAACCTTAGTTAAAATTCTGCTATTCTGAGACTAGTTTTTAAGACTTGTTCGTCTGCTTTAATATAACCTCTAAGTTATATCTCGAACCTCATAATATTACGAACCAGTTGTAACGACTAGGCTTAGGTTTTATTTGACTTGTAGTAGAGTATGTACCATGGTTAGCTAATTTAGATTGTTTTTATCAAGTTTTCTTATGGACTTAATACTATCGCGGAGCGCTTGCAGAAGGTACTAGGCTATCTGCAATCTTAATTTCAAACTAAATTTATTGTTGAATAAACGAGTTTGTGGTACTACTTAGTTTTGATTGTATAATTTGTTATTGTAAACGCCAAGTTGACAAGTCTGTCATATACACTAGACAGTGATTTTATTCAGTTAGTGATTGCTTGAGTGACGCTGTTGGTGATGTTCCTTGATCTCAGCTGTCAAGAAGTTCAGGCAGTGTGATAAGACTGTTTTTAAAATATAATAATTTGATATTATTAAGGTTTAGTCGCCAGCCTGTCAAGAAACATCCGAATAAATGTCTTTCGCGTATTCTGAGTAAGTCCCGCAAAATCTTTTATTTCTTTCTTTATTTATTCTTATTTATTTGGACAAGAGTTAGAATGTGTACGGGCTTGGAGTTTCACGTGCTACATTTTTACGAAGTTGGAAAATTTAGATTAATTTTTACTTTTGTTTATAACATTTGGTTAAATGGTATTATCTTATTTCAGAGAGGTTAATTAACCTTATATTTTACTTTTAAATTTGTCTTGACTAGTACTTGGAAACTTATTAAGCTCGTGCATGTTTTATTCTTTTTTTATATCGTACTATTTGCTTTTTTTGGAACTTAAGGTAGTTACGTAGTTGCTTTATATATATTTATTCTTAGTTTTTTGTTATATTGTACTATTTGCTTTTTTGGAACTTAAAATGGTTAAGTTGTTGCTTTGCTGTTGGCGGTATATTTGCTTTTATTTGCACATTTTTTTTCTATAGATGTACATATACGGTATTTTAGATTATTTATATTTAAACGGTTTCTCCCTATAAAGGATGTTTTCTCTTCATTTCAGTGACCTAAATTTTTCTTAGGTCAGATATTTTCTGGTTTTCTTTTTTTATGATATCTTACATTGATTCGGTTTACTCGATTAGTGTTAAACGCTTAACTTTTAAGTCCAGCTACCTTAGGGGCTTGAATTATTAATTTTTTTATGGCATTGTTTAAGTTTGTCTTTTCTTACGTCGAGTCTTATGTAAATTTACGATTAAATTATCAATTATTTTTCTTTTGTGGTACTACCTTTTATTTTTAATGTAAGATGACATAATGTAGCGTTAAACTAGGTGGTTAGTGATCATTTAGATTTTTTGTAAATATTAACGTTTATTGTTAACGTATCAATAAACTTTACAATTCCGTTATCGATATCTTTGAGTAATAATTTCTTTTGTTTATTAACGGACCTTCTTAATCTTATCTTAAGCTTGCTGAAATTTTGCAATTGGGTTTTTAACAGTTACTTTCTCTTGTATTAGTAACTTTTTTTATATTAAGGTAACTTCATCTATTTATATTTTTTTAACTTACTTTAATTTTGCGACTCAGTTCAAGCCACTGGCTTTCTCTTTTGATATTAACCTTTTATTTAACATTGGTAAATTTTGCGGTTTAGTTCAAGTCAACTGTTTCTCTCTAAATTTTATTTTTTTTAGTAACGTCACTTCATACCTTTTTTTTATTGAATAAATTGTAATTACTTTAACTACTAGGGATTGGTTTGTTCCTAGGGTCTTCGGTAGGGGCTGAGAGCCATCCTATCTTTTTCTTCGGTAGGGGCTAAGAAACCTCCCTATTTTCTTCGGCCGGGTCTAAGAGACTCCCTATTTATTCGTTAATGAGGACAGAGTTCCTCACGAAGTTTTATTTATTAGTGTAATGTTTATATTTTGCGGAGGTCAAAAATTGCTCAACATTTTCTTTTCCTATTTTAATGTTGTAAACACTTGTAAATTTTTCTTCTTTGTACAAATATATGTATATAGGGTTAAATGTATTTACGTTGTTTTATTCAGCTCACCGCGCCTTACATTTTGAATTAAATTATGAATAATAGGTGTGTTGTGTGTGAAGCAGGTTCCTAGACCACCAAGGCGACTACCAGTTTGCGTAGGTGTAAAAAACTGGTGGCGTTAGTGTTGTAAATATCCGTATTCTTTAGATATCCGGATAATACGGAATCGGAATCAGCTAATATCCGTATCCATTATCCGAATACGAATCCATTTCTTGACCCGCGCGACAGATCATGTATACGTATGCATGCAATACTAAAACATTTTCTATCCGGATACGCGGCTAGGTAGGTCGATGCGGTATCGGTATCAGTCGAAGTCGAAGGTTAGGGATAGGAAAGCACCGTCGGCGTCGTTCGTTCTCGATTGAATTCGGTTCGGGTGAGGTGGGCCTAGTTTAACCAATGGGTCTCATCCCATATGATACCCGTTACCCCGATAACTATGCTATCTTTTTTTAGGAAAGGTCATTAGAAAGAGAAAGCATAAGATCAAATATGCCACATCGCAGACCGTGTTGTTCATTCGCTTACACTCTATTCCGATTCCGCTTTCTCTTTGTAGTTTGCATTAGTATACAGCCGATGCGAATTTATTTTGATTCCGAATCCGTATTCAAGTTCTCGGCCGGTTCCGGATAATCCGGATTCTTTTAATATCCGTATCCAACGGATTTTTGGATACGTATCCTTACATCACTAGGTGGCGTCCAATAGAACCTATCCGGCTAACTGAGCTAAGGGCTAATTTGCGCGCGCTCTACTACAACTTGCTTCGCTCAGGACACCATGTTGTTTCTGTTTTTCTCTAGTAAACCTTTCTAAATTGTTTTAAGGTTCTTCTCTTTCAAGTTTTAAGCGTTAAGTACTTGGTCAAAGATACTCATCGTAGTATCTTTGACAGTTTTTAACTCAACACCTTTTCTTTAACAAAGTGCGTCGCAGTTTGATTGTATTGATTTCTTGCCTCGATAAAGATCTGAAGATTTTCGACTGAAGAATTCTGAAGAAGCCTTTTTTTAACCAGGAGTTTTGATTGTGGGTGGAGTTTAAGTTTCTTCTGCGTATGTGGAATGAAACTTTTAGTGCCTACTTAAAAGACATCTGTGCAAACTTCGGAGAGACTGAAAGTGAAAAATCAGATAGGGTTCTAAGGGAAAACAGGGAAAAAGTTTCGAAGACCATCCCAGTTGGCAGAATGCTAGTGTCAGGTCGTGCATGTTTTCAATGATCTCATAACGTATGAGACAAGAGACAATAATGAGGCCGTGATTTGAACGACTCGGAAAGTGCATTCATGTATTAGGTATGGCTTAGGATCTTGTAAGGAAAAGATCTAATGGATTTGGATTATGGGTTGGGTTGGGTTGGGTATGGGTTTGGGTTGAGTTGAGAAATTATAAAAAAAATTCTAAACTTAAATTATCTTCCCTCCTTAACAACGTTAACAACCAGCCGCTCAATACCTCGGCATTACATCTGATTGTTTTTTTTTATCTTCTGACAGCCCACGAAGACCGAAGTCTAAGTACTATGTACCGTGGGTGTACTGGGGAATCGACTCACACATAGGGTTGGGCCATTTGAAAATTTCAAATGAAATTTTCTGTTTTGAAATTTTCAAAACTGAAAAATGTCACTGAACCCGAAAAGTGAAATTTCAGTGAAATTTTTGAAATTTTCAAGTGAAACTTTCAACTGATAAATTTCCTTATTACATGCGAAACTTTCACGAAAATTTCAAAAAATTCAGTGAAAATTTCACAAATCTTTCCATGCAACCACCCCTCGAATAATAGACGCGTCGCGTCGGTCGGAAATCTCGGCGTCACCTGATCCCTCGGCGATAGGCATGAGTGACCAGTGTGACTTTGCTTTGCGGCGCCTTTGAGTTTTATTGATTTATCGCGTTTCGCTGGAAAAGTGAAGCCAAAAGGAAATATATGGGACTATTTTAAATACGAGGAAAATATCAGAAATAAAGTAAAGTGCGTTTTCTGCGAAAATACTTTCTACAAAAATGCAACACGAATGGAAAAACATTTACTGAAGTGTTTTAAAATTCCAAGTGTTATCCACTTGTCCGCTCAAGAACAGCTAACAGTAATGGAAAAATTTTATACTCGAAAGGACTACGCAGTTCAGCCAATTCACTATGCAGCTGTGATTTTTGATTCTCAAGATCAAGGTGTCAATCTTTCCTCCAAGGAGGTTTTGTCTGCAATGGAATTTGTTGACACATTATCAAATCAGATGGAAAATATTGATCCTGTTCTAGTTCTAACAAGTTTGACCAAATATAGGGGTAGAGATGAGGATTGGGCCAAAAATATAATTTGGAAAACTATTAATAATTTAGAGCCTCTGACATGGTGGAAGGGAGTTGGCAGTATAAACTGCCTACAACTTGCAGACGTTGCAGTAAGAATTTTATCCATGCTAACTTCATCGGCATCAACAGAAAGAAGTTTTAGTACTTTCGGTAGAGTGCACCGAAAACTACGAAATAAATTAACAACCCCCAGGGCAATCAAACTAAGTTATATTTCTCATAACTGGAGGATTATACACAAAAACAAGCAGAAAAATGAGCCCCTAGACTCCCTAGGTAAGATAATTTTTGTTAGTTTTGATATAGGCTTAGGTACTTTTATTATCACACTTCTACTACACGATGTATGATGTAATGTAAAATGTACCAAATATTAAAAAATCGCAGCATTAACATAAAACCTATTTCCTAAACAGATACCAGACATCATACAAAGATTTGTTTATACTTTCTAATGTTGTAATTGTTGTATGTAATATAAGCAATAAGTAACAAGATAAAATTATATTTTCTTATCGGTGCATTAACCTAAGCCTAATGAAAAAAATGTAATGTCTCATGCAAGTATAACTCATAACCTTGAAAAACTAGAGATAAAAACAACCCTTTCCAGAACTCCTTTAAAAATAATCATTTACTGTTTTAGAAAATTGTGTCCTTATTATGGACAAGGAGAAGGATAAGGAACTAACCAAAATAATTCAGGTTTAGTGAGAAAGTCAGGACAGTCGAGCGTCATTTTAAAGAGTTAGGCGTAACAAAGATGAAGAAAGCGATACCGATACCACCATATCATCTTCCTCAGCCTCAGTCGATGATGAATATTCTCTCCACGACTCTGCGTCAAGCTTAGACCCAATGTCGATGGACGAAGAAGACAATTAAAAATGTTCTTCAACTCCATGTCCTCGTAATGGCATGAGCGCGCCAGCACGAAGTACGAGTGTTATTAATTAATGAATTTAAGCATCAGAATATTTTAATTATTTTTATCTGATACTTTGTACTTATTTTATTTTACCCTTGTTTTTAATGAGAATAAAACACTGTTAAAACAGAAAATAAAATTTTAATGAAAATTTCATAAATTTCAATGAAATTTTCATAAATTTCAATGAAGTTTTCATGAAATTTAAGATTTTGTTGAAAGTTTCATAAATTTCACAAAAATTTCATAAATTTCGAAAGTTTCGCGGAAATTTCATATATTTCATAAATTTCTTGAAAATTTCAATTTGAAATTTCAAATTCTGGCAGAAGTGAAATTTGCCCAACCCTACTCACACATCCAGAGCTGGAAACATCTGTAGGGATTTCACCAGCCCTTTAAGAGGATGTGTGGGGTGGTACCACCTCAGCCGAGGAAGAATTCCTCTACCACCTTCCAACAACAATCACAAAATATCCATGGTCGAAGCGGGATTCGAACCCGCACCTCTCGATTGCAAAGCTGGCGCCGTACCAACTCGGCCATCGGAGACCCGACACGTTTACAATCTTTTAAATATGGCATATGGAAGACTAAAACCATTGTATAAATTTAAATATATTCTACCCACTCGGGTTAAAGTGGGATTGTCTTTGACTATTGTGAGACTGTCTATGGATCCTGTCTAACTATAACTTAACTCACAGCTGACTTAAAATGTATGAAATAAAGATTATTAAAATAAATTATTCAAGTTTACTTTGATCTAAGCTGATTTTTGGAGATAAATTCTTCTTAATTTCGACGTACCTAATCCTGATGTTATATGCAGTGGCGTACCCAGGGGAGGGGCTGCACCCCCCCCCCAAACCAACATCCTAGATACACAAAAATTAAAAAATTGCGCTACTAATTAAAGATATCCACCGAATTTCACTATTCAGCGCCCCTCCCCCCAAGACAAATCAGCCCCCCAAGACAAAATTCTGGGTGCGCTCATGATTATAAGCGTCCCTAGACATGTTACTATAACTTTTAGAAGCAGATTTTCTTATGTAGCTAGTTCTATATAATAATTCATATACTAATATAATTTAGGTTTTCTTATTAATCTTGCCACGTTTAAAACGAAAATTAAGGAATTTTGTAGAAATGAGAGCTGATCGCTTGGTGGCACTTTTAGTCGGATATATAAATTGTAATAAGTTGATTAGTTGCTTCTTTATAGAGATTTATATATTTTTATTATAATAATGTAAAATTGTACTTTGTAATATCTATTGTAGATTATGTTATTTTTGGGGGTTGGACCTAATCAGTCTTTGGCTGAAGCCCGCTTAATAAAGATTTTATTTATTATTATTTATTTATTATTTAATCTACAAATGTCATATTTGTTTATAGCCAAGACCACTGATATAAATAAAAGCACTCAGTTCCTCAGATAGAGAATGGACAAGTTACGTTTTGTCGTTTACTGTTTTTGATCTAGTTAAAGTAGGTTCCTAGTATTTGTGAAATTCCTTCTTAAGTATATTTTCTTGTATAATATTTAATTTCATTTCATGGGGAAAGTTCCATGCAAAGACTCTTGCAGATTTATTTACAAATACCTTATATGTTATATTATTGTTTTACTTCCTCTGGCGAGAGAAATAAAACAGTAATATTTGTTCAGGAGCCCCTGAGGCTTATAACGATGATTTAGAGAGAATTAGAATGTGGTCGAAGAAGGAGTAGAATGCCTTATTTCTCAACTTTAACTAAACGTACACCTGCTTTCGCGGACGCAAAATTTTTGCGAACGCAAAATTCCAATAAGATAAAACACAACACATTCCTAATACAAATAGGTTGTGAAAAATAAAATATGAGGTATTTCTTTTAAGCCTACTGACCGACGGAAATCAGAAAATATATTTTTGGTGACCTTAAAACGTTTAGACCTGAAACATTTTGATAGATAATTTTTGTTACTATGGGGTAACCTTCCAAGAGAAGCATAAGTATCTTTATTTTCAAAATGGACTACATGTACAGATATTTTGTTAAATAGCCAAATAGGAGTAATAATCATTTAATTAAAAGTAGTTCGAGATTGTAAAAGTGTGACTGTAATTTGAAAATAACATCCTTTACTTACCATCAAATTCGCTTTTTTGCACTCGCAGTTCTTGTAAAGTGGTATTTAATTTGAGTAGCGCACCAATATTATCAGCCAGGGTGGAATTGTTGTATCTAGAGTAATATGAATTTTGGATTACCCTTGAAATATTCAGGTACTTCAAGTGGCTTTTTTCGATAACCATCAAAAGAGATCCAATACTTTCTAGAACTTGGTCAGTTTGTCCAATATCCAGGCCTTCCAAATTAGGGCAGTTCTCGATTAATTTCCCAATAAATCTAGCTCCCTCTGCGCCTAATTTATTACCAACCTGCACTAAAAGAACATGAATTAAAGGATAAGTGTTGCAAAACTGCAATAGTTGCAAAGTAAAATAGGCGGTCTCGATGGATAAGTAGCAACATTCCGATGTTATTTGAAACCGAATAGATGGATAAGGGGCTCTTACCGAAACCTTACCTCTACCTTACTGTAAACTATTTTTATAGGTTGCTGGTTCATTTTCGTCTGAATGCGCAATCTCTGGCAGCTGCGATTTGTAGACAGTAAAATACATCAATTTCACTAAACACTTTATATATTTACAGTTATTTACATATTTATATAACACAACTCTGGATTCTGACAGTTGTACGAAAGTTTATTTTTCATAACACTGCGAGACTTTACTTGTACTGGCTCTTGGCCGAAATATGGTTTGTAGGTGATGTGAAAATATCACGTTCTTCCGTACTGGGGAAGATGGTTTTAATTAGTTTTTATGACCCGAGAAGAAATCAGGACTTTGCCTGGATTTAAGGGGGTTCTATGACCCAAGAAGAAATCAGGACTCTGCCTGGATTTAAGGGGGTTCTATGACCCAAGAGCAGGTCTTTGCCTGAAGAAACGGAGGTTCTATGACCCAAGAAAATGAGAGAGGAGTTTTGTCCCGCAAGTATCTTGTGCTGTTGATAGAAGAACGTGCGATTCTTTTGTTGCAAGAGCCGAGAGTGAAATGAATTTGTTTGCACTCGGTACCTACTGTTTGCTGATTAGCAGATTGAGATTGATCATTTTGCTGAGAAACGCGAGTCTGATCACTTGGTGCTAAAATTCGTGTGTTTGGAGGGTTACGAACGTTTCTTAAAGAATTTTGATCGTTGTGATCATTTAATGAAGTGGACGATGAATTATTTCGAATTTGAGAATTCATGTTTTGAATGTTTGTGTTTCGAGAATTTTGAACACCCTGTACATTATTATTGAATCTTGCATTTTGATGCAAAAGAATATGATGTTTTTCATTACAAATTTTACATTTTTGTGAGGACCCACAGTCCTGAAATTTGTGACGGCCTAAACAGTTGTAACATAAACGTTTTGTCTTTATAAATTTATTTTTTTCGATATAAGAAAGCTGTGAGAACCTTGGACACGAATAAATTTTCTATCCTGAAACGCCACAAACTGCGCAATTTTAAACTTGAACTTGTTTGTTTGGTTGGAGACTCGTATGTAGAGAAGTTCTCTCATTTTTTGGTGAAGGTCGCGATCCGCCACTTGACAAATTTTCATAAAGAATACATCGTGTTTCTAGAAATTCGAAAAAATCTTCTAAAGAAGGTAAATCGTCAAGGTCACGATCTAATTCGAAAGCTCTTTTCGTGCCAAAGTCCAATTTCTTTTCGAACATGAAAACTAAAAAATATTCAAAAAGGTCTTTTTCATCAATTTTGAATTTTTTGAGGGATTCAATATTTGTCCTTAAATTTGCCATAAAATCTCGTAACGTTACAGGAGTACATTTTGCAATGGGCGGTATATCTAAAATATTATTGAGATAACTATTAACTTCACAAGTCAAATTTTCATATCTTTTCTTTAAAATATTAATTACAGCTTGAAAACTGTCCCCTATTAACTCCAATGAATCAATCAATTTCAGTGCTTCGCCTTTGAGTACAGATTTCAAATAAGCAAATCCCTGAATGTCCGTTAAACCTGAATGATTAATAACCAATGCTGAAAATATTTCGAAAAATGATTTGAATTCTGAAATCTGCCCATCAAAAGGTGTTATTTTCAAATCCGGTAACTTTACATTAGGTGTATTTGGCACAGCGCTAGGTGGCTTACTCTGTCCACTGGCTGCTGTAGAAAATTTTTGAACATATTCTGTAACTGTTCCCACAGTTGAACAATATTTATCTTCTACATCGTCTCTATCATCGGTGTCACTTGGGTCTAACTTTTCTATGCCCTCTTGAGCCTCAGAGTACTTTTCGAAAGCCTTTCTTAAGATATCTTCTCGCGAGTGAAATTGTTTGAAATCGATTGGATTATCTTTATTTAATTCGACCCAATTTTTGACACGAGTGATTGTAGCTTTTGCAATTAATTTTGCGAGAAATTTTTAGAGCTTCTAATCCATCTTTGAACATTAAAAATATTTTAAACTGGTTTAATAAAAATTTGAAAAAATGATATTATTTTTAAGACACACCCGATATTCAAGATTTTGAATAGAACTGCATACAAATATTTATTTTAAAAATAATTATTGAAATTTTTAATATTTTTATTTTTGTGACACACAGTCTAATGCAAAACTGTTTTTGAAACAGGTAGGTGGGTAGCTAGATATCTAAATGTCAGAGTAAACCCCTATGTATTTTTATGAATAGACAATCTGAAATAATAACAAATAGATGGCTATGTACTTACTATTTGTACACACCACTACATAGGTACATAAAAGAAATCAAATTAAATGTTATCAAAAAGAAAACACTAATCTTATGTGTTTTATAGAAAACAGATCATAAATATCAAATTAACAATCCGCTGAAACAACTTACCTGGCATCTAATGCTCAAGTATACTTCATGAAATTGTAATACCTTTAAAAAAGCATACATATAATTTTTGAATACCTTTGCAGAACACTGTATGAGTGTAATTATGAAATTTCACCACAATTTAAATTGTTCTACAAAATTATCCAAAAGTAGAAAAATATATGTTGAAACACACCGGACTACAACATTTTATGAATATTGAACAGTTATGTTGAAAAAATTAACAAATGAATTTTTTGGTACACTGTGTACCCAAGGTAACAATCCAACAAAAAGTGAACTAGTCAGAAATGTTTATATTTATTAGAAAAATCACATGAAATTGAGAGATTACTACTTTTAAAATGTGTTCATTTTTTGGCTGGCTTTTTTACCTGTATACTTTATTTAATTTTAAATAAACACACTTGAAATAAATTCGTAAATAAACAATATTTACTAAAGAACTGAAAATTCTCTTTTGCTTTAAATATATTGATTTGAAAAACACTGGTGGACGGTCACTGAATTGATTTTATTGTCCGACGGCACACTTGCTTTATAAAAGAAGGTATTGATTTCATTTTGTTGTCTCTTTTGACAGATGCTGTTGTGACGGAAGCTGTCACTTTGACAGAATGATTAAAAAGTTTTTTAATTTATTGTCTTTGTGAAATTTAATGTCACGAACTTGTTTGAATGAAATGTTTTTAATGTTTGTACTTACTTAAAACTCTCTACTTTTTCTTTAAGTGAAGTTTGGGTATTTTTACATGAAATGAACGGTTTTTATGGCTTGAAATATCCAAAGCTGGATGAATAATCCTGCCCTCGAAGGACCAGAAATGGATGGATAAGGGGCTCTTATCAAAACCTTACCTCCACCTTACTGTAAACTATTTCTATAGGTTGCTGGTTCATTTTCATCTGAATGCGGAATCTCTGGCAGCTGTGACTTGTAGACAATAAAAGACATCAATTTCACTAAACACTTTGCATATTTACAGTTATTTACATATTTACATAACACTACTCTGGATTCTGACAGTTGTACGAAAGTTTATTTTTCATAAAACTGCGAGATTTTACTTGTACAGGGTGTCCGGATTTCATTGTATTTGCGGGTTATCTCAGTTATTAGTAAAGGTAGAAGGTTGCGGTTTGCACGTCATGGCGTTACTTTTTTGTGAAACGAAAAATGCCATAAAAAGAATTTTCATAGCTTTCTTTGCTTTCGAGCTACAGGGTGATTTTAAAAATTTTCACTTTTTGAGCACTCCTTGTATCTCCGGTATGCCGCATCATATCAAAATAGTAAAAACATTTTAGAAATCTTGTATGTTAAGTTGTTAATATCATCCATTTTGTCAATTTGATATGATGTTATCGCCAGTTTTTTATTATTGCCATTTAATTTTTGTAATATCGTGTATTAATTTATTTAGGGTTTGGTATATTTGTTGGCTCTCATTATATTAATAAGGCTGCAAGCGAGACATTTAAAAATTTTGAAAAATATGATATGTTAACCTGCTATATACGTCACAAAATGTTGCCTATTACGTTTACATTGCGGAGCTAAATGGCCTTTAATGCCACAATAATTGTGACAAACACAGTTTTTAAATACACAGTCATTAGATACATGATTCTTACGACCACACACTATGCATTTATTTCGAAATTGGATATTCTTGCCACCTGCTGCATCATTCTGGAAAATGTATTGTGGTACACCATACTTGCCTCGTATTTTTTGCTTCCCATGGTGCTGCGAATTTTGGAAATTAACTCTCAATCTTAATACCAGCTTCCAGATGTCTTACCTCGTGCTCACGTAAGGCAGACCCTTTGCTAAGAGCAATTTTAACTACTTACTTAAAACTGACTTTGAAGCATCCTCTTCAAAAAGTCTATCCATTATTGTATCGTCATTAATTCCTATGACGAAGATATCACGCATAACCGTAGAAAGTTCGGTACCAAAGCCACAAGTTGAAGCTAAACTTTTAACTTTTTCCCCCCAATCGGCAACTGATTCTCTGGTTTTTCGTTTACCACTATAAAATTTAAGCCTTTCTGCAAAATGTGATTTTACCGGGGAAAAATGCTCCTTGAGTAATTTAACTCATCGTGAGTTTTACTCCTTGGCGAGTCCGGTACACATAAATTACGAACCAGAACATAACAGTCCTCAGAAAGAGTGTTCAGCAGAATTGCCCGTTTACGCTCATTGTCCGAAATACCATTTGCAATAAAAAATTCCTTAAGTCTTTCACTAAAAAAGGAAAAATCGGAAAATTTTGGGTCGAAATTATTTAGCGAACCCAACAGTCTAATCGTTTCAACCTTGGTTCCCGACATACTTGTTTCCGGCGGCGCCATTTATTTCCGTCATTTGACCGTTTTTTACTAAGAATTTAGTTTTTTTTTCTAAAGATACCACTTAACGAACACCCGAATCGGTCCGTAGGCTTCTAAAGCCACTACCTCGTCGCCAATGTTATGTTTTGCGTTATTATTAAGTTTCAATAATCAACACGGAGTAAACAAAGGACACTAATCTGAGTGAACATCAATCAGGGCCGGATTGGCAGATTTTTTTTTTCGAGCTGAGTCCAGACCGGCCTCCAGCCGGCGCGGCCTCCTTGGGACTCTTGGGAGGCAAATACAATACAAACGAGTTCAACACGTTTAATTTTAAGTAAATATTCTGTTGAAAATAAATATATTCCTATGATTTACAAACAAAACGATATACAAAACAGAAACCCCAAAAATAAAAGAATACTCTGTTACCCGTAAACAGTAAAAATAAAATGTGATTGTGAAAAAAATCATTGTTAATAACTTTCTCATTGTCACTTTTTCGACTATAAAATCTATTACATCTTGCGCTTGACTTTATTTAAAAAACACGGTTTTGACGCACAACGAATTGTCAAATGTGGAACAATCTACCTACAGTTTCGACTTGTAAATTTATATCCTAATACCCGAACATAAAATATCTTTTTTTTCAAAAATCCTTTTAAAAAATATTTAGGTTTTTCAGTGTCGCGGGAAATTTAAGGCCAGTGCGGGTATATTGGACACTCGAAGTGGGGAAAGTTGGATGATTGCATGGGCAGCACTGAACGCGATTGCGTCGCACAGTGTAACGGATTTGATATTTCGTGGACATAGGGCAAAAAAGCAACTATCGAATTTTAATTTGTTTTGTCCCTAGATTATTCGAAAAATATCTGGAGTTTAGTCGTTTACTAGTTTTTTCAAATGTATCATCGTAAAGTACTTCCTTATTAAATGAAAACTTGACTTTTCTGAGAGCAATAAAAAAAATGCGAAAATAACTTTAAAAAATGCATATGTGTTCTATAAAAAATTCCTCTAAAATTACAAATTTTAGAGGAAATACTAGTGAAGTTTACTTACATAATTCCATATCATGGAATTTTAAAGAACCGTGGTCCTAGTCGAAGAAAAAACAAAGTTTGGTGCGGCTTTTAAAAAAATGCCTAAATATGCGGTAGTTCTTACATACATAAGATTACACAACTATTTTACATTAGGAATATCCAAACACCTCATCCAACTTTGTCCGATTATTGAAAAAAAGAATATTTTTTTAGTAATGTCGCACATGCAGGAATCCAAAGTTGCTTTTTAATGCCGCTTTGTAGATTTTCCAGGTATGTTATTAATCATATTAAATTTTCTAAGAAGTTACAAGTAAATTTTAACTAATTTAACTTTTTCTAAGAAAAGTGGCTAGAATAATATTAAATAAAATATTCATGAATCTAAGTACCCTACCTACATAGTTTTAAAAATACCTTATTATACCCAATTCGAAAATCTTATTTCATTAAACATTATTTTATTCTAAGAAGTAGGTAATAAGTTAACTCATTAAGTACGCTTTGTAATTTAGTTACGGATGCCACTACGGGTGAAAAGAAAGTAATAAAAGAGCAAAGAAAAAAGAAAATACAAAATCAACTTGCGATACTAATTAAAATAGACGTTGTAAACAGAGTGAGGGCACTACAAACGACGGCAATACTGCTAAAACTTTTTTGCGACATTACGAAAAATCAGCAGCAATCACTGGATTGAAAAAAAAATAATTAAAAAATTTGCTGTAATTTTTTAAGCCCTTTCTTCGGGTCGAAACTTAAATGTTGATAATTTTCGAGAATATTTGACAGATACTGTAAAGCTGTACGTGTCATTATATAGTTGGTACTATATGCCATCAAGGGTTTACATGTTATTAAAACATTTCCTATATTCCAATTGGACATTTATCTGAAGAGGCATCAGAAGCTAGAAATAAAGATTTTCGTAAATTCCGAGAACATTACGCGCGAAAGCGAGGACGGACCGAGAATATTGAGGACGTAATGCATTAAATCTCCTTATTTCCTTTATTAGACCGAAATAAACTGCGAAAAAAATGATCTGTTCTCAGAAACTGAAACACTTTTTAAAGTAACTAACGTTGAGGAACATAATTCTGATAGATTAGTCTCAGATGGTGAAAATTAGGTTAATTAAAGTATGTTTTTTATAATTAATATTTAAGTCTATTTAACTTAGTTAGGTACTTTAAACCGAAAACAGTATTTTTTTATTTATTTTGTCGAAAAAGAATTATATTTTTTGAGCGACCGATACCTAGTAAGGTACGACATGTAGGTCTAAATTTAGTACAGTAATAACAAACTCCAATGTTTTTATGTTTTTATACGCCACAATTTTTGCAAAACAGCGAAATAAAGTGCCAAAGTCCACGAATTTTCGATTTCGTTACACTGTGCGTCGGTTTAGAAATTCTTCGCTGACGAGGAATCACTAATCGAGGATTTAGTTTTGTACGGCCCAGTGTTGCCAACTCGTGGGGAATTTCTCGTTTTCTGGGATTTCTTTAACGAAACTGGGAAAATTTCCTGTTTTTTTTAACAAAAGTGGGAAATTTTCTATTAACAATTATTGTAACAATTTATGAGTTTTGGTTTGTAATTTACAAATTCTAAATCAAACAATTTTGATACGTTTGAACGTTTGCTTTGCACATTCCTACTGAATAATATCCAAATATAAATTTGATACATACCCACATAACGGAACGCCCCAAAAAAGTTTTTATTTTAATTTCATTTCACACGTGAGGTAAATGATATTGAAAAATATAATATTTAATATAAAAAACAAATAAGTAAAAATTAATATATAAATATTAATATGGAATATGCATATAATCCAAATACGTCTGAAATATTTGTTTTATATTCTCTACATAAATTAAATGTTTATGGTGGTTGATGTTATCCATTTATTTTGGTTTTTATTAACAAAAAAAAAGGAGTTTATATTGCAAATTGTCGCGCGAATTTCGAAACTTGTAAAACGTGATCCCATTGGCTGTGTCGTCAAAAGTAAACTTATGACTCATCGTGACTACATGGCGAATTCCAGTGTTGTAGAGTCATCGAAAACTCACTAAAAATGGCATTTAATGCGTAACTCATCCAATGAAATATCCCTGCATTTAAAGTGGAAGGTTCCTAAAATCGTATTCATGTATACTTCAAGCCGAAATCGGTCCAGGAACCTTTCAATTTTGCAACAAAAATTGGCATTTCTGCGAAATTTTGACATATCATCTTAATAATTTCGAGTAACTAAACTGCAATTCTTTGTTTTCATGGAGATGTCCCCGATGCAAATAAACCTATTTATTTATAACTTTAACGAAAAAATGAGCGATTCGAATTAGTGGGAGGTAGGTATTCCTAGATAATTAACGGATAAAATAAACCCAAAAAAATCACCAAATAAGGTAAACAGTGTGGAGTAATGTCGGTTAAAAATAGGATTTGTCGGAAAAAATCAAGAAAATTATATTTCTACCCCTTAAATATGCTGCTGGATGACCCATTCAGTATTCATTTTAAAGTGTGATTATCCCTTTATAAGATAGTGTTGAAAAATTGGGAAAAATTAGATAGGAAAAAATACAGAGTGATTCAAATGTACCGATGTAGAGGGCAAATAATAAAAAAAATCGAAATTTAATCGGCGATTGCTCCCTTCTTATAGAGAATGAAGAAACTAAAAAGTAATGGATATTATATACTTCGACGAGCTCTTTCCGACCAACTATATGGGATTTTAATTTGAACCATTTTGACCCCACAAAAAATTAAAAACCGTGAAAAATTTGGGTCAAAAATCTAAATTTACACTTTTTTCCAAATATTTCCATTTTCCAGTGATTCTTTTAGGTAAATGTATTGCAAAAAAAGTATTTGAGATTTTAAAGTTTCACTTATGAATCCGTTTTTCGATCTGACGTTTTGTTTTCGAGTTATTAGGTACCAAAGATGGTATTTTTCGACTTAAAAAAATTCCAAACTTGCCATTCTCTGATCCTCGTCAGTTTCAGTGGAGTTCTGAAGCTCCGGGTCCCATACAACCTCCGAAAATTTACATCGATTTAATTCACTTTTGCGACCTGTACCCGATATCAACGGAAATCGTGGAAATTTCGACTTTGACGTTTAATAGCTGCAAAACGAAACATCCTGTATAACTGAATTTTTTACCGAAGCTAGTTGAACTATATCTCTATCAACCCAAAAAAATCGATTTCTCTCCCTCTGACTGTTTCCGAGAAAAACAAACCTGTTCGACTTTAGGTTAAGCTTTACGTTAACATGTAGATTGACCTATATTTGCTGATCTGACGTCATTTTTAATTAGGGACAGATAGCTGCTTTTTAAATTGTTATAAATTATACCGAAAAGTAAACCATTTTTTGAAGCTAAATTATCCTAGTAATTTTCTTCAAAATATTTTTTTTTGGGTTTGTAATAACTTCCTTAAATGATTTATGCAATAAAAAATATGTGAATATTCCTTATTTATATCATTTTCAAGGTTTTTCCTCTTTATGTTTGGGGTAGGGAAATCTTATGATTCGAAGTTTCGAAGTGGGACAGAGTCTAAGTGGCTAGGCCTTCGGCCCTAGTTGCCCGCAAAATTTGCCCCCACCTGTAAAAGAGCTCACCCGTGGGCCGCCCTTGATGGTTAATGGTTAAGTTAATTTTGATGTTAATACATTTTTAATAGAGTGTAATATTTTTAGATATTTATTGCTGAGCCTAATGGTAAGCCTAATTGCGTTGGACTTTAAAAAAATATTCGGCCTGGCTAGGCCTTCGGCCGGCCCCTTCGTGCCGGCGCGGCGGCCCACAGAGATTTTCTCGCTCGCTCGCCTGTTCCAATCCGGGCCTGTGCACATTGCGGATGACCCCAAAAAAGTTTTATTTTTAATTCTATTTCACACGTGAGGTGAATGATATTGAATAATATAATATAAAAAATAAATAAGTATACATTAATATGCAAATAATAAATAATAATTTACATAGTTTTCAAGGATTTTCCTTTGTATGTTTGGGGTTGGGAAATATTATGTTTCGAAGTGGGATAGAGGCTAAGTGCCCAGACCTTCGGCCTCACCGGCCCCTTTGGGCCGGCGGCCCACCGAGATTTTCTCGGTCGCTCGCCTATCCCAATCCGGGCCTGACATCAATTTATCACTAGTTAAATTATTCTCTTTATGCAGACAATCTGGGTGTATATCAATGAATATAAAAACTAACAATGATAAGGCACAGGTAGGATTAGAGACCTATCGCAAGTTAACCCAAATTAAAATATAAATTGTGGGAATATATAACATTTTCCTTAATAAAAAAAAGTGTATTTTACTTCTTAATTGATATCCCTAGTTGCCCGCAAAATTTGCCCCAACCTGTAAAAGAGCTCACCCGTGGGTCGCCCTTGATGGTTAATGGTTAAGTTAATTTCGTTGTTAATACATTAATAAATTTTTAATAGAGTGTAATATTTTTAGATATTTATTACTGAGCCTAATGGTAAGCCTAATTGAGTTCGACTTTAAGTAATTTATACACAAACGTACTAAACTTTAAAGTAAGCGCAACTCCATATTAATTGTTTATGAATTATAATTCAATTCCTAATGATAATTATCATTAGGAATCCTTATACTGTGAAATTACGCCGACTTTAAAGTTTAGAATTTCGGTATACAAGATACCCAAATTTGAATAAAATTAAGATTGCCATTAACCACAGTTATAAATACTTAAAAATATTATGTCATGCCTTTCAGTGCTCTTCCTTTTGTAAAATTGGTTTATTTTTTGAAAAAAAAAATATTTCTTTCTTTCTATTGTACCTATTCGTCCTCCCGCCTTCATCTTATCTCTTCCTCTTTAAATTTGTAATGTCCATGTATCATTAGATTTTCTGACCTAAACAACCCTGAAAATGACATAGTTATCATTTTTGAAGAATTTCCCACCGGTTCCTTTTGTTTCTCCCCCGCCATTAATTTTTTTTACATCCGTTACACAAATTTAGCTTTTTTGGCCTCATATCCCCGAAAATGACACATTAGTCACTTTTGGGAAATTGCCAGTCACGGCTTTTTATCCCCCCCCCCCCCCCAGCCGTTAATTTTCCTAACATCTGTTACACAAAATTAAATTTCCTCACCTCAATAACCCACAAAATGTCACAGTAGTTAACATTTTTGGAGAAATTCCCAGCCGCTCTTTTTATTCTCTGTATCTCCAAGACCCCCCCCCCCCCAACATAAATTTTCTTTTACCATTTGTTAGAAAAGAATAATTGATATTCTGACCTCGATAGCCCCGAAAATGGCGTGTTTAAAAATTTTTTAGCTGCTAATTTTTATCATCCGAAGAAAATTACAATTTAAATATGCATCTTTCACAATTATTGTACGACATTTTAGCAACACATTCCATGTTAAAATCATCTGGAAACCAAGTAAATCGCTGAAATATTAGATGACGACTATTACCAATAACAAAACAAAAACTTGTCAAAATCTTCAATCAACTAGGAAATAGTAATTTAAACCACTACTAAATCTTAAACCCTTTTAGTGAATTGCGGCGCTAATATTTGTAAAATAATTCGTTGTGATTGTTGAAATTATTTCTTTTAGGTTGCTAACAAACCCTGTATGTATTTCACCAAAAGTGTAGCTGTGGAAAAGCCTAATAAATATGGAAAATTTTTGTGTGTCTAAGTAATTTTTAAGGTTTCGCGCAATATAATGATAGATTGACAACTCGATAGACCAGCCTCACGCAATGGAAAGACATATTTTTCGTAATCTAGCGACCCCAAACATGAAGATCTGAAAAAACTTTAGAGGTGATATTTTCACGAATCAATACCCAGTGTATTTTAGTGAGGGAAGTAAAAATTTATTCATAGGATTTTCTAGATATAGTAGTGAAGACATCCGTTGCTAGAATTTATATCTGACTGTCTTACTGTTGCTTTGTTCCCGCATTACATAAAAACAACAGATCAAGTTTTGACGAGGTTTCATTATTACGTATATTGTGTCACAGCTACCACCTGCGACTGCAGTATAATAAAATTGTATTTGCTCAGGTTTCTCCAGAACAGGAAAATGTTAATTAGTTATGTGTGAAATGTTGTAAATAAAATTATTTTTATGTAAAAAGATTCCAGAAAAAATATAAGCCAATGAAAACACGCAAAAATTAGTAATACTGATTACCTTTTCAAAAAAACAAAATTTTTCTAGAACTGTCAAAAAACTTAAAAACTCTGGTAGCCCTCAGAAGATGTCGCGCGGCGTCTAATCTAAGCATTGAACTAAACAAACAAACTGGTGGAAAGGCTGCTATCGCGTTCTCTTCGGGCTTATTTGCGGCAGGCGCAGTAGAAAGAGAAGGAGTATACTAGAGGGATTTTCCTCTCTCTCGCGTGAGTCTCGTGGCATTATTGTTTACCGGCTGTTTAGACGAGAAATTGATATTTTGCAATTTTTGCATTTGTTTGATCTCTTTGCGTTGTTATACTTCTTGTAAGAGGTATTTAAACATTCTAGTGTGATAAGCAGTGCAGTCAGGCTAAATAAAACTAGTTAAACATGGTCGTTAATTGCGTTGCATATGGGTGTAAAAATGTATATTCGAAGAATCCAAACATACAGTTTCACACGTAAGTAAGTAAAAATATTTGTATACAAAATATTCAAAATTACGTGTTTTATTCTGTTTTCACATTGGAATTAATCCATTGTTATAGATTTCCCTTTAAAAGGTCTGAAATACTTCAGTTGTGGATAACTGCAATAAGACGAGCATCTTGGAAGCCAGCTCGTACAAGCAGGCTTTGTAGTGAACATTTTAACAATAGTGATTACCAAATAAGACCTGGAACATCAGTTAAATTGTTAAATTGCATGCAGTGCCCAGTGTGTTTAATTTTCCGAAATATTTACAAAAGCACTGTAATAAACGACGAGTTTTGGAATATTGCAATATACCAATTATTGAAGTGCATCATGAGGTAAACTGATTTTTTTTTTATAGTTTTGAAGTCTTGACTTGGTAGTAAACCCTTTATTGATAAATCAGCCCTGAAAAAATACACATAATGTTTTAGGAACAACATAATATTGTAGAGATTCTACCAGTGCAAAAAAATGTAGCGACACAAACAGTAATTTCTGGTAACTTGCAAATACATAGAATGCGCAAAAAATTAAAACATTAAAACAAAAAATCCGCAGAAGAGATAAACAAATCCACACCACTAAGGAGCTAATACAAGAACTAAAGAAAAATTAATGCAGTTCAGCTAATTTAGACATTATAATGGAAAACTACTTTGAAGCTTAGTTCTTTTAAACGCCAAGTATGTAACAATAAAGGAAATTCTTTTAATTTTTTTGTACTTAATAATTACGTATTTAATACATTTTAGGTTTTCCTCTGGAAATGCCAGTTCATCAGTTTAAAAATCAAAATGCTGCCCCAAGTCGAAGGCGTTACTCAGAGGTAAAGAAGCAGTTTGCTCATACATAGTATTTGCCCATGAGGCAAGATTAATAAATGAAAAAATTCATGGAAAAAATACAGGAGTTAGACAAAAATTCACTAAATTAATATTAGTTCATCATTTGTAAATTTATTTTTTAACAAATGTTAAGTTATGTATATATGTTTCTACTAAAAGTAACGTTTTTTTTAAGTTTGCGTACCGCGTTCCTACCTACTTAATTATTTAATTAATGTACGATAATAAAATAGCTGTTGTACAAAACAAAATGTTGATTTATTTCCCTTCATTAAAATTTAAAATCGTGTGTGTTTCTGTTTGTAAATTATTTTTTTGTCAATCTATGTTTTGCAATGGTAAACTGCTTTCAAAAATGAATTTTAAATATATTATCATATTTTCAAATTAATTTAACGTGTATCAACTTAATTTATTGTCATACTGGAGAAATATATAAAAACCAAATTACTTTTAAATTATATCGCACTGTCGAGGTAATAAGTATCATTGAGTGCGAGAGAGAGAGGAATCCCTCGCATTGACGGGTTGCATACATCGACGTTTGCTTCAGTTGCTGATCGAGTGGCGTTTTTTCCAGTGTGTTTCTTTCATAGAGAAAATATATAATAGAGAAATAATGTCATTTGCGAATGTGGCAAATTTACCAAGCTGAATCCGTAAACACAGACGGTCTTCTGCGGGCTTGCGCCTTGTCGAACGTTTGCCTTGTGATAGACAGGAACGTACTTCAAAATTTATTTCACATGACGTGAATCTTTTATCGAGTAATAAATGCTAAATATATTACTTGTAATTATTCTTTTTATTAATGATAAAAATGTAACCATTAGTGAGATTTTAACAAAAATTGTATAGTTTGTTGGCTTAAATCTGAGTTTTCTTGCTATACAAAACTGTCGATAATTCCTCGAAAATAGTTCAGTTTAACAGTGCGCCTCTTTAATGTCCTCCCTCTTAATTTTTTAAACGTTACATTTACAAAATTGAAAGTTGAAATAAAATATAAACATAGTATTCTAAACAATAGAAATAAAATATGCAATTGTTTTAAGAAGTAAAATAGTAAATAAAAAAATTACCAAAACTATGTGTATATTTTATTGGATTGGCATCTCATCCTGTATAATTATTGAACGAACAAAGTTCTATGGTAAGATGTAAATATTTTTACACCTATCTACAGTGTGTGCACTTGATACTTTGGTGAAAGCGCTACTTACTTACGGCCCCATGTCAATCTAATCCACTGATATCTTAGCGATCCTTTAGCGAAAGCGCTTTTTTCTTTCGCCGTCCCTTTTAAAATACTCCCCTCTACCCTAATCCACTAGTATTTTTAGTGCCCCTTTGACGAAAGCCCAAATATGCCTTTTGGACACTCACCCTTCTAATCCACTGATATCTTAGCGATCCTTTGGCGAAAGCGCCTTTTTCTTTCGCCATCCCTTTTAAAATACTCCCCTCTACCCTAATCCACTAGTATTTTTAGTGCCCCTTTGGCGAAAGCGCAAATATGCCTTTTGGACACTCACTCACCCTTATGCAATATAGGGGAAGGAGGCATTGACACTATATATGACCTTCAGACCTTCTTACACCATCTTACCCCGTATACAATGCCCCTAATACACACACACCCCATCAGTGCCTTTCTGACACCTTGACAACACTCAATATACCTACGTCACTGATAACTATTTCTACTTCTCCGTGTGTGTGTTCACTTCAACACCGGGGTGCATTTAAGATAAAAGTTAGAACATTTATTTGGTTAGAGTTAATCTTAATAACTCAAAACTTAAAAGTATTTTTGCAAATGAAAATAGCAACTTCAGCATTTACAACAGCTGTGTTCCATGTGTTTCCTTCAGTGATTACAACTGGGTCCGGTTCTGATCGCCGAGTTGCGTCATTGAGTTCAACAACCACTTTTGCGAAACGTCCCGAGTGCGCATGCCTCGAGAGAACCGTCGTTTAAAAACCTGACTGGCGCCATAAGGTGCATTTCCTATGGGGCGGCTGACGCGCGCGGCTGCCGCACAGCGTCTGCCGCAAGCGGCTGACGCCAGTAGATCCATTTCCTATGAAGTGAGCCGCGACTGATCTGTTGTCAAACAAAATGAAATGCCAATTATTATTTATATTGAATAAATGTTTTAAAAAGAAAGTACCATTTTCTAAGTTAAAAATGTGCGAAAACAAAAAATTATTATTATTGGATTTGCTATTAGAAGAAATTGAGGACGAAGAAATTTTACTAAGCATGTGCAAAGAAAATGAACAAGTTCATCCATTATTTAAAACCAGAAGTGACGAAGGCTCTTTTCAAACTTTAATAAAGAGACATTTATTGGAAGATGAAGAGAAATTTAGACAATTTTTTAGATTAAATATTGCTCCGTTCAATTATATACTGGAGTTGATAAAAGAAGATCTAACCAAACAGTCAACGAACAGATATCCATATCCTATCACTCCTGAAGAGAAATTGGCAGTGACACTAAGGTAAGTTGAAATAATCTATACAGTTCAAATTTCAATAACTTTATTAATGATAATGTATATACAATACGTATAATAGTAAGTTGTTTGAGAACTTTATTCACCTGTGGTTAAAACCCGTTAGCACATTACTTGTGAAAAAGTTTGTATTATTGCCTGTAGTATAAGTAACATCATCATGATAGGGTCCAGAAAGCGTTATTACTCACTGCAGGAATGACTTGTGGAGGGTGTGAATAAACAAGGGAAAAATTAGAAGATGCTGAGTCACTTCCTGGAGAAATACAAGACGTGGAAGTCGTACTTTTGGCACGACTTTCTAATTCAAAAACGAGTTGCAATGTTTTCAGTTTTGCTTCATTAATTAACTCAGGTGGAAGTTTTTTAACTGATGCTGGGATACTTTTAAAAAATAGGCTAACATCATCGTTTTCATCGGTCGTTATCATTTGCAATACTTTGATACGCTCTTTCTCTTTCTCTTTCATTATCTCAAATATTTGACATTTTTTTCGCTTGTTAATTGGTTTCTCTTCTAATCGAAAATTTGAAGTTGATGCTGCAGCAGAGTTGGATTCAGGATTTGAGCTTGATGCTGCAGCAGAGTCGGATTCACATAACACAATACTTTGTTCAGTTGGTTCTATGTTACTATCATATGTGTCGTCTGCAGGTGTATTAGCACAGTCTTGTTCTACTATGTTGGATTTGCTCCTAAAAAATAAATTAAAATTAGTACCTACATATATACAAGGTGTCCCGTATCGTTATGTTCAAATTTTGGGAGCCTAAAGTACACTTTTTTAAAGTAAAAAAACGCAAAACTAGTATATCCATTTTTATTTCTTTAAAAGTTACACGCCTATGAATATTATTTTAAGATAAAAATAAAAATGGCTTACGGGCACAAGCCTGCATTCAACAAGGAGGTGGGCATTTTAATTGACCTTTTCTTAAATAAAATAATTTTTTTTTCTTTACGAATATTTTTATTGTTATCTTAAAATAATATTCAGAGGCGTGTAACTTTGAAACAAATAAAAATGGATGTACAAGTTTTACGTTTTTTTTTTACTTAAAAAGAAGTGTACTTTATGCTCCCAAAATTTGAATATAACGATACGGGACACCTTGTATAGTAGAAGCTAAGTTAAAAGTGCGTGTATTGAGCTAGATAGTTTTTTTTTATTAAAAAAACGTACTGTCGTTTATATTCAGTCTTCTCTAAAAAGCTTAACATGCCTGCTAGAAACCATTTTTGCTTTCCATCAGCTGAGGAACCCGTTCCTGTTCCTTTTTTTTCCTTTTTGATACGTGTCTTTGATATTCTTCCATCTCTTACGACAGTCTGCTTCTGCAAATTACGTATTTAAAAATCAAAATTACTTCCTATATCTACTTAATACTATTTTTTTTTGTTTTAGGTTTATGGCTACTGGCGAAACATTTCGTTCTCTGCAGTTTGCCTTCCGAATTTCATACAGCTATATAAGTAGAATTGTAAAAGAAGTTCTTGCACTATTAAGTGAAAAGCTTGTGCCCATATTTTTACCTCCTCTATCAAGTGAACAACTGCGCAATAAAGCAGAGGAATTTAAAGAAAAATGGAATTTTCCTAACTGTATCGGGGCTATCGATGGGAAACACATTCGTATATTTTGCTCTGGTAAAACTGGTTCATTGTATTTTAATTATAAATCATTTTTTTCTACAGTTTTACTTGCAATTGTTGATGCTAATTACAAGTTTAATTTTATCGATGTTGGTTCTTATGAAAGGAAGGTGACAGTGGCATTTTTGACAAAAGTAATATGGGTAAGCTCTTCAATAGCGGAAATATGTTTCCTTCTCCCTCTAAACTTCCAAATTCGGACAAAATTGCGCCCTATGTCTTGGTGGGGGACGAAGCATTTCGCTTACATACCCATATGATTAAACCTTTTTCTCGGCCTGTTGCAAGTGCCGATAATCGGAAAGCAATTTTCAACTATCGCCTTTCAAGAGCACGAAGAGTTTCGGAGAACGGGTTTGGCTTATTGTCTCAAATATTTAGAATTTTTTATACACCCATCTCATTAAAAGAAGAAACAATCGATAATGTGATACTTGTGGCCTGTTGTCTTCATAATTTACTCAGAGATGGCTACCTGGAATCTCAAAATAATCCACACTACGAATATGATCAAACACAGCCATTACCCATAGGAAACATGACTCCACTAGCCAGAGCTGGAGGATTTGCAAACATGGACGGATTTGCTGTGAGAGATATCTTCATGGATTATTTTAATAGTTATTCTGGGAGGATTTCATGACAACAAGAACATATCACAAGAACTGGATAATAAATCATATACATACGTTGATGTAAAATAAACAGAAATAAAAATAAAAGTATATAATAATCATGGATTTAGTATAATAAGGATTCGATATCCGTATACTGTGAGCGTATCGAACGTGAAGCCTTATATTTTGTTATTTGTTAATGTTATGAAAATTTTGTTGTGTATTCTCTTGGGGGAGCAGTTTACGAACTACGAACATTGACAAGACTACGAATTACTACGTAATTGAATCAAGAATGGTAGTAGAAAGAGATAAAATATCATTGGAGTGTTGGAGCTCAGAAGTGTTGATGTCTGCAGGTTGCTTAGGAAAAACGTCTGCGAACGCTCGGTTACACGTATGTCTTTGTCTAATGAACTAGAAAAAAAAAGTGCGACGTATAGATTAATATAGATTTACAAATGACTCGGAGCGACTTTAAATAAACACCTTTAGAAATAACATAACCTATAAATAATAACACCTTTTTAACTTAAATTTATTATTATTTAGCAGAAAATAAAGTGTTTTAGGGCTTTTACTACTTTTAGTAAATCTTGTGATGCTTCTAACGTATTTTTTGTACAAAAATACAAGGTAAAATAAGATGTGGCCAATGTTTACAAATTGTGTTTACAGTGTCGTTTAGAATGGTTTGTTTTGGTTTCAAAGAATGTTACATCATCCCGTATTATAATAAATCCATGATAATAATAGTTATTTAGGCAACTAGTGCAAACAGTGGCTGTTTATTGCACAAAGGCATACATTTATTCACGGAGACGTAGTCGAGGTGAATAAATATGCCCTCTGCAATAAACAGCCTTTTTGCACATGTTGAATACAATATTTTTTCTAGGATCTTTCTTTAATAGTAGATCCACTCCGCTGCAAATCCTTTGATCGCATTGAAGCATACTTTTGCCATAAGAAGGTAACTACAAAAGTTGTCACTTTTTGAATGATCGTAGAAAAAATCATTTACTTACCTGGTTTTTTAACAACTTCTCCAATCTCCTTCCAAGCTGAATCTTTAATTCTCTGATCCTTATAGGTTGAGAGTTGTAAATCGTAAAGGCAAGGGTATTTTCCAACCCATTCCACCAATGTTTCATCTTCCTCTGCAGTAAATAAAACTTTAGACATCGTACAGGCACGACTATTCACAACCGGCGGCTGACGCTTGACTGCCTCGCTAGGGGTAGGGCCGAGGCGTCTGCAGCCGCCAGCGTTTGACGCTTGCGTCTGACCCTCGAAAAGAAACGGATAAATTAAATTGTCACATGAGCAGTAGTAGGCGTCGGACGCTGTGCGGCAGCCGCGCGCGTCAGCCGCCCCATAGTAAACGCACCTATATGCGTAGAAACGCACTTTTTCGCCCATACATTGGACGGATTCATCTGGTGTCGCGAATACGTTGTGATGGTCTAAATATATTTTGTCTATGGTTTCTTTAAGTTCAATGAATCTAAGAGGTTTTAACATGACCGCCGAAACCGGAACATTCCAGGCCATCGTACAAAGGGAAAAGGGGTCCGAAATAAGATGTTAATCACCTTATATAATATGTTATACATAAATGTAAATTAGAAAAGTTTTTTCGTTGTAGACGAGGTTTTATTTTACGTACTACGTGCTGCGTTGTTCTTTGGACCGGTTACAAAACTGTCTTAAATTAAAAGGGACATCCTATATATAAATATACAGGGTGTCCGGAAAATACGTGTACAACGTTTGATGATAGACTCCTGACGCCAAAATAGGTCGATTTAAGCCAACTTAGTTATATCCGAAATTGCTTCTTTTAGCCGGTAGAGGGCGTCAAAGATTAAAAAAGTTCCTGGTTTTTCGCAAATTTCTTGAAAACGTGCACATCGATTTTAATGGTTTTTGGTGTATAGTGTTACAGTAAAAAATGACGTTTTCTAGTAGTATAGTTCTCGGCTTTAAATAAGCGGAAGTGTTAGAAAAGTCACGCCACATGTAAACATTTCTTCTGATTTCTTATGTCATCGAAGTTATGACAACCCAGGTACTTTTGTTAGGTAAGCGGGTGTATTTGGAAGCTTTTTTACCTCTTTATAAATTTTCGTTGAATGAGCGGTTTTGCCTGAAAAAAAATATTTTCAATTACCTGCATACCTATTTAATAATCCAGAGACATTAGACAGAGTCCAATTTCATTTTTTAAAATATGTTACTAAGTGTATTCAGCAAAATGGCGGCCATTTTGCACATTTGCTTAATTAATATTTTCTTTTTATTTAGTTTTTTATTTTTTTTACACTCCATGTACTTCCAACATTTTCGCATTGTTTTTTTTATAACAGTTAATAATTGATATAATATGCAGGTAATTGAAAATAGTTTTTTTTTTTAGCAAAATCGCTCATCCAACGAAAATTTATTAAGAGGTAAAAAAGCTTCCAAATGTATCCGTTTATCCAACAAAAATACCTGGGTTGTCATAACTTTGATGACATAACAAATCAGAAGGAATGTTTACATGTGACGTGACTTTTATAACACTTCCGCCTATTTATAGCTGATAACTACACTGCTAGAAAACGCCATTTTTTAGTGTTAGGTTATACACCAAAAATCATTCAAATCGATTGGCACGTTTTCAAGAACTTTGGGAAAAACCTAAAACTTTTTTAATCTTTAACGCCCTCTACCGGCTAAACGAAGCAATTTCGGATATAACTAAGTTGGCTTAAATCGACCTCTTTTGCCGTCAGGAGTCTGTCATCAAACGTTGTACATGTATTTTCCGGACACCCTGTATATTAAAATTTTAAAGTTTTTATAGAGCGCCAAAGGCGCTCTATATAACGCCCCGTGAGTGAGGAAGATGTGTGTGCGTGTGTATGGCCGTATGTTGTCGTCCGTTTCGACATTTTCACCATTTCAATTTTTTTTCTCGAAAACTGTTAGAGGGGGAGCAACCAAATTTTCTGAGTTAATAGAGGGATAGTGCGGCTAGCTTCGGTAAAAAATTCAGTTTTACGGGGTGTTCCGTTTCGGAGTTATTAAACGTCAAAGTCGAAATTTCAGCGATTTCCTATGGGATCGATTACAGGTCGCAAAACTTAATTAAATCGATTTAAATTGTCAGAGGTTGTGGAGGACCGGGAGCTTCAGAACCCTATTGAAACTGGCGGTATTCGGAAAATGGGAAGTAATTCTTTTGAATTTTTTTATGTCGAAAAATGCCCTTTGAAGACCCCTATTTGGCGCTTAATAAGTCGAAACCGGAACATCGGACAGAAAAACGTATTTGAACATAAAACTAAAGAATCTCAAATACTTTCTTTTTGCAATACATTTACCTATACCTAAAATGACTGGAAATTGGAAGAATTTGGGAAAAACTGGAAATTTCTATTTTTCATGCAAATGTTTGACGGTTGTCAATTTTTTTCGGGGTCAACATGGATCCAAATCGAAATCCCATGTACCTTATCGGAAAGACCTCGCCGAACTACGTGATAAACATATTTTTTGGTTCCTTTATTCTTAATAGGAAAGGAGCACTCGATAATTAAATTTTGGTTTTTAACCATTTTTTTTTATGACATCTCTACATTTAAATCACTCTGTATCTTTTCCTATCTAATTTCTTCCAAACTTTTTCAACGCTATCCCTTGGGGATATAATCAGGCTTTAAAATGAATCCCGAATGGGTGATTCAGGGCCGGATTTAGGGGGTAAAAACACATTTTTTCTGTTTTTTTCCATTAAAATTCATCTTTAAAAGGCATTATTATGTATTATTTCTCTTATTTAACAGCTCTTTTTTGGTTTATTTTCTTCCCTCATCACCTGAGAACACTGCTAACTAATTAAAACTCCATATTTTTGCTTTAAAGTTATAAATAAATAGGTTTTCTTCCTTCGGTGCAGGAAAAATCTTAAAAACTGGGAATGTTAAACCATGCCATGAAAAAAAAAACAATTGAACTGGTGACGCTTTACATCGAAGTTAAATATGAGCTGTCAAAATATCCAGTTTTTCTAGCGATATTTTAAAGATCCTGAGCCAGTTTCAGCTTGGAATATACATGGAATTGATAGAATGGACGTTTTTTATCTATTCCTGACCATTTCGTAGCACGAGATGGGCATTAAATATCATTTTTTTGAAATTTTTGTTGACCCTACATTGCATTATAAAAATCAATTTCTATATGGGAAAATGTATTAATTTAATTATAATGTATGAAATGTCACAATTTGGCTAAAATGTCAGCATTTCAATGCGAAATAGGAAGAACTCTGGACCAACTTCGGCTTCAAATTTACCGGGCAAGGGATTTAGGGACCTTATACTTTCGGTAGAAAGACATTTCATTTGATAAATTTGGCTTTAGAACCCAATTTTATCGACTTTCCGATGACGCTACAAGACATCATTGAAGATTGTAATATTGCGCTCAGTGGCATCGAAAAAATCCAAAAATATGCATTTTATTTTCTAACCATGAGCGTGTATACCTTTGGGGCAATATATTAATTATTATTGAATAATTTTAATTTAATTTTAGGGAAATGACTTGATTCCGATCGTTTTAAAGTAACCAGAACGATTCGAAAATACATTTTATACCTTGCGACATGTGCATGATTGTATATATGTCTACAGGGTGTCCAAAAAGTCTTTGTATGCGGAAATATCTTTGCCATTAGTACGAAGATAAAATTAATTGAGCCGGGTTTCAAGAAAATCGAAAATATTTAAATTACTATATGTCGTGTTCTGTTGTGTTTTTATGTATGTATACAGGGTGTCCGAAAAGTCTTTGAATGGGCAAATACCTTTGGCTTTTATAGAAATAGTAACTCAATTGTCAGATTTAAAGCAAATCGTAGGTATATATTTGCATTTCTATGTGTACGGATTTATATGTTTGTATACAGGGTGTCCTAAAAGTCTTAGTATGGGCAAATACTTCTACTAGTAACAAGATAAACTTAACTAATTAAGATTTTAAGTACATCGACTATATTCCTATTTAAACGTGTTAGTGTTAGTGTGAATGTATACAGGGTGTCCAAAAAGTCTTGGAACGGGCTAATACTCCTATTAGTACTTAGATAAACTTTATTAGGTCGAATTTCAAGCAAATCTAATATATTTGTATTAATATGTGTTAATGTTTGTATGTATGTATACAGGGTGTCCGAAAAGTCTTGGTATGGGCAAATACTTCTACTAGTACCGAGATAAACCTAATTAACTCGGATTTTAATTAAATCGACTATATTCCTATTTAAACGTGTGGGTGTTAGTTTGAATGTATACAGGGTGTCCAAAAAGTCTTGGTATTGGCAAATACTCCTATTATTACTTAGATAAACTGTATTAGGTCGGATTTCACGCAAATCGAATATATTTGTATTAATATGTGTTTATGTTTGTATATATGTATACAGGGTGTCCGAAAAGTCTGTTTGTTGGCAAAAATAGTTTCTACGTGTAGGTGTTTGTATGTATGTAGCGATACGGTTACGAAGGCCGCTCTATTCTGCATCATCAGTCCGAAGGAGTGTGATATCTTCCTTAATACATGGCCTAGAAACACGAAACATTCAGGGCATGACAATGATGATATTACCGACTTTATAGAGCCCCCTCGGGGGGCGATTAGGCGCTCTACGCATGCTAGTTATAGACCGCCTTTCACGCTCGGTCTATATACCGAGCCGTTGGAAAAAGGTTGTGTGTATGTATGTGCGTGTGTATGTTGTCCGTTTCGTCATTTTCACTTTTTCAATTTTTTTTCTCGAAAACTGTTAGAGGGGGAGCAACCAAATTTTCTGGGTTAATAGAGGGTTAGTCCGACTAGCTTCGGTGAAAATTCAGTTATACAGGGTGTTCCGTTTCGGAGTTATTAAACGTCAAAGTCGAAATTTCAGCGATTTCCTATGGGATCGATTACAGGTCGCAAAACTTAATTAAATCGATTTAAATTTTCGGAGGTTGTGGAGGACCGGGAGCTACAGAACCCTATTGAAACTGGCGGTATTCGGAAAATGGGAAGTAATTCTTTTGGATTTTTTTATGTCGAAAAATGCCCTTTGCAGAGCCATTTTTGGCGCTTAATAAGTCGAAGCCGGAACATCGGACAGAAAAACGTATTTGAACATAAAACTAAAGAATCTCAAATACTTTCTTTTTGCAATACATTTACCTATACCTAAAACGACTGGAAATTGGAAAAATTTGGGAAAAACTGGAAATTACGATTTTTCATGCAAATGTTTGACGGTTTTGAATTTTTGGGGGGTCAAAATCGATTCAAATCGAAATCTCATGTGCCTTATCGGAAAGAGCTCGCCGAAATACGTAGTGTCCATATTTTTTGGTTCCTTCTTTCTTAATAGGAAAGGAGCAATCGACGATTAAATTTCGATTTTTTATGATTTTTTTTCATGACATCTCTACATTCGAATCACTCTGTATCTCTTCCTATCTAATTTCTTCCAACTTTTTCAACGCTATCCCTTGGGGATATAATCAGGGTTTAAAAGAAATCCCGAACGGGTGATCTAGGACCGGATTTAGGGGGTAAAAACTCTTTTTTCCTGTTTTTTTTTCCATCAAAATTCATCTTTAAATGGCATTATTATATATTATTTCTCCGATTTAAGAGTTCTTTTTTGGTTTATTTTTTTCCCTTATCATCTGAGAACACTCTACACTAAGTAAAATTGCATATTTTTTCTTTAAAGTTATAAATAAAGAGCTTTGTTTGCATCGGCGCAGGAAAAATTTTAAAAAGTACATATTTTAAATGGCTTGCCTTGGAGAAACAAATGAAACGGACTCTCTTTACATCGAAATTAAAATACGATCTGTCAAAATGTCACGAAAATACCAGTTTTTGTAGCGATATTGGAAGGTTCCTGGACCGATTTCGGCTTGGAATATACATGGCAAAGGTAAAACGAACTTTATATTTTTAATTACGGTACATTTCATTAGATGATTTAAGCATTAAATACCAATTTCATCGATATTGCTAAGGCCCTGCAAATGCATTGCAAAATCAGGTTTATACGGAGAAATGTATTAAAATATGAAGTGTCAAAATGTCGCAAAAATGCCCGTTTTCCTTGCGAGTTTTTAGGGTTCCTGAACCGGTTTCGGCTTGTATAATACAGACCTTCCCGTGTGGATTTCGGAACATATAATTTGAAGAATTAGTCATTAAATAACAATTTTAACAATTTTTCGATGACGCGGCGAAGCATCATAGAAAAGTTATTCCATTAGGTACTATACGGGGTAAATCACAATGACAATGATGTCTACAGGGTGTCCGAAAAGTCTTTGTAAGCGCAAATATTTTTGTCATTAACACGAAGAAAAACTTTAATAAGTCTTATTTCAAGGAAATCGTAAATTTTTTATTCCTTTGTGTATTTGTTTATATGTTTGTATGTATACAGATTGTCCAAAAAGTCTTTGTATGCTCTGTATCTTTGCCATTCGTACGAAGATAAACTTAACTGAGTTTTCAAGAAAATCGAAAATATTTAAATTACTATGTGTGGTGTTGTGTTGTGTTGGTATGTATGTATACAGGGTGTCCGAAAAGTCCTTGTATGGACAAATACCTTTGCTATTTGTACAAATATAAACTTAATTGTCGGATTTAAATCAAATCGTATATGTTTGCATTTCTATGTGTACGGAGATATATGTCTGTATACAGGCTGTCCAAAAAGTCTTGGTTGGAGCAAATACTCCTAGTAATACCAGGATAAATGCAGTTAAACCGGATTTCATGCAAATCGATTATATTTGTTTTTATATGTGTTGTATATACGGATACAGGGTGTCCGAAAAGTCTTAATATGGGCAAATACTTCTAGTAGTACCAAGATAAATTTAATTAATTCGGATATTAATTAAATCGACTATATTCCTATTTAAACGTGTGGGTGTTAGTTTGAATGTATACAGGGTGTCCGAAAAGTCTTGGTATGGGACTCTTATTATTACTTAGATGAACTTTATTAGGTCGGATTTCACGCAAATCGAATATATTTCTATTAATATGTGTTTATGTTTGTATGCATGTCTACAGGGTGCCTGAAAAGTCTTGGTATGGTCAAATACTTCTACTAGTACCGAGATAAACCTACTTAATTAGGATTTTATGTAAATCGACTATATTCCTATTTAAACGTGTGGGTATTAGTTTGAATGTATACAGGGTGTCCAAAAAGTCTTGGTATGGGCAAATACTCCTATTTTTAGTTAGATAAACTTTATTAGGTCGGATTTCACGCAAATCGAATACATTTGTATTAATATGTGTTTATGTTTGTATGTATGTATACAGGGTGTCCGAAAAGTTTTTTCTTGGCAAAAATAGTTTCTATGTGTGGTGTTTGTATGTGTGTAGCGACATGGTTACGAAGGGCGGTCTATTCTGCATCATCAGTCTGAAGGAGTGTGATATCTTCCTTAATACAAGGCCCAGCAACACGAAATTTTCAGGGCGTGACAACGATGATATTACCGACCTTATAGAACCCCCTCGGGGGGCGATTAGGCGGTCTACCCGTACTAGTTTTGTATTGGATATCATAGACATCTCTTACACTCTAACCGTTAAGGAGACAATAGTTTTAAAAAAATCTCGTCAAATCCTGCTAAAGAAATTAGTAAAAAATGCAAAAATTTAAATATTACAAATTTTACATTTAAGTTAGTCAAAACCCGGCCTCAAAATATATTTTAAATCATTAAAATTCAAACATTTGAAATGGAACAGCCTTTATGCTAAAGCGAGGCTACTGACCTCAATAACTCTAATAATGATACGTTAGCCAATATTTTTGAAGAAATTCCTAGCCTTTGCATTTTATCCCATCTCGCCCCGTCCCGCTTAATAATTAACTTCACTTGTTAGTTTGTATGTATGTACGTGTGTATGTATGTATGTATGTACGTATGTATCTATGTATGTATGTATGTATGTATGTGTGTATGTAGGTATGTATGTATGTATGTATGTACATAAATGTATGTTTGTTCGTTCAAATGTCAAAGGTCAAAGGTCAAATATTGCAATCAAAATTTCGGCACGTTCTAAATAGCTAGTGAAATTTTGCACGCGGTGACAATGCAATATAGTATTTTTAATATTGTTCTAACTCCAGTATGGCGGACGCCCCAAGATGGCGGATTATCTTTTTCTCTACAATTCCCTTAATATGCATATCAAAAGACAGGGTTTGACGAGTAGAATACGATAAGCTATGTGACGTCATTCTAAACCTAATATGGCGGACGCCACAAGATGACCGATTACCTCTTTTTTTCACGACACCCTTGACATGGGCATCAAGTGAAAGGGTTTGACGAGTAAAATACGATAATCTATGTGGCGTCATTCTAAACCCAATATGGCGGACGCCACAAGATGGCGGATTACCGTTTTCTTTACAAACCCCTTGATACGGGTACCAAATGAAAAGATTTGACGAGTAGAATACGATAACAAGTAAAATGTCTTGTAATAATGATGCTTTATTGGAAATGCATAGGTTAAGACTAGTGTTGTAAATATCCGTATTCTTTAGATATCCGAATCATACCGAATCGGAATCAGCTAATATCCGTATCCATTATCCGAATACGTATCAATTTCTTGACCCGCGCGAAAGGGGTTACAGATCATGTATACGTATGCATGCATGCAAAACATTTTCTATCCGGATACACGGCTAGGTAGGTCGATGCGGTATCATATCATTCGAACTTCGAAGTCGAAGGTTAGGGATAAGAAAGCACCGTCGTTCGTTCTCGTTTGAATTCGGTTCGGGTGAGGCGGGCCAAGTTTAACCAATGGGTCTCATCCCATATGATACCCGTTACCCCGATAACTATGCTATCTTTTTTTAGGAAATGTTATTAGAAAGAGAAAGCATAAGATCAAAAAATATGCCAAATCGCAGACCGTGTTGTTCACGTACACTCGATTCCGATTCCGTTTTCTCTTTGCACTTTGCATTAGTAACCACCCGATGCGAATTTATTTTGATTCCGAATCAAGTTCTCGGCCGGTTACAGATAATCCGGATTCTTTTAATATTCGGATCCAACGGATTTTTGGATACGTATCCTTACGTCACTAGTTAAGACGTAACTAAAAATTCAAAAATAAAAATAAATAAATAACAAAAATAAAATCTTGTAAAAAATACTTCTTAAAAACAAGCTTTTATTATTTAGATGTACTAAAACAAAAAAAATAAGTGTAGTTTTTCATTGTGGCAATGCTGAATGCTATTTATAAGTGGACGTAGTTCGCGTCAGTGGATCCTAATAAAAGTAGTATCAAAGTTATCACTGAAACAGATATAATATATTATGTTAAATTTATTCTCTTGAAAGTTTGTCGCGTCAATAGAAAAGAAAAATGCATACTTAGGTACTTACAATTTCTGCCAAACAAAATTAATGCATGTATTAACTTTTCGCGCGCGACGAGCTTTTAAGGTAATAAATTTAACATAATATATTATATCTGTTTCAGTAATAACTTTGATACTACTTTTATTAGGATCCACCCACACGAACTACGGCCACTTATAAATAGCATTCAGCATTGCCACAATGAAAAAACGACACTTATTTTTTCTCGTTTTAGTACAAATAAATAATAAAAACTTGTTTTTAAAAAGTATTTTTTACAAGATTTAATTTTAAAATTTTTAGTTATGGCTTAACTAGGGTTTCCGGATCCTGGGACCAAAAAGATCTTCGGGACCAAATTTCAAGTTCCGGTACTAGTCCTGAAAATTCCGGAAATTGTCCCGAAATTCTAATAATGTTGCATTTCAACAAATTTTCTATAAGAAAATTAATTAAGTATTTCATGTAAACTAACTATTTTATTTGAGTGATATTAGCATAAAACAACAGCAATAAAAATTCCAAACGCCAAAAGATAATTATTAATATTAAAATAAACTAAACATAATGCCTAGGGGCACACAAATTCATAAACCGGTACTACTCGTAACACTTTAAAAAGCTCACTCTGTATATTGAAATAAAATGAAATAATAACCATTATTTTGGAGTAACATAAGACTGCCGAATACCAAACGCCGGGCAATCCCCAAATTCCGGGACCGAATACTGGGACTGGGAACCCTAGTCTTAACCTATGCATTTCTGATAAGGCATCATTAATACTAGACATTTTACCTGTTATAGTATTCTACACCTCAAATCCTTTCATTTGATACCCATATCAAGGGGCTATCTTGTGGCGTCCGCCATATTGGGTTTAGAATGACATCACACAGCTTATCGTATTCTACTCGTCCAACTCTTTCATTTGATACAAATGTCAAGGTGGTGGTAAAGAAAAAGGTAATCGTGTGGCGTCCGCCATATTGAGTTTAGAATGACGTCACTAGAGTATGGTATTTTACTCGACAAACCCATTCATTTGATGGCCATATCAAGGGGATTGTGAAGAAAACGGTAATCCGCCATTTTGTGGCGTCCGCCATGCATATTCGGTTTAGAATGACGTCCCATACCTTATCGTATTCTACTCGTCAAGCCCTTTCATTTGATACCCATGTCAAGGAGGTTGTGAAAAAGGTAATACGCCATCTTGTGGCGCCCGCCATATTGGGTTTAGAATGACGCCACATAACTTACCGTATTCTACTCGCTAAACCCTTTCATTTGATACCCATATCAAGGGGATTGTAAAGAAAAAGGTAATCCGCCATCTTGGGGCGTCCGCCATATTGGGTTTAGAACAATATTGAATATACTAGATCGCATTGTCACCGGACTTATTCACGTGTGCAAAACTTTAAAGCTGTACAACTAGTCGAAATTTTGATTGCAATATTTGACCTAAACATACTAACAAACATACATAGGTACATACAAACTAACAGGTGAAGCTAAATAAAAGCTTGTAAAATTAGTCGAAAGTAATCAAGACCCACATCTTAGTAAATAAATATATCTACAGTTAGAGATTCAGATATAAATATTTTTAGAAAAGTAAAAGGACTAGTTCAATTTGGTAATTAAATACAGATTTTTAAAATTTTATTTTGGCCCATGCAAACTTACCAGTCGTATAGTTTTAAGTCTAAGGAACTTTGCTGATGATAGAAACTTCATCCCTTCCACCTTGATATCACAATGCAACATATT
This sequence comes from Philopedon plagiatum, assembly GCA_963971165.1. Taxonomy (NCBI): domain Eukaryota; kingdom Metazoa; phylum Arthropoda; class Insecta; order Coleoptera; family Curculionidae; genus Philopedon; species Philopedon plagiatum. Next base: position 55,354,372 of record OZ020193.1, on the reverse strand, counting down.
AAGGTATTGTAAATTATTTTCTGTTTCAAAAAATTCTTCGGTTAAAATTTTTAACCCTTCATCTTTGATATCATTATACGCTAAATCCAGAGATATCACTTCAGGGTTTGTTCTTAGGAACTTAGCTAATTCAACCATATCCTCTTTTTCAAGTCTTCTGCCGATTCTGTGAATGAGTTCGTTACCCCTGAGGCGTAAGTGTTTAGTTCCATCGGAATTTTTTTCGCAAAAAAGATAAAAAAATATATTGTCTACTTTCTTTTTTGTCATATAAGATTTAATCAAAAACTACGATAAATATTCAGTAATTCGCGGTGGCAGTACTTTTGATATAAAAAAATAACCTAATATTTGACAGTTGTCACTTTGTATCGGGAAACCAAAATAAGTTTCTAACAGCTTATTTACATATGTATGAATGAAAGTCTACTTGTCAGGGGTACATATAAATATGCATGTATTTTCTTCTAACACAGTTAGAATTTTTGCATATTTATTTACATATATTTAAGCTGCAACAAACTCCGACGCTGCTTCTTATTACTTGGAGGGCTGGGCGTGGGTGTATTTTTCAAAACAGATAGTACATCTCAGAATTAGTTATGTTAAGTCATGGATTTATTAAGAAAGGATTCGATGTTCCGAATACTGTGAGCGTATCGAACGTGAAGCCTTATATTTGTTGTTTGTTATGAAAACATCTTACCGTGGAGGTACAGTTTACGAACTTAAGAAAATACGTAATTGAATCAGAATAGTAGAAAGAGATAAAAGAGCATTGGAGTGTTGGAGCTCAGAAGTGTTCCTGTCTCTGCTGGTTGCTTAGGAAAAACGTCTGAACACTCGGTTACACATACGTCTTTGTCTAATGAACTAGGAAAGAAAAAGTGCGATTTATAGATTTATAAATGACTCGGAGCGACTTTAAATAAACCTTTAGAAATAATATAACCTATAAATAATGAAACCTTTTTAACTTAAATTTAATATTATTTAGCATAAAAGTAAAATATTTTAGGCCATTTATTACTTTTAGTAAATCTTGTGATGCTTCTAACGTATTTTTTGTACAAAAATACAAGGTAAAATAAGATGTGGCTAATGTTTAGAAATTGTGTTTACAGTGTCGCTTAGAATGGTTTGTTTTGGCTTCAAAGAATGTTAAATCATCCCGTGTCCATTCTTAATAAATCCATATGTTAAGTGCTAGTAAACAAATAGGTTCTAACATATTTCATTTAATTGTGTTTAGTAAAATACGAGTCGGTATAGTTAAAATATCTAAAAAATACAATATGCCCATGAAAATAAACCACACTGAGAGAAACCATCAGATCTAATAAAAGATCTAATGACAGTAAAAAAATCTGCTTTAAGGTGGGATTTCCTATACGCGTCTGACGCTATCGTCAGACGCAACATGACTGATTTAACGGAAAGCGATTGTTCTTGTTTTCCTATTAGCGACTGACAAAACAACCGGTTTCCGTTAAACCATTCATGTTGCGTCTGACGCTAGTATCAGACGCACATAGGAAATCCCACGTTTAAATAAGCCCAAAAAATCCAACTCTATCGCCTAAGGTAGTTTTTTTGAAATGATTTTTGCCGCTACAGGGCGATTTTTAAGATTTACCTGCATAAGTAGGTTCTAATCCAGTGTTAGTGTTTCCCAAAGTGTACGAGGCGGCGCGCGTCGCGTCGCGTCGGTACGCCGCGATTTCTTCACATGTTCGAGCGTCAGAGCGAAAAAGTTCAAGAAACACTTTTCCCGAAAAGTACGCGCAAAAGCCTGCGGTTTTCGATTTATACACACATAAAAATAATGTCTTAACTGAAAGCCATTGGTTTCTATTCAAGAGCATATTGACTTTCATATGTGGCAAAGAAATAGTGTCCCAAAGAGAAAAAAAAGTGTTTTCTTATTTGTGCCCTTGGAACAAAAGAAAACATCTCGTATTAAAATCGTTCTTACTTTAGTTTGTGTGTAAATAGGTTTTAAATTAAATAATAATTTTTTCAGAACAAAAGTGATATATTTCGGACATAGGTTTTGACTGCTCTTATAATAAGAGAACATGAAAGACATACACAATCTCGTATTAAAAATGTTCGCTTTCTTAGAGAAACACTTGTTATCATTGTTTGAAAAAATATTTATTCAAAATCTGAGATAAAATATCTTAAACTTAAGATATTTCACAATAACGTAGATTTGCATTAAACTAAGAACTAGTTTCTCAAATCAAGTAGCTAGAGTTTTTAAAAATAATATCGTTGCGATTTCAGCGAGAGCGAATTATTTTTTTGTTTTGAGCTCCTACTATCTAAGTGAAAGAAATCTGAAATCTTAAACTATAACTTTTGAATGTTGTTAATTCTTAAATATGATGTCTTCCAATTGCTAATTACGGTATTTTAGTTTAAGGAAATGGCTTTAAATCGAACACAGAAGTTAAAATATATTTTTTCTCACTTTAAATCTTACTGTTTCCTTAAAATAAAGAAGTTATCTTTATTTAAAATCTCCAGTGTTCCAAGTAAAGAAATATTTCTGAAAGCAATTATTTCCTTGAAACAAGACTTCATTTTTATGTGTCTACTAACACGCTTTTCCTCTTATATTAGTAGATCACATGTATTTTCTTATGGAGGTTCATTGTGCATTTCAAGGTCACCTACGCCTTGAGGGTGTGGTCCAAAAATAGACGTGGCGACGCCACATGAGTGACGTTAGTCTTCTTAGGCACTAACTACTTGGACGTTAGCTACTTGGACATGAACTACTCGGGCATCAACTACTTGGGCCTTAGCTATTGGGGCATTAACTACATCGGGCATTGCGAAGACTGATAATTAGATATCAAACCGGAGTCCTGCTGCATTATATCTTCGGAATTCGAACCTGGATACGTTGCTGCTAACGTCATACCTCTTGGGGGGGGGGGGGGGATTTGAACCTGGCCTTGAGCTATTGGGATATATTAATATATTTAATTTTAACTGTTTAGGTTTACACTTTTTTTATTTCGTCGAGGATCGAACCTGCTACCTTTGGATTAGTAGTCATTTCATTTCAAAAGTGCTTTATTTTCCACATGTTAAATATTTACAATACATTTCTACATCTAATTATTTTATTTTGTACATGTTTTTTCGGTAATATTTACATTTGAAACGCAAATTTACCGAAGGGAAGCAGCCAGGCAATGGCTGGGGCTGGTGTTGGCCCTGGGTAGAATTATATTGTGTTTGTGGCGTTTTCGGCTACATCCGAGGTGATCTTTTGAGGCCATTTATTTTTATTGTCTTTAGAGAAATGATGTTTTGATAGCAGTGTAGGAGAAAGTTTGTTTATTTATAATCACTGGAAAAGAGTAACAAAAAACCAGTTTAAAGAAGTCAGGTACAAAGTAGACATAGTTGAAGTAGTTATGTGCTATTTACAATATGTACAGTATCCTGATTCACTCGCTGTCATTCGTTCTTATTTACACACTCATTCATTCTATTTACATCATTCATACTAGTTATTTTTACATTTTATGTACAAATTTTGTGTTCTCTCTTCCGATTCATCTAGGCTATTGAATCGGGTCGAGAATTTTTGTTGTGAAACTGGCTTTTTCACAATGCCTTTCCAATGGAAAATTGGAAAAACCGACAAGAAATTAAACATCTACGAATTTCTTTAAAATAAATATAATTCAACAGTCTTGCGATAGCTGCCTATTCCTGGAGCTCCAGCGGGGCATCGACGTGTCCCCGCGCTAGCAAGACGACGACTAAAGAAATTTCGTCCGCGCTGGCGATTATATTTGACTGGTTTCACGCTGCAGAATGCAGCAAATTGCCGGGGAGCGCGGTGTCGGTTAAATAATTAATAAAATAGTTTGAAAACTAAAAAATTCATGAAAATACTTAATTGTGCTATCACAAAAGTATTGCACCTAATGAGGTGCATTTTTTTTTTTTTTGTTTGGGGTAAGAGGAAGTGAATCTTGCATAAGATACCCATATGCGAAAAACTGGGTTATGTCGGATTCCTACCGACTAAACACTCCCCCTAGAGTTAGTTGGTTTCGGACCTAGGGTCTATAAACCAAGTATCTCTCGTAAGATTATAAGCGCTCGCATGACCCGTGTCATGCCGAACCTTTATAACCCTCCCATATTTTCGCATACAAATATGGGGGATAATCTCTGACCTGAAAAGGAATATATTTTTGGGTTTTTTATAATTTTTATACAATATTGCCTTAAGGTAACTATAGTCCTACTTAAAACAATATTTATGTCTCTATCTTAAGATCTTTGTATGTTACATACGGTGTTAAGTAACTTATGTGTAAATGACATGCAATCTACTTACAATTTATACCTAAGCAATCTTAAGATATGGTAACTTAGGTATTTGACTCAAATCGGTATACAGGCCCGCTCGCACTAGCACCCGCGTTCGCGTTCGCGCCTGCGCTATTTCTAACACCCGCGCTACACTCACACTCGCACAAGCACTCACTTTTGCCTTCGTTATCCTAGTTGGTTTCTTGGCCTTCGTTTGTATCTCCTATACATCCTGGCCTGTTCTGCTGGGTTATAGTTGACGAGCTGTCTCAAATGTTCATTTGAGTGCTCCCCAGCTACTTGGAAGACCTTCTCTGCTTTATTCCTCATAAAGTCTTTAATGTTCTGCCAGTTCAGATCTCTTTGTATGTGCCGATTGCTGACGAACCAAGGTGCGTCAACTGCCATACGTACGTATCGATTCTCAGTTGACTCTATTTTATTAATGTGGGTTCTAGCCGCGTAGCCCCACACAGTGGACCCATAGGTTAGTTGTGATCTAGCTATGGCTCGGATCATCGTGAGCTTTGTCCTTCTGTTCATGTGACTACGTCTACCGATGAGCGGGTAGAGACGGCTCATAGCTGCCTTGGTCTTGGCTATAGCATATCTAACGTGTTTTCCCCACGTGAGTCCTGTATCTAGGATGACTCCAAGATATTTAGCCTGGTTTGACCATTCTATCTCTGTACCATCCACATTAATATTTCTGACTGGTCTTAGCTGTCTTTTTTGTAGTAGCACTGCCTGACTCTTTTCTCCATTTATTTTTATCTTCCACCTAATACACCAGTCAATTATCGTATCGAGGCTACTTTGTAGCCTTCTGCATATTATGCCTGTGCTCTTGCTACGTGCCAAGATGGCAGTGTCGTCAGCATATAGTGCTAGCGTACTAGGTGGGGTTCTAGGTATATCATGTACATATATGTTATACAGAAGCGGCCCCAGTACCGAACCTTGGGGCACTCCAGCTTCTATCTCTCTGGGATTTGAGAACTCTTCGTCAATTTTGACACTGAACGTTCTATCTCTTAGATAGTTTCTGATGATTCTGCTGATTTTCAAGGAGTATCCTGCAGAAATCATCTTGTAAGTTAGTCCTTCATGCCAAACTCTGTCGAAGGCCCGGGCTACGTCTAAAAAGACGGCTCCGGTGGCCTCCTTCTTTTGAAAGCCTTCGGTGGCGTATTCAACTATCCTCAACAGTTGTAATTCTGTTGAGTGGTTTCTCCTAAATCCAAATTGTTCGTTTGGCATGAGGTTCAGTGTCTCAGTTTCCTCATTTAAGCATCTCGCTATAATTTTCTCTGCTACTTTCCCTAGTCCTGCAAGCAGGCTTATGGGTCTGTAGTTTTGAGGAAACTTTTTCTCTTTTCCTGGTTTATTGAACACTATCACTTGTGCATGTTTCCATGTCTGAGGATAGTGTTCTGTTCTCATAATCCCATTTATGATGTTGGTCAGGGCTACTATGCCTTTTCTGGGTAACTTTTTAATCATTTGGTTAGTGATCCCATCTCTGCCAGGTGCTTTCCTGATTTTTAGCCTTCTTATGATGGCTTTTACTTCTTCTGGTGCTGCGGGGTTAGGTATATTATCGTTTTGAGGTCTCACTGACATAAGTGCCTCATTTTCTTCAACGAGATCTTCTAGATCATCGTTGTCATCATCTGGATGAACGTTTAACCTAGCTTCCCTTTCAATGGAATCAGCGAGTGCATTTGCCTTCTCGGCGTTGGTATAAGCCATCCCGTTTGCTCCATGCAAAGGTGGTATAGTTGTTTTCTCGCGCCTTAGAGCTTTCTGCATTTTCCATGCAGAGTTATCTTCGAGTTTGAGACTCTGCACTCGCTCATCCCATTTACTAGCACGATGTTCTTTTAGCGCATTTCTTAGCACCTGGCTGCTTCTGTTTAGAGTTACCCTGTCTTCTTGCCGTTTACTCTGCCTGTATCTTTTCCTGAGCCTTCGATTCTCTGTAACTAGTGCTCTTATTTCCCTCGGGATTTCTCCGTAGGGATTTTTCGGTGGTAAATGTCTTTTAGTCACAGTACTTTCGTCATAGGCCTCCAGAATATGATTTTCCAGGCTTTCTACGGCTGTTTCAAGGTCATCAGCGCTTCTAATCGGTCTTATGATTATTTTTTCATGTACTTTTTCTGAGAAGGTCTCCCAGTTTGTGTACTTCTTGTATATCACCTCAGCTTCGTTAATACCTTGTCCTAGTACTAGTTCTATCGGATTATGATCCGATGTGTACTCTTCCAAAGTTTCCAGTGTAAAGTTCTGGATTACGTTTTTCATGACGACTATATCTAGTACGTCAGGTAATCCACGTCCTCCAATAAAAGTAGGGACTTCGGGGCCTATTACTACGGCACCCTCTTCCTCAGTGTATCTTATTAATAGTCTACCGCCGATGTTTTCACATCTGCTATTCCATTCTTTCGATTTACAATTTAGATCTCCTATCATGATACTGGGATATCTACCGCTAATAATATCATGAAATTCTCCTTGTTGTAAATCGACTCGGGGTCTTTTATACACTGAGGAAATTTTTATTTTTCCTTGTTGGGTATTAACTATAATAGAGACAGCCTCTAGATCAGCATCTTCATTTCCTCCAATGAAGTGGTGATCCAGATTTTTCTTCACTAGTAGGGCTACGCCCCCCCCTATATTGTTGTCATTTCGATCGTTTCTATAGATCTCATAGTTCATAAATGAGATCCTCATGTCCTGACGTATCTTAGTCTCTTGCAAGGCTAAGATGTCTGGTTGTCTCTCGGCTATTTGTTCTATAATCTCGGCTTTCCGAGGTCGAATGCCGTTGACGTTCCATGAAACGATCTTTAATAGGGTTGGCTGTCTCTTGCCCGCCATTTAACGTCGCCAGAAATTCTCCATTTGTTTTGAGAAAGCCTGCATCATGTTCTGCATGACTTTCTCCATCGTCTCTGACATTATTTTTTCAAAGTCAACTGCAATATTGGCTGACTTTTTATCTGCTTCCTCATTCTGAGGTTTAGTTCCCTTGCCAGAGGGCTTCTCTGCAGTTTTTGCTGCAGGTTTTTCTGCGGGTTTGGTGGCAGTCTGCTGAGGCGATATAGGTTTTTTCGTTATTTTCCTGTAGATTTCGCACCCCTTGTAATTTGCAGGGTGTTTTCCTTTGCACAGGGCGCAGGTGGCATTACGCTCTTCTTGTGGTTTAGGCTTAGTTAGCGTACACTCTTTTGCAGTGTGATTTCCTGCACATCTCACGCATCTGAGTGTAAATGTGCATTTGCTCTGTGCATGGCCGTATCTTTGGCATCTATGGCACTGCCCTGGCCCTGGTATGCGTTTTTTAGGCTCGATTTGAACGCTCAAGTCATAGAGAACGTTCACATTGTAAATATTTTTATTTTGTGTTTTTACAATAAATATTGGTATTGGCTGCTTTGTTTTAAATGAAGTCATTCTCGTGACTTCAGCGTCCATAATCCCTTGATTTTTAAGATCGTCTGTCAGTGCTTGTATGTCTGTATCTAACGGGAGGCTTTTTATGACCGCGTGGATCATTTTCTCCTCTTCCGTCTGGTAAGTATAGTAACTTACATTATTATTATTTAGAAGCCTTACTAGGCTTCTAAAATCAGTGCATCAATCGCTCCGGGATATTTATGAGAGAAATGACTCCCAAAACAAGCCACGCCCCTTTCGCATAGATTCGACATCTGAAAAGCGATTGGAAATGTTGGAAACAGGGAAAGTCTATAAATACCCGTCAGAGCAAGGCAAAAGCAACAAACAAAAAAAAAAAAAAAAAAAAAAAAAAGCAAAAGCAGCATTCATTCATTCAGAGTCGCGCAGTCGAAGCGAACAGTCGATCGTAGAGAGTGCTCCGAAAGTGAAAGTGAGATAGCAGAAGTGCAACAGAGAGATACAGGGGTGAGTCCTTTTTGATTTTTAGGCAATGGCATGCCATTGCCTATTATTATGATAGCATTGTTGAATTGTAGCATTTGATTGTTAAAATTGTAGCATTGTTGAATTGTAATTTAGATTTACAGTGAGTGATAAATTAAAGTGAGACATACAGTGAAGACATACAGTGTTAGACATGACAAGACGACGAAAACGAAAGGGAAATAGTCCCGATGAGAATGATCCCGATGGCGGACCGTCGGGATCAAAACTCAGGGATACGACGCCCTCAGACGACGCGGAATTCTCAGAGGACGAGTCGACAACCTCACCTCTGAGATCCCCTAACAGGAGTAGAGGACCTTCGAGATCCTCCTCCGTAGACTCAGACAAAGAAATGAAAAGCTATGAAGAGCTATATAAAGAGTCGTTAGCAGAGAAAATTAAGCTATACGATGAAATAACAGAATTAAAGAGACAAAACAAAGACATACAATCACGTGGGAGCAGAGGCTCGTCAAGAGACTCCTCCCCAGACAGTCAACTATATAAAGAGATGATAACAGAGAAAAACAAACTAATAAAAGACTTAAAACATCAAGTCTTATATATGGACAAACGAATCGCACAAGGGAGCGGAGGATCTCCAAGATCCTCCTCCCAAGAAAAAGGAGAAATCCAAAAGCTAAGAGAGCTAAATGAGACAATAATGGCAAAAAATGCCAAATTGCAGGCTCAATTAGTGGAATTTCAAAACCAACTAAGACAAATACAGGAACAATACTGTGAACACAATAAAGAAATAACTCAACAAAATAACGTGTTGAGCGAAAAACTGCTAAATGCAGAAGAGACAATAAAACAACTAACGTCACAGACGACAATACATGCACAAACACCAGTACACGAACAAGAAACACCACAGATAACAGTACAAGCACAAGTACATGAACCGACAAACATGAGACAAATAATGAACGAACAAAAACAAGAGAGACAACAAACTAAAAAAGAGACGCCAACTTTGGCAGCTATAGTGGCTAAAAAAGCCACAGAGCCAACCAAAGTTAACAACATACAAACAAACACAGAAGACATGGAGGCTGAAAAAGCCCCAAAAATACCACCCGTGACAATAGATACAGTCAACTGGCTGAATTTATCAAGGGCTATCAAAAGCCGAAAGATAGACTTTCACAAAGCCAGGACAGTACCAGACGGTATAAAAGTATTCCCCACGACTAGTGCCGACTTCAGGAACTTAGTCAAGTTCCTGGATAGCTCTAACGTGGGGTACTTTACGTACCAAACCGAGGAGGAAAAAATGACCCATGCGGTCATTAAAAACCTCCCGGTTAACGCTGACATAGACGAAATTACTGACGAATTAAAAACCCAAGGAATCTTGGACGCTCAGGTCACAAGAATGAAGTCATTCAGAACCAAACAAGAGATGCCTTTATATTATGTCAAAACTCAAAATAAAAATATTTTCGATATTAAAGTTCTATATGACCTTAGCGTTCAAGTAGAACCGAAAAAACGCGCATCAGGGCCAGGTCAGTGCCACAGATGCCAGAGATATGGCCATGCTCAAAGCAAGTGCACATATATGCAAAGATGCGTTAAATGTGCGGGCGATCACGCCCCTAAAGACTGCAAGCTTATTAAGCCTGCAGCAGAAGACGAGCGAAATGCCACCTGCGCCCTGTGCACAGGAAGACATCCTGCAAGCTACAGAGGATGCGAAGTCGCCAAGAAAATAATAAAGAAATCTGCAGCTAAACCTGCAGACCCCTCTGACAAAAAAGCTAACCCGCAGAAAGCGGCATCAGATAAAAATAAGAAGTCACCCAATCTGGGAGATGGCTTTGAAAAAGCAATGTCAGAGATGATGAATAAAATGATGCACAATATGATGCAAAGTTTTACAAAACAGATGGAGAGCATGTGGCGTAAATAAAAACGCCAAAAAGACCAGTGCGAGTAGGAGTGCGAGTGCTAGTGCGAGTGCTAGTGCTAGTGCGAGTGCTAGTGCGAGTGGATTATACCAATTAAGACAAATATCTAAGTTCCCTTATCTTAAGATAGCTTAGATTAAATTACATGTTATACATAAATAGTTACTTAACACCGTATGTAACATACACATATCTTAAGGATTAGAGACAGAATATTGTTTTAAGTAGGACTTTTAGTTACCTTAAGGCAATATATAAACTTCCCTTTCAGGACAGAGATTATCCCCCATATTTGTATGCGAAAATATGGGAGGGTTATAAAGGCTCGGCATGACACGGGTCATGCGAGCGCTTATAATCATACGAGAGATACTTGGTTTATAGACCCTAGGTCCGAAACCAACTAACTCTAGGGGGAGTGTTTAGTCGGTAGGAATCCGACATAACCCAGTTTTTCGCATATGGGTATCTTATGCAAGATTCACTTCCTCTTACCCCAACCAAAAAAAAAAAAAAAAAAGCAAAAGCAGCAGCATGTAAGGCGCCCACAACCCTGCTGACTTAAAGAGAACCACAACGGTCGACCGTGGAAAAATACCAGCGGAATTCACAAAGATGGATGACGATCCAATCGGCGGAATTCACAAAAGAGGACATCACCCTTAATATGCCAGCAGGACATAGCGGGGTCTTGAGATCTTCTAGTGAGCTTCAAGAGTCCCGTGCGTACCCGGGATAGCGCGATCTTCTCCAGGCGAGTTAATCCTTCTGCTCTTCATTGGTATCATCCATATACCAATTTGAACAGTTGGGTTGATTTGGTCTGGTATCGGCTTGGTCCAATAAAAAATTCCCGGGGTTCCTCCTGATAAGTCGATGTCCCGGGGTACTGGTCAAGTCGGTTACGTGCCCTAGCTTGTAAGTGTTAGGTGAAGTCATCCGCGTACAAGAAGCAAACAGATGACAGCAAGAAGATAAAAAATTATCGGTCGCGTGTCAGGCTAGGCTACGCACCTTAAGCGCTCGAAAAGTCGGCGACCCGGGTCGTGGAAGACTAAGGTAAGGGTGCTAGCCGGAATAGCCACAGTACGCCCAATGCCAAAGCAGCACTGTCCTCGAACTGGAGGCAGTGTGTCGGCTGCGGCGGGATTAAAATAATTCTTATTCTTAAAAAACTTCGTCGTAAATTTATTTTACGCCGAAAAAACTTAGTCAAATTCGTCGATAAGAAAAAATTCTTTTCACGATGTCTGACATCACGCTTGCTCCCAGTGACCTTTCGGGACCTGGGACGCCCAAAAACAAAAAATCTACCACTTCGTTAAAGGGCCAAAATGGAACTTTAATAACATCTTCACGTGCAATGGGAATGGAGTAAATTTTTCAATAACTCAGCGATTGACCAAGCGGTAGGTCTTTGCTACGCACATATAGGGAGCGGGCGATCATCGCCCTCCCGCCTAGCAACGACATTACGTCCAGCGGTGCCACGGGTATTGTTAGCAGGAACATTGTAAAGCTGAAATGGAAAGGTTGGTGAACGGGATTCACAAAAGGGGTTATGGAAGTTTTTGAGACTTGGGAAAATCGAAACAGTTTTCGGAACTGGGAAAACCGTGGTAGTAGTGGAAGTTTTCGGAACTTGGGGAAAACAGTACAAGTGTCGGACTTGGGAAAAAATCCGAATAAGTTGGTAGCATTCCAAGATGGTTACTACAAAATGGATAAGATTTATATTTGGGAGGTCGATCATTTGGGTGCAGGAAAATTATTTCAACGAAACTGACAAAACATTAGGAGATGGACACGTCATAGTAACCATTAAAGGTGAAGTTCATGCACTTGCAGGATCCCCGTAACGGTTGAAAGACCGGTTTTCCCGGATAATTAGGGAGACAGAAATAATACACCGGTTCTGTTGCAGTGATAATCTTGGTAGTTGGCAAGTTGGAAAATTCTTAAACGCTCTTGAAACCGGAGCGGTATTCACAAAAACGGTTTAAACTGGAATATTTGACAGATACGAAGGTACAGTCTTAGGGAAAATTCCAGGATACAGATTAGGACAAATCTCAGCTGAGAAAGCTGATCTCGATAAAGGACATAATACGCGCGTCGTAAAGGTATGCCCATACGTGCGCGCCTGGGGAGCGGTCGACGAACAGCAAAATTTTGAGATAGTCGAACGTCTTCAGAAGAAAATGTAAATAGGTGAATGCGATTGCGTGATAGGTACGTACCTAAGGTAAAATAGGAGTTGCTATTAGGATTAACACTGACTACATCCAGTCAGGTAGGATAGGCGTTGTAAATAGGTTAACTATGACTACGTACAGTCACTAGCAAATAGGAGTTGCGTATGCCGCAATTTAGTGTAGTGAAGTGTTGAAATACTTAATATAGGGAAATAGTTTGGGATGGCCGTTCCAGCGACTTGTGCGCTCGCTGGGATAGTCAGCTCAGGCTTAAGGACGCTCTTAGAGTGCTTAGGATTAGTTTGAAATACTTAATATAGGAAAGTACCAGATGGTAGCGACTCTTGTTACGGTCATAGTACTAAGCGTATAGCCCTTAACAATGCACTGTACATATAGTTTTAAGGGGGCTCGGATACTTGACAAACAATACTGGACTTTCCTTGAAAAAAGTAAATTCAAACGACATACAATGACAAAAAAGCGAAAATTTGCCCACCGTGCAAAATTTCATGTTTGGGTAATCACGACTACCCAAACCAAAAAATGGCTGGACACGCCCTTGCCAGCTTTCTTAATTCTTAGAAGGTCTCTTGGACATTCCGGGCTTTGTCCCATCCAAAAGATACCTTCTGAAAAAACTTTTCTTTTTGAATTTTTTACCTTATCATCATTGCGCTCCTTGGTGGACTGTTAGCAACTTCCAGCTAGCGGGGAACAAAGGTGGTGGGTCCACACAGCGACTTTGACAGACGCGCCGTCTGTCATCGTCCAATCGGTACCATGTGTACCTGGCATCCCTGATCTAACAACTAGGCGACAAGGCGCCACGGATGGCTCCGTTTAAGGCAACCTTCATTAAGAAGTTGAACTTAATGAACGTCGTCTAGTAGTTCAAATAACAAGGTTGTTTGCGCCTTGGAGAGAAAATTGCAAACACAAAAAATTCGGTATGAATCTTCGGAGCATACCGAAACGGAAACCTGGGAGGGGATCCGAACTCATGGAGGAATCCAATCGCAGGGATAAAATTCGATTGTTTTCTAATAAACGATTCAGGGAGATCGGTGTTGGCAGGACGGCTTTCCCGGATATTCTTTGCAAACATGAAATAGTAATTCATAATAGAAGCCGGGAGGGACCGTTTTCCTCCCCAACCGCGCCCAAGAATTTCTTGCAGAAGTTTTCTGGGCGTGAGAATTGCAGTTGGTAATGATTCGAGATTGTAGTCTGTCTACGAATATCATTATTTAACGATTTTTCGCAAATTCGCTCACTCGCACCGGGAGGAATTGTGCGACATTTTTCGGGTGTATATCCAAGTGGACGATAGGAGGACTGAACGCGGAGCTATTTTATTTTTACAATGTTGCTTATTTGTATATTTACATTATTATATATACATTTTTAGAGTTTTATGGCACGATTAGGGTTGATTAATCGTTTGGCTTTAATGAGAACATGGTTTTTACCTTATTTACAGTTTTTCATGTTGCGCATTTCTCCACAGACCTACTCTGTGTGCGGGCTCAAAGAGCACTACGCTATCAAGGACGGTCGTGTCGTATATGCGTCGGCCTTTGATCTGCGAGATTTTCGTTAAGCGGCGTGCTCTGAAACAAAAATTGCTCGTTAATCGGGGTATTAACATCCTGTTTTAGTGGGGGTTCTAAGTCCACTAACAATCCTACAGGTACATTAGTCATAACAATTACCCTCCGATCCCCCGCATAGTTTGCTATCTGGGTGTATTAATGTCATAAAACATTAGAACAAACTATAATTAATAATAATATGGATGTAACGTGTGTGTCCGAAACTTGGCTTAATAGTAACATAGATTCTGCTTCTGGTAATATTCCTGAGTATAAATTATATAGTAGGGACCGTGACGGTGGAATACGAGGTGGTGGGGGAGTAGCAGTCTTTGTGAGTAGTAAGCTTAAATTTAAAATTTCATTGGTGGAATTTAATCTTAACTATAATTTTGAGTACATTTTCTTAAATATCACTACATACAAAAACTATGTTCTTGGGCCGTCGAGAAATAATTTCAATTCCTTTGTTGGTCAACTGTTGCTTGAATATGCTTTCATTTTTGTTGCCCACTGTTGATTACTGTGTACTCGTGGCTGAACATAAATTTATTTAACTTGAACAACCCTCATTCTGATTCGATAAGTACATACAACATGACTCAACTGATTAATGAGGCAACACATGTTACTTATACTGTTCAGTCCTTTTTACAGTGGCGGTTGGTGAAATTTCGGAGTTGTTTATCTTTGTTCATACTTACAGGACCCGTACCAAATTTAGGGGTTTTAATAGTGAGCCCACTGGGAATGTTTTGGTAGAGAAAAAAAACATTTTGTAATTTGCAAAAAAAAGTTAAATTTTTGGTGCGCCCCTCCCAAGAAAAAAATTAACACGTCTAGGTATTTGATTTCTTTTTTGTCTGAACAAATTTTACATCATTTTGTCGACAGGTTTTAAATTTTGAGAGAAAAAAATGTGTTAGGAGAAAGTTATAGTCATTTGAATTTTTTGTAAAATTATATTTTAGGCTTAAAAAAATTCAAATGACTATAACTTTCTACTAACACATTTTTTTCTCTCAAAATTTGAAAGCTGTCGACAAAATGATGTAAAATTTGTTTAGAAAGAAAAAAGAAATCAAATACCTAGACGTGTTAATTTTTTTCTAGGGAGGGGCGCACCAAAAATTTAACTTTTTTTCGCAAATTACAAAATGTTTTTTTCTTTACCAAAACATTCCCAGTGGGCCCACTATTAAAACCCCTAAATTTGGTACGGGTCCTGTAAGTATGAACAGAGATAAACAACTTTGAAATTTCACCAACCGCCACTGTCTTTTTAGATCCAATTTTTGTTACCAGCCCTGAGGAGGTAAGTCACAGTGGCACGTTAGATATTCATTACTCTGATCATAGACTTGTTTTTTTTGTAATCCTACTATAAAAATCAATAAATATATACAAACAAAAAATGGTTAAAATTCGTGGTTTTAAATACTTTAATCATAATAATTTTTTATTGGGTTTGCACAATATTCCGTGGCATAATTTTTATCATTCTGATGATATCAATGAGAAAATTAAATTTTTTCCAGACAATATTATAAGTACTTTCAACATTCATGCGCCTGTGTGGTCTATAAGAGTCAGCAAGCCAAAGGCTCCATGGTTGATGGAAGTTAATAATGATGAAAGAAGTGGCGGCTGGTGAAATTTCAAAGTTGTATATCTCTGTTCCTACTTACAGGATCCGTACCAAATTTAGGGGTTTTAATAGTGAGCCCACTGGGAATGTTTTGGTAAAGAAAAAAACATGTTGTAATTTATGAAAAAAAGTTGAATTTTTGCTCAGGTTGGGTTGGGTTGGGTTGGGCTCCAACACCCCAATGCTATTTTATCTCTTTCTACTACCATTCTTGATTCAATTACGTATTTCCTTAAAGTTCATAAACTCTACCTCTAGGGGAAATGCTTTCATAAAAAACAAGAAATAAACAGGCTTCACGTTCGATACGCTCACAGTATACGGACATCGAATCCTTTCTTAATAAATCCATGTGCTCCCCCAGATCTGTCATATCATAAATTCCTGTTTGGAGCAGTGTTACTTTCCCACAAGCTGGAGAGAGGCCATCATACATCCTATACCCAAAGTAACTAACCATGTTGCGTTGTCTGATTTGCGGCCTATAAGTTTGTTGCCAATAGTACTTCCCAAAATTTTAGGAAAGACCCTTTATGTTCAAATTTATAACTTATAATATATTACCTGAGTGTCAAACTGGCCTTAGAAGGGATCACATCAACACTACAACACTTTTGCATGTTATTGATGATAATGCTAAGGCTGTGAACGATAAAATAGGCGAAGGCGTTGGTGCTGTTGGACTTTTCTAAAGCGTTTGACACAGTCAATCACTCAGTTTACCCGGGGTTTGATCAAAATCCTTTAGATTAACTATTTATCAAATAGGATCCAAAGAGCAATAATTAAGGAAGAGTTATTTAGAAATACCCCCGTATCTAGCGGGGTGCCTCAGTGTTGTATCTTATTTATATTATCAATAATTTTGCATATTCTCATAATTTCATTATCAATCCTAAGAAATCATTTCGTATGTTGTTTGGGAGTCATAGGCCTGAATTAAGTACAAACTTTTCTTTATCAATTAACAATATACAAATTCCATATACCAGTACAAAAATCTAGGTTTACTTACTGATAATAAAAATAAACTTAAATTTGTTGAGCATGTGAACCAGCTGTGAAACAAGACCCCTCTTAATACCTTATGGTATGTACGGTTTCCGTGCGGGTTTTTGATGGGCGTCGAAAAACTTCGCTGATAGTGATAAGTTCAGGTAGACCGGAAGGAAATCTTGGCGTGTATGCGGTATGCCGTGGATAGAGAAATGTAAATAGTCGTAGGTGGAACGTTTTTGAACGCTTAGTATCTTTTATTTTAGTGTTAAATTTGTTTTTCTTAACTGTAAAAATGCTGGAAGATTTGGCTGTTTACCTTAGAAATGATACACCTGTTTTTAGAGTTAGCATAGTTTGATTTTGTTTTTGGTTATATATCCAATTTAGGCCATTGCCCAGCTTCTTGATTTATTCATTGTGTTGAATTATTGTCATATTTTAATTTTGTACTTTTTAAGGATTTTTTATTAGATATCAATTAAATATGGTTATATGGCCTGCCTGAGGATATTTTGCTTCTGTTACTTACTTAGGAATAAGTTAGGGTGAACTTCTTATGAGACTTTGATTGCAAAGTTCCCGTTAGTTACAGACTTGTATTTTTTTGAGATTAAGGCAGAAAGAGAAAATAAACTTGAAAATTTTGTTCAAATCTCTTGTTATTTCGAACCCACCCCTAAACCACAGCTACAGCTGCTTAAAAAGTCTACTGCTCTTTGAAGTTACTTAATGCTCACAGAAGAGTTTTCTTCTAATATCAGAAAAAAATATGTGAATTTCTGGTTCTTTCGGTTTTTAACTCTGGTAATACAGTTTATGGACCATGCTTGGATATTGCTACTAGAAATAGGATTCAAAGAGTTCAGCGAACATGTTGTAGATTTGTGTTTGGTTTGAGAAAGTATGATAGTGTATCTGCAAAGCTTAAAATTTTCCGCTGGTTGGGTTGGGTTGGGTGGCTCAACAGTGAGAGATTAATTTGCTACCTTTTACTCATCGCTTGCTGCTCACGGGAACTCCTCCTTACCTTCGGTGAAAACTTAATTTCAGATCAAATCAGCATTCCGTCCACATAAGATCTAATAATTTATTAAATACTATTAAACATAAAATGGTATTTTATCAACATTAATTTTCCTATATTGCTGCTAAATTGTACAACAAAATAGATCCTTTAATCAAGAAATCTCAACCGGTAACTTTTCAAGCGAAAATCAAACAATTATACTATGCAAAGTTACCTTAGTTACCTTTTCAAGTATATTTTTGGCTTCTTTCCATAGTAATATAGTTACATTTTTTGTAAATAAAATTCTTTGTTTATTTATACATTTTATTTCTTATATATATGCAGAGACTATAAAGAATATAGACAGACACTCGAATACACCGAAAAGCCGGTCTCCCTTGAGATATTTGGTGGATTTACTGGTTTATGGTTTAAAAGTTTGTTTGTCCACCAATATATATATATACATGTAGATAGATGGTATACATATTTGTATAATGGTAGACACACAAACTTTTAATCCATAAACCAGTAAACCCACCAAATGTCTCAAGGAGACCCGCTTTTCGTTATACGGCAGTGTTCGTCTAGGTATTTTTTAAGTCTATGATATAGGCAATCTATTCTGGTACACTAAATTGTTTATAAAAACTATCTTTAGCGACTTTTCTTAACTGCTCAGCCACTGCTCTACCATTTTCTGCAACCATACTGTAGAACACACCATTCGAGTCCTGTAAAAGATTGTGAGGATGATCAAATTCTTTCATGGTGCCAGCGTCCATAACGAGCACTTTGTCTGAATCCATGATGGTGTTCAGACGATGAGCTACAGTAAGTACTGTGCAGTCGGCGAACTTCTTTCGGATAGTCTTCTGAATAAGTGCATCAGTTCTGAAAAATACTATAAATTTAGCTCCGCTTTAGATATATCCACTAATGTTATGCCCAAGCAAACGCAAGCAAGCCCAATGGCGTTTACCAAAGCAACCAAACTTATAAAAAAATCCGAGTACTAAGTACTTGAACATTTTTTTATAAGGGGATCAATGAATATTATATAATTTAATAAGTTAGGCTCTTCTTGTGAAGATTTTTTAGTTTTCTAAAGTTTTTACATGGATAAACAATTAAAAAGACAACAAACAGGAATCACTTACTGCGGATCTACGTTTGCAGTAGCTTCATCCAACATTAAAATCTTATTATTTCTCACAATAGCTCTAGCCAAACAAATCAACTGTCTCTGTCCAACACTGTAGTTGGCTCCTCCGTCCATCACTTTATTTTCTAATCGATTGATAATGTTAGCTGGATCTCTAAGTTCAACTTCTTCGATCGCTCTGTACAAAGTTGCGTCATCATATTCTTCAAATGGGTCTAAATTGTAACGCAATGTTCCAGAAAAGAGCACAGGATCTTGTGGGATAATAGAGATTTTGGAACGCAACTGTTCTAGAATTAGGTCTTTGGTGTCGATATCGTCAATTTTAATGCTTCCCTCCACATTAGCAAGACGGAAGAGGGCATAGATCAAAGAAGACTTACCTGCTCCTGTTCTTCCTACAACACCGACCTACAAAAGATAAATATTAATAGACAAATTTTAAGGTAACGAAAGAAAATATTCTAGAAAATTAAAAATCCCTTTTTGTAGTCGATAGGCAATGTAAGGCTGCGTATAAATTAGGAACAGATTATCTAAGTCATCTACAGCTCAATAAAACTGTATGTAGGTTATGCCGGTAAAATGAATTTTGTTGAGAAATTAATAATAATACACAAAAACTTTCTGACGGAGTTTGGCAGAGCTTCTTGTTACGTGTTTGGGCTACCGTTTGCGAGAAATAACTTTTGAAGACAGCGAAATTTTGGAATTATCAAAATATAAGATAGAAAATTAATAATGACTTAATAAAAGTGTAAAATGAACTATTCTTTTTTCTATAAAAAAAGTTTAAGTGTTATTCATTCGGTAATAATGTTGTAATTTTGCTCACTGGTAATACTTCAGTTGATTCAGTTAAATTCATATTATTACACGGCCTGAATAATGTAGCTATCTTATGCGTTCAAAGTATGATAATTAAGGACAGAGAAACTTACGGATGTGACAAAAACTGACAGTATTGTATAACCCTGCATGTCTTGTCAATTATTTGACATTAAAACGTTGCCAAGATATTTAATATACAAAGAAAAGGTATGTTGTCAACTTAATTGAACATATTTTGACTCTGATATTTTTTATAGAAAAAAGCTGTACCTATACTCTATTGTTATGTGACCTTGTGACATATCACCTTCAGATATGCACTGCATTTTCATTTAAACTTGAAAATTAGAATTGTTACTAGGCATAAATAATATTTCAAAAACTTTTGGATACCCCTGTATTGAATAAAAAATCTGATTGTTAACTAGAAGCTAAGAGTTTATTCAAATACATTTTTCAATCTTACGTTGTCGAAGCAGAGACATACCAACGGAATTAAAAAATAATGTTTTTCTCGATCTGGGCACTTTAAAATTTAAAAATTTGAAAAACTCTGGAGTTTTTTTTTCAGATCAGATTAAATAAAGTTTATACTCTACACAATGGGCATAATTTAATAAAAAATATTTAATTTTTACACTAAAGAAGTTATAACTTATGAATTGAATAAAAAACGGCGCCTTCACCATATGTGTCATGGATAGTGTTGTAAAATTTCCGGAAATATATTTTTTGGAAATATATCCGGAAATTTTGGAAATATTTCCGGAAATATTGGAAATATATGGAAACATTCGAAATATTTATTAAAGACAAAGTATCTTTTAAAAATTATCATCGAAATCAAAATTTATAGCAAAAATAAACAAATAAAAATAAATGCATAAGAAAGTATATAGAAAAAATAAACAAATAAACATAAACTGGTGCAAAAATACCGAAAAACTGTTAAGAAATTGGTACTAATTAAAATCGGGAGAGAGTCACGTCCTCATCACACTGTCATCATTTGTTAAATTGGTCTCTTCAATATTTGGTAATGGTTCTTTATCAACAGAACTGTTTTTATTACTTAGCTCTTTGCTATTAGTAATATTGGCACTGTTCTCGTGGCTATCAGATTTCTCATTTTTTTCAACTATATCTTCATCTTCATCAGTTGTTCAAAATGACCACCATGAACTTCTTGGCAGTAATAAAGTCAATTTTGAAACTCTGCCAAGAAGTAGGTAATATCTGCCATTTTCAAAAATGTGTTAGCTTACTGTTTTTTCTCTCTGACGCACAATAAATAAGACTCGACAACGGATTTTAAAACTATTTACTTTCACTTTTCGTTCAAAAAATACCATGACGACTTTTAACGTTCCTTCATCTGACGCTCTTCTTTTTTTCTTTTTAAACTTTAACAACTACCAATGGTTCATTTGCACTGCCAATATGGAATTTTCCTAACAAATGTGAGAAGTAAGCTCCAAAATTGACTTTATTACTGCCAAGAAGTTCATGGTAATAAGAGAAATAAAGGTATTTAAATTTTTAATTTTTTTCCACGATTTTTAATTTTTATATTTAAAAACGACTGAAGATACGGACCTCGAGTTTACGGTAAAATGTTTCTTTTTTGAAAACCTTTAAAATTAGGTACCACACGGCATAGGGTTGCATTTAAAATTTTTGACCTCAACTCCCTAGCGTCACCTCTCAAGGGGGTTGAAAAAGTATTACATAAAAAAGTAGATTTATTAACTAAGAAACATCTAAAATTTGGTATCTATCTTTAGTAATAGCAAAGATATTTGCCAATACTAAGAGTTTTCGGGCACCCTGTATACCGGCTGTTACATATTTTAGGCTGTTACCCACTATGTGATGTTTGTTTTAATTGAAAGTACCCTAAACGAACATATTTATGATCTGTTTACTACCCATTTTGCAATATTTCCAATGTTTCCAATATTTCCAATATTTCCGTTATCACTTCCGAAATTTCCAATATTTCCATTTCCATGGAAATATTTCCAGTGGAAATGTTTCCATTTACAACACTAGTCATGGATGATCTAAAATTTATCATCGATTGTTTTATTAATCGATTATTTTATTAATGATTTGTTTAGTTACTTTTAAAATCACACTTTTCTAATATAAACATTATTTTGGCAATAACGATGAATTGACACTTTGTTTTTCGATGGACTTTGTGACAACATTGACGGCTAGCATGGTTTTATTTAACGTTAAAAAGTAAGTTAAGTTATGCTGACCTAACAATGTACCGAGCAATCGAACCCTGGATGATAAAGTAATAGGCAGTCGTTCCGGAGACTATGTCGAGATAAGACATGTGCTTGTTGGTCGGGAGAAGAGCCGCCCTTTCCGAAATGTTGAACTCAAAACCTAAGTAAGTATTTACCTTTATTTCTTATGTCTGTTTATAATCATTTTCAATATACCTATATTTTATTCTTATAACTCGCTTTAAATTCATTCCCTTCATATGACCCCAGAGACTATTATTTAGTCTCAGTCGCGACAACCCCCGTTGTGAAAATATTCTCTATTATAACTACACCTTTTTACAATACTGCCGGTGGTTGGCTAAAATGGCGAAATTTTTAATCTAATATGCCACATCATTTAATTTTATTAGACAGCTCACCTTTTCGTTGGATTGTATATTTAGGTTAAAATTTTTCAACACTAGTGCACCTTTTTCAATATACCTCAAGCCCATATTCTCAAATTTAACGCGTCCTTTTTCGGGCCAACTTTTTAAGGGCTGTTTAGGGTTTTCTGGTTGTTTTTCGGCCGCAAGTTGTTTATATTCCAATACTCTCTCCACTGACATAAGTTGATTGACGACCTCTGCAGACTGACGCAGACCCCACTGGATCATTACGGATAACGATATTGCTTGGGTGATGGCTAAACCCACGTCTCCAGCGTTCATGCCGATACCTGGAAAAATAAAACTTTTCATATGACTAATAAATATCAAATGACTCTGAAACTGCTGTGGTAATAAACCAATAATATGACTTATCTGTCATTCGATTTAATAGATCGGCACTTGGTACATCGCTTATATCTAACCCACATTTTTCCGAAGCAAAAAAAGTTAAAATGTTAGATTCAACTTTTTCAAAGGGGGTGGCTAGTGAGAAAGAAAACTAGGATTATTACAGTAAGAATCATTTTCCTGCAAAAACACATAAGGAAATTTTAACAAGAGTTATATACAGTGCATTGTTTAAAGCGGTCCATGGGGTTTTAAATGTTTTATAGAGACAAAACTTGACACAGATAAATTTTAGTCTAAAGATTATGTTAATTTGCACAATTATGCCAAAAAAGTCCAAAAAATACTTAAAAAATGCATTTGTTTTCGCTAAGTCTTCCAACACAGGACCCATTTATATTTGCAAAAGTTCCAAATGTTTCTCTGCTCTTAGTGTACCCTCTTGAAATACTTCTATCCCCCAGAATCCCTGCCTGAACATTAACCTCTGGCCTCTGGGTATGTATTTGGTGACGCTTGGATTGTCCCTAGTCATTGTTTTTGTATTTTGTTTATTTTTTGTCCAAATTGTGCAAAAATAACTCTCATCGGTAGATATTTGTAATATTGGGATCGTTATTCATTTCATTTATCCTCACAAAATGCCACCCTTTTCATCTTTTGAAATAATCATGCGTTGAAAGCTCTTAAACGTTGAGGATTTTATCAGATTTTTACTTTTTTTGGTCTAGTGCTTTGTAGCAACTGCTCAGAAATCCTATGAAATTTTCAGCAAGCTGACTAACACATGGCATAGCTTTAACTGGTAGGACCATTTTAAAGTCTTTGGTCACTACAGTAAAATTTATTCTTCGCTTTATATGTGAACTGACGACAGAACCCGTAGACATACATTCATGCGGTGTTGTTAGAGACGGGGTAATCTGAATAAGCTGCTGCAAAGCTATCGACAACTTATCGATAAGATATTCCTCTTATACAGTGTAATGTAAGTAAGTAACCCAATCAGAATCAGATGTGTGTGAGGTGTTTAATTTATCGTGGATAACTGAGGATTAAGCGAGTCAGAGCAATAAAAAGGGAGTGGAAATTTGACAAAAATTTGGACGATATAGATTTCGTTAATACACGTAATGTAAGGTAGGTACGCCAAATAAGGCCCGGGTCCTAATAAGGCCCATGCCCGTAAAAACCAATACTGGATAAAAATGTGTTAACTCTGTCGAAACTCCCTAATAATAAAGGTCTATCTAGCGGCTGACAAGTATAATTCGACGCAACAAGTCTGCGAAATCTTCATTGTTTTGTATATTTTATATGATATATAAAAAGTAGGGCAAAAATGATATGTAAATTATTTTTGTTAATAAATGTTTTAAAAAGAAAGTAGTATATTTGATAGAATTCGAACAAATGGAAACATGTGTTATAATTTAAGGTAGGTGCATTATTTCACATTTTTATGTATCATATTACCGAATTGCAAATTATTGTGTGCCTTTTTGTTAGCTTAACCTCTGTAGATTTAAAGTACTTACATAGCTTTTGCTTATAAAATGTCAAAACTAAAAAAAATATGAAAATGGGGAGTGATAAAGGATGATCCTAATAAAGCCCGGGTGGGCATTATTTGGAACACGGATTAGAACAAGGCTTTTTTATTTGATTTAACATTTTTTTGGTTCACATCACGTACTCCATCTATGTATATAGGTCACCTTTTTTTTAGATAAGAAAAACTCAAGATGCCGAAAAAAGAGGTTTATGGACTTCGGCTCAAATGACACAGGCATTGCAAGCAATAGGGAATGGAATGTCTACAAGAACCGTAATATTTAATTGTTCTTAATGTTGTTATCTTCAAAGATTTGACAAATACTTCAAAATAAAGATTATTTGCAGATTGCCTTATTATTCCTAGGCACATTCTAACTATCTTACTTTGTTGGTATTTAGCATGGGCCTTCCTAAGAAAGCCCCCATACAGATTTTTTTGTAAAGGCCTTAAAGCCAGGGTAAACTTATTTTTTATTTTAAATTTCAGTTGCTACTGTTAGCCGGTTGTATAAAATACCTTAACCCATTATAACAAAAGCTTTTTTTTCAGTGCAACAAAAAAAACAACAAATTTCATTTAAATGGGCCTTATTTGGCGCCTTATCTTATATAAAAATCGACCCACCTCCCTCTTTTGACATCAAATGCAAACAAGTCATCATTTTAAATAAAAAAATAGCTATTTATCGAACAAGTGCGGAAAGTTATACTTTTACTTTCGACCACTGACCGAACTTTGCTTCGCCTCGTTCGGTCAACTGCAGTCACGTGCGGAAGACACTTTCCGCACGTGTTGGGTACAATGTTTTTTCTACCACAGTGTGGCGTCCCATTAACAAAAATCGAAAAATCGGACTCACATATTAGATTTGGTCGTGAGATTTTATTTACCACTAGTCAAACTACTTAAAGTACTGAAGTATTTTCCACTTCGCATTATTTCATAGGTTATATCAACAAACCAGTCGAAAAGTAAAAAATAAATGAATTGGTTTTTAATAAGTTTCAAAAAATTGTGTTTTGTTTAGGGATTGGACACTGCTGTTAATTACAGAAATAACTGTGTGTAGGCTGTATTATCTAAAGTCGCTCTTCTTCTTTGTGCCTGCAGTATAAAGTTCTTCAAGTCGTCAATTATGGGTAAGTATGTACGTAGGTTGGTTATATATCCAAAAACCTTACTTACATTCGATGAAGCTTTAAAAAACACCGCTAAACACCACCGTTATTTTTTTTCTATAGCATAATGGGCTAATGTAGTTTATGAATATAAAATATGAATTGCCTTGGTTTGCCTACATAGATGTTATTATTATTTTTTAGAATCCACTTCGAAAACAACTTTGTGGGGCCTGTTTTCAAATCTGGGAGAAATGAAAGCAAAATAAGAAGACCTTTGCTATTTTTGATTATTTGGATAATGTATGTCATGTAGACAACGCTGGAGAGGAAATTAAAGCTAGTTAAGAAACACACGGCGAATCAGTCCGTATCTTAGTTCGTTTTTAAATGGAAAGCTTTTAAAAATTAAAAATCGTGATTAAATATTAAAAATTTAAATACTTTTATTTCTCTTCTTACTTTCCAAATTAATCAAAAATGACCACCATGATCTTCTTAGCAGTCATAAAGTCGATTTTGGAAATCACACTTCTCACATTTTCGAGAATGGCAGGTGTTACTTCTCGTAGATGTGAGAAGTGAGTTCCAAAATCGACTTTATTCCTGCCAAGAAGTTCATCCTGCTCATTTTGAACAACTTTTAAAATAATAAGACAAATACAAAAATTTTAATTCTTTTTTCACGAATTTTTATTTGCTTGCCATTTAAAAACGAATTAAGATAAGAACATTGGGTTTGCGGTAAAATGTTACTTCTTTGAAGACCTTTAAAATAAGGTACCACACGTCATAGGGTTGCGTGTAAAATTTTTGACCTCAACTCCCTAGCGTCACCCCTCACGGGGGTTGAAAAGTTAAATTACATAAAAAATATATTTATTAACCAATAAGATACACGTACAATTTGGTGTCTCTGTCTTTACTAATAGCAAAGATATTTGCCCATACTAAGACTTTTCAGACACCCTGTATATTATGTAAAAACAATATTAACCTTTTACCATACCTTGAAGCTGGAACAATTTGTAACCAATTTTATATATCGTACTTCGTTACAGATCTGTTAAGTTTAATAATCTTGTGCCTATGACATAAAAAAGAATTGGTAGTAAAACTATATTTTTCCAAATGTACAAAAAGCTATTTATTTAATAGATTACGCTGTTTTAAAACATACTAATGCAATAATTTCTTTATCAAAGATATATTAAGCGAATTTTGATTTTTGTAATCTTTAACCATACAGTGTGTACATAATGTATGGAACAAATTCATTATTTATCAATCCAAAACATTTTCGGAAAAATCCTCGGACACGTATATAATAATTTTTAATTGCGCATTTTTTGAAATAAAAATTAAATGTTCAGGGTGATTGATGTAGTAGATATGACATCATCGACGATTTTTTTAAATGGAAACCCCTATATTTTAGTTCAGATTTCTAATGTCCAAGACGAGCTGATTCCAAAAACATAAAATACTTGTGACCTAAAGTTGATAGTTTCGAAGCTACAAGGTGTTAAAATATATTTTTTTTTAACTTTAAGGTATATTTTATTTTAACATTTAAAAAAATAACAATAAATACAATAAATTATTTAATTAAGTGTTGAAACTGTTGTCCTTCTTGTGCCTGACAGTAACTCAAGCGATCAATAAACTCTTGTTGTACTCCTCGTATTGTTTCTTCTGAAATATTCCTGCATTCCGTTGTTATTCGATTTTTTAATTCTTCAATATTGGCAGGTGTGCTTTTATAAACAACATTTTTCAGGTGACCCCATAAGAAGAAGTCCAATGGTGTTAGGTCGGGAGACCTAGGCGGCCATTCAATAGGCCCACGTCTCCCGATCCATCTGTTTGGAAAAACATGGTTGACATACTGGCGCACGTCTGCTGCATAGTGAGGCGGTGCGCCGTCTTGTTGGTACCACAAATTTTCATCCAGAACCGCAGGATTATTTATACTAGGGTAAAAGTTAAGTAGCGTAGGGATAAGAAACTCTTGAAGAAAAGTAAGGTAATTTTGTCCGTTTACATTGTTGTCAAAAAAATATGGCCCGATAATTTTGTTTTTAACTATGCCCGCCCAAACGTTAATTTTCTGAGGATATTGAGTATGATTCTCACGCATCCACCTAGGATTTTCTTTAGCCCAATATCTGCAATTTTGTCGGTTTACTTCACCATTTAATTTAAAAGTAGATTCATCCGAAAATAGTATAGTTTCAACAAAAAAAGGATCCTCGTTACATCTTTCCATTAAAATTTGACAGAACTCCATCCTGCGATCTGGATCATCGTCATTCAACTCGTGAACCAGATTGATTTTAAACGGTGCCATTTTTCTCTTGTTAATAGGTTGTGAATGGTCATAGCAGAAGCCCCTTGATCTAGACCAACCTGGCGGACGCTGTTGTGGGGATTTTCTTCCATAGCTAATAAAATATCTAGTTTTTTATCCTCCTGACGAGCTGGACGGCCTTTCTTGGTGAGATCTTCTACAGAACCCGTTTCTCGAAATTTTTTTTCAATTTTACTAACAGTTGATCTCGTGATTGGCCTTTCTGGGTACTTAGCATTGAACAAAATGCAAACTTCTTGTTGTGTACGAACCCTATTACCATATCCAATCATCATAAGGATTTCTATCCTTTGTGTAGAAGATAAACGCATAGTAATTAAATATTATAAATCAACTTTACTACTTAAAAAAATTATTCAATATTATGACAGCAAAATGTCATTATCTGCCAATCGAAATACCATAGTTACAAAGCAGAAATAAAGAGAAATTTCATGATTACTGTTATTCTACCTTAAAAAACTGATTTATTTTAACACCTTGTAGCTTCGAAACTATCAACTTTAGGCCACAAGTATTTTATGTTTTTGGAATCAGCTCGTCTTGGACATTAGAAATCTGAACTAAAATATAGGGGTTTCCATTTAAAAAAATCGTCGATGATGTCATATCTACTACATCAATCACCCTGTACATTTAATTTTTATTTCAAAAAATGCGCAATTAAAAATTATTATATACGTGTCCGAGGATTTTTCCGAAAATGTTTTGGATTGATAAATAATGAATTTGTTCCATACATTATGTACACACTGTATATTCGCCATACTGTGGAGCGTGAGGAAAATTATCTAGTATTGGTATTGTTTTGTTTCTTGTCAGAGTTTTAGATTTTTTTGGCTGAAATCTAACATTATTTTTCTTAAGAAAAGCGATAACTTTATATTTGCTTATATCCAAATTATATTTTAATTTTAACATAGATTTTAACATTGAGTACCTTGACCTGAACGATGGTTTGCAAGTTACTGAAATGTCGGAAAAGTAACTAGAATTACATCTTCTTTCTTGAAATTCTCTTCGGTCCGGGTCCAGTGACGTGAATTATTATCACATCAGTCGAATTAACTGGCGATATAGGTATGTGATTGTTAATGTATTGTTTCCCGCTTCAGTGCTGAAATAACTTTCAGAACTAGTGCTAAACATATTTCCAGCAATAGTGCGGAAAACTGCAACTTTCAGCACGCATATATGTGCGGGAAAATAGTTACTTTCCGCACGCTCGTAGAAAAAATATACTGTTTGAAACACCATTTGATATTCTTTAAACTTGGTCTTAATCAATCAAGACGCCCGTTTTTTTTTTATTTAAACAGATGACTGACTGGTTTCAAAAAAATTAATTTCAAACGTCTGAGGTGGGTCGATTTCTGTGCACGTAGGTGTATTTCCTTTTTCGAAAAAATTTTGTTAATTGCTATAATACACAGGGTGAGTTTTTTAAAGTGTTACAAGACGATATCTCAAAAACGGTTTTAAATATTTTCATGAAATTTTGGCGAGTTAATAGGGAGATGTAGGGATATGTCTAAGCATATTTTTGGGCATTAAAGCCCTCTCTTTATCTTGAGGAATTCTGATTTATTAGGTTATAAAATTTAAAAAAATATATTTATATATATTTTTTAATTCAATTTAATTTAAATTATTTCGATATATCTATCGTCTGTCATGCGTGAGAAGTTGTTCGAAATGTTCAAACTTCCAAACAATTTCTCACTCTTTTTCTAAATGAATTTCGTACCTGCTGTAACATTTCAGGTGTCACTAATAAGCAGGCAAAGCGGATTCGGTCTTTCATATCATCTAAAGTTGTGGTGCGGTCGCCATTACTTTGTCCTTTATAAAACCCCACAAAAAAAGTCAAGGGCGGTGAAATCCGGGGACCTAGCAGGCCAGTTGACCGGACCATGTTTAATTGAGCAAGAAACTGAGAAATAATCGTTAAAACGTCCAAATTTCCAACCGAATTATGTCAAAATAACATATTTCCATGGAAACAAATAATAATTCTGAAATAAGTGAACTCAATTTATAGGTAAAATTGACTTATCTTTTTAATTTAATCAAAATTTGGTTACCCATAATTCCGTAACCGAAAGAGCAAATAAAAAAAAATTCCCATTTAAAATTCAAAAGTTACCCCTCACCCCTCAAAATAAAGAGTGGGGCTAAACGTCAAAAATATGTTTAAACATGTCCCCCCATCTCCCTATTAAATCACCAACATTTCACGCAAATATTTTAAACCGTTTTCGAGTTATCGCCATGTAAGACTTTAAAAAACTCATCCTCTATAACATCTATTTTAAGACAATATTTGAAACGGTTTCTACATTAGATACCTTTTAAAGCTCAAGAAGTTAGGAGAATAGCCATAGGATGGCGCCACAAAACTTTATATCAAGTATATGTAGAGAAAAAATAAAATCGTATGTAAAAATGCTTTTTAAAAACAAACTTTTATTATTTAGATGTATTAAAATGAAAAAATAAGATAGTTTTTTCATTGGAGCAATGCTGAATGCTATTTATAAGTGGACGTAGTTCGCGTGGGTGGATTCTAATAAAAGTAGTGTCAAAGTTATTACTAAAACAGATATCATGTATTATGTTAAGTAAGTGTCTTGAAAGCTTCTCGCTCGAAAACTTCATATAGGCATTAATTTTGTTTGGCAGAAATTGCAAGTACCTACGTATCTATTTTTCTTTTCGTTTCACGCGACAAGCTTTTAAGACAATAAATTTAACATAATGTATTATATCTGTCTCAGTAATAACTTTGATACTACTTTAATTATGATCCACCTACGTGAACTACGTCCACTTATAGATAGCATTCAGCATTGCCCCATGACAAACTATATTTCTTTTTTTTTCGTTTTAATACTTACATCTAAATAATAAAAGCTTGTTTTTAAAAAGCATTTTTTACATAAGATTTTATTTTGAAATTTTTAGTTACGTCTTAACCTATGAATTTCTGATAATGCATCATTATTACAAGGCCTTTTACCTGTTATTGTATTCTACTCGTCAAACCCTTTCATTTGATGGGTATCAAGGGGATTGCAAAGACAAAGTTATGCCGCCATCTAGTGGCGTCCGCCACATTGGGTTTAAAATGACGTCACATAGCTTATCGTATTCTACTTGTCAAACCCTTTTATTTGATAGCCATATCAAGGGGATTGTGAAGGAAAAGGTAATCCGCCATTTCGTGGCGTCCGCCATATTGGATTTAGAACAATATTAGATATAGGTACTATATTGCATTGTCATCGGACTTATATATGTGTGCAAAATTTCAAAGTTCTCGCTTAATTAGAACAAGTCGAAATTTTGATTGCAATATTTGACCTACACACAAACTAACAGGTGAAGTTAAATAAAGCTTGTAATTACGTTTTCATTACTAAATGACGCCTGAACACAAAAGTGGAGGAATGTAGCCATAGCTAACTGTGAGTATGACATCGTGTCATAGTCCGTCTCGGGTCTTGTAATTGCAAGTCTTTTCGGGGCTATAAAAGATAAAATTAGAGGAGAGGATCAATTCGACCGGTATGTGTGTTTTTATGTAAGTTCGCGCATATACTTGAGCAGATTTCGATGATTTTTTGGGTATTTGGTAGATGAGTTCTCCCGAATGGTCCTATTTTAAGTGATTTTTCTAAAGTGAGTCGAAACCTAAAAAAACTATGAAAAAGCTAAAAACAAAACTAGTAAAGATCGACAATTTTTTACGAGTACTTCGGAATGGCGGTGCCGATTTCAACAATTTTTTCTTGGTAGTGTTCAGCATCACGGCCGGTGGTTCTGTTGAACTTTAAAAAAAATAAAGAGGAGTAAAACCGCAGTGGCTGAGGATTTCTCAAAAAAATGTTAATTAACGTGTTTTTTCGGTGGTTATCGAGGTCAGAAAATCTAATTTTGTCAAACAGACGTTAACAAAATTAATGGGGAGGGGGGACAAAAATCTGTTGGAGATTTCTAAAAAAGTGTTAACCATTGAGGTCATAAAATTTTATTTCGTCTAACAAATGTTAAAAAATCTTGAAGGAGTGGGGCGAGATAAAGATAAAGCAGGTGAGATAAGTGCAATGAAATGTATCGAGAAACGATTGCTTTTTTCGAAAAATTTGTGTAATATATTATTATTTAGTGATATTGGGGTCCAAGAAGCCAGTAATTAATGCACAGTCCAAATAAAAAGAGGGGGAAAGGCCGGAAAGGTTGATACAATAAAAGGAAATAAAAAATGAGAATAATAAGAGGAAGGGGAGGGAGAATAAGGGCACCAAAAATAAAGATTTTTTTTCAAAAAAATTAACCGACCTAACACAAAGAAAAGCACTGAAACGTAAATAATATTTTTAGGCATTTTTTACTGAGACTAATGGTAAGCTTAATTTTGTTCAAATTTAGGTAACTTGTACACCAAAGTTTTAAATTTTAAAGTCGGCGCAATTCCACACTATAAGAATACGTAATAATAATTCATAAGCAGTTAATAAGGAGTTCAAAGTTCAGAACTTTGGTGTAAAAAATATTTAAAGTTGAACACATTAAGACTCATTAGGCTCAGAAACATATAAATAAAAATACTACTATCTCTGCTGTAAAATTGCGTCGACTTCAAAGTTTCAAACTTTGGTATGCAAGTAACCTAAATCTGACCAAAATTGTGCTTTTCAGTGCTTTTATTTTTGCGAGTTAATTTTTTTGAGAAAAATAAATTGTTTGTTGTGTTCACAAGAGACTTTTATTTTCGGCATGCTCAAGTTCTTTATATAGACGATAGCTGGCTCTTCGTCTATATTTTTAAATGGTCTTAATGAACGAACTCAAGAATCAATAATTTGGAAATAAACTGCTGGCCAATTCAAGCGGGACAAACTAAATTTTTGATAAAATTTAGAGTGGAATATTTTCGAAACGAAAAAAGATTTTGATTTAACTTTTTCAGTATGTAATTGAATAGTTCTTCTAGTTTTTATACTTCAAGGCACTATTGCTAGCAGTCGCTGCAACTCTATTTTACAGGGTGTTAAGTGAAACCCTGACTTTTTTGGAAAAGTTTTCCAGTTCCGAGAATCTAGGAAGAATTTTTTTTGAATTTTCTTTTCATACTAAAATGATCCATGGTCAAATACAAAAAAACAATTTCTCCGGATTTTCTCTATTTTCATTTGTTTTCCGTATACAGGGGTTAGTCGAAATTATCGACTTCTTCTTACAAAGGAACCCCTAATTTGGCCGTTTATTCACAAAAAGCGAAAGACCAAGTAAATTTGTAGTTTGAAGTAGTCCAGCTAACAAAATTAATACAAATTTTTGTACAGGGTGTAGCAAGTTTGGATCACGGGCTAGTAAATTATTATTTTTTAATTTCTACTACTTTTTCCTAAGTTAACTATTAATTATCACGTGCTACGTTAAAGGGTTAAAATTTGTTAGGTCCGATAACAGTACTGGATAGAAAGATCCTTTTTGCCCAAACGGGTTTTTCATTTTTTGTCTACTCCCATTTTTAGTGATTAAACGGCTCGCATTTTGAACCTAACTTTTTGCAATTGCATCCATGAACGATTGAAGTGAGAGTGCTTTTTTGGTGGTACATAATGAATGTTTTATCCAATCAAAAAACATGTAGTGGCCAAACAGCTAATGATGCTTATTCGAAGAATTTTTTAGCATTATACAGGGTTGCAAAAAATATACCACCTATACTTTGCAGGTGGATTTCTGTTAATTTAGCGGCGTTTCTATTTCTTAGTCAAAAGATCTAGTAGGCCAAAAAATAAAACATTTTCTTTGCTATTGACAGTTACCAAGGCAACAAAGTATTCTTCTTTGAATTGGTGCGTTATTATCCTTTATAATGGCTCGATTAAGTGCAAAAGAACAAGCTAATTGTTTGCGTTTACTACAAGATGGGGTAAAAATTAGTATTATTGCGGATATGTACGGGGTTGGGCGAAGTACAATATCTCGACTGCGTCAACGCTTCCACGAAACGGGAAGTGCAAACTATCGTTATGGGGGAGGTCGCCAAAAGAAAGTCGGCATTGCAGATGAAAGATGGTTGGTTAGAGAGGCTCGTCGAAGGCGAAAAATTTCATCAGAGAAAATTAACCAGGAGTTCAGAGCAAGAACACACATTCGTGTGAGCAATAGGACCATTAGAAGAACTTTAAACAATAATAACTTAAGGTGAGTTACTTCAAATGAGATCTTATTTTTTGTACCAATATTTTTAGTGTTTCATTTTAGTAAGTCGGCTATTATAATATCGACGTCAGCTGAGGCGTGAATCTTGGATTTTGCGCACCGATATTATAAATGTAAACTTGAACTAAGTTGTTCATAAATTAAAGTTTTGATAGGCGACCCTAAACACATTATTTGTGCTTGCAGCGTAATGTTCCTTAGTTCTTCCCTAGAACTAACGTTATGAAAATTGACCTAATTTTGCATTTTAGTATAATAAAAGCTACTGTTGGCTTATTTATTGGTTCATTCCCTACACCTATACTACAGATTTTTAAGCCAAAATTTTAATTTTAGAGCTCGGCGACGTGCTAAATGTGTGCGACTTCTACCACAGCATAGGCGAAGACGTCTCCAGTGGGCATATGAACATCGCAATTGGCCATTAGATAACTGGGAAAACTGCATGTTTGTAGACGAGTCAAGATTTAATTTAATTCACTCGGACGGCAGAATATTAGTTTGGCGTGAACGTGGCGAACGGTATATGGAGGAGAATATGGCTCCTCAGGAACCTTTTGGTGGTGGAGGCGTTACTGTTTGGGGTGGTGTAATGTTTAATGGCAAAACGGAACTTTTTTTAACATTGGAGCCCATTAACGGTCAGGTATATAGGGACGAAATTTTAAGCAATATCGTTCTACCATTTGCAAACAATTTTGGGAACGATTTTGTGCTAATTGACGATAACGCCAGACCTCATAGAGCACGCATTGTGCAAGAGTTTTTGGAAGCTAATAATATTACCAGGATGGTCTGGCCTGCAAAATCACCAGACATGAATATTATCGAACACGTCTGGTCTAAATTGAAATTATTGGTAAGTTCTAGGGAAGATCCTCCTCAGACTCTAGAACAACTTGCAGACGCCATTGTTCAGGAGTGGGAAAATATTCAGCAAGAATTTGTCAATAATTTGGTAATAAGCATGCCTCGAAGATGCCAAGAGATAATAAATGTAAGGGGAGGTCCTACTAGGTATTAAGATTTGTTTTGTTTTCGTTAGTTGCAAGTTTTTATAATACCTTCAAGTAAAAAAAATGTTCTATAATTTAAAACGTTTTCTGTTTACCTATAAAAGTAACAACCAAAATTTACATTTTGGATCTCCTAAAGTAATGCCGGGAAAAATAACTACTAAATTTGAAAATTACGTATCTTTTCGAGTACTTTCAAAAGTAATTAAATCTTCTGAAATTTCTATACCTTCTAAAAACTACGCTATACAGAATTTTATAACTTGTTCAGTTGAATTCACTATCCATCTCCAATTTTTGACGAGAAAAATGTACTCCGTGACTATTAATTTAAGACACTTCTTATTAATTAAAATTTCTCAATGCCATGTACTGACTTTTTAGAGCAGTGGTAAAATATTTTTCTTTTATAATGAATAATCGAAGTTTACGAAAATCCAAAGATATCGAGAAACACGTGGCTTCTATTATAAGTAGTAACTTCTGCACAATCCTGTATAATGTGAAAAAGTTCCGAATGAATATTATTCTTTTTATCTGTATCGTTACTAGATTTTATTAATAATAAGTAGGACATTTTCTTTAATAATTATTAATATAGCAAAAAGGAACTTTATGAATACCTAAAGGACTCTAAAATCACATGATTTTCATATAAAATGTAGGTGATATGTTTTGGGCAAACGCGGACAAAAGCAGCGAATAAGCATCTTTAGCTCTATGGCCACGACACTTTTTTATTGGTTGGTTAAACCAATAAACGATGTCCACTTCAATAGTTCATGAATGCAATCGCAAAAAGTTAAGTTTTAAACGCAAGCCATTTGTATCACTAAAAATGGGACCAGACAAAAAAATTCAAAAACAGTTTCGGCAAAAAGTTCCAAGAAAATTGGTACTATATTCAATTAATTTGAAAATCACATGACTTCCATATAAAGTATAGGTGGTATATTTTTTGCAACCCTGTATAATGCTAAAAAATTCTTCGAATAAGCATCATTAGCTGTTTGGCCACTACATGTTTTTTGGTTGGATAAAACATTCATTATGTACCACCAAAAAAGCACTCTCACTTCAATCGTTCATGGATGCAATTGCAAAAAGTTAGGTTCAAAATGCGAGCCGTTTAATCACTAAAAATGGGACTAGACAAAAAATGAAAAACCCGTTTGGGCAAAAAGGATCTTTCTATCCAGTACTGTTATCGGACCTAACAAATTTTAACCCTTTAACGTAGCACGTGATAATTAATAGTTAACTTAGGAAAAAGTAGTAGAAATTAAAAAATAATAATTTACTAGCCCGTGATCCAAACTTGCTACACCCTGTACAAAAATTTGTATTAATTTTGTTAGCTGGACTACTTCAAACTACAAATTTACTTGGTCTTTCGCTTTTTGTGAATAAACGGCCAAATTAGGGGTTCCTTTGTAAGAAGAAGTCGATAATTTCGACTAACCCCTGTATACGGAAAACAAATGAAAATAGAGAAAATCCGGAGAAATTGTTTTTTTGTATTTGACCATGGATCATTTTAGTATGAAAAGAAAATTCAAAAAAAATTCTTCCTAGATTCTCGGAACTGGAAAACTTTTCCAAAAAAGTCAGGGTTTCACTTAACACCCTGTAAAATAGAGTTGCAGCGACTGCTAGCAATAGTGCCTTGAAGT
The DNA here is from genome assembly GCA_963971165.1 of Philopedon plagiatum. NCBI lineage: Eukaryota > Metazoa > Arthropoda > Insecta > Coleoptera > Curculionidae > Philopedon > Philopedon plagiatum. Next base: position 55,317,715 of record OZ020193.1, on the reverse strand, counting down.
ATAAAAACTAGAAGAACTATTCAATTACATACTGAAAAAGTTAAATCAAAATCTTTTTTCGTTTCGAAAATATTCCACTCTAAATTTTATCAAAAATTTAGTTTGTCCCGCTTGAATTGGCCAGCAGTTTAGATCATATGTACCTTCTCCAAACATAAGGAAACTAAAAGTTAGTAAAGTAACAAACATAAAACATATGAAGTCCATGTACAATCCAAAAGATGAACTGGCTGCTATGAACATAAACCATGCACTGGTATGACAGTCCTGATGTTTGTCAAATTCATTCCGAAGGATGTCTTCCGCACGAAACGCTCGGATAGTCGTGAGACCGTTAAGAGTAGCGTTGAGGTGGGTGAATACTGGACTTCTCACTAAAAAAAAGTAACATTCATATTTAAGTGAAAGTTCTTGTCATAATCAAAAGATATATAGGTATATATATATATATATATATATATATATATATATATATATATATATATATATATATATATATATATATATATATATATATATATATATATATATATATAGATATATATATATATATATATATATATATATATATATATATATATATATATATATATATATATATATATATATATATATATATATATATAGTAAACATGCCAATGCCTGACACCTTAAGGGTCGATTTTATATATTTTAATCTATAGAAATAATTTGGAAACGTTAAGAATGTTTTTTATATATGAAGTTGAAAGTTCTAACATCGCTCATGACATAGCATTAATGGCTTTGACTAATATGTATATATTTTTTTCTGTTTTCAATATTTCAAAATTATAATTTTTTGGTCCAATACCTGACCTAGCCATTTTTGTCTTGGCCCTAAGTCTGATTTTTAAATGACCAGTACCTGACATCTATTTTAAAATGCCAAAACGTGATAAGTCAACACAAACTAGCTAGATAATAGAACCATTTATTTAAAAACATATTCAGAACATAAACAAAAACAGTTATTCATAAGTGGTCATTTCGGGTATATGGTAACTGCCCCTGGAGTTAACCTGTTTCGGTGTTCCAATTTTAGAAATAACTTGCTCTACAGAATACCACAAAGTATCCTCTTTTTCTGGCCATCTGAAATTCAATCCGCTTTGCACCATTGAACTCACTAGATAGGTTTTTCGCTGACGATTAATCTTTCTTATTTGACCAGGGTAATATTTATTATCGTAAGTTATAATAACAAAGTCGTCTTTTTTTACATGGTCCTTTACTGAAATGGTGTGTTCATCATTTTCTTCAGTAGTATCCGATGGCGGTTGATCCCAATTGTCTCCTTCGCCTTCTGATTCACTCGTCATTTCAACTGATGAATCGGATGATTCACTAGCAGTAATGTGTTTTCTTTTCATATTTCGCTTCTTCTCTATTTGATTTAGTCTTGTCTGTCTCTTTTCTTCCAATTTTCGTTTTCGCTCTGCCTTTTCTCTTTCTTTCAAAACCTTTACTTCTTCCCGCTTTTTCTTTCTATTTTCTTTTTCTAGTTCTTTTCTTTCCCGCTCTTTTTCTTTTTTCTTAAAATATGTTTTTCCTTTTTCACCTGAGATTACTGACGGCATGAGTTCTTTCAGTTGGCGTTTTTTTACGTCTTTTACCTTTGTTTCAGGCAGAATGAACACATTTTTGAACGGAGATGGTAACTGATCACTTGTTGTGTATAGATGACGACTAGGAGATATTTCTTGATTTGTCGTCTCGCTAATTGAGTTGTTTTCTACTTTGCTTTGTTCTTTTTTGCTTGTTAACTCTCTTTGTTCTGTCTTATCGCTACTTATTTCTATATTTCCTGCCTCATCGCTTATTTGTTTTTCTACTTCCTGGATAGAACTTTCTTCAAAATCGTTATTTATTTCTGTATTTCCTGCCTCATCGCTTATTTGTTTTTCTAGTTCCTGGTATTCTTCAAAATCGTTATTTATTTCTGTATTTCCTGCCTCATCGCTTATTAGTTTTTCTGATTCCTGGATAAAACTTTCTTCAAAATCGTTATTTATTTCTGTATTTCCTGCCTCATCGCTTATTTGTTTTTCTAGTTCCTGGTATTCTTCAAAATCGTTATTTATTTCTGTATTTCCTGCCTCATCGCTTATTTGTTTTTCTAGTTCCTGGTATTCTTCAAAATCGTTATTTATTTCTGTATTTCCTGCCTCGTCGCTTATTTGTTTTTCTGATTCCTGGATAGAACTTTCTTCAAAATCGTTATTTATTTCTGTATTTCCTGTTCTAGTATTTGGTTCGAAACCGCAGTCTTCTTTTAATTTTTTCCACAGCAGATATAAAGACGTATCACCATTCTCTAGATCATTGTTTTCAAATCTTGTTATCTTATCTAAGCTAATTCGAGTTTGTAGGAATTTAAAATGAATACGCAACATCTCCTTAGAAACAGGTTCCTCAACATTTTGTTTGGCAACATTAGTTTTAAAATATTTCGTATAATTAACTGCATTTTTGTCAAATGGATAGAGTCCACAACGTCGGAATCCATTAATGAATGATTCGGGCTTTAACTGTTTTAACACGCTATCCATAAGAGGGGCAAAATTTTCACGTTTTAATTTTGCTCCTAAGTTTTTTACTTTAAATGAATGCACGGCCTGCCTCCAATGCTCTTTTAGGGGCCGAAACACCGCCACGTCCATTGGCTGGATTATATGCGTCGAATTAGGGTGAAGTGCTACCAAATTTATTCCATTTTCGCTGCAGAACTGGCTTAAACAATAGGTTAAATGGCTTGAATGACCATCGACAAAGAGTACTACAGGTAACATAATCTTCTGGTTTATCAGCCATGGATGAAAGATGTTGGCAACGTACTCAAAGAAAGTTTCACCAGTCATCCATCCCGATTCGCTTCTTCCAAAGGCCCAATGATTGGGCATTTCACTGATAATAGCTGATGGTACTCGCTCATATTTAAATACCACCATAGGAGGCATTAATTGACCAAGAGCATTTGATCCTATTAGACAAGTGAGGCACTCCTTCTCATCATTACTTGTAAAGGAATAAACAGATTTCTCGCCTTTACGTACTAAAGCTCTTTCTCCCTTTGGGGCTAAAAATATTGCGGTTTCATCAACATTGAATACCCGACTTGGATCCTCTAACACGTGAGTGTAGTCTTTCAAATCAGTTAGTACTGCATCAAACCATTTTTTTAAGCCCTCTTCTGTTATAGACGCCCGTGCTTTGCCTAAATTTTGTGTCATTCTGGGTGCAACTTCTGGATGCCTTCTCATAAATAACTTAAACCATTTGTCTCCTGGTTTTCCATTTATAAAAGAAGTTTTTCTATTTAATTTTTGAATGTACATCTGGACGGAATCCAACAGCTGAGATTTAGTAATTGGAAAACCCCTATCTGCACTTTTGAACATCCAATCAACTATGTTTGTTTCTTCTTCCTGCAGAAGATTCGTTTTTGGGCCCATTTGACGTTTTTCTGGGTACTTTCCCGTAACTTTGTAATGAAGTGTGGTCTTAGGAACGCTAAAATATTTAGCTGCAGATTTAACTGAAACATTGTTTTGTTTAACAGCCAACAGTGCTTGCTGCATTTGTTCTGCATCATAGTTTAATATTTTTTTTGACATAATCTGCAAAAAATAAAAGAGTACTGTTAATACCAATAGCTGATACATCACGTAGCCAGTAGCTGACAGGGGGTGTCAGGTATTGGATGCAGTTCAAATATTAACACAATAATTTTTCACCAATATGAACATCTTGATTCTTAAGAATATAGGTTATTATTGCATGTTTTCTAATATACCTAATGGCTGACACATGTGTCAGGCATTGGTTAGATTTATATTTTTACAAGCCAATAGCTGACACCCAATCTTCAAAACCTAAAAACTCTTATTTTAGTATAAAACCGCATCCCAACATGTTTTCTTATATGTATACAGTGCCTAAATAACTATGGTTTATAAAAAGCTAAAAAACTTACCTTTTTACACACTATTTCTTAAGGCACAAATCTTAAACAAAATCTTAACAGAACAATGCAAACATAACCTTTCTGAAGAATGCCATCATGAAATATTTGTAAACAATGTTACCACTCCTGAAATATAACCACCAATCACTAACACTGTAACCAACCTAAATTTACTAGCAAAGTAGGTTTAAAGTCGCATTTTCGCTTATTTTCGATACACAAAGAAAAGGTGTCAGGCTTAGGCTCAGTGTCAGGCATTGGCATGTTTACGTACAGTGACCGGCAAAAAGTTCGCAACATATGGGAAAAATTTTTATTAGGAGAGTATCGGAAAAGCTTTCCCAGGGGATCGGTTCTGCATGTCCGATAACCTAAAAATCGATTTTGACATACGTCACGTGACCACTGGTATAGCGTCAAATTAAAAAAAAAATTGTTAATTTACAAAAAGTGAGGTTAGTTGACGAGATATCAAAAAAAGTTATTTGAAAAAATTGCTTAGAATGAAATTCTAGGTCCTTGTGCAAAATTTTAAGATTTTATTTAAAAAAATTGGAAAACTCAATTTTTTTTAAATATTTTTTTATCGATTTACAAATTTCCAGTTTTTTTCGTTTAGATAGCTTGGCTAATGTAAAGCCCATGTATCTGGATGAAAATAAACGAATGTAATAGTTTTTTCTACAATTGACAGGACAAAATTAAAAAAAACAGGGTTTTGCCGGACGCTAGCTGTTGCAATGATTTGTATCTAGCAGCAGTGTCAAAATTTTAGAGACATTTCAATGAGATTACATTGAGAAAACCTTAATCGTCTTAAATATATTTGAAGTTCGACTTTTTGTAAAGTTAAGGGGATTAAAATAGATAATAAACAAAAAATTACCTGTTTATTTAATCGAAATTTTATAAACGAAAACCAATGTAAGAAAAACTTAAAAGTAGTCAAATTCTGTACTAACAACACAAAAAATCATTGTTTTTCCTTGGGTGCACAAAATTTAAAACTCAGTATGACCACCATTTCTCTCCATACATACTGTTGTTCTCGAGCGCAACTCTCGATTAACATTTCGGAGCATTTTACGATTTATTTGCAATACACAATTTCTAATGACATTCTTTAAATTTTGTATATTCCTAAAGGGTCGATGTTTGTACACAGGGTTCTTTAGGTATCCCCACATAAAAAAATCTAACGGAGTCAGATCTACAATTCTACAATTGACAGGACAAAATCGAAAAAATAGGTGTTCGCCGGACGCTCGCTGTTGCAATGGTTTGAATCTAATGAAATGACTGTATCAAGATTTTATTAAGATTTTTCGCACATAAATTTAACAACCAGGTCTATTTAGTTGTACTTAAAACTACCAAAGCAGGCTCTGAAATTAAAACAACCAAATAATCTAGTAGGTTAAAAACAACAGAAAAATGTCAAACAAATTATAATTTGTTTGATTTCAACCTATGTCATTGGTTTATGTCTCGCATCTTACTAAGTTTGATATTTTACATAAGTTTATTAATATTTTATTCCTTAAAATGGCACCCACACTACTTCTTCAGGAAAAGATAGAAATTATTTTAATTTCTGGAGATAATTACAAAAGCCATAGAGAAACAGCAGCAATTTTTAATGAGAGGCACCCCGATAAATCCCTCCATTATTCCACAGTATCTCGTCTAGTCAATAAATTTAAAGAAACGGGATCGGTAGAAAATCAGTAGTTTCCCATGAAAAACCGGTAACAGGTGACGAAGGTTCTCTGGATGTGTGTTTGTCGATCACAGAAACACCCCAATTAGCAGTTAGTCAAATATCGGAGATCACTAACATTCACGAAAGATCTGTGCGGAGGATATTAAAAAGAAACAAATTTCATCCGTACAAACCTAAATTTGTACAAGTACTTATTAAAAGATAGGGATTATGACGCCCGCTTCGATTTTTGTGCCTGGTTCCAGGGTATGATTGAGGAAGATTTTAATTTCCCAAAGAACGTTCTTTTCTCGGATGAAGCTACATTTACCTCTAACGGAACCGTCAGTTCACAAAACTGTAGATGGTGGGCCACCGAAAACCCAGACTTTGTAATTCAGAGTAAAGACCAATATAGTTTTATGGTTAATGTGTGGTGCGGAATTTTCAACCTCAGAATAGTGGGACCTTTTTTCTTTAGAGACAATTTAAATTCAGAACGATATTTAGAATTTCTACAAACTGAGATATCTGACTTTTTAGACAATTTGTCATTAGCCGAAAGAAGAAATTTATACTTTCAACAAGACGGAGCTAGCATTCATTCCACAAATGAGGTGAAGAGATGGCTGGATCAAGAATTTGGAAACCAGTGGATAGGACGGTTTTCTGAAAATCCGTGGCCTGCGAGATCACCAGATCTGACTCCGTTAGATTTCTTTATGTGGGGATACCTAAAGAACTCTGTGTACAAACATCGACCCTTTAGGAATATACAAAATTTAGAGAATGTCATTAGAAATTGTGTATTGCAAATAAATCATAAAATGCTCCGAAATGTTAATCGAGAGTTGCGCTCGAGAACAATAGTATGTATGGAGAGAAATGGTGGTCATACTGAGTTTTAAATTTTGTGCACCCAAGGAAAAACAATGATTTTTTATGTTGTTAGTACAGAATTTGACTACTTTTAAGTTTTTCTTACATTGGTTTTCGTTTATGAAATTTCGATTAAATAAACAGGTAATTTTTTGTTTATTATCTATTTTACTCCCCTTAACTTTACAAAAAGTCGAACTTCAGATATATTTAAGACGATTAAGGTTTTCTCAATGTAATCTCATTGAAATGTCTCTAAAATTTTGACACTGCTGCTAGATACAAATCATTGCAACAGCTAGCGTCCGGCGAAACCCTGTTTTTTTTAATTTTGTCCTGTCAATTGTAGAAAAAACTACTACATTCGTTTACTTTCATCCAGATACATGGGCTTTACATTAGCCAAGCTATCTAAACGAAAAAAACTGGAAATTTGTAAATCGATAAAAAAATATTTAAAAAAAATTGAGTTTTCCAATTTTTTTAAATAAAATCTTAAAATTTTGCGCAAGGACCTAGAATTTAATTCTAAGCAATTTTTTCAAATAACTTTTTTTGATATCTCGTCAACTAACCTCACTTTTTGTAAATTAACAATTTTTTTTTAATTTGACGCTATACCAGTGGTCACGTGACGTATGTCAAAATCGATTTTTAGGTTATCGGACATGCAGAACCGATCCCCCGGAAAAGTTTTTCCAATACTCACCTAATAAAAATTTTTCCCGTATGTTGCGAACTTTTTGCCGGTCACTGTATATATATATAAGTGAAGAAAATAACGGGGAAAAACTGTCTGTAAGGTAGTGCTCGACACGTGTTTCGTGCTTGTTAGCACTCATCAGTCGCACATAACCAAGTTATTGGATGGGGAACTTGGAAGTTGAAAAACACAAAAAGTTCACAGACCAGGGACCTGCTAGCCCATTTGTGATTTTCATTGTCAGGTGACCCAGAGATTTCTGGGCAACAACCCAACACGTGAACTATTTGTGTTTTTCAACTTCCAAGTTCCCCATCCAATAACTTGGTTATGTGGACTGTTGAGTGCTAACAAGCACGAAACACGTGTCGAGCACTACCTTACAGACAGTTTTTCCCCGTTATTTTCTTCACTTTTCTAAAATTTTCCTGTCGTTATTTCCTTATTTCTATATATATATATATATATATATATATATATATATATATATATATATATATATATATATATATATATATATATATATATATATATACATATATATATATATATATATATATATATATATATATATATATATATATATATATATATATATATATATATATATATATATATATATATATATATATATATATATATTGTTGTTACTTTCGTGATATATGAGCCTATGAAAGTCAGAGTGGTCTAAGTAAGTTTTTTCGGAATTGCGTTTCTTGACACTATCGGATTCTTTACGTAGTAATTTACCTTTGGGCAAAATCTGAAATTTCGATCTTCACTACAACACTAACAGGTATCGCTACTAACATGGATGTAAAACGCATCCACATATACCTATGAAAGCCATAGTGGTCCAAGTCTGACTTAGACCATTATGCCTGTAAACATTTTGTATCGACTGTTAAATACTGCTTTGTTTAAATCCTAAAAAAATGAGTATTAGTAATTTTGACGCTGAACTATAATAAGAAAGTGAGAGTGACTATGGGCCATCAGCATCTACTGAATCTGATTCTACAAGTTCAGGTAAATAAAACGTATTTTTTTTTAAACAAGAACCTAATTTTTTATTTTGGATTAATCAAAAGATAAAATACATTCTTCGGATTTAAAATTGTTTAAATTTATCGATTTGAATCAGCCATGCAATTTTTTTTTATAAAGAACCCCCCAACGAAGATATTTCGTTCAAAGAAATGGGTTTGGCTCCAAAGAATAAAAAGGGTAGATTAATGGATTTCAAGAATATTGGCCTGCATCTTCTTTATAAATCTAGCCTCCCGGTTAGTGCGACCAAGAAATAAAACATGAAAGAAATGTTTCAGTTTATACCACCCGTCTACCAAGACTATTTTCGATCATTGAAAGTTGATGGAGAAAATAGCAATGGTCCAGAAGATATTGGTGCCCTAGAAGACTATTTGTTCAATAATTAATATTAGTTATAATCTATGTTTTTTTTATCTTCTGACAGCCCACGAAGACCGAAGTCTAAGTACTATATGTACCGTTGGTGTACTGGGGAATCGACTCACACATCCAGAGCTGGAAACATCCGTTGGGATTTCACCAGCCCTTTAAGAGGATGTGTGGGGTGGTACCACCTCGCTCGAGGAAGAATTCCTTCTTCTACCACCTTCCAACAGTTAACAATCACAAAATATCCATGGTCGAAGCGGGATTCGAACCCGCGCCTCTCGGTTGCAAAGCTACTTTGAAACATAATTATTACTTAATAGTAAGGTATATAACGTCACCTGACAACTTAATTAATGCGTGCGTATCTAATACGCACACATTTACAGATGTCGACACTACGACCCCTATTCAGGGAAGTCCAGTGCGACGACACAGCCAGGGTACGGCCTTGGTTGGTGTTAACCCTTGGTTGCCCAACGACGTGCAAGTGAGGAAAACGACTTTCCGCGAGAGCTCGCAGAGTCAGTGACAGCTTTTTTGCTGTGAGGCTTGAAGAGCGTTGTTGAGAATTTATTTGTGTTAAAGTTTAAAATTAGTGATCGCTGGAAAAAGACAACTGAAAAAACTAGCTTAAGAGTTTTTGTTTATATATATATATATATATATATATATATATATATATAAATATATATATATATATATATATATATATATATATATATATATATATATATATATATATATTTACATAAATGATCGCGACCGGTCCCCGTTGTTTATTTATACTTTTTATTTACAGCCATTCATTCATCCATTTATTGCATTCATTCTTATGTACATGTTCCATTCGTTCTTATATATGCACACTGCACTCATACCAAGTATTTACAATATTTACAGAATGTACATTATATACAAGGTTTAAGTTTAGAGTTCTGACTGGTAATGATCCTTAGAGCCTAGGCAATCAATAATATATTAATTTTGGGTAGCGAATCAGGTGTTTGCATGATGGGAGGGTGAAGTGGGCGGAGCTTGTGAAGGGAGCCGAAACTGGGTATGACGCCATACCAACTCGGCCAACCCCCAACTCTGCCGACGATTTCAAGCGAGCCACGGCTTACTTGGAATCTAGGCAACTCCATTATCATTCCTTCTGCTCGGAGGAAAATAAATCCCTCCAAGTTGCCCTGCGTGGCATCCCTATTGACATAACCGATGAGGAAATTGTCAATGACCTCAAAAACCTTGGATTCCATCCCGAGGGAGTCAAGCGGATGATCTCCGCCAAAACCAAGGCTCCCATCCCCATCATCCAGGCCCGTTTTCCTCCAAGCGAGTCTCGCATCTACGAGACCAAAAAATTCCTAAATGGCCTTGATCTCAAGGCTGAGCCCCTACACAAAAAGGCCATCGTGCCTCAATGCCATAAGTGTCAAGGATTCTGGCATACTAAAAATTACTGTAAAGGTGCAACACGCTGCGTGAAATGCGGCCAAGACCATGCCTCTACTGAGTGCAAAAAACCCAAAGAAACCGATGCCACTTGCGCCAACTGTCAGTTGAGCCATCCGGCCAACTACAGAGGGTGCAAAGCATTCCCCACTCTTCGAAAGCCCCAAGCCCTCCCAAATAACTCTAAATTCCAACCGGGCATTTCCTTTGCCCAAAGACTCAAAGGAAACACCACCTCCACCCCAAAAGTGCCAAATACCCCAGAATCCCCAGATACCCTCAAAGATGATTTCAAGAAGATGGCGGTTTTTGTCGAATCCCTTCGACAAAAATACCCTGACTTATTCTAAATAGCCCCATATTTCCTGCCATTTCTCTCGGCAAATTTTAATGTATAACAAAATAAAACCAACAAATCTCCGCATCCTCTCCTGGAATATCAACGGTATCTCATCCTCTAAACATGAACTAGAGGATATCCTCTCACGTCATGACATAGACATAGCCGCCATCCAAGAAACAAATCTCTCCCCAAACCACAGGCTCTCCTCCAGCACTACAACGTCATACGCAATGACAAACCCAACATTCACCACTCGACTGCACTCCTGATACACAAGAACATACAAGCCCATACATTACTATCCCTGGACGCACAAAACTTACACAACACTGGCGCAGCCATTATCACAAAGCACAACGGTACCATCACAGTACGTTGTGTTTACCATCCACCTAACACACAAATACTAGACAATGACGTTCAAACGCTCCTTCCAGCTCAAGACAACACAATACTGATCGGTGACTTTAACGCCAAAAATGTGATCTGGAACAGCCGCCTGACAAATGCAGCAGGCAGAAAGCTGAACCAGGCCACACTGGACGTTGGAGCCACTGTCATAGCACCCAACACACCAACTCACTACCCTGACAATCCCGAACAAAGACCAGATATCATTGACCTTGCAGTCCTACACAACATCACCCTACACAGTAACATCATAACACTGAACGAAGGTCCAAAAGCACACAACCCAATACTACTCACACTCACATCGCAAAACCAAACAACAGACACTCCACAAACAAAACACAAATTAAACTTCAGCACTCTTCCCAACACACTAAAACACAACATAACCATCACAGCAAACATCACAACAGCGCAGGACATCGATGATGCAGTATCTCGCCTTGAGGATGAGATACGCGCATCAATCGAAACCTGCACAACCACAATCACACCAAGACCTACACCACCAACACACATGCAGTACCCAGCACACATCAGACGCTCCATAAACACTAGAAACAGAGCCAAACGGCTCTATCAACAAACACGATACCCACCACACAAACGTGAATACAACAGACTTAACAGAGAAACACAAAACCTTGTACGTGACTTCCACCAACAAAAATGGAACGACAAAGTCGAATCCCTAAACCCGGGTGACTGTTCGCTCTGGAAAATGTCCAAAGCGCTCAGAAATCCCAGACCACCCACTACTCCAATCCACTCCATCACGGGCTTGGTCTTCTCAGATGAAGCAAAAGCTGAAGCTTTTGCGGATTCTTATGAGACTAACTCCCGCCTCCATGTATCCCACGACATTGATGTGGACCATGAGGAGGACGTTGACAGGATCAACAGAATCCTAAATCGGAACCAAAACCTTGACCTTCCCTTCACTCCAGCTTCACCTATCGAAACCCATACAATAATAAGACGTCTCAAAGGACGATCAGCCCCAGGCCCCGACAAGATATCAAACAAAGTCCTCAAAGTCATGCCCCGCAAAGGCCTAGTTGCTATCACCAACTTAGCCAATGCAATTCTCCGCACTGGTCACTTTCCATCAAGGTGGAAAATGGCCACCGTGATCATGATTCCTAAAGCGGGGAAAAATCCTGTTTTTCCTCAAAATCACCGCCCTATCAGCCTAACAAGCTCAGTTGCCAAAGTAGTCGAAAGACTAATCCTAGCCCGCTTCAAAACCCATACGGATTCCCTCCAAGTCACCCCAAATCACCAATTTGGCTTTCGTGCGCAGCACAGTGCCGAACAGCAAGTGCTAAGACTTGCTGAAATAACAACCGAAGGGTTGAACAGGCGTGAAGCTACGGGCATGGTGCTATTCGATATTGAACAAGCGTTTGATAGAGTATGGCATAACGGCCTGCTTCATAAGCTGTTCACCTTAGGATACCCCACGTACATCATCAAAGTCATTCGATCCTTCCTTTCACACAGAAGGATCAAAGTCAGAGTAAATGCCACCCTATCCACACCTAGAGCCCTTGAAGCTGGAGTACCCCAAGGACCAGTCCTTGCTCCCCAGTTATTTAATGTCTTCACTCATGACATTCCCACCTCCAACAACACTCACATTGCCCTATATGCAGATGACACGGCATTAATTGACCAATCCAGAAATCCCACCCTAATCACCCGCAGACTCCAAGAAGCCACAGATGATCTCCAAGAGTACTGCAACTCTTGGAAGATCAAACTGAATGCCCAAAAATCCCAAGCCATCTTCATAACTCGCAGACGTCTCCACCCTGATGGCCACATCAACCTCAACAACCATGACATTCCCTGGACAGACGAAGTCAAATACCTCGGGGTTTCCCTTGACAAATCCCTGATATGGAAACCCCACATCCAAAAAGCCCGACAAAAAGGCCAAGTTGCCTACAAATCTGTCATAACCCTCCTAGGGCGTCGCAGTCCACTTGCCATCAAATCCAAGCTCCTTCTCATTAACTCCACAATCAGACCCATGATGACCTATGCCTCTGTAGCCTGGGGCTACTCTGCCAATTCATATATAAAAACCCTCCAATCCTTCGAAAACCGCATCATCCGAACTGCGGTTAATGCCCCTTGGTTTGTTCGTAATAACCAAATCCAGAGAGAATTCCAAATCACCTCGCTCCAATCTCACATCAAAGATAGAGCCAAAAAACTCTACCTCATAGCCGAAAATCATCCAAACCCTGTAATCCGGGCTGCGTCAGACTATGACCCAGCCCTCCAACGCCCACATAAACGTCCAAAAATCCAAATCGAGGATTAACCGGAATCGTTCATAACCCGCTGAAGGGTCATGATCTTTTCCCGTCACAAATGCCCCCCCAGCCCCACCCGAATCGTCCTTGACCCGCGGGAGGGCCATTGACTTTTCAGCCCAAAAAACTCCTTTCAAGGGCCAGGACTCCCTTTCAGTCCAAGCCAAAAGCACGGTATCCCCCACAAAAACCATGCCAAGCCCGCAGGGCAAAGCGTGCGGAGAGGACTCACTCAGACATGGTGCGAGTGAGGGGTGGTTGGCAAGCCTATGGGGGTACTCGAGGACCAGTCAGTCCTGGGGTAGCCTTACAGGTGGGACCTTTCCGATTTCCCGATTTCCCGACCAACTCGGCCACCGGAGTTCCACATTCGAGAGTCGGCAGTCGAAGCGAACAGTCGATCGCGGAGAGTGCTCGGAAAAGTGAAAGTGAGATAGTGCAAAAGCGATACTGCGAGATACAGGGGTAAGTCCTTTTAAATTTTTTAGGCAATGGCATGCCATTGCCTATTATTATGATAGCATTGTTAGATTGTAGCATTGTTTAATTGTAATTTAGATTTACAGTGAGTGATTAAAATAAAGTGAGACAGTGAAGACATACAGTGTAAAACATGACAAGACGACGAAAACGAAAGACAAATACTCCCGAAGATGATGATTCCGATGGCAAACCGTCGGGATTAAAACAAAGGGAGCTTATGACGATAGAAGGGGGGTCCTCAGAGGATGAATCGACATCACCCCTGAGATCCCCACACGGGAGCAGAGGATCTTCGAGATCCTCCTCCGTAGACTCAGACAAAGAAAGCTATAAAGAGCTATATAAAAAGTCGATAGCTGAGAAAATTAAGCTATACGATGAAATAGCAGACTTACAGAGACAGACAAAGAAACAGACGACGCCCTCACCTAGGAGTAGAGGATCTTCGAGATCCTCCTCCCAAGAAAGAGGAGAAATTCAAAATCTAAGAGAGCTTAATGAGACAATAATGGCAAAAAATGCCAAATTGCAAGCTCAATTAGTTGAGTTTCAAACCCAATTGAGACAAATACAAGAACAATACCGTGAACAAAACAAAGCAATAACACGACAAAACAATTTACTGAGTCAAAAGCAAAAGCAATTAGTAGAAGAATTGCAAAAAGCAGAACAAAAAATAAAACAACTGACGCCACAGACGACAATACAAGCACAAGTACATGAACCGACAAACATGCGACAAATAATTAACGAACAAAAACAAGAAAGACAACACACTAAAAAATCGGGACTGGACGACAATACCGTTGACCAGACAAAAGAGACACCTACTTTGGCAGCTATAGTGGCTAAAGAGCCACAGAGCCAACCAAAGCTAACAACATACAGACAAACACAGAAGACATGGAGGCTGAAAAAGCCCCAAAAATACCACCCGTGACAATAGATACAGTCAACTGACTGAATTTATCAAGGGCTATCAAAAGCCGAAAGATAGACTTTCACAAAGCCAGGACAGTACCAGACGGTATAAAAGTATTCCCCACGACTAGTGCCGACTTCAGGAACTTAGTCAAGTTCCTGGATAGCTCTAACGTGGGGTACTTTACGTACCAAACCGAGGAGGAAAAAATGACCCATGCGGTCATTAAAAACCTCCCGGTTAACGCTGACATAGACGAAATAACAGACGAGCTAAAATACCGCGGAATCTTGGATGCTCAGGTCACAAGAATGACGTCATTCAGAACCAAAAAAGAGATGCCTTTATATTATGTCAAAACTCAAAATAAAAATATTTTCGATGTTAAAGTTCTATATGACCTTAGCGTTCAAGTAGAACCGAAAAAACGCGCATCAGGGCCAGGTCAGTGCCACAGATGCCAGAGATATGGCCATGCTCAAAGCAAGTGCACATATATGCAAAGATGCGTTAAATGTGCGGGCGATCATGCCCCAAAAGACTGCAAGCTTCCTAAGCCTGTAGCAGAAGACGAGCGAAATGCCACCTGCGCCCTGTGCACAGGAAAACATCCTGCAAGCTACAGAGGATGTGAAGTCGCCAAGAAAATAATAAAGAAATCTGCAGCAAAAACTGTAGAAACACCCTCTGACAAAAAAGCCAACCCGCAGAAAGCGGCATCAGATAAAAAGATAAAAATAAGAAGTCACCCAATTTGGGAGATGGCTTTGAAAAAGCAATGTCAGAGATGATGAATAAAATGATGCAAAATATGATGCAAAGTTTTACAAAACAAATTGAGACCACGTGGCGTAAATAAAACGCCAAAATACCAGTGCGAGTAGGAATGCGAGTGCTAATGATAATGCGAGTGCTAGTGCGAGTGGATTATACTAATTAAGGCAAATATATCTAAGTTCCCTTATCTTAAGATAGCTTAGATAAAATCACATGTTATGCATAAATAGTTATTTAACACCGTATGTAACATACACATATCTTAAGGAATAGAGACAAAATATTGTATTAAGTAGGACTTTAGCTACCTTAAGGCAATATATAAACTTCCCTTTCAGGACAGAGATTATCCCCCATATTTGTATGCGAAAATATGGGAGGATTATAAAAGTTCGGCATGACAACGGGTCATGCGAGCGGTTATAATCTTACTAGAGATACTTGGTTTATAGACCTTAGGTCCGGAACCAACTAACTCTAGGGGGGGTGTTTAGTCAGTAGGAATCTGACATACCCCATGAAAGTCGCATATGGGTATCTTATGCAAGATTCACCTCCTCTAACCTCAAACAAAAAAAAAACACTGGAGTTGCAATGTGTTTGATGATTATAATTGATGAAGTATAAAACAATAAATAATTAAAGTTGAGAAGATATTTTCTGCGATGTACGTTAAGACACAAACAATGAATGCCATAGTGGTCCAAGTCACAAGTTTCAAAAAAATAGGGACAAGAATCATTTTTTGTTAAAATATCAGATATCACAAAAAGTTTAGCATTTCCCAAGAAAAATCTCCTAAACCCATTCGCTATTTGTTTTTCGACATTTGTTGATCCTCATTTAACTTTGAGCTTTAATATCTCAAAACTACTTTTTTGACTTAGACCACTCTGCTTTTCATAGGCTCATATATAGCTTTGTGACACTGCTTCAACTTTGTTACCTCTAGCAGTGTTGCCTGGTTTACAGAGATAGCAAAATGTTACGCATATAAGAAAGTGTAGATATTTATTAGATTAAACTGACTTTGTAAAATATAAAAGATAGTCGGACATTCGGTTCGCTTAGTTTAGTCGGTTTAGAATCGTTTGCCCGCACGCGAATTAATGAACATCTACCCAAACTTCTGAACCGAAAAATTTAAAATTTGAGGGATGTTTTACTTTTATAACGCAATCACACATGAGGAAGGAGCTGGTCAATATTTAATTTCTAAGGATCTGTTAGTGGGGAGAGGGGCGTAAAATAATCAATACATTTTATTCTCAATAAGATACTAACTCTATTTGTAATTTTAAAAAATGTATGCAATTTTGATATTTTAACAATTTCGGAAGGGGTCAAATGTGGGTCCTTACTCTGATGTTTTTACCTTAATAAACATTATTGTTAATTTGCTTACGAATATGATTTAAAAAAAGTTTTATTGGTTGTATTTATAACAAAAGCAAATTAGGATAAATGCAAGTTATAACAGTGTGTAACTATTGTGATAAAACAATATTAAAAATATGCTGCAACTGCTGATAATTACTTATAAAGGTCCTAGAGAACAATTACTTGTATTATTGTTTTGCTACAAATTAGAGAAATTTTGAAAGTTAAGTTATTAAGAGAAACTCTCGTTGCGCGTTCATATTGGTACTGGACTATATAAATCATTGTCTGCAATATATTGCGTACCTAGGTACTTCATTGTTTTTTTATTAGATTTAAAATATTATATCACAATATACTACATTGAAGGTAAGAACACCAGAGTACTCAACTCAACTTTGTTTATGTTTGAATAATAATAATCATTATTTAGAAAAATTCTAATCTAATGGAACACGTCATGCATTTTGTCCTTTTCTGTAGATAATCTAATTAACTTTTTTTTACGTAAAGTTAATAGAAAAGGGGGAAAGGGCGGTCCTGTTAAAATTCTGGGAAGGAAGGACGCTTAAGGAGAAAACCCGGACTTTTTGGTATAATACTAAGAAGCCATTTCATGATATAAAATTTCTTCGGGGAATATTTTCAAGTAGAAAATACTTCGTATCTGACCTAGCTTTTAAGAGTATTAACTTTTCCGATATTATTGATAAATTTGTTGCAAAAAAAGTTTAAAAAGTATTAGTTTTGTTATCACAGAAATTACAAACCTGTCACATGGCATGTCTGTAAACTCAGATTTTCCAACCTCAAATATGTGAAAAATTACGGTATTCCCTCCATTAAATAAAATTTTATCTGCACCTGGTGATCACTGTTTTTAACCTATTTTAAAATTCAATTTGTGTATTAAAATTTAAGCATAATAAACAGGGAAAACTCTAACGGCGAGATTTACGGACCGGTTTAAGTTGACAGTCAAGTGTTTAAATTTACAATTTATGAATAAGACAAGTTTTGTATTATTAATTTATTTCTGTTGTTTTTTACAAGTTTAAAAAGAAAAAGGAAATTTTAGTAATATAAAAATCATTCAGAAAATAAAGAAATCACGGATATTATAAAATAACAGCAGGTTGCAGAAAGAAAATATACTAATTGATGACACTAACAACGGTTTAAATATACTGTTAAACGGCGCGCTTCGATTAGGCCCGGTTCGGATAAAAATCTTGTTACATCGGGAAAAAAGTCAGATTTTGATGTCACAGAGACAGATGACACATGACATAGAGTGTATTATTTTGTATTCTTTGTAAATCAAAGTTGTTTAATATGGTAAAATGGAAAAATTACAGTGAATAGGCAAAGCGAATAGAAAGATTACACAACCCAATCAAACAAACATGGAAGAAAATATACTTAACATAGATTTCTAAGATAACCAGTTTTGTACGTGATTTGATTTTAACATTAATTTTTTTTGTAAGACAATACTTATGCAAATATTTTATGTATACCACACACCACATGGTTTCACTATTTGTAATAAAATATCTAGGAACAAGTTATTTTCCTGGTTTGTAGAGCATAGTTGTTTTATTAAGATTAATAACTTTTTTTTTATTATCAGCTCCGTTTTCTTTTGTTACAGGTTACAGATAATTCACAAAAAAAAACTTAAAGATGTAATCTGAAGATTGGCTCAAAATAATACACATTTTTTGACATAGATGCTGAAATATTTTTAAGTAGAAATTCTTTACTTTTACATAAATAAAATGTATTCTGGGATTTTCCAAAATATAAGTGTACACAGAGAGAAAAAAAGTTGGTGGGTATTAAATCACATTCTATAATTTTTTAAATAAAAAAATAATTCCCTGGATAAAACCATATTTCTTATAAAAAAGCGATACTTGCAACAAAATTTCTTTTATATTTTGCATAATTACTGTAATTAAAATATTTAGTTGAGAAATATATTCTTAAAAAAATTAAATTATTTTTCCGCCAACAAAAGCTTTAATAATAATTAATATAAAAATTCGCATAATTAAACATTGTATTAAACATTTCATTGTACAAATTAAATTGTATTGTCGCAATAACGAAGAAAATCTACTGAAAATTACAATTTAAATTTCATAATAAGGGAAAAACAGAACTAAATATGTAATTCCAAAAATTAAAGTTTATTCCTGACAACTAAATCGCGGCTTATGATAATAAAATTATTCTTTACGCTAGCCCTAACCGTCATGCCATCCCGTCGACATACATCATCCCGGCGTGCATCGCATTTACCCATCGTCCCTTGATGAGAAGGCAGACTAAGCGGCTACTCCGGATTTTTAGTAACAGTGAAGGTGACGGCCATTTGGTCTACTTTTGTTAGTGTATATATTTATGGATAATATAATAGCCTTTTGTTGTTTTATTTTGTAGGGATATACCTATAAATGTACCAAGATATGCATGTATTCAGTGATAAGTAAAATTTAAAGGTTCTTTGTATTTGGTAAATATTTGTTGGCGTTATAGTATAGATCTTTTATAGAACAAAAAATAAAAATATACTTTTCTGTATGGCGACTTTATTGCAGGGATTTATTGTGTGATTTTAAAAATGATTGTATCACATTAAATGCAATAAATTTGTGAAACGAAAGTAGACATTTTCATCTTTTGTTTTGTAAAAGCTCTATATTTTAACCTCAAGAAATATTTTCTTACTGCTTAAGGTTCTCTTTGCTCCGCCATGTTTGGTATTGTCAACCTAATTCAGTTTTTTTACGTTTATCTGCTTTACTTTAGCATTTGAAAAAGTTATGTATAATATGATATTCGTTAAGCAAATCATTACTAGGCTAGTATGAACGCATATTTCAATCTATTTCTTAACTGTTTGGCCCGCAAAAAATTTACGATCATGGTGTCAGAAAAAATGTCACTAAATTTTTTGAGGGCCAAAAATTTTAAAAATAGATTGAGATATGCGTTCATACTAAACTAGTATATAATGATTTGCTTAACGAATAGCATATTATACATAACTTTTTTCAAATGCTAAAGTAAAGCAAATAAACCTAAAAAAACTGAATCAATTTTTTTTGGGAACTATATCGGGATTGCAAATAGTATACAGGGTGATTGATGGTGAGTGGCCTATTAGAAGTTCTGGCGAACTAGTCAACGGATCACTTTGAAAATTTGGTAGTTTACATAAGTGGACATGACCTTTCTTTTAAAATTATTTTTGGCTTTGCGGTGTTGCCGCTTCTACTGAAAAGTATTAGCACCTATGATAATTTAAATGGAACACCCGGTATATTATATTTTTTTTAGAATCCCTGTTGGTTTGTTAATAAGTTTCGTTAACATATTCCTATGTCTATCTAGTATCGTTGTCGAGATAATAATTATTTTCTTCTTTTTTTCTCGGAAAACATGGTAGTCAATAAGGGCTGATATTTTTGAACTCATGACAGATAGGACACTAGAATTTGGTGGAGAGCTAGGTAATACCACGAGGCTATTCACTCGGTGTCCAAATCGTAGTTATATTTGTACAGGGTGTTTCAAAAATAAACATATTTTGATGGTTTGGAAAAATGATTAAAAGTACATTTTTTTAAATGGAACACCCTGTATTTTAACCGCGGTCCTAAAAGCTCTGTAAATTTCCTATCTTTCAATATATCATGTCCCTATACCTATCTCGAATAGTTTTTGACTTATTAGCATTTATTTGGACAATTTAACTATTACAGATAACATTCACGAGTTTTTAGGAAAATTTGAAAAGTAGCCTTTGGAAACTGTTGTTTTTAAATGGATGACACTTTTCTATTATTTATTCCGTTTCGTTGTCAGTTGGTTGCCGTACTTGAAAATTCTAATTTAAGGTTTTAAGAGAAATGGAAGAAAACAATAATTATTCAAATACAGTACTTATGAATTTATTTGTTTTACATGGTCAGTGTGATAAGATCATTAGTCGTACTTGTAGAAAATTCAATGAAATGTATCCAAATTTGCCATCAATGAACAATAAGAAATTTAGACAAATTTTAAACAATTAGTAAATTCTTAAATGCTTAAAATTACTTAATCATATTTAAGTTGTAGTGTACATAATAATATTTTTTTGACTTCTAACAAAATTACCAAGAAAAAAGTAAAAAACATTTAATTAGTTTTTAATAAATGTTCAAAACGTTGGCCGTTGACATCTAAGCATTTTAAAATTCGCTTGTTTACACCATGTCCAGTAGCAAGTCTAAGTTCACCAGCATCCAAATTTTGAAATGCCCGATTCACCCGATCTTCTAACTCTTCCCTTGAATTTACCGGTGTCTTGTAAATAATATTCTTGAGAGTGCCCCAAAGGTAAAAATCCAGAGGTGTTAAATCTGGGGACCTTGCAGGCCAATTCCAAGGTCCCAAACGCCTGAACCAACGATCTTCAAACATTCTCTGTATTTCCGCACTAACTTCGTCAGTGCAGTGAGCGGGAGCCCCGTCCAATTGGTACCAGCAGCTGCGATACTGGGCGAGAGGAAGGTTGTCCACGAAATTTTCGACAAATGTAGTTAAAATTTCTAAGTATTTTCTGGAAGTTAAATTTTCATCATATATCAAATATTGAATTTTGTTGTCCATCATTACACAAAAAAACATTAAATCGAAAATTTTCTTGAAATCCAGTATCTCTCGTTACATGAGGATTTTCCTTCGCCCAATAATGAATATTTTTCCTATTAAAAATTCCTTCGCGAGAAAATTTTGATTCATCAGTCCAAATGATTTTCCTTAAAAATTGTGGATCTTCCTGAATATGAACTAACAAGTTTTCGCAAAATAAAACTCTTTGTGGACAGTCCTCAGGCTTAAGACATTGAACTTTGGTATACTTATAATCATGCATATTATGTTTAGCCAATATTTTTTGCACGCAGAAATAGGTTAAGCCCAAATCTTCTTTGGCACATCTTATTGAAGCCTGCGGATAGGCATGAAAATAAGCCAAAACGTTAATTTCGTTGTCCTCACTAGATGTTACAGGTCTGGGTAAATTTCTGGGAACTTTCAAGGAAGAACCAAAATTTTTGAAATTGCTTTGAATTCGTCTAAATTTCTTATTGTTCATTGATGGCAAATTTGGATACATTTCATTGAATTTTCTACAAGTACGACTAATGATCTTATCACACTGACCATGTAAAACAAATAAATTCATAAGTACTGTATTTGAATAATTATTGTTTTCTTCCATTTCTCTTAAAACCTTAAATTAGAATTTTCAAGTACGGCAACCAACTGACAACGAAACGGAATAAATAATAGAAAAGTGTCATCCATTTAAAAACAACAGTTTCCAAAGGCTACTTTTCAAATTTTCCTAAAAACTCGTGAATGTTATCTGTAATAGTTAAATTGTCCAAATAAATGCTAATAAGTCAAAAACTATTCGAGATAGGTATAGGGACATGATATATTGAAAGATAGGAAATTTACAGAGCTTTTAGGACCGCGGTTAAAATACAGGGTGTTCCATTTAAAAAAATGTACTTTTAATCATTTTTCCAAACCATCAAAATATGTTTATTTTTGAAACACCCTGTACAAATATAACTACGATTTGGACACCGAGTGAATAGCCTCGTGGTATTACCTAGCTCTCCACCAAATTCTAGTGTCCTATCTGTCATGAGTTCAAAAATATCAGCCCTTATTGACTACCATGTTTTCCGAGAAAAAAAGAAGAAAATAATTATTATCTCGACAACGATACTAGATAGACATAGGAATATGTTAACGAAACTTATTAACAAACCAACAGGGATTCTAAAAAAAATATAATATACCGGGTGTTCCATTTAAATTATCATAGGTGCTAATACTTTTCAGTAGAAGCGGCAACACCGCAAAGCCAAAAATAATTTTAAAAGAAAGGTCATGTCCACTTATGTAAACTACCAAATTTTCAAAGTGATCCGTTGACTAGTTCGCCAGAACTTCTAATAGGCCACTCACCATCAATCACCCAGTATATCTTTCTTAGTAAAACTAAGGTTTACTTCATGTAATTAAATTAAGATATTTTTATTAACCAATATTAGTTGTAGGTATCATACCTTCACATTAAATGAATTAAATGATAATTGATACAATTAAGTCATATTTTACTTTATCGTGTAAATTTACTCACAGAAATTATGATTTACTTCAGTTAATTAAACCTGCCAATTAAATAATTAAATTCGCTGAATTATATATTTAATTGCTCGATACCAATTAAATAATTTAATTGAAAGAAAAAAATTTACTTGTGTAAATTAATTCTTTCTCTCTGTGTACAATAATTACTTTATACCATTATTCCTTTTTATTTCCTAAAAAATGTAACGCTTTGTTAAACTGGCTAGCTGTTGTTTTAAACAAGGGGTTACAACTTGTTAAAGCACAATGATTAACCAGAAGATCACCAGTACTAAGTCCTAAACATCTTTAGTGAATCCCGGTATTAAATTTTTTACTTCTCACGTACGAATACAAATTACAGTAACAATAATTTCTTCTCAAAATACTATAGAATGCGTAATATATGTTGTCTAAGCAATTTAGGCAAGACATATTAAGAATGACCTTCGCCTAATAGTACCTACAACGTTGCCGCTTTTCGGAGGTAACAACATTCTAGGTTTACCTACAATAATGTACATATATACCAGAGGTATCAACGTCGTAGGCGTGTCTCTCCGTCGTGCGACACTAGCGCTCCTGATCTACGCTTGAACTAACGGCGTTACGAAATAGAGACTGGGTGAACGTTGTCACCTCAAAACAAATTTCCGTTTTTCGGTCGCATATGCCCTAGATGATGGTGGTAGTGGAAAATATGGCGATACGTTGATACGTCGAAATCGGAGGTATCGACGTTATATATGAGGTGACAACGTAGGTTTAGCCTCTATTTCGGAGGTATCAACATACAGTCTATCAATATATGTATATAGGTTAGGCATTTGGTATCACCTATTTTCAAAAATCTGATATAAGGCCAAAAAACATTTTATTGAAACAAATTATGAAAAATAACAATATTAATATATGCAATTTATGTTTTAAAAATAACATCCTTTAAATGACTTCCTTGACTATCTATACATTTTTGTAATCGGGATCTAAAATTTTGCATAACTCGTTCCAACATTCTGCTCCAATATTATTTATTTCTTCCAAAATACGTATTTTAAGTTCTTGGATGGTATTGGGACGCCTTTCATAAACCTTTTCCTTTAGATATCCCCAGAGGAAAAAATCAGGAGCCGTCAAATCGGGGGAATTAGCTGGCCACGTTAGGTCACCAAATTTTGATATCAAGCGACCGGGGAACATTTCTTGCAACAAAATTCTAGTTTGTCGTGCTGTATGTGCGGTAGCCCCATCTTGTTGGAACCAAATATGATTTTGTCCTAGTCTTCGCAATTCGGGCCGTAAAAATACCCGTAACATGTTAACGTAACGTTCGGAATTTATTGTAACAGTGTTGTTGTTTTCTTCAAAAAAATATGGCCCTATGATACCAAAAATTGAAACACCACACCATACGGTGACTTTTTCATCATGGAGGGGTCGTTCATGAAGCTGTTGCGGATTTACGTCGGACCACTAACGATAATTTTGCTTATTCACATATCCGCTTAAATGGAAGAGCGCTTCGTCTGACATCATCAAGAAATTTAACTGGTTTTCATCATTTTCTAAAATTTGTAAAAATTGTCTACAGAACGCAATACGAACTGGTTTGTCTGCTTCTTTTAACTTATGAACAACTTGGATTTTGTATGGGTGGAAGTGCAAATCAGAATGCAGAATTCTTCGCAATGTCCTGTTGGAAATGTGCAACGCAAGTGACTGCCTTGATGCAGATCGATTCGGACTTCTTATCACAGCTTGTCTTACCCGTTCAATATTTTCGGGTGTTCTGACTGTACGTATACCTCCACGAAAATTTGATGCAACATTCCCTCTAACTTCAAAATCTCTTACCCACCTCATTATGGTTTGGCATGTTGGAATTCTTCCGTGTCTTTCCACATTAAATTCGCGACGAAAATTTCTTTGCACTTGCACAACTGAATTACTTAATATGAATTGTTTTACGACATAAATTCGTTGATTTATCGGAAATTTGTCCATTACAAATTAAATTGCAACTATTGACATATACGAATGTGTGACTAAAATTGTCAAAAACAAATTATTATTTCCACAGCGCACTATGATAATAGATGAAACCAGATGCCTAACCCTGTATATATATATATATATATATATATATATATATATATATATATATATATATATATATATATATATATATACATATATATATATATATAGTATATATATATATATATATATATATATATATATATATATATATATATATATATATATATATATACTACATAATATATAATATATATATATATATATATATATATATATATATATATATATATATATATATATATATATATATATATATATACTAGTTAAAAACAAACTCAGTAGCTATTGAGGCATCCGTCTATTCGGGCATCGGAAGTCTTTTTTTACTACGCCAAGCTTCGAAAATGTTTATTCTCTTTATCAAGGCTACAACACAGAGTACGGTTAGTAACTTAATTAATTTACATTATGTTGGACATTACCTAGGTGCAAAGTGAGTTAAAATAACCTTCGTAACACCTAGCACAAAGGACAAACACTCCAACCCAGGTCTTACAGTTTTAATATACGTTATAACAATTACATAATTTCTTTTAGAGTACCCTGAGGTTTGGGCCACATGGTTTCGTTGCAGTCTGAAGCAGTCAGGTTAAGATCTAGTGTGTCAACAGTGTCAGAACTGTCGGTCTAGAAGGCTGGAGAATATTGCAGAATGCTCCAGTCATCCAAACTGACAGTCGTGCAACGTGCAACAGATGGCGTTGGTCAGGAAACCCGTTCTGTTTTACCAAGGTTTGTTGGTCATAAGTTAATATGTCAGATGGCGTAAGCAGAGCCGCCCCCACACCGGCCACTTTCAGATGGCGTCAAGCAATCCACCTAATATATTTTAAATAAAATGTTTTCTCTCTAGAAAGGTGTACTGTCTCCCTTGTCACCTAGGAGACAGCACACCCTTCCCTTGGGTTCCTGAGTATGAATTTAATTTTTTATGTGGGTTGTTACACTATTGATCTTCGTCTTATCATATCAATCTCGATTCTTTTCTAAAATTCTGTTTGTTTATATATATATATATATATATATATATATATATATATATATATATATATACTAGTTAAAAACAAACTCAGTAGCTATTGAGGCATCCGTCTATTCGGGCATCGGAAGTCTTTTTTTTTACTACGCCTAAGCTTTCGAAAATGTTTATTCTCTTTATCGAAGGCTACAACACAGAGTACGGTTAGTAACTTAATTAATTTACATTATGTTGGACATTACCTAGGGTGCAAAGTGAGTTAAAATAACCTTCGTAACACCTAGCACAAAAGGACAAACACTCCAACCCAGGTCTTACAGTTTAAATATACGTTATTACAATTACATAATTTCTTTTAGAGTACCCTGAGGTTTGGTGGCCACATGGTTTCGTTGCAGTCTGAAGCAGTCAGGTTAAGATCTAGTGTGTCAACAGTGTCAGAACTGTCGGTCTAGAAGGCTGGAGAATATTGCAGAATGCTCCAGTCATCCAACTGACAGTCGTGCAACGTGCAACAGATGGCGTTGGTCAGGAAACCCGTTCTGTTTTACCAAGGTTTGTTGGTCATAAGTTAATATGTCAGATGGCGTAAGCAGAGCCGCCCCCACACCGGCCACTTTCAGATGGCGTCAAGCAATCCACCTAATATATTTTAAATAAAATGTTTTCTCTCTAGAAAGGTGTACTGTCTCCCTTGTCACCTAGGGAGACAGCACACCCTTCCCTTGGGTTCCTGAGTATGAATTTAATTTTTTATGTGGGTTGTTACACTATTGATCTTCGTCTTATCATATCAATCTCGATTCTTTTCTAAAATTCTGTTTGTAGTGGGTTATTTTATGATTGTTAAGAACAAAAGTTAATAAAAAAGACAATAAAAAAGAAAAGGGGAATTTATTTTGTGTGGTGCTTTTAAGACAGTTGGAAATTTTGAGGTGAAAATAAACTGAGTACGTTGTGTTCGCTTTTCTTTAAATGTCCAAAGAGGAGTTGTGAGACCCCCCTGTGGTCTTATTTTTGTTTAGAGTGACAATATACGAGTAGATTGAGCTCAGGTACCTAAGATGTCCCATTTTTTATTAAGACAGTTTGGTGTCAAGTGTGTTTCTGCTATTTCTAAGAAGGGTCTTTTTCTCAGTTTACTTTCTGTATGTATAGTGTTGGTCTCTGAGTAGTTTGGATCATGACCAGTTTCTATATGATGTTCAGTTAAAGCACAAGAGGGTTTTTTAATCTGCAGTCGCTCTTGTGTGAGGTTAGTCTGTCTTTAAGCACTCGAGACGTTTGTCCTATGTATACCCTATCACAGGAAGAACAAGGAATACTATACACGACGCCTGATTTGGCTCTTGTTTTTTCTTTATCTTTGAGCTTTGTGAAAATGTTACCCACCGTCTTAGAGAATCGCTGCGTTATTTTTATTGTTGGTGTGTTTTTGAAGACTTTAATAATCTTTGTGGTGATAGGGTCTATTGCTGGTAGAGAATAGTATCTAGATTAGAGCTCTATTAATGGATTTAAAAGCATCGATTTCCGGTGAGACATCCGGGGCCCCCCTATCTCCCACAGTGGCCAACGTTCTGGTGTTATATATAAGTTTTTTTAACAAACCCTGTAGGTATGAGTTGTCAAATAATGTACGATATAGTCTGTCCAGATTCTTTTGTCTGAGTGTATGGTGACTTGAGGGCAATCACCAGGTTGATCTTCAATTTTTCTGTGTGGTATGAGTTGTAATTCATGTATCTACCTGAGTTAGTAGGTTTGACATACCAATCTAAGATCACCAGGTTGTCCTGTGTCCGAATTAATTTGGTGTCTAGAAAGGGGACACTTTTTTCTGACTCTTCCTCCATAGTAAATTGTATGGAGGAGTTGTTTGTACAACTAAATAGACCTGGTTGTTAAATTTATGTGCGAAAAATCTTAATAAAATCTTGATACAGTCATTTCATTAGATTCAAACCATTGCAACAGCGAGCGTCCGGCGAACACCTATTTTTTCGATTTTGTCCTGTCAATTGTAGAATTGTAGATCTGACTCCGTTAGATTTTTTTATGTGGGGATACCTAAAGAACCCTGAGTACAAACATCGACCCTTTAGGAATATACAAAATTTAGAGAATGTCATTACAAATTGTGTATTGCAAATAAATCGTAAAATGCTCCGAAATGTTAATCGAGAGTTGCGCTCGAGAACAACAGTATGTATGGAGAGAAATGGTGGTCATACTGAGTTTTAAATTTTGTGCACCCAAGGAAAAACAATGATTTTTTGTGTTGTTAGTACAGAATTTGACTACTTTTAAGTTTTTCTTACATTGGTTTTCGTTTATAAAATTTCGATTAAATAAACAGGTAATTTTTTGTTTATTATCTATTTTAATCCCCTTAACTTTACAAAAAGTCGAACTTCAGATATATTTAAGACGATTAAGGTTTTCTCAATGTAATCTCATTGAAATGTCTCTAAAATTTTGACACTGCTGCTAGATACAAATCATTGCAACAGCTAGCGTCCGGCGAAACCCTGTTTTTTTAAATTTTGTCCTGTCAATTGTAGAAAAAACTACTACATTCGTTTATTTTCATCCAGATACATGGGCTTTACATTAGCCAAGCTATCTAAACGAAAAAAACCGGAAATTTGTAAATCGATAAAAAAATATTTAAAAAAAATTGAGTTTTCCAATTTTTTTAAACAAAATCTTAAAATTTTGCACAAGGACCTAGAATTTAATTCTAAGCAATTTTTTCAAATAACTTTTTTTGATATCTCGTCAACTAACCTCACTTTTTGTAAATTAACAATTTTTTTTTTAATTTGACGCTATACCAGTGGTCACGTGACGTATGTCAAAATCGATTTTTAGGTTATCGGACATGCAGAACCGATCCCCTGGGAAAGTTTTTCCGATACTCTCCTAATAAAAATTTTTCCCATATGTTGCGAACTTTTTGCCGGTCACTGTATATACATATATACTCGTATATACATATGGGTGTCCCACTTAAGATGGATACAAGCCAATATCTTGGTTGTTTGTTCAGCGATGTTTTTCATTTTTGGTAGGAGGCTGTATGGTCATAAGGCGCACATTTTACCCCGGGTTAGAAATGCGATACCTCATAGACGTACGTTTTAATGGGGTTTTATTTTTTTATTCAAGGGTAAACTACCTTTAGGACAGTATTTATTTCAAATCTGATAAATTATATTAAATCCTCCTTAACCAAGACACTTAAGTTCTAATTTTGATTAAGATTGATACAGGCTGTGTCATAAAAAATATGACATTTTAAAATTTTTTTAAGTAAATACTTACGACGCCACTGGATAAACAACTGGTCTATATCAACATTATAATAATCGATTTAAGTTTTCAGATAGCTTCCATAATAATTAAGATGTTTAATTTTGTTTCATTTAAAAACCGATATTTTTAAGTTTGTTAATACAAAGGAATAAAATCCGTTACAAAAGAATTAAAAAACCCAGCTTTCAATGAAAAGTGAAGTATGATTTTTTAAATTTTATTGAGGAATAATGAAAAAAATCCAAACAATTATTTAAAATAATCACTATTAACTTCAGTGGCGTCGTAAGTATTTACTTAAAAAAAATAAAAAATGTCACATTTTTTATGACACACCCTGTATCAATCTTTATCAAAATTAGAACTTAATTGTATTGGTTAAGGAGGATTTAATATAATTTATCAGATTTGAAATAAATAGTGTCCTAAAGGCAGTTTACTCTTGAATAAAAAAAAAATCAAACCCCATTAAATCGTACGTCTATGAGGTATCGCATTTCTAACCCTGGGTAAAATGTGCGCCTTATGACCATACAGCCTCCTACCAAAAATGAAAAACATCGCTGAACAAACAACCAAGATATTGGCTTGTATCCATCTTAAGTGGGACACCCTGTATATATATATATATATATATATATATATATATATATATATATATATATATATATATATATATATATATATATATATATATATATATATATATATATATATATATATATATATATATATATATATATATATATATATATATATATATATATATATATATATATATATATATATATATATATATATATATATATATATATATGTATATACATATCAGGAGGTGATGGCTGGCATTATTTTAAGGCGAAAATTTCATATAAACAATGGTCCTTGGCGGCTTCGT
The DNA here is from genome assembly GCA_963971165.1 of Philopedon plagiatum. Lineage (NCBI taxonomy): Eukaryota > Metazoa > Arthropoda > Insecta > Coleoptera > Curculionidae > Philopedon > Philopedon plagiatum. Next base: position 55,287,430 of record OZ020193.1, on the reverse strand, counting down.
TACGGAGATACAGGGTGTTGAAAAATTATTATTATTATTAGTTATCTTATCACGCGTACGGGATTCCATGCGAAGATTAGATGCCTGGATCTTGGCTGAGGGTGGACATTTCCAACAATTTATCTAAGGCTATTTTATAACTGTTACTTATTTATTTAAATAAATTAGCTGTTTTAATAATGTCTGAATGTTTGATCAATTTAAAATAAATTTTTTAATACATTTGTATAGCCAAATAAAATAATGATTTACCTTTAAACCATTCCCCGTATGAAAAACAGGCAAGAGACTTTTTTTGTTGCAAATAAAGCAGGGACTCACAAAATGGTAGTTAAAACAAAATAAGTCAGTGGCGTAGCATAGTTATCACAAAAAATGTTATACGAAAGTTTCGTACCGACGCCACTGGTTAAATTTAAGAACGCGATATACTTTTAAAATGAGTGTCCTTAGGTGCTTATCTCATCCACCAAATTTCATAACACAAGCTCAAAACGTTTACAAGCTACTTAAAAATTCTTATTTTTTTTTTAATTTTCAACACCCTGTATCTCCGTAACGAAGCCGCCAAGGACCATTGTTTATATGAACTTTTCGCCTTAAAATAATGCCAGCAATCACCTCCTGAAGTTTGTCAAAGTACTTTTGAATCACCCTGTATATGTATATATAAACTCAGTAGCTGTTAAGGCATCAGTCTATTCGGGCATCGGAAGTAAAACTCTTTTTTTACTACGCCAAGCTTTCGAAAATGTTTATTCTCTTTATCAAGACTACAACACAGAGTACGGTTAGTAACTTAATTAATTTACATTATGTTGGACATTACCTAGGGTGCAAAGTGAGTTAAAATAACCTTCGCAACATCTAGCACAAAAGGACAAACACTCCCAACCCAGGTCTTACAGTTTAAATATACGTTATTACAATTACAATTACAAGATGGCAGGATATATCACCCTTAACGAAAATTCCTAAAAACCAATTTTTAGAGATAATAAAATTTATTTTTGACTCAACTTACTGCCAACTAGACAACATATATTACAAACAAATTTTAGGCACTCCAATGGGAGCCACACTGTCTCCAATAGTGGCTCAATATGTCCTGGATGACCTCTTAGAGGTATGCATTCCCCAATTATCTTTCCAATTACCGTTTCTAAAGAAATATGTGGACGATATTGTCTGTACAGTTCCTGAAAATAAAAAATAGAAATACTTGGTGTCTTCAATTCAAACAACTCCTCCATACAATTTACTATGGAGGAAGAGTCAGAAAGAAGTGTCCCCTTTCTAGACACCAAATTAATTCGGACACAGGACAACCTGGTGATCTTAAATAAATAAATAAATAAATACCTCAGACCATACACTCAGACAAAAGAATCTGGACAGACTATATCGTACATTACTTGACAACTCATACCTACAGGGTTTGTTAAAAAAACTTATATATAACACCAGAACGTTGGCCACTGTGGGAGATAGGGGGGCCCCGGATGTCTCACCGGAAATCGATGCTTTTAAATCCATTAATAGAGCTCTATACTAGATACTACTCTCTACCAGCAATAGACCCTATCACCACAAAGATTATTAAAGTCTTCAAAAACACACCAACAATAAAAATAACGCAGCGATTCTCTAAGACGGTGGGTAACATTTTCACAAAGCTCAAAGATAAAGAAAAAACAAGAGCCAAATCAGGCGTCATGTATAGTATTCCTTGTTCTTCCTGTGATAGGGTATACATAGGACAAACGTCTCGAGTGCTTAAAGACAGACTAACCTCACACAAGAGCGACTGCAGATTAAAAAACCCTCTTGTGCTTTAACTGAACATCATATAGAAACTGGTCATGATCCAAACTACTCAGAGACCAACACTATACATACAGAAAGTAAACTGAGAAAAAGACCCTTCTTAGAAATAGCAGAAACACACTTGACACCAAACTGTCTTAATAAAAAATGGGACATCTTAGGTACCTGAGCTCAATCTACTCGTATATTGTCACTCTAAACAAAAATAAGACCACAGGGGGGTCTCACAACTCCTCTTTGGACATTTAAAGAAAAGCGAACACAACGTACTCAGTTTATTTTCACCTCAAAATTTCCAACTGTCTTAAAAGCACCACACAAAATAAATTCCCCTTTTCTTTTTTATTGTCTTTTTTATTAACTTTTGTTCTTAACAATCATAAAATAACCCACTACAAACAGAATTTTAGAAAAGAATCGAGATATATATATATATATATATATATATATATATATATATATATATATATATATATATATATATATATATATATATATATATATATATATATATATATATATATATATAGAGGATAGAGGTCACAAGAGGACAAATGGACCAAAAATTTCATTGTTTAAAGATATATCATTTTTGGTAAGCTTCTGCTCCTTACACGTCTACGAGGAAAATTGTTTTACTTTTTTTTATACAGGGTGCTCAAACAATACAAAAATGATAAATCATATCAAGAGTAAACTACCTTTAGTTTTTACTTTAGGGCAAAATGATAAAGACAAAGAATATTTCAAATTCCAGTCAAAATTTATATTAAAAATATCAGCTTAATATTTTTGTGTTATAATTTTATCAAATATTACTGTACCTACGTTTTGTACGAAATTTTTGCCTTTTCCATCTCATCTCACTATCTTTTACGACAAATGTCAGAAAATTTAAAATTTTAAGGAAAAAATTTTTTGGTTCAATATTATGGAAGCGATGAAAAATCTTATACTTATGTGCAAGAACGATTTTTCGAAAAGTTTCCGGGGGTGTATATTTTAATAAATGCAATTCGGCGATTGATAAAGAAATTTAGGAACACTGGGTCGGTATAGAATTTAAAATAAAAAAAAGAAAAAATTATTTGATGAAAACGATGCGGCCACCGTTTTGGTTGTGCAGTCTGTTTATCATTGAGGAAACGAGCTCAACCAGTAAGATTCTTTATCCAATTTGGTTTGGTTTTTAGATTTTTAATTAATTCTTAATTCTTTAAACTGTTTAGTTTGTTGATGTTATTAAATTTAATTTTGTGAAATAATCTACTGTAATATCTTTGTTGTTTACTTGAGATATTAAAAATTAATTCGTTAGTATGCGAAATTATTTCTACTTTAAGAGTTTGAAGAGAAGTTTCTAGTTTATTAACAATTTTGTAATTACTCGCAATCTCAATACTTATCAGTCTATTCCCTAACCTTCGGATATATTCTGTACTGTTGGTGTGTGATTCTTACCGGAGTAGAAGTTCTTCAGTAGGTCTAGTAGTGGATGTATTGTGTTGTGGGAGGATGCCCATACTTCTGCATTTAAGTAGGAAAGACCTTGGGTTGTATTCCCTGGCAAGCTTCATTTTGGTTTTGGACCACAACTTCAGCTTCTCCACAGCAATGTTACCGTATGTGACCAAGATGGTTTGGTAGAACCCAATACCTGTGAGTTTAGGGAAGGGTAGTCGTTCCTGACTACTCAAGGAGTAAACTAGTAAATATTGGAGTATGCAGCAAATGAAAGTGTACTCTTTAAAGTTTAGTCCGAGCTTTCGGAAATCTTTATTTCCATCATCAGGGAATCCACAATTAACAATTTAATTGGTAGTGTGTTACAATAAAAGAGCTTAAAGTAACTTACAACTTCGTTGAGGTTGATCATTGAGTTGTTAATTGTTAATATGAAAATTGTCAAAGCTAAAAAACCGAAATCTAGATCCAAATCTTAACACACACAAATTTAAGTATTTTTTTAACTCTAAACTCACAGGTATGGAGTTCTACCAAACCATATTGGCTACATACGGTAACATTGCGGTGGAGAAGCTGAAGTTGTGGTCCAAAACCAAAATGAAGCTTGCCACCTACAACCGAAGGTCTTTCCTACTTAAATGCAGAAGTATGGGCATTGGGCATCCTCCTACAAAACATTACATCCACTACTAGACCTACTGAAGAACACTTTCTCCGGCAAAAATCACACACCAACATTACAAAATATATCCGAAGGTTAGGGAATAGACTGATAAGTATTGAGATTGCGAGTAGGTACTCATAAAATTGTTAATAAACTAGAATCTTCTCTTCCAACTCTTAAAGTACAAATAATTTCGCATACTAACGACTTAATTTTTAATAATATCTCAAGTAAACAACAAAGACGTTACAATAGATTATTTCACTACACTGTAATATAAATAAAGAATCCTTTATGGATTTGATAAAATTCTAGCTTCTATTGGGGCACCTACTGAGCAAATTGCATCTTTTGTCACAGATATTCTAACTAAAGCTTATGACTATGATAATGAATATTACATAAAAGACTCAGTTGAAGTCACATCAAAATTCAATAACATGACATTACCTGACAATGATGTCTTCGCTAGTCTGGATGTGATATCCCTAACGAATACTTAAATGCTGCTCACCGAGCCATCCACAAAAACTGGAACCGTATCAGCACTCACAGTAATTTAAATAAAGAATCCTTTATGGATTTGATAAAATTCCTTTTTGAAAATACATATTTCTCTTTTAATAACAAACTTACAAACAAACCTTTGGCACACCTGTGGGTGCCTCTATTTCTCCAATTCTGGCAGCCTATGTGATGGACGATTTGCTGAGTAGATAGTTTTCACAGCTACCAGACCAATCCAAATCCAAATCCCAACACTCTTTTACATGTACATATATGGAGATACTGCACTCAATTCCCGGAAATGGCATCAAATCCTCCCACTCTTCAACCCACCAAATCCCCCCACTCTTCACCCCACCAAATCCCCCACTCTTCACCCCACCAGATCTCCCCACTCCTCTCCCCACTCCTCTCCCCTTTCCTCTCCCCTCTCATCTCCCCTCTCCCCTCTCCTCTCCTCTCCCTTCCCCTCTCCCCTCTCCTCTCAGGAGCTTCCAAAATGAGCTTTCAAAATGAGCTTTCAAAACCATTCCACAACACGCACTCTTCACACCACCAAATCCCACCACTCTTATATCAAATCCAGCTTTCAAATGAGCTTTGAAAACCATTCCTCCTACCAACTTTTCCCCACACCACTTTTATTGCTATAAATTCTCAATATTTACAGTATTTAACACAATTCAGATCATGTCTGTAGCAGTCCCTATTGATCTCTCCTGGGACGCAGAACATTGCGAAAGCTATAATCCACAAGAGTACATAGGAAACAATTTTATAATAATCAATCCACCTCCCAATCTATCTAAGCGTGCTAAAAAAAAGTTTCGAACTGAACAGATAAAGAAAGTTCAAGAATTGGAAGCAAAAAAGAAAAACTATGTCTTGCCCAACAGCAAATGTAATGTTTAGTCATGTAAGCGGAAAGAAAACCTTGACAGATTTTGCTACAGAAGAACTAGAAATGTTACCATTGGAATATCTAATTAATTATGCAGATCCTTTGGAACTCTTGGTTGTATGGGGAAAATTACCAATGTCTTATAAATCACGTTTTGATCTTCAAATTAAATTGCCATGTTTTATACATTACAATCGTCCTGACTGGAGCACGCACTTTGATGGCCCCCCTGTATCTCAGAAATCATGTTTCATGTGAGTAGAGTGTTTGTGTGCGCATCAGACCAATCCAAATCCAAAATCCAAATCCACCCACTCTTCACCCCACCAAAATCCCCCCACTCTTCGACGCTCAAAAAAAAAAACACTTCTCTCCCCTCTCCTCTCCCCTCCCCTCTCCCCTCTCCTCTCCCCTCTCCTCTCAGGAGCTTCCAAAATGAGCTTTCAAAACCATTCCACAACACGCACTCTTCACACTACATTAGTCTACACCCCACCTGAGCCCCGCCTCCAAGAACCGGATTGGTTGACCCCCTTCCAGCAAGGTGTGTTCTAATTTCCCACTCCAAACTAGCAGGGATAGGAGAGAAGGGGTTGTAGCATAAAAGGTTGAAAATTTCAGTTAAACGATATTAGTTCTGAAGTAATACAGGGTCATACTAAAGTCAGAATAAAGTAAACAATGGATTTACAATCAAAATTGTATATTTATAATGGTACTCCATTAAATGCGCAACGGGAAGAAATGGAATCCATTCATAAGGAAGAAAAAATTTATTTTCAAAAAACTACTGGTTGTATAGCCGAGGATAGACTTAATACTCTTGTGGATGCTGACCGCTACAATTACGGTGATGAGGATGAAGATGAAGATGACTCCGGCACCGAGGAAGAAGTTCTGGGAAGTGGTTGTGGAGAAGAAGGGTTAGTGAAAATTAAAAAAATTAACGCTTCAGAAGCTGTGAAAGAGAACTATTTAAAACGTGAAGTGTGCGTAATGCAATCATACATATTAATCACATCCATGGCAGGTGGCATGTACAGTCTGTGTCACGAGTGTTACTTTTTATTAGCCATAGAACAACCACGTGGTAAACACATTATTGTGAACACCAATTATAAGCGTGCCATGGATTGTTGTAAAGATGAAATTAAATGTAAAGTGTGTGAGCAAGTTCTACATATGATTATTTTATCAGACGTCTGTGTAATGTGTAACAAACCGGATGTGCAGAAAATCACAAACCATAAAATTGAAAAAACAACTTTAGAACAATTCTTATAATTGTATAATAGTTTTACATTGCTGGAGCACACACTTCGATGGTCCCTTGTATCCCAGGAATCATGTTTTATGTGCAATAGAAACATAAAATAGAGTAATGTAGATAAGCATATTGTTATTTTTTTCAAAAATAAACCTGTATTTTAATAAATGAATTTTTTATAAATGTCATACAAATAATTAGAAGTATTATTCATTAATCCACCTATCACCAATCACCCTACCAAATCCCCCTCCCCCCACCAAATCCCCCCACTCTTTCCCCCACCAAATCCCCCCACTCTTCTCCCTACCAAATCCTACCACTCTTATAAGATATCAAATTCATTATTACTCTACCAGGGATATATATATATATGGATATACCGCATTCACTTCAAGAAAATTCCATCAAATCCATTTCAAAGGAGCTTCCAAATGAGCTTTCAAAACCATTCCTCCTACCAGCTTTTCCCCTCACCACTTTTATTGCTATAAATTTCCAGTATTTAACACAATCCAGAAAGGTAAAAAAATACACTGTAATTTTTAGTCCTTTGATTTGTACCATTTTATTTACCTTAAAATTAATTTTTTATTTAATAACCCACGTATATAGACTTCAAGCCTAAGTACTAACGTACGGTACCAACAAAAGTCTTTTCCGTATGTAATAGATATTTGCGCACTCTGTATAAAAATATTTATAGGAATAAAATTCTCGTATTTACTTTTATTTGTGGTCACGATGCTTTTATTTTGTTGAGCTGATCGTCTGCATATTTTTTTACCTTTTTACCTTTTTAGAAAAAGCTGGATCTTTTATATTCAAATGTATGCAAATGTATGCAAATATATGCAAATGTAACATAAAAAAACCTTAATTATATCGATGCGAATATTTTTAAGACCTGAACTTTTATTTTTTCTTACATGCATCTCGCTTTATTTCTTTTTTGTTCTTTGCATATACTTTTTAAATTACATGGGGGAATGGAGAATTTTTTCTTTTTTTGTTCAGAGAGTGTATACAAATATTTATAGGAATAAAATTCTCGTATTTACTTTTATTTGTGGTCACGATGCTTTTAATTTGTTGAGCTGGTCGCCTGCATATTTTTTTTACCTTTAACTGCAAAAGCGTTAAAGGTTTTTTAAAAAGTTAAGGACATGGTGCAGCTGCATATCATTAAAAAATACGAAATGTTACTTAAAAAGCAAAGCAGGCGAAGTAGATTATAAAGTTTATTGCCGTATCAGAAAAAACTGCATCTTGTATATTCAAATGTATGCAAATGCATGCAAATGTAAAAGAAAAAAACCTTAACTATATGGATGTGAATATTTTTAAGACTTGAACTTTTATTTTTTCTTACAGACATTTTAAAATCTCTGTTGAACTTTTATTTTTTCTTACATGCATCTCGCTTTATTTCTTTTTTGTTCTTTGCATATACTTTTTAAATTACAGGGGGGAATGGAGAATTTTTTCTTTTTTGTTCAGAGAGTATATATTGGCGAATAGCACTAAAGTACTTTATTCAATCGAAACAAATCCTAAGAGTAGACAGTACTCTTCTTGAAAAAAGTTAAAAAAAATGTACTCCAAACCAAATATTAAACAACTTGCACGATTAAGTGGGCGAATCAACATTTTAGAAAATATAGTAATAAGACCGGCTAGAGATGAAATCAGCGAAGCACTTCAAAATCTAATAAACCAAGAACTTCCTGAAAATTTATTGGAAGACGCATTTAACTTGGAAGATATAATCCAAAATCAACCAGAACCATATGTCAACCAAATACCTGTCCAGGATGTCGCTGTAGTCCAGTCTGCTGCCCAGGACATCGCTGTAGTCCAACCCGGTGCCCAGGAAATTGCAGTCCACCCTGACGTCCAGGAAATTGCAGTCCACCCTGACGTCCAGGAAATTGCAGTCCACCCTGACGTCCAGGAAATTCCAGAAAGTCCAATCCAGGAAATTCCAGAATGTCCAATCCAGGAAATTACAGGAAGTCCAGTCCAGGAACGTCTTATTCTTAATGATGTAGAAATGCTAGATGATACAATGGAAAGACGAGCATTACTTGCTCTGGAAACAGAAACGCAGTTAGATGAAATAAAATTAACCAGATTAGAGATGGAAAGACGCCTCAGCCAGTACACTAGCATGATTGTCAACATTAATGAGCTTTTAGAGCATTTAAAAAATCGTGAAAAAGCGATACTGGAAAATCGCGCATCTATTTTAGAAAGTGAAAGACTCATTGATATTATTAATAATCATTTGTAATGGTTTTTAGATTTAGGGATATTTTTTCATATATAATAATACTTATTTCATGTTTAATTTTTCGTTTGTATTCTATAGGCATATTACTTCATAAAACTGATCTTTGTTACAAAAAATAACTTTACCTTTCGAATTTGTTGTATACATTTTTGTATCTACTTTTTTCAAAAAGGGTACTACCCACTATTAGGATTTGTTTTGATTGAATAAAAAAATTTTAAACACTACTTGTTTTATTTTACCTAATAAATATAGGAAAATATTTTTCTCATAGAATTTAAAAATACAGATTGTCATTAAAAATTGCTTTTAAAGTAAGCTTGCAAACTTAAGACATATCCACGTTCTCGTACTCACCTATTTTTTCTATAAAAAATTTCATTTCTCCAACTAGTAACACTAAAAACTTCCATAAACAAAAACGACATATTCAACAATTATTTTAATTACCTATTACTTAATAACAAGATCGAAAACAAACTAAATCGGTCATTCATACCAATTAGCATCATCGCGTGCGGCAGGTTGAATTAATTAAATTTTACATACTGGAAATCGAGAAGGTTGCGTGAAGAAACCGTATAAAAACTCATATTTTTATGACGAATTATTAAGTGACACGACCAAAACTTGCCAGCCTCGTAAACTCAAAGGTTTAAATGAAATTAAAAAGGTAAAAAATACACTGTAATTTTTAGTCCTTTGATTTGTACCATTTTATTTATTAACCTTAAAATTAATTTTGTATTTAATAACCCACGTATATAGAAACACACTGCATACAGCTTTCGCGGAAATTTAGCATAACCACCCCAAAAACATCAAGAAAACACACATTTTATCGCATTGTATGTATATTCAACTAAATTAATCTTAATCTACAAGCAATAAAAAAATATTAAAGGGTAAAAATAATGCTATCGCACACTAACTCAACAGAACAGGAAGACATGTGACAAAAAATTCTCTCATAGTACGCATGTATGATTCTAAACCCAAGCATCAAAGATTTATACCTTACCCATAAACTTTGCAAATTAAAAAAACTTGAAAACACTTTATTTGTCATCTTCGCGATGCACATAGCGTAAGAGCACTTTCAAAAAAATGTCCCAGCAACAGATCAAATTTATGAAAAATAACCATTTTGAAAACTACCGAAGAGTTTAAGCAGAAAATTTACATACCCTTTTTAAGTATTTTTATAACTATTTAGTTAACTTTTTTAATTTAGCTAGTTTAAATTTAGTAGATTTCTTTAACAACGAGACTATAAATTAGGTGTCGAAACGTCAGAAAAAAACTTTTTGATCATATTAGGTCTTAGAAAAAGCTTAAAAATGCATTATTTATTTATTCCACATCAAAATATTGTCTTTTCACAACTAAAGGTGAAACACTTGGCTTTTTTTATCTGAGACAGCCCATGTAAACTTCAAGCCTAAGTACTAACATGTCGTGGGAGTCTGAAGAGAGAAGAAAAATGTGATATATTGACACAGGATTTAAAGGATTGAAGAGTGGGATGGAGCAGGGAAAACGTCTGCAGACAATTTGATCCATAATCTGGAGACCCTTGCATACATAACACGCCTTTTGTTGTTCTATTATATAAACAATTAAGGATAATAATTATAGCGGTGAGGTCTTCAAAACAAAATCCGTGTAAGTATCGATAGAAAATGGATAAATAAGAGAGTTTTCTTGGGAGGACTGAGTTAATGGTGAGTCGAATGGCTCTCATTTGCAGGTTTTGGTTGGGAAACATAAAGAGTGTGTAATTAGGCATGGAAGAAATAGTTTTCTGGCTCGAAAGAGAGAACCAAGCTTTTAGCTGACGATGTGGGTGATAGTTAAATCTAATTTCAATTTGGTATAGGTAATAAACAATATTATAAAGATAAAGTGGAAAAATCTGAAACCAAAGTTAGAAAAAGGGATATTTTATAACTTCTTGTACATTTTTTATACGTTAGAACTATGTAATGTTTGAAACAAATGGTAAAACGACACCTTGTGTGCAAGAAGTAGCATAGGGAGAGAGCGAGAAAGTAACATAACTCCTTTTTAAAATCTCCCATTGTTCTATTTTTTAACTCTTTTAAATTTAAACGCATTTTTTAAATTTTGTTATTTTTATTAGAAATGGTACTTCTATATCTCTTATTAGCCCTCCTATACCTTTCTAGTTCCTCACGAGTATCCATATTTTCTAATTCTAAATTCTTAGAGTCCTTATTGTTCACTAAATTTGATTTTAAACACTTTTCTAGTTCATAATTACAGCTGGAAGACGTATTTTTAATATTCGCTAGCTGAACCTCCAGGTCAGAAATAGCAGTAGACTTGTCCTTCACGATTCTAGCATACTGTTTGGTTTTTTCTTCCAGCTCTAATTTTATTCCATATATTTCTAAATCACTCCTAAAATTACAATTACCAAAAGAAAATAAAACAATGAAACAATAAACTGAAATTTAAAACGGCGTACCTCTTAATGAAATCTTCCTCCAGTATATTTCCACATCGACCTTTCCAAAATTTCACCTCATCCCTTAATACATCCAATTCCGTTTTACCGAAACCGGTACAAGTACTCTCACACAGAGATAAAAAAATTGAAACAGCAAAAAAACGGCAAACATTTTCTCTCTTTTGAAATTAAGTCTCTTCTTATTAAAAAATTAGAACAAGAATGAAGCGTAAATTATAGGAAAGGTAAAATATACTTATTTTAGCTTTATAAGTAAAATGATATATTCAGCAAAAAACACTAATCATCAGCAATAATAAAACAACATATTATGTTATTAAAAGAGAATTGACCGGATAGGTTTTTATTTCATTTATATTAGAATATTACACTCTTAAAAATAACTGGGTAATAATAACAAAAATTTAGTTATAACAACCTATTAGTGAAAACGGACACAACCCAACTTTTGGTTGGAGTAACAAAAAACAACTTTTGTTTTTAAGATGTTAAACCAAAATAAGAACTAATTTTGTCATACGGAGAACTTAAACTTCCTTACGGGTATGAATTATTTTTGTTTCCTGTGCTATATATTCCGTATATCTATATACGGAAGCATAATTGCAATGAATACATAGTACCTTGTTTGATATAACTTAATATTATGTGTAGGTACTTATCAGCATAATCATAATTTATTAACTGATTTTGTAAGACGCTCGATATACTCAGAAAAAAGCAATTTTTTTTGAGAATTCAACTAGGTAGGTACTACGACACAAACCATAGCGATCGTCTATGTGATAACTTTTTATAATAAAAACTACAAAAGCAATTGAAATTAAACGCGGAAGATGGGATAATATAAAATAAAACTATTACTTACGTTATATCTGATATTTATTTTTCTGCAGTCGCAACCTATCAACCTAATAATAAACAACTTACCTCATGCAACGTGTAAACATGTGAATGCAAGAGTCGTTACCCCAAAAAATGGACGTTCCGCGATATACCTTTGCCGGATGATCAGTCACGTAAAGAAGCAATGAGCTGAGCAATGTTACCGTTTACATACTTGAGGCAGCTATGAAATAGGGTTGCAGATTTACAAATTAGTGGGGATAACTAAAAAATGTAATGCAACAGAAAATCTATTGGGCGGTGAGAGGTCTTTTAAAATCTGTTATCCCAATTTTTTAAAGATACTGCAAGTTTGCATCTCGTTATTTTGATTACTAAACAGGTTATATCTAAAAAAGTTGAGGGTGAATAATATATCTGGTTTCCTACAACTAATACAAAAACAACTTATTGTTTTTGTTGTCCTAGGTTTATTTTTGTGCAAAGATAACCTCGAAAAAACTCAATTTTATTTTCTTAACAAAAAATACTTATTTCTGGCAACATAAGTCTGGGAGCAAATAAAAATTAGTCGTGTATACCAAGGCATTTTTAAGATTATATCAAATATTTGATTAATAAACATTATTTTAAAATATCACGTCTGCGTTTTGCCGAATTGGTAACACCAATAACTATACTATGTATTTAATTAGGAGCTACAATAGGTATTAGAAACCTATTCACAACTTATTTTAATTTTATTAAACAAGAAGAGGAACAGCTCATCTAATTAGGTCTAAAAGAAGAAATATATCTTTTGTTCATAGAATTTTGAATATCGCAGGTTCTTATCAATGCACTTATTACTTTTATAATAATAAGTATAATTCGATAAAATTTAAAATAACTGTGGGAACAATGCTCGTTTGTTAACAGTATATTTTTTCACGTGTAGTATCATATGCGAGACAGAACAGAACGGGTTTTTTAAAAAGGAAAAAGCTGTTTTTAAGTTACGAAGCAAAAAAACCACGAAGCAAAAAACCACGAAGAGGTTAGACTGGTTAGCATTTGTTTCTCTTTTTGTTTTATATATTTCATTTTTTTTTATTTACTAATACTTCTGTTTTATTTGATCTTATAGTAAAGGGCAAAAAGGAACAAGAAGAGGATAGGAATCTTTTGTTTCTCTTTTTAATTTATTTGTTTTATTTAATAAAAATGTAGTATTAAAGCATTGGTAGAGGTTACTCGACAATATTGACACTAATAAGGTAATAAGCTTATTTTATTATTTATAGGGTTATTGAGTAGCTGTAAAAACAAATATTTTAAAAATGAAATTATTCATTCTCTGTCTTAATGCTGTCAGCCATTTTTTTATTTTTATTTATTTATATTCTATTTAAGTCTTTTCGCTTTTATCATCAGTTAGTACTAATATTTTAGGATGACGTGTAAAAGAATAAATTAAGCCAACAGAGAAAAATAATAGCTACTATTTATCGCAGGTTCGAATTTTGGTAGCCCCATAAAAGCGATTAAAAACTTGATATTTTTAAAACCGTTTTAAAGTACATGCTGGTCGATGAGCTGAGATGATGATTTTTTGGTTGTTTTTACACATATTTCCCTACGTACCAGGGTCTACCTGTCTACCAGCATATTTTATCCGAGGACAGCACCCCAATACAAATCACGTCTCATCAAATTCGCTGCCCTGCTATTCACGAGGTAATAACAAAACAGAGACAAAAGAATATAAGCCAAACTCATTAAAACGTAAATTTAGAGGTTTTGATTCAATCCCCTACGGTTTTAAAAAAGCAGAAAGCGTAAAAATTTGTATCTGTTTTTAATTTTTGATTTTAATAATTAAATAAATAAATAAATAAATAAATAAATAAAAGCTTTATTTGAAAGGATTTTACAAGGAAAACTACATAGTTAATTATTAAATAACACAATCCTTCAAAATGGCGAAGTTCATCCTTCACTCGCATAAAGGTTGATCTTACACTTAACCAAACTCACTAGACACTATAATAATAATAATAATAATAATAATAATAATAATAATAATAATAACTGAAAATAGGCTGGTAAAATTTAAAAAAAAATTGTTAATAAATATTACCTGCTTTTTAAAAATCTAATAAAAAAGTTGTACAATTAAATCAGTTCAAGTCAGGTATCATAGTACTTTCAAATAGAACTTTTAGATCTATGAATATTCAGATTTTTAAAACGAATATAGATAATGATATTTCTATTTATTTAGGTAAACCAGCCCCCAGATGCTCGGGGTTATGTTACGTCTATGTTACGTCTATGTTACATCTATTTTACGTCTATGTTACGACGCCATTACGTGAAGGTTATATATAATGTATGCTACTAGTATTTTACGTCTATGTTACGTCTATGTTACGTCTATGTTACATCTATGTTACGTCTATGTTACGTCTATGTTACGTCTATTTTACGTCTATGTTACGACGCCATTACGTGTTAATAAATATCCTACTATCACTAAGAAAGCTTCATTATCAAGTTAGACATCAAAGAGATAAGATGGCTAGCAGCAAAATAACTTTAAAGTTGATGGAAATGCTAAATAAAAACGTGTTTGGTTTTCGGGAGGTGTGTTCTAGTTGGTTTCTTGGAAATGTGCCAGCTGTTTTTAAAGGAAATACTCTAATTATTAGTGGGACAGAGTTTAAGTTAACAGATGGCCTACTAAATCTCCTGACTGAGGAACACCCTGTAGAGTATACCGATAACGACCTCATACAATATAGAAACATTTTAGTTCTAACAAATGCCCACAAAAGAAACTTTAAACGGTGTGAACGCATTAGTTCATCGTCTGGTTGGAAGTATGTAAATATTATTAAAAAGCTATTTCCTCCCCGAAGCACCTATAAAGAATTGAATAATATAGTAGCTAAAAAGAAAAATACGAAATATTTAAAATTTTTCAAATTTCAAAAAGAAATTCAAAGCAGAAAATTATTCGAAGACAGCCAAGAAACTCTCGATGGGAACTACGAAGTAGAAAAATGGGGAGGAGGGCTTCAGGAAGTTAGACGGCGAGTCCTATATTAGAGTACACAGATGTTAACATCTAAAAACAGGCATACAACCTTGTCAAAAAATAATTAAAAAATATATCAATGGTTCAAGAGTCATTTCGGTAAGAGGTGATATATTATCTCTAGATCTCTAGACTAGATCTCCCTCTCTCCTATGCTACCGCCCTTTTACTAGCTCTCCCTCTCTCTTTTACTAGCTCTCCTCTCTCTTATGATACCTACCTCCCTAACTCCTCTCTCTTATGTTACTTTCTCGCTCTCTCCCTATGCTACTTCTTGCACACAAGCTGTCGTTTTACCATTTGTTTCAAACATTACATAGTTCTAACGTATAAAAAATGTACAAGAAGTTATAAAATATCCCTTTTTCTAACTTTGGTTTCAGATTTTTCCACTTTATCTTTATAATATTGTTTATTACCTATACCAAATTGAAATTAGATTTAACTATCACCCACATCGTCAGCTAAAAGCTTGGTTCTCTCTTTCGAGCCAGAAAACTATTTCTTCCATGCCTAATTACACACTCTTTATGTTTCCCAACCAAAACCTGCAAATGAGAGCCATTCGACTCACCATTAACTCAGTCCTCCCAAGAAAACTCTCTTATTTATCCATTTTCTATCGATACTTACACGGATTTTGTTTTGAAGACCTCACCGCTAAGCTCCAAAGGTAATATATTTTCCAACGCCCAACCTGAACCATTCTCCGCAAATATCGACGTCTTTTCTTTTATTTCAGACAAAAACTGTTTATAAATATCAGATAAATCCGTTGTTGTTGAAGTTATGACCTTATTTTTCGTATTAAATGATTTAGTTTCGATTGTCTGTTTTGTTTGTAAGAGATATTTCCCAAATAGTTCTACATTAATCTTAACACTTCTATGATTAACTAACTGCTCGGAAAGTAAACTTACAAACTTTTGTTGTACTTCATCAAAAATTTCTTCAATGTCCACGTACTTTTTCGATGGCAGCAATATGTAAGACACAATCCTGTTTTTAAACGAAGAAGTTAAAATTTTTACATTATCATCACTTTTAAGTGCACTTTTATGTAGGTTTGAACGTAAATGCGCAGCAAGTTTATTTTTTATATACCAAGTATCACAATCTTTACATCGTGATAAAGTAAGTTTAGGTAATGGGGGTCTGTCTTCTACTATGGATCTTTTCCACGGTATATCACATAACTGGGTATTGGTTTTTCGTTTTTCCCGAGAACAAGGACACGATTCTCTTTTATGTCTATGCACGCTCGATTGATGAGTAAAAATCTTGTTGCATTCACTGCACTGATACATCTTGAGAACTGAACAAAAATGCAGAAAAGACTGATACTTATTCAACAATTCTTGGGATATTTTAACTGGTCTCACAACACTTTGCACAATACTGTTTTTGCAAACTAAACAATTAATATAATATCAACGCTAACTAACCGCTGAGGATATATAGCTAACAAGGAGAAAGCACAACTGTCCAGCTCAAGGTGCGACTGCAGACACTTAAGAACGAAAAGAGAATACAAAGAGAATCCGTGTGGGCGGGGCATGCCAAGGAGCTGGATTTGATATAAGAGTGGTAGGATTTGGTAGCTCCTTTGGAAGCTCCTGAGAGGAGAGGGGAGAGGAGTGGGGGGAGTTTTGAAAGCTCATTTGGAAGCTTCTTTGGAGCTGGATTTGATATAGGAGTGGTAGGATTTGGTAGCTCCTTTGGAAGCTCCTGAGAGGAGAGGAGAGGAGAGGAGAGGGGAGAGGAGTGGGGGAGTTTTGAAAGCTCATTTGGAAGCTCCTTTGGAGCTGGATTTGATATAAAAGTGGTAGGATTTGGTAGCTCCTTTGGAAGCTCCTTCTTCGTTTTTTTTTGTGATACGCCAGTTTTTTTTTTAACGCTTTTTTTTTGAGACCCCATTTTTTTATCTGCGCAGTAGACCCAAATGCGTACCACGCGCACACCGAGCGTGCTAGACATGCGCACGGAGTGTTAGGGGATGTACTTTGGTGTGTACATTCCAACCCACCCGCTTTTAAGAATATAACTCCAATAGTGAAGCTACAAATAAAAAATTTGTTGTTTGGGCGGGTCCTTTCTACCTCTTTTTTCTACATGGGTGGAGCTTGCTGTATTGACCTGTGTATTGTTATCATTCAATAGTACAACACTTGCGTTTTAACCGCACTTACCCTTTTAAGTAACGAGCTGTAATACGATGAAATTAACTATGAGTGAAGCTTTGTGTAATGATGTTTAACGATTTAGAGTGGGGGGATTTGGTGGGTGATGAGTGGTGGGATGATGTAAATCCATGGATTAATGAATAATACTTCTAATTATTTGTTTGACATTTATAAAAAACTACATTAAAATACAAGTAAATGTTTATCTATTAGTCTACTTTATGTTTCTATTGCACATGAAACATGATTTCTGAGATACAGGGGGGCCATCAAAGTGCGTGCCCCAGTCAGGACGATTGTAATGTATAAAACATGGCAATTTAATTTGAAGATCAAAACTTGATTTATAAGACATTGGTAATTTTCCCCATACATCCAAGAGTTCTAAAGGATCTGCATAATTAATTAGATATTCCAAAGGTAACATTTCTAGTTCTTCTGTAGTAAAATCTGTCAAGGTTTTCTTTCCGCTTACATGACTAAACATTACATTTGCTGTTGGGCAAGACATAGTTTTTCTTTTTTGCTTCCAATTCTTGAACTTTCTTTATCTGTTCAGTTCGAAACTTTTTTTTAGCACTCTTAGATAGATTGGGAGGTGGATTGATTATTACAAAATTGTTTCCTATGTACTCTTGTGGATTATAGCTTTCGCAATGTTCTGCGTCCCAGGAGAGATCAATAGGGACTGCTACAGACATGATCTGAATTGTGTTAAATACTGTAAATATTGAGAATTTATAGCAATAAAAGTGGTGTGGAGAAAAGTTGGTAAGAGGAATGGTTTTCAAAGCTCATTTGAAAGCTGGATTTGATATAAGAGTGGTGGGATTTGGTGGTGTGAAGAGTGCGTGTTGTGGAATGGTTTTGAAAGCTCATTTTGAAAGCTCATTTTGGAAGCTCCTGAGAGGAGAGGGGAGAGGAGAAGGGAGAGGAGAGGGGAGAGGAGAGGGGTGAGAAGAGGGGAGAGGAGAGGAGAGGAGAGGAGAGAGAGAGAGGAGAGGAGAGGAGAGGAGAGGAGAGGAGAGGAGAGGAGAGGAGAGGAGAGGAGAGGAGAGGAGAGGAGAGGAGAGGAGACGAGAGGAGAGGAGAGGAGAGGAGAGGAGAGGAGAGGAGAGGAGAGGAGAGGAGAGGAGAGGAGAGGAGAGGAGAGGAGAGGAGAGGAGAGGAGAGGAGAGGAGAGGAGAGGAGAGGAGAGGAGAGGAGAGGAGAGGAGAGGAGAGGAGAGGAGAGGAGAGGAGAGGAGAGGAGAGGAGAGGAGAGGAGAGGAGAGGAGAGGAGAGGAGAGGAGAGGAGAGGAGAGGAGAGGAGAGGAGAGGAGACGAGAGGAGAGGAGAGGAGAGGAGAGGAGAGGAGAGGGGAGAGGAGTGGGGGATTTGGTGGGGTGAAGAGTGGGGGGATTTGGTGGGGTGAAGAGTGGGGGGATTGGGTGGGGTGAAGAGTGGGGGATTTGGTGGGGTGAAGAGTGGGAGGATTTGATGCCATTTCCTGGAATTGAGTGCAGTATCTCCATATATGTACATGTAAAAGAGTGGGGGGATTTGTATTTGGATTGGTCTGGTAGCTGTGAAAACTATCTACTTTGCTGGACACTGTCATTCTTGTCCTATCCTTTAATCTTCACTTTATCAAAAAATATGTAGATAATATAATTTTATCCTTACCTCAAGATGGTATTACTGAGATAGTAGAAACTATTACAGTTACAATTCACTATAGAAACATAAAATGGTAAACGAGCTCTTCCATTCCTAGATGCCAAGTTTATACCTTCTCCCGATAATAAAATCATTATAGACTGGTACAGGAAACCTTGCAGCTCAGGCAGGTACCTGAATTATTTATGACACCATAAATATTCTATACAAAAGTGAATTTAATACATAAAATGAAAAACAGGGTTTTGAAAATCACAAACCCATCGTTCCACAAAAAGAATCTTGACATCCTTTTAACACTTTTTACTGATGACTCTTACCCACCGACCTTAACAAAAAAGATACTGTGCAGTGCGTCCAGTACATTGGCAGGCAACAACATCTCCAATACGTGTTGCTGTGGCGGACCCAGAATGAAAAATTATTTTCACATCTCTACCCTTCATTAGATAGGTTTCTCCCGGACTGACTAGGAACTTTGGTCAGATTAAAGATACAAAAATTGCAACTAAATGAATTCTTACAATTCGCTCTAAACTCAAAGATAAAACCCCTTTAACACGTTGATGGACAATACGGCAATAGCAGTAACTTTAAAGTGATCTGACTGGACACTCACTGCTAATGCAGTAATTATATTTCCCCCTTAAAAAGTCATATCTGCTATAGCAGTGTGTTTATCCATTGTAATCCATATCTATTTATGTTTACTGTCCCCAGGAAACTTTATAAAATTTTGGGCACTGTCCCCCTAGAGCAGAAATTGTTCTGATTAGTGGCATGTGTTTGTGTTGCTATGGAAGGAATAAATGCGCACGCCTACTGCTATTGCAGTAACGGCTGATTTAGTTTACATGTGATCAGTTGTGTTGTGTCCCCCGAGGGGAAAACACGCACAAACCTGCAGTGCCCTATTTGTTTTGAGGTTTTTCATGAATAACTAGTTTTTATACTATTTTAGGTTTTGTTACATAGAATAAAAACGATGCCGATTTATTTCAAATTATTCATTTACTTGCAAAAAACATACACTACAATAGCAGTAATACTGTCACACAAAAGCACATAAATTAACTGCTATTGCAGTATCACTGTCCCCTCACATCACAAAAAGTCACGTCATAGGTCACAACTGCTATAGCAGTATAGACCTTTGGTCACGTGATTCGCCTTTAAATGACCTTATTATTACCTGATTAAAATATCATGATAATCGGTCCACTAGTTCCTGAAATATGGCAGTGACTTTCTGAGGTCACTCGCCCATAATTCACTGTCCATCAACGTGTTAACAGCAAGATCTGATGTAGTCTACAGTATACCTTGCAGGGGCGGCTACTGCCAGGAGGCGCAGGGTCTTACACCCCCCAATTAAATTACCAACAAAAATCATTAATAAATATATAAAATATTTATTTCATTAAAGCAACTCATAACACCAAAAACCTGTTCAAATTCTCCTCGTAACGTAAATTACAGAGCCAGCGAAAGCACAAATAAATAATGCAGCGTTTTTGGTTGGAAGGTAGTTTGGAGTACCTTGGCAAAAGTCCACGTTATAATCTGAACGGTGGATCGAGCGCGAACCTAATCCTTACTTCCGCACGGTCTCAGCTTGAGAACAACCGCGAGATGATGTCACGCAAAACGACGCAATGCTCGATGACCAATCAGATTGCGAATAAATTTGTGGTTGCTATGACAACGGTCAGCATAGTATACGTGCTTCATTATCAATATGAATTATGTAAAATATATTTTAGAAAATAGACCTGTTCCATTTGAAGAAAAAGTTGCAATCAAAAAATTGGATCGCCTAACACCCGGTTTAGAAATAAAATCAATGGTGTTTATGACGTTTTGAAAAAATATAGTGCAAGCCAGCATTCGGCGCTTTTCACTCCTCACCGTTAACCCTCCTCCCCCCCTAACATCTGATTTGCACAACCACCCCCCCCCCCCCTTTTCAAAAACCACGAACCGCCACCGCCACTGATACCCTGTGCTGACTGCGATAAAATATACATTGGTCAAACATCTAGACCGATTTCTAACCGCATTGTTTCACACAGGAGTCACTGTAGACTCCACCCAGAGAGGTGCACTCTAACAGAACATGCAAATAAATTTAATCATAACATGGATTACAATTCCACAAAGATTTTAATTTCTTAATCAAATTACACCAGTAGGTTTTTTCTAGAGATGGCTTTTATCTCACAACAGACTAATTGCATAAATAAGAGAACAGGTATTAATTATTTAAGTGAAATTTAGTCTTATCTTCAGTTCTTAGATAATAAACCACCCTTTAATAGAAATGGTACTATTGCATACTGCATACTAAACCTTCAAAACGTGTACTCTCTGTAACAACTGTCTACTCTCCTCTTTTAAATTTAGTTCCCTAACCTTAAAAATTTAAATTTAATCCACATGTCATTGACAGTAAATAAAATGAAATCCAAAATAAAAAAAAAATATTTTATATAATTAAAATCAATGTTTCTCTAAATTATAATAGTTTTATTAATGTTTTAAGTGTCGTAATATTTTTTTTAAAGTTGTGTGTGTTAAGATTTGGATCTAGATTACGCCTTCTTTACCTTTAACAATGTTCATGTCAACAATTAACAACTCAATGACAAACCTCAACGAAGTTGTAAGTTTCAAGTTATTTAATTGTAATACACTACCAATTAAATTGTTAATTGTAGATTCCCAGATGATGGAAATAAAGATTTCCGAAAGCTCGGACTAAACTTTAAAGAGTACACTTTCATTTGCTGCATACCCCAATATTTTCAGCCGGATTACACCAGTTTATATAATGAGTTTGCAATTTTACTGTCGAAATGACATAATAATCTGTTCAAATGTATCTGAGACAAAAAAAATGCGACAAAAACGCTTTATCAGTAGTAGAGAAGTTAATTCATCTAAGGGGCTGCTGAAATCCCTAAGGATGTTTCCAGCTCTGAATGGGTGCGTTCCTAGGTACACCCACGGTACACGGTACTTAGGCTTCGGCCTTCGTGGGCTGTCAAAAGATAAAAAAATGATAATATAATATTCAATAGCGTAATACAATCATTGACACATCTGTAAGATGATAAATGAGTTTTTGCGTGATTTTTTCTGTGACAGGTTACTTTGAACATACTATAGTTTATCTGTAAAATAAAAATCTAATCAACTAATCTGAGTCAAGCTGCCCTAATTTACTTTTTAATATATAGAATAAGTTACAAAATATGATTCTCTTACAGTTGTTCTTGTGTATAATTTTTTTTAATACCTTTGATCATAAAAAATTGTTACACAGATTTTTGTATTACTATGCACTCTTGTGTACGGGCTATAGCCACAGGTAATTAACATGTTGCCCGGGACATTGCCTGCGTGAACATTTTATTAAGCGTCGTAAATCTTTAACGTAAGAATAATATTTGGAATATTTTCGCATCATAACAATAAATCAACTTACTGATTCCTTCAAGACGTTTAATATTTTTGGACGTCCTTAAATAAACGTGTCTTAAAACCATGGTAGCGGCACCAAGAACGGCTACCAAGCTAAGAAATAATGGATTTACCACCGCAATTAAAACAATGTTTCCAAGTGACATCAATATTAACTGAAATAAAGAAAAAAATGTTATTAATTATGAATTGTTTTTTGATTTTTTTTTTCATAATATTTTTGTTCTTTTCTTGAATTATTTTCGATAATATCGAAACGATAACTTGTCAGGTTTGTTAACCCGAGGAGTTCTGACTCTAGTCAGGTTTTTTAACCCGACGAGACGAGACTCTAGATAGGCTTGTTAACCCGACGAGTCCTAACCATTGACATTAAAAAAACTAAAGACAAAGCATTTCAGTCATAAAATCGTTTCGCTCCAAATCAATCATCCGTTTAAAACATGCAGTGGGTGCAACTAAGAGAGATATACACACTGGAAAAAATGGCAACACTGTCAATCATTCCTGATGGCTGTCTCTTCCCACATCATGACCATGAGCAAGCCCTCACGAGAAAACTCCCTTCTCTCGCTCATCGCCGCGCTGTAGGGGTGTATCCCTTTTCTACCGCTACTTCCACGGACTTTGCTCTGAAGAACTAGCCGGTATTATTCCCCCATTGAATGTCCCTAACAGAACAACAAAAGGCGCGTTACGTATGCATCCCTTTACTGTCCAGCTACAAAAGCCTAGAACAGACCACTTCTCTCGCTCATTTATACCTAGGGTCTCCAGATTATGGAACAAATTGCCTGCAGATGTTTTCCCTTCCCGTCCCAACCTCCAATCCTTCAAATCTCGTGTCAATAGACTACATTTCCCTTCTCCTCAGACACCCACGGTACGTTAGTACTTAGGCCTGAAGTCTACGTGGGATGTCTCAGATAAAAAAAAACACCAGTGGCGTAATATTGCCAGACAAGTTTTAATTTATTTAGATTCATATTTGTTCCGTGATTAAAATTAACATTTTGTTATAAACTACGAACCTATGTTTAAAATTGAAGGACTTATATTGATTTATTTTTTATTTTCACCTCATCGTTTACCTATAGCAAGTAGGAAAATACAAAAAGTTACAAAAAACTACACCAGTGGATTCGATACAAGTGAATACAACCTAACTGTCTTATGAAAAGAAACTTCTGGGTTTAAATAGTACAATTTTTTGCAAACTTCACACTCGCACCATGTTTAAATGCTTTTTCGCAAAATAATGTCAGCCTCTTCAATGAAAAACACTTAAACGCTTTCCGAAAACACAAAACAACACAATTCCAGTTTTGAACAATGTCCCAAACGTCAACGAATTTTATGAATGGCCGCTTATGCCACTTATCAATTCTAGTAAAACTGGCAGTAAACGGTGAAATAGCTTTGCCACTTTTACTTAATAATTTATCACAGTGAGAAGGGTATTAAATTTTATTCGGGTATGATGCATAAAATAGAACAAAATGTATTACATTTTTTATTACTTAATACTTATGTATACTAATTTTATTAGATGAAGGTATATATAGTCAAATAAATGTCGTGTAGTACTGTATTGCCTGAACGGCACCAATCAGGACATTTTCATTGTACACTTTGGCAACCGTCTTCAGTAGACCAGTCAATACAATCCACCAGGGGTACGTCCAATTACATGCAAACAGTTTCTTGCACTGTTAGAGCCATTGTTAACATAAGTAAAACCGTTTTCTTTAATAAATACAATGTGCATATTACGCAGCTAACTAGTTTCTCTTTGCACAACGCAAATGTTTTGAAAGAGTATATTATTATGTATTTCACGGGGCGGTTCGAGTGTATTGGCCCGGGACGGGCAGCGCCGCGGCCACGTGCGCGCCGAAAGCGATATTATTGGTGGGCCGTCGACAAATTTTGTCTCTTTTTAAGTTCCTAAACCTATGAGGTCAATTTAAAATACGACCGAGCTCGGAGCAAGCTTGGATATCTTTCGACGATGGCTTGGCTTGATTCTTTCTTGGGGAGAACTTGCACTTTGTTGAAAGGAAAGTTTGATTTTAAAAATGAAATAATTAGGTGGATCACTGAAAATAAATTTAGGTGGTTATTGACCAAATGACCTTATGGATGAGCCGCGCCTGCTGATTGCTTTGGATAGTAAATATCTTTGTCTCTAATTTTTTTAAAGTCTATGGTCCTAACTCTAATCAGGATTGGTTGGGTTACCATAACCCTAGTTCTACCTTGTCTATGTCTAACAAGTTCTATTAAACAAATCTTACCTGGGCTGCATCCAAAAAGGCTTTTGGCAGTAATTCATCCACAGAACCCAAATCTTTCGAGAATCTATTCAAAATTCTACCGCATGGGTTGGTATCGAAGAATCTCATAGGTGCATTGATAACACTATAAAAAATACTGTCGTGCAATTTTTGGGAACTGGACATGGCCAGCTTGTAAAACAGCAGGGATCTTAGTAGAGCGAAAATAAACAGAAATATTACTAGAATTCCTAAAATATAAAGAAACAGATCTCTCTCCCAGCTAATAGCGCTGAATGCAAATGGCGGGATCGTTACAGTTAAAACTTCGTCTGTGGCATTTAAAGTAGAATTTTCATTTTCAGCAGATGCAATTTGCTTAGGTCGGGCTGCTTTGTAATCTTCAACTTTAGTCCAGAAGCTCACGAAATAGTCAGTACCCATAGCAGCACCTAAGAATGTTAAGCCAAAGTCACAATGCGTTTTACTGTTGGAGAGACTTGTGGACCTTGTGGTACAATTGCATTGGTAGAATTTGTTTTTTTTTCTATAAAAATGCTTAAATGACAACACTTCAGTTGATTCGTTTCATACCGGGTCTGCAAGAATACGGCTATCTTATGTATGATAGTTAAAGACGGGGAAGCATTCAGATGTGATAAAACGTGGCTGTATTGTACAAGGGCGTCTAATCTTTTCCTTTGGGGAGGGGGTAATTTCAGTGTGGGTTTATTTTACCATGAAAAACTGATGGGGAATGCTGTCTCTGTCTAACGGATCAAATTTCTTGGGGTGGGGGGAATTACCCTCCCTCCATATAGACGCCCTTGGTATTGTGTAACCTTGCATTTTTTGCCAAATATTTGATATACAAATGTTGCCAGCCTAATTAAAATACAAGAAAATTTAGTGTTGCCACCGTAATTTTCCATATTTCGACACCGGCATTCCTTTTATAGAAAAAAAAACAATTTATCCATCGATCCTTGATTGTCCACCAAATTGCAAATTTAGAAAAAAATGTAATACTGTTAAAGCACCAATCAGTTGAAGAAAATTAAAAACGACTAAAACAGAATAACTAGCAATTTCCTATACAGAGTAGGTATTAAGAGCAAAAGTATCAATTAATCTTGTAAGTCTGTCGAGTAGGATACCATCTAGATATGTAATATGCGAGTCCGTTGTTGTAAACTGATTTTCTTCTTGGTGATATTTTAGTCTCAAAACATAAGGATCTTTTTCTTAAAGTGAAATAGAAGTATAATAGTAAGAAAAAGGAGTAAAGTGAGCAAAATGTAGTAAGTATAACTGCAAAAACAATAATGGATCCGTTGCATACTTTTTTATTGGCTTCTTAGAATTTATGGCCGGAATGAAGTGCAGCAATATTTTTTTTTTCAAATTTTTTGAAGACAAGAAATGCCCTAAAAATCGAGTTAAACTTTGGCGAGTTTTGTCACATAGGCTCGAGCTGGCATTCAACCAAAGATACAAAATCAATCTAATAAAAAAAACCTCTGCCGCAACATAAATTTGCTTATTACGAAAAAATTATTCCTAGGAAATATATGTAATTATAGAGCGCAATGTGAGAAGCATAGCTTTTTTGTACTAACCGTTTTACTTCACATTCCGTATTGCAGCGCTAAAATATTCTGCATTTGAAAATAAATATTCATACAACAGTATGTAACCTTTGGCAAATTGCCCGAATCAGCTTTTTAAAGCCCTGATCCAATGGCCACTGAATAAGGTATCACTAATGGTAAACCAACGAAATCATAAAACAAAGTTCAAAGGTTTGTTTTATTGTTTCACAATTGTAACCTTACCTGACAGAAGTGGTTTGTTCCGCGATTACATTCATTGCGGACTTCTCGATTCAAAGCCGATAACGGTGTTAAGCTATCCTTTTCTAATGAGTAATATTGAAGGAGTCGGACATAAATCGTTGACTACTTCGGAATTTTATGTTGATTATTGAGAGCTATAAAACAGTTTTATATCGAATCATTTGTATAATATATCAGACATTATGACAACAGCGCAAATCAATATATTATTTTATTGGTGTGAAATATGGCGGGTTTTTAAAAACTTTCAAATTTTCACGTTCAATGTAGTGCCGTTTACTTGTTTTAAGAAAAATCTGATTTTATTTTGATAAACTGCATCCTACCCATTATTGTTTTATTTGTAAAGTAGTATTTAAATTCGATTGAGTGCAACAGACCCATTTCGTTTGCCTTATACTTTTCGAGACAGGCTGCATATTATAGTCTTACCTTGAGCCAACAGATAGAGTAAAAGTACAGTAAACACAAATATAAAGTTTCCTCCAGCAAACAAATATTTAAACATAAGGTTTCCCTTAACTTTGCCCTTTGAAGATTCTTCTTGCAAATCTTTCAGTTTGATTTCATGTTCTTCTTCCTGCAAACAACAAAAAATAAAAATTTGCAAAAGTCTTTCTACAAAACTTCAAATCGCGAACTAGTTAATTCTAATAACAAGTCAACTTTTAGTACATTATTTACCATTACAATAATCAAATGCAATCACAGTAAAACAACACTGTGTGTTGTATGGAAAATCTAAATTGTAACTAAAAGCTTTGGGTACATCGAACTACTCTTAAAACTTGTACATTATTAATTTTAAGCAAAAAAATCTATTCAAAATTGCACACTTTCCTATTTTTAAGAAAATTTTTGGTATTCTTGATAAAAATTCTTGCACGTATAAAGAACGTTTTAAACGTTATCACAGTTGAAATCAAATACATATACAAAATGCCAAAAAATTAAAGGAATGTGATTCGTCTAAATCAAATATATTTAAATCGAATATTTGTGAAACAAAAACTTTCTTTGTAGGATACATAGTTTGGATAAAATTAAAGTAGAACATTGAAAAAACCCGGACTTGATCGGTTTTTGCGAAATTTACACCTAATTTTGTCGTAAACTATCCACATCATGCTAATTTTCTACAGCTTTTGATTTTATCATATTACATTACCTATATTCGTATACTTTAACAGATATGTTAAAAGTTTAGTGCCAAAGTTGAAAAAAAATGGGTATATATACAAATTTTGATTAAATATTACCATAACCATACCATCTTACAATTCACAATAAAAAAAACTACTCCACATGCGACCATCCCAGTTCGTCCTCTGATGCACTGTCATCACACTTGCTGTCTTCCGAATCTTCCGATAAACCCGTATTAACTGTAAAAACTAAGTGTTCTAGAGTGTCGTCCAAGAGATTATCTTTCCTTATAAGCTTATCTTCATATTCTTTTACATGTTGGCAAATATTATATCACTCTTGCTGAGACACCTCCTCAAATTTTTGCCCAGTCAGTGCCTCCGTATCAGCTAATTGAAATGTAGTGTTGTGAGCTGCTACCCAATTCTTCACTAATGGCCATATGTTTTCTATAGGGTTTAGTTCCGCGTGATAAGGAGATAAACGTAACACACAGTGACCCTGTTGTTCCAACAATCTAACCATATTCTACACTCAGCAACATCGGAGAGGCACTCGCAATGATAAGAGACGCATGTTGGTGGGACGAATTTTAATTTGATTTTGATTTGGCAAAAGCGAAAATTGTGCAGCGTTGCCAGTTCATTCAGCAACACTTTTTTGATCATAAGAATAAAGAATAATCCATAACACGCCTCTGATGCCTACTTTGTAAAAGTAGTAACACTTAAAATTTAAATGAAAAAATGGGTCTGGCGATATATCATTTTAAAGGTATCATTGAGTACTTTAGGATCCTAGAATATTAACGTCATTATTCGTCCTGAGAACAAAATGGCGGCTTGTTGCAACAAATATTTTTATAATAAAATGTAATGGATATTGCTGAAGTTTTTTAATTGGCGGTTTGCAAACTCGGTTTTGATGATATCAGGAGGTTAAAAAAATATTATTCCTCCCCCACTTATTGAAACAAAATTTCAGTTGTGTTAAAAATTAGATCCGAAATTATTGAAATGATATTGAGTGTGTCCGTGGGGGGTGGGAGAGGGCTAATAATATTTTTTAACCTCTGCTATCATGTGAAGCGTATTTTCAAATCGCCAATTGAAAAACTTATCTGCTACATTTTATTTTTAAAATATTTGTTTCAACAAGTTGTCATTTTGTCCGGACGTAATAATTTAGTACTTAATGATACCTTTAAAATGATGCACCGCAAGACCCCTCTTTCCATTTAAAATTTAAGGGTTGGTCCCACCCTCCCTAGGGAGTTGAAATTGTAGTGTTGAAAATGATAACAAAAAAGCTCTCCTTCGTCAAATAAATCTAATTACGTGTACGAGCGATACTAGCTTTCTCACTTTCTCTCGCGACTTCGTCCGCGTGGTATAGGTGATAATAGTGTAGTTTTGATGTCATGATTATGGATATATGAAACATGATTTAGATTAGGTTAGGTTAGTTACAGACGGATTTCAATATTACATGACGCAACAATCGGGGCCGGACACTTGTAACTGATGGAAAAAATGAAATGAAATTAATATTAGATTTTGTCAGGTTGTATTTGTGAATTATTGCTCAAAAAAATACATATTTTTTTAAATGTACCAACTTCACAAAGGAAAAGCACTAAAAAGTATGAAATAATATTGTTACCTATTTATTACTGCGGTTAATACTGAACTTAATTTTGTTCGTTTTTATAAAACATTTTTTTAGTGCATCTATTCTTCCCCTTTCCTTTATCTTACCCCCTCTCTCTTTAAATTTGTAATAGCCATGTTGTATATTCGATTTTCTGACCTCAATAACCCCGAAAATGTCACATTTGTTAACATTGTTGAGTTGGACAATTTGCCAATCCTTCCATTAATTTTCTTAACATCTATTACACAAAATTATACTTTTTGACCTTAATCACCCCGAAAATGACAACATTTCTGGAAAAATTGCCAATCGCTCCTCATTTTTTTAACCATCTGTTAATCTGATAAAATTAGATTTTATGCCCTCAATAACTCCGAAAATGACATTTACCATTTTTGGAAAAATTTCCAGCCGCTCTTTTTTATCCCCCCACCTCCGTTAATTTTTTAACATATTAGGCAGAATTACATTTTCTGACCTCATAACCCCGATATTAACATGTTCGTTATAATTTTTGAAGAAATTTTCAGCCGTTCCCTTCTATCTCCCTTCCCCGATTACCTTCTAACATCTGTTACACAAAATTGGATTTTCTGACCACAATAACACCGAAAATGACACATTAGTTAACCTTTCTGATGAAATTGCCAGTGGTCCCCCCCCCAACCACGTAAATTTTTTAAATATCTATTACACAAAATTAGATTTTCTGACCCTAAATAACCCGAAAATGGCATACTGGTTCACATTTTTGCAATACATTGCCAATTACTCTTTTTATCCCCCCTCCCCGTTAATTTTTTTACCACGTTAGATAAAATTAGATTTTAGAACCTTAATAACACCAAAAATGATACATCTAACATGTTTGGAGAAATTCCCAGCCGCGCCTCCCCCGCCCCCTCCCTCCCTGTTACATATTTTTAAAAACTGTTAGGAAAAATTACATTTTCTGAGCTCAATAACCCGGAAAATCACATATTAGTTAAGGTGTTGAAAAAATTTCCAGTTATTTTTAATTTTTAATTTTTTTAATATTTATTACACAAAATTATATTTTCTAAAATGTTATAAAACATGTGTTTATTTTTTAGAGTATTTCACGTAGTTTCAAGGTAATAGAACTGTATAAAAATTTTACTCCATTACAAACTTTGAACCCCATTTCATCCCCCTAGGGGTTGATTTATTAAAAACTGTGAAACACATGTTTAAACATTTATTTTTTAGAGTACTTCTATGAAGTTTCGAGTTAATAGGACCATTTCATACTTTTCTCCATACAAAGTTTGAACCCCTGTTACACCCCCCTTAGGGGTTGAATTTTAAAAAACCCTTCCTTAGTGCACGCCTAGCCTACGTTATATAAGAAATCTATGTGCACAATTTCAAGATCCTAGACCCAGCGGTGTGGGCTGTGCGTTGATACCTCAGTCAATCAGTCAGTCAGTCAGTTTCTTTTTTTTATATATAGAGAAGATATATGGCATCTGTCATTCTAACACTGATTCTGATGACATAATCTCGCTGACGTAGATCTGCTGACGTTACAGATGGCGAGATAAACATATTCAACCAGTTGGCGGGTGGTGCAGTGACCTTCATATAAATCTTCTTGTAGCACATAAAAAAAAGGGCAAAAAGAGCTTGTCAAAAAGAAAACACTAAATTGTGTAAAATTCCACTTTATTTAAACACTTGAATTTATTCTAATACAAATCCGACATGTTTCGCTACACGGTAGCTTTCTCAAGAATGAGTGAATCTTAAACTAGAACTGAAGGGATAACAGATATTTACCTAAAATAAGGGTGGGTGCGGAATTTCCAAAGGTGTTATAAAAACAAGTTTAACAATGGGGAATTGTGAAGGTCTAATTGCGAGTTCAACAAAGTGTGGGTATTTTTAAGTTTATTTATTTCTAGGGATTCCAATAGATTTAACCTTGTTCCTTTGTTGTCAGTATGTAAAATTTGGAAATTGTTATTAAAATTATGGTTGGTCTCTAAAAGGTGATTTGCGTAATGTGAATCTGTTTTTTTTTTATTAAGGAAACTAGACCTATGTTCCTTAATTCTTTTAGAAAAACTTCTTCCTGTCTGGCCTATGTAAGTCTTTGGGCAATCATGACACGTTAACTTATAGACACCTGATTTATTATCTTTATCTGTTACTGTAACAGATAAAGATAATAAATCAGGTGTCTACAAGTTAACGTGTCATGATTGCCCAAAGACATACATAGGCCAGACAGGAAGAAGTTTTTCTAAAAGAATTAAGGAACGTAGGTCTAGTTTTCTTTATAAAAAACAGATTCACATTACGCAAATCACCTTTTAGAGACCAACCATAATTTTAATAATAATTTCCAAATTTTGCATACTGACAACAAAGGAACAAGGTTAAATCTATTGGAATCCCTAGAAATAAATAAACTTAAAAATACCCACACTGTGTTGAACTCGCAATTAGACCTTCATAATTCCCCATTGTTAAACTTGTTTTTATAACACCTTTGGAAATTCTGCACCCACCCTTATTTTAGGTAAATATCTGTTATCCCTTCAGTTCTAGTTTAAGATTCACTCATTCTTGAGAAAGCTACCGTGTAACGAAACATGTCGAATTTGTATTAGAATAAATTCAAGTGTTTAAATAAAGTGGAATTTTACACAATTTAGTGTTTTCTTTTGACAAGTTTGTTAATATGGAGTTCCACTAAGTAAAGGCAGCATCAATCCAATTGCAAAAAGAGCTTTTAAACAAGCTGTGAACAGTAGCTGTCGGATAAAGTATACATCATTCTCGAGTAGGTAATGCTCATTTGAATAGCAAGACGCGGCAAAATTTTAACTTTTGCGAAATTCTAAATGGCATATAAAAGATACGAATATTTTTTCCATGGAAACAGACATCGTCCACCCTGTGTCTGAGGAATCAAAAGTCATAGGTAAAAGGCGTATAGTACTTAAATATATGACCAGAGATTTAGGTCTAAAAAAAGTTTTGTTGTGTTTCTTTTCTTATTCGATTTCTTGTATATACTATTTTGGACAGCCTATTGGCGACGCTAATTGATGCCCCCAAATAGGGGTCTTGTGGCTGAAGCCACAAATGGAGTACTGACTCCTGATCATTAAATTCAACAGTGGATGACTCCTGAATTCTAATTTTACTAATATCGAGATTGACGGGGAAAGCCCTCGAACTATTTTAGGATACGTTATATATTATGTCCTAAATTGATTAGTTTTCGAAATGGTCAAATTTATTCTTTATTTTTAGTTTTTAATTAATTTCTCTGGCTGTTCTTAAAATAATAAACTTTTGGCATGTGTGATACTCTTATTATTAGTTACGAGTTGGTTTTATTGGATTTTAGAATAATCTACAGGGAGTTATTTTTTCTCGGGTCAAGTCCCCTTTAACCCCTCCGATTTTTTTTGTGGAGACACTGAACTTTTTTCAAAGCAGTATTAGAATTTCTGTTCTCTTTCAAAACTTTTTTATTTCTTGTATCTTTTTCGTATTCCACGCGAATTAGGAGTTATTTGGCAAAATAGCTATTCATATTCACAGCATTCGAGTGTGCAACATAATAACTGCGGTAATGTAGTAGGCTGTGGTCTTACTTTTGCTTTCGTAACTTTGACGGTTTTTTCTATTTAATGAGCTCTTTAACTCGTAGATTATTATCATACAAAATTATGGTAAATTTCACAAATGCTGAGATAGCAGATATGTATTTTATAGTGATGGGATCACTCGAGTGAAAAATCACTCGATCACTCGGTTATGAAAACATCGACATCAGTCGATTATTAGAGCAAGTACTCGAGTTATAAGTTCGAGTGAAAACCGTCGCTCGTAATTGTTTACCTAACGCCGCGCCACTGAAATATACCGACTACCGATATAAATCACTCGATTAGCGATCGTCGCATCGCACATAGGAGTATTTGTTTTAAAAAAGTGGACAAAATTATCTATATGAGTTTTTATTATAAAATGATATAACTATACTATAGGACCTTACCAGGTTTTATAATTCCATAATTTATAATCCATAATTTTATCAGTAGATTTTGAATATGCTTTAAAAACAGCCACTATTCACACGACAAATTGCCGGGAACATAACCATGCGATTTACATGGCGGCTAACTTCAAGCTGATTGTATGAAACGACGAATGGTGGGGAGCGCCGTACATAGCGGATACCTGGTAGAACGGTTGATCAGTTATTCAAAACCACTTAACAATAGAGGCTACAAGGGACTTTGTTAATTGGACTTTTGTCCGATTTTCTTGCTCAAATACACCTATGTGCATCGCTAGTAAAGCCACTCACATTCCGGTAGGAATCTGTTCGTCTTTGTTGTGCTTGTTAGAAAATAATTGAAGGTTTCAAGGAAAGGTTGACTCAAAAAGCATCGAATCAAAACTGAAACCAGTAAAAAATCGCTATGCTTACATCGGGATTATGAGTGAAAAATCACTCGAGTGATCACTCGGATATCTAAATCACTGGAGTACCGGTGACTCGGTTATTTAAATTCATCGATTCAGTTCAGTCTTGGCCTCTTTGATCCCCCGACTCAACAGTTTAGATTATTTTTTTTAGTGACACCTCAAGACTCTTTTTTAACGTAGGCCATCGTTTCGCAACCTAGGGGTCGCAACAACCAGGGGGGTCACCATCAGGTATAAAGGGGGTCATAATCGGTCAAAAAATAAGGCACGTTTACGAAAAATCCTTTAATTAAATAATGAATTTTAAACGGTAGTAATGTAAAACTGTAATAAACGTTAAAGTATGTAGTATGTACTTTATTTGTTTTTGACTTTCTAGGGGGTCGCGACACTAAAAAGGTTGAGAAACGATGTCCAAAGCCTATTTAAACTGGAGATGAACTGATAAATCGTACCGTAGCGTCCTGCCCAATGATTAAAAACATTTCAGGAATCATTCGAAGGGTACGTGGATCCATGAGAACGAAAGTAGAATCGTGCATGCTGGCAGAAGGAGGATCTTTGCAACAACTACTGTGATTTTATAATTCCTGGAGGGATTCTATTGGCTTCATAGAAAATGACACTATTTCTGAACTGTTTGTGTAGGTTCAATGTGGGAACAGTGGATCATGTAATTTTCATTACCTTCCTTAAGGGATATTAATTCTACAAAATAAATTTTCTATGAAGAATAATATTTTTTACACGAACGTTGTAGGTATGAGTCTTCTATCTGATTATAAAGGATTAAAAGGTAGAAGCTTTTTTAAAAAGAAAATTTCTTTAACCACTGTGTACACCTGTGTATACATGGAAGTATGCAGTGGCTCAATAGAAGGAACAGTGGTTGATCCCCCAAAAAAGCATTCACTAAAATATAGAGATAATAATAGTAAATAATTAAGAAGAAAATAAAGTCTGTTAGTTTTATTTAATTAGTAAAACGACGTCTTAAAAAATTGAACATTTTAACGAATATTCAGTAAAGATAAATCAAGAGAGAAATAGAAATAAGTATGACTTTTGCCTTAGTGTGGTACCATAACCAATTGGATTTGGTAATATAAACTTCACATCATCACATCGCAGGCCTTTACTAAAGCAAGATCTGGAGTATCTGGCATACGAAAATGATTAGAAGAGTTCCTGTCTTTCTCAGAAAACTTATGTAGAAATATTGAGATTTATTTAGATTCTCCAGAACTTTTTTACGCGACATTCTAAAAATAATATAATACACTTCAAAAATTACGTTTTCAATAACATTTTTGATTATAAAGGCAAAAGTACACAGTCAAACAAGATTCACCATGTACCACAATTGAATGATCCACTGTGTACCGACCCGCCATTTTGATTTTAATACTACTTGCACAAAAATATCTAAATTTACGGCACTAAG
Source organism: Philopedon plagiatum (assembly GCA_963971165.1). Lineage (NCBI taxonomy): Eukaryota > Metazoa > Arthropoda > Insecta > Coleoptera > Curculionidae > Philopedon > Philopedon plagiatum. The sequence goes on along the minus strand of OZ020193.1, from coordinate 55,251,913 downwards.
GCCGATTTCGAAGAAAGAGAACCTAGCCTTAGCATGGTTTTACTTGGAAGCACGGTAATACTTGTAGGTAATAATTACACAAACGAAATAAATAAAAAAAAGTATAACCTTTCATAAAACTGCGGCCGTTGAAAACACTACCACTACAAATAGGTCTTGAGGACAGCCAGAGAGATTAATTAAAAGCTAAAAAGAAAAATTTTGACCACCCTGTATCTCAAAAGCTAACCAATTTAGAGCATATGTTTATATGGATTTTTAGTCCTAAAATAAGCCAAGGTCACACAAGGCATTTTTAGCAATCAATTAAAATCATCTTGTGTATTACTTCTTATTTCCTTTATAACGTTGTTCTGTACCTCTTCAGACTCTTCATCCTGTTCACCTAAGATAATTTCTGGGATGCTCAATTCACTTATAGTGCTTGCCAACGATCTTATACTTTTGACAGACAACTTTCTATCCCTTCTAGAAGAATCAATTAATTTTTGTCTTTCTTCGTCTGTTGCATCCGGTTCTGCCGTTAACAGTTTTGCGTAGAGATTGTCACTTTCTGAAAGCGCTTTAAACGTTCCTTGGTTTTCGATGCGACCCTAAATAAGGAAAATAATTAGAGTAAAGCGGCCCAAATTCGATCACGGTCCAATTCTAACAATCTGATAAAATATTCTTTATTCAGAGAGGTCTAGAGTGAATTCGGACTTGTTGCTTTAGTTTTTTATGTCTAGGGGGATGTGGGTGTGGGTGTGTGATGGTGTGGAATGGTGTGATTGTGTGTGTGTGTGTTGTAAAAAGTGTGTATTTATTTAAATATGAAAACTGAAAAAATCTAAATCTTATCTAATTTAATCAGATCGGGAGCCGACCGTAACCGAATTGTCAGCGGCACTATAGTAGGATGATTTGAGAATAATTTAACTAAAAAGTGTTTTCAAATACGTTGAATCAAAGTAATAACCTTTACAGTTTGCATGAAGAGTTGCCCAATTCCTTTAACACCAAAGCGTGCGTAACAAGTTAATATATCCATTGCTGTAAGCGGACGTGACCACAACGACGCACCGCCCATACTAGCCCATCGCCTCGTACATAGAAATTGAGCAGAGTATCTTTTGGATTTTCGCACAGTGCACCATAGAGGTAGATAAAGAGAAATTGGTTATTCGGACTCTAATAATGATTAAAAGAAAGTCAAAAGTTCTTACACCCATTCTCATATTTTCAAAAAAAAACTTGTTGGATATACAGGGTGCTTGGTAACGAATGGGCTTAGCAGTGGCTCTCTGGCTCAATGTAAATCGATTTAACCCAACTTCTCGTAGTACGAAAGTTGATAGTAAGAAAGATGCAGGATATTAAAATTAAAATTTTATTTTACATTTTTATTGATATGTTTTGAAACATACTAAATAAATTCATAAAAATTGGTAGTTCTTTGGGATGGGAAAAGCAAATCCTTTCTCAAACTTGCTGTATTTTGTAGAGGGAATGCACATATGGGATTAAATACAATTTTAAAACGTTACAACTTTTTCTGCCTCAGTATACACAATTTCTGAAGAGAAATTCTTATTTCCTCACTTCTTTTAGTTAAAAAAGGTATACTTTATTGATGTCGCTAGAAGGAACGGTTTTTAAAAAAATTGTAATGGAAAATTGGAATTCAGTGTTGCATAGAATAAGTAAGAAAAACAAATTTTAGTACCAAAAAATCAAAAAAATAAACCTTTTTATGAAGGAAATGCAAAGATCAAGTGAAAATAATAAAAACCAAATAAAACACGAACGATCAATGAAAAAATAAACTGCTAAAAATACTCATGGCATTTTGAAGGCTGGCTTATTATTAATTCCTATTTGTATTTCCTATGTATTCTGTGTAACACCGAATTCAAATGCATTTTTCGCAAAAACAGTTGCTTCTAGCGATGTTAGTAAGGTTAAATGTAGTTAAATAAGAATTTTCATTCAGAAATTGTGTACACTGAAGCATAAAAAAGTTGAGGCGTTTTAAAATGACATTTACTGCAGTATGTGGCGTCCCCTAAAAATTCAGCAGATTTAAGAACGGATGTACTTTTCTCATTCCAAAAAACCCCAGCGTACCCAGTTATGTGAATTTATTTAGTATCTTTCAAAACGTACCGATAAAAAAGTTAGCCTATAACAAAAAAGGACACCTGGGAGCCGTTATGCTAGACGTCTCCAAGGCATTCGACAAGGTCTGGCACGACGGCTTCATAGTCAAACTCATCAAGTATGGATTTCCTCCCCACTTCACCAAGCTGATCCAGTCTTTTCTAACCAACCGATCCTTCGCAGTCAAAGTAGAAAGTTCCACATCCGACCACCGAGTTATGCAAGCAGGAGTCCCTCAAAACCCCCCAATTTCTCCAATCCTGTTCTTATACATAGCCGACATGCCGCAAAATCCAAGAACCAAATTAGCCCTCTACGCAGACGACACCGCCATATCAGCAACAGGCAAAAGTCTAAGACCCATAACCAGGAAACTTCAGAACCATCTAGCACAACTGGATGGAGAATAAAATTAAATCCAGACAAAACGAGACAATTACCATGAAAACATCACCATCAACAATACCAGGATCAAATGGCTACCAACAGTTAAATATCTGGGACTCCTTTGCGATACAAGACTGTGTTGGAAGGAACACGCAAGAGCAAAAGCCAATGGCATTATCGCTAGACTCTATCCACTCATCAACAGAAATACCTCACCTGTCGCTGAAAAACAAGTTTCTCATATATAAAACAATCATACGCCCAGCACTAATTTACGCCAGCCCAACCTGGGCACACCTGGACAAGACCCACAGACTTAGACTAAAAAGAATCCAAAACAGAATACTGAGGATCATCACAGACGTACCATTGTTCATTCGAAGTAATCAAATCCACAGAGACACACAGACCCGACCCTACTCCAGAATCCCACTTTCCAAGACGCGATAAGGCAGCGCCCTTATCTAAGAAGGACATACCCACGACCAAGCGACGACCTACAACTGGCCTAGAGAAATACGAAGACCGCCCAACCGAATTCGTATCAATTACAAGTAGCATGTAAGCAGCAAAATTGCATCAATTATATAATACTGGTAAGAGAATCCTGTCCTAATTAAATGCGAAACAATAAAATTGGTAGAGTTGGATAAAAATGTAAAATAAAATTTTAACATGAACACCATGCATCTCCCTTATTATCAACTTTTGTACTAAGATAAGTTAGGTTGAATCGATCTAAATTGGGGGAAGCCATTGTTAAGCTATGGCCCATTCGTTACCAAACACCCTGTATATTCATCCAATGGAACATGTCTTTTTCTTAAGGGAATGTATCCCGGTTTCTAAGTATTGTTTACATAAATGCCACTTTTTTGAGTTAGAATTTAACACATCTTCTTGACGATTGAAGATACCATGTTGTATTTTCTAATATCTATCTTTACAGAACTGGTGGAGAAATCCGATGTGCAGTGCGTCAATGTGGCCACTCATATGCAATTATCCGTGCGAAGCAAAAGCTTAGTTAGTAGGCCAAGCAATAGAGCGATTTGTCGTGATATTAATCCTATTAGAAAACCGTCTGTGCCATCATCTAAAAGACGATCCGTAGGTGATTTCTGTTATATTTCCAACTGAAAATTTTTCCATTAATTTGTTATAAACATTTTTCATTTCTTAGTTTTTTTGCTTATAAAATGGAAAATAATGAAGCAATCTTAATAGTGTAAATAGACGATTTGTAGAGAATAGAAATACAAACAAAATGAGAGGTCGAACGTCCCGATCAGATAAGTAGCAACGGAGAAAATTCGAAAAAACCGGAAAATTAAGAGTTTTTTTTTAAACTCATAAATCGGCCATTTTTAAACGTAGAGGACTCAAACTTTGGAAAAAAGTAGTAATTTATAGCTACTTTATGTGTGCAAAACCTCGATGCTGGCCGACGATTAGTTTTGCCACAATCGTCATTTTAATTTTTCAATACACTATTTTGCAACAGGTCTGGATGCTCTATGGATCGTCCGATTTTAATTACTGAAACGGATTTGAAAAGTACAAGTTTAATTGAACAAAATGTATATTTTAATTTTTCCATAAAATGATATGAAACTTGTTGAAAATGCACGTAAAAATGCGTGCTCTCCCCACCATCTTTATGTGCATTTTCAACCGGTTTCGTAGCATTTTATGGAAAAATTAAAATATACATTTTGTTAAATTAAACTTGTACTTTTCAAATCCGTTTCAATAATTAAAATCGGACGATCCATAGAGCATCCAGACTTGTTGCAAAATAGTGTATTGAAAAATTAAAATGACGATTTTGCCAAAACTATTCTTCGAACAGCGTCGGGGTTTTGCACACGTAAAGTAGCTATAAATTACTCCTTTTTCCCAAAGTTTGAGCCCTCTAAGTTAAAAATGGCCGATTTATGAATTTTTAAAGAAACTCTTAATTTTCCGGTTTATCCGTTATTTTCTCCGTTGCTACTTATCCGATCGGGACGTTCGATCAGTCATTTTGTTCGTATTTTTATTCTCTACAAATCTTTACAGCATTAAAATTGCTTCATTACTTTCCATTTTATAAGCAAAAAACTAAAAAATCGCGTTTTTTGCATAAAAATGTTTACAACAAATTTATGGAAAAAAATTCAGATTTGGAAACATAACATTAATCATCTACGGATCGTCTTTCAGATGATGGCATAAGCGGTTTTCTAATGTCAAAAAATCGCTAATATTTTGCTCTGTTGCTTGGCCTATAGGGCGGTGCGTTGTCTGTTACTGTGTCCGGTTCTATGTGCAGTGCGTCGTTGTGGACATACACTAACGCTCTTATCATCAGTGCTTATTTACAAGTTAGATGAAACTAGCTAGAGCATATTATATATTCTTTAGCTTTTATGCAAAATGTTGCTGAATAAAAAATTAGAACAAGAAAAGAAAGATTCTGATATATTGGTTGTATTGAAATAATTGTATCTGTTCTTGTACAATGCGTCTCAAAATGTCACGAACACTTTCAAATGCATCCATATCAATATATATTTTTTTTATTCCAAAAGAGAGTTCGGCAGTGTTACATACACTTTTTGTTTTAACTATCTCATAAAAAAGTCCAGTGGTGTTAAATCGGGCGACCTGGCAAGCCAATCGGTAGAACCTCGATGACCACTCCAACGACCGAGGTTAACAGTATCCAAATATTGGCATGGAACCATTTTTCCAACAGGATGGTGCGCCCTCCTCCCATTTTAGCAGAAACGTAAGGAAATATTTGGACACTATTTACCCCGATCGTTAGATTGGTCGTCGAGGCCCTACCGAATGGTCTGCCAGGTCGCCCGATTTAACACCCTTGGAGTTTTTTATGGAGCTATCTAAAACAAAAAGTGTATGTACCAAAGCCGAACTCTCTCTAGGAGTTACAACAAAGAATAACTGCTGCCTGTCGCAATAATGATATGGCTCCAGTTGAAAATGTTATTTTACTGTTTGGAAGTAAAGAACACTTTGAACATATTTTGCAGTAAAAACGTAAGTTTAGTTTCTTAATTTTTTCACGAAAATCCAAGTGCTAAAACTTTGACACACCACCATATCTTTGTTAATGCTATTAATGCTCTCGAATTTGTACACAATAATCTATTCGAAAATACCTTTCAAATGATTTATTACACAATCCCCCTTTCTACTTAATTTTTTATTCGAAATTCCTCTCAGCCGCCTATCTTGAATGTTACAAGTGTAAAATTTATATCAAAAAGTAGTATTTATATTGTAATTGAAGTGTGACTAATTTTAAATTGTTATGCTTACCAGTTTAAAAAATCAAAGGAGGAGGGGGGCACTTTTGTGCCGAACTATATAATATTGCACACACTAATTAATTATAAATAAATAATGTTATATCTAGTAAAATTAAAATTTGTAATAAATATTTTTACCAGCTATTAAAGTAATACATAAAAAAGTTAATTTAATTCAGTATATAAAATCAAGATCTAAATTTATGAAATTATTTAAATAAAATTACTTCCTTCCTCGCCGCTTCTACGATCTAATTTTATATATTTGTTCCTCTCTAATTTTACCTTTATTATTTTATTTTAGTAGAAGCAAAACATAGAAGTGGGGCTGTCGCGAACTAGAATAAATTCTTAAAGAAAGTCAGTGCCGTGTAAGAAATAAATTTCCACTTACATGGGTAAGATATTAGGAATTAACAAAAAAAAAAAATAGATGCAGAAATGAAATCCAAACAATTAAGCAATAGCCATAAACGCAAATGTTTCGTGTATTCGTATATGTTAAATATCACCGTGGATAGAAGTCGACTAATTTTCTGCTTTAGTAAAGTAAAGATAACTTCTACTTACATTATTTAAAATAATAATATTGTCGGCATCTTTTAAATGATGAACCTGATGTGTGACTAAAATTCTGGTTTTGTTATAAAGGTATCCATTAATACAAAGGTTATACAAATGTTTAGAAACATGAATATCTACTGCAGAAAGAGGATCATCAAGAAGATAGATATCGGCTTCCCGGTAGATCGCCCGTGCTAAATTAATACGGGTCTTTTGACCGCCACTCAACGATGCTCCTGTAAAAATAAACACTTGACATAGGTTATAAGAAAACGACAGTATTAAAATAAATTAAGGTCAGTTTTTTATCAGGGACAGCCTACGTAGACTTCAAGCATACAAGTACTAACTTACCGTTGGTCTTTAAAGAGAAGGGAAACGCAATCTACTGATACGGGATTTAAAGAAATGGAGGTTGGGAGGGGAAGGGAAAATGTCTGCAGGCAATTTGTTCAATAATCTGGAGATCCTAGGTATGAATGAGCTAGAGAAGTGGGATGTACTTGGTTTTTGTAGCTAGGCAGTAAAGGAATACATATGAGATGCGTTTCTTATTGTTTTGTTAGGAACGGTTAGTTCTTCTAAGAAAAATTCGTGGAAATATCTGTAGAAAAGATTCAGATACCCAACAGCGTGGCGATGAGCAAGAAAAGGAAGTTATTGTGTGAGGACTAGGTCATTGATGAGTCGAATCTTTTGGATAGAATCAAGGATGTGTCGAATGTGATACTGCTCTCCAGAAACATAGAGAGGGTATAAGTTGGAAAGGGAAAAGTATTTTCTGGCTCGGAAGAGAAAACAAAGCTTTTTAGCAGCTCATATGGCTATTGCAGTTCAGTTGAAGTTGGAGAGGATATTTTCAACCCTTATTTATGTTATTTAGGGATTATTAAAATAAAATTTTCCGACGTTGTTATTCTACGAGATTGACACTAAGGCCCGGTTTCCCAATGTCTGGTCGCCAAAAGGTTAGGACTCAACCTTGGGTTAAGTTCATCAAAAGTGTTTCACGGTTTATGGTTATTAAAGGTATACTTTTCGATGTGAAACATACAGAAGGTTAACCATAAGGTCAAGGATAGGTGGCCAAAAAGTTCACCATACATTTAAAACCGGGCCTTAGTGAGCCTTTAATAAGGTCCTAGACGGGCCTTGAGACCAGACCAGAGCTCTTCGAATCGTGACCTGGTTTAATAATTTGTTTCAAGTGTAATCTAACTTTATCATACTCTGTACTAACTCATAATAAAAGTACAAAAATGTTTCAATTTTTGCACGGTCTATTTTTCTTTCAAACATCCTTATATAAATTACTGATGATAACTAAATATATTTTTCACTTTGTTAAATATTACCTCTGTCTCCTACTATAGTTAAATCTCCATTCGCAAATTGTTCAAAATCTTTTTCAAGCGCACAAGCTTTAATAACATCCTGATATTTCATTTTATCATATTCGGCTCCAAAGAGAATGTTTTGCCGAACCGTAGCCGCAAAGACCCAGGGTTCTTGAGAAGCATACGATATTGTACCATTTAATTCTATTTTACCAGACACCAGTTCTAATTCACCTAAAATTTGAAAATCATTATTGCGTAGGTGCTCTTATGCTATTAATATAAAGTCATTAAATAAATAGTAGTAGTATAGAAAAGTAGGTAGTACAATATATTTGACAGTTTAAGTCTTATAATTCAAAGACATTCATTTCGAATCAAGTATATATGTTGCCGGTAAAGTCCATTTCTTCGTCATATTTAGGTTTGCTTGCTTGCTTAGGTAAATCGCACATTGCCGAAGGTTTAGTAAAAGTCCGAAATTGTTCTCTATTTTGGAGTTTGCCTAGAATGCAATCCGGCAAATTTAGGTTTGCCAAACACGTTTTAGGAAAAACCAGAAATAGTAACAATACAAATTATAACAAAAAATAAAGAAACAGCCTATGACGGGTTACAGATCCAAGCTACAAAAATGGAATAACAATCTGAAAGAAAGTTTAGTAGGAATTAAAGTGGGTACTAACCAAGGAAATATTAGTTCCCAGAAACCCAATCCAAATCTGAAAAAAACGAATTTTCAAAACTCGGGTGATTAGCAATCGGAATTCCATATTTGAAGGACAGGGATTTTTAAAATGCTTGTACTAAAAATGTATAAGAAATTCCTCTAAATGCAAGAAAGAGAAGATCCTTTGTAATTCAATTCAATTACTCGTGTGCCAATAAATTTATTCCCAACCGTCTTATAAATATTATTTTGTGCTACCTAATAACACGCAGTGTTTACTACTTTTAGGAATATGTTTATTATCATTTAATAAAAAAAAAGTTTAACTTACTGAAATACGATTGAATAATATTATTTACAGGCTTAACATGCTATTATACCAATTATCATGGCACAACACAACGGTAAGAATATTTCGGACTTTTCCTAAAATGTGTTTGGCAAACCTAAATTTAATGGGTTACATTCTAGACAAACTCCGAAATAGAGAATAATTTCGGACTTTGCCGAAAAAGTTCCGGCAATGTGCGTTTTACCTAGGCAAACTTAAGTATGACAAAGAAGCAGACTTTACCGTTAACATATATATCATTATTTCTGTTTTGGAGCAATCGGGGATTCCCAAGCAGGCCCGGATTGGGACAGGCGAGCGACCGAGAAAATCTCGGTGGGCCGCCGGCCCAAAGAGGCCGCTGAGGCCGAAGTCCTGGGCACTTAGCCTCTATCCCACTTCGAAACTTCGAATCATAATATTTCCCAACCCCAAACATACAAAGGAAAAACCTTGATAACTATGTAAATTATTATTTATTATTTACATATTAATGTATACTTATTTATTTTTTATATTAAATATTATATTTTTCAATATCATTTACCTCACGTGTGAAATAGAGTTAAAATTAAAACTTTTTTGGAGTCATCCGCAATGTGTGCAGGCCCAGATTGGAACAGGCGAGCGAGCGAGAAAATCTTTGTGGGCCGACGGCCCAAAGGGGCCGGTGAGGCCGAAGGCCTGGCCACTTAGACTCTATCCCACTTCGAATCATAAGATTTCTCAACCCCAAACATAAAAAGGAAAAACCTTGAAAACGATGTAAATAAGGAATATTCACATATTTTTGTATTGCATAAATCGTTTAAGGATGTCATTACAAACCCAAAAAAAATATTTTGAAGAAAATTACTAGGATAATTTAGCCACAAAAATATTTACTTTTCGATGTAATTTATAACAATTTAAAAAGCAGCCATCTGTCCCTAATTAAAAATGACGTCAGGAGATCAGCAAAAATAAGTGTCAATCTACATGTTAACGTAAAGCTTAATCCAAAGTCGAACAGGTTTGTTTTGCTCGGAAACAGTCAGAGGGAGAGAAATCTATTTTTTGGATTGATAGAGGAATAGTTCAACTAGCTTCGGTAAAAAATTCAGTTATACAGGATGTTTCGTTTTGCAGCTATTAAACGTCAAAGTCGAAATTTCCGCGATTTCCGTTGAATTCGGGTACTAGTCGCAAAAGTGAATTAAATCGATGTAAATTATCGGAGGTGTATGGGACCCGAAGCTTCAGAACTCTACTGAAACTGGTGAGGATCAGAAAATGGCAAGTTTTGAATTTTTTTAGGCCGAAAAATGCCATCTTGGTACCTAATAACTCGAAAATAAAACGTCAGAGCGAAAAACGGATTCATAAGTGAAACTTTAAAATCTCAAATACTTTTTTTGCAATACATTTACCTAAAAGAATCACTGGAAAATGGAAATATTTGGAGAAAACTGGAAATTTAGATTTTTGACCCAATCTTTCACGGTTTTTAATTTTTTGTGGGGTCAGAATGGTTCAAATTAAAATCCCACATACCTACGTCCCCGGAAAGAGCTCGTCGAAGTGTATAATATCAATACTATTTAGTTTCTTCATTCTCTATAAGAAGAGAGCAAACGCCGATTAAATTTCGATTTTTTTTATTTTTTGCCCTCGACATCGGTACATTTGTCACTTTGTATTTTTTCCTATCTAATTTTTTCCCAATTTCTCAATACTATCTTATAAAGGGATAATCACACTTTAAAATGAATACTGAATGGGTCATCCAGGAGCGTATTTAAGGGGTAGAAATCGGATTTTCTTGATTTTTTCCGACAAATCCTATTTTTAACCGACATTATTCCACACTGTTTGCCTTATTTAGTGATTTGTTTTTGGGTTTATTTTATCCGTTAATTATTTAAGAATACCTCCCACTAATTTAAATCGCTCATTTTTTCATTAAAGTTATAAATAAATAGGTTTATTTGCATCGGGGACATCTAAAATTTAAAAATTTTTGAATTTTCGAAGATTGCCATGAAAACAAAGAATTGCAGTTTATTACTCGAAATTATTAAGATGATATGTCAAAATTTCGCAGAAATGCCAATTTTTGTTGCAAAATTCAAAGGTTCCTGGACCGATTTCGGCTTGAAGTATACATGAATAAGATTTTAGGAACCTTCTACTTTAAATGCAGGGATATTTCATTGGATCAGTTACGCATTAAATGCCATTTTTAGTGACTTTTCGACGACGTTCGATCACGTTTTACAAGTTTCGAAATTCGCGCGACAATTTGCAATATAAAATCCTTTTTTTTTTGTTAATAAAAACCAAAATGAATGGATAACATCAACCGCCATAAACATTTAATTTATGTAGAGAATATAAAAAAAATATTTCAGATTTATTTGGGTTATATGCATGTTCCCTATTATTATTTATATATTAATTTTTACTTATTTGGTTTTTATATTAAATATTATATTTTTCAATATCATTTACCTCACGTGTGAAATAAAATTAAAATAAAAACTTTTTTGGGGCGTTCCGATATGTGTGTATGTATCAAATTTATATATGGTTATTCAGTAGGAATGTGCAAAGCAAACGTTCAAACGTATCAAAATTGTTTGATTTAGAATTTGTAAATTACAAACCAAAACTCAGAAATTGTTACAACAATTGTTAATACAAAATTTCCCACTTTTGTTAAAAAGAAAACATGAAATTTTCCCAGTTTTGTTAAAGAAATCCCAGAAAACGATAAATTCCCCACGAGTTGGCAACACTGGGCCGTACAAAACTAAATCCTCGATTAGTGATTCCTCGTCAGCGAAGAATTACTAAACCGACGCACAGTGTAACGAAATTGAAAATTCGTGGATTTTGGCACTTTGCTTCGCTGTTTTGCAAAAATTGTGGCGTATAAAAACATAAAAACATTGGAGTTTGTTATTACTGTACTAAATTTAGACCTATGTGTAGGACCTTACTAGGTATCGCTCGCTCAAAAAATATAATTATTTTTCGACAAAATAAATAAAAAAATACTGATTTCGGTTTAAAGTACTAAGTTAAATAGACTTAAATATTAATTATAAAAAACATACTTTAATTAACCTAATTTTCACCATCTGAGCTGGAGACTAATCTATCAGAATTGTCTTCCTCAACGTTAGTTACTTTAAGTGTTTCGGTTTCTGAGAACAGATAATTTTTTTCGCAGTTTATATTGGTCTAATAAAGGAAATAAGGAGATTTAAAGAAATTAGCAAGTTGTGCATTAGGTCCTCAATATTCTCGGTCTGTCCTCGCTTTCGCGCGTTTTTCTCGGAATTTACGAAACGCTTTATTTCTAGCTTCTGACGCCTCTTCAAATAAATGTCCAATTGGAATATAGGAAATGTTTTAATAACATGTGAATACTTGATGGCATATAGTACCAACTATATAATGACACGTACAGCTTTACAGTATCTGTCAAATATTCTCGAAAAGTATCAACATTTAAGTTTCGACCAGAAGAAAGGGCTTAAAAAATTTCAGCAAATTTGTTAATTAAATTTTTGTTCAATCCAGTTTTTGTTCAAGCAGTATTGCCGTCGTTTGTAGTGCCCTCACTCTGTTTACAACGTCTATTTTAATTAGTATCGCAAGTTCATTTTGTATTTTCTTTTTTCTTTGCTCTTTTATTACTTTCTTTTCACGCGTAGTGGCATCCGTAATTAAATTACAAAGCGTACTTAATGAGTTAACTTATTACCTACTTCTTAGAATAAAATAATGTTTAATAAAATAAGATTTTCGAATGGGGTGTAATAAGGTATTTTTAAAACTATGTAGGTAGGTACTTAGATTCATGAATATTTTATTTAATATTATTCTAGCCACTTTTCTTAGTAAAAGTTAAATTAGTTAAAATTTACTTGTAACTTCTTAGAAAATTTAATATGATTAATAACATAGCTGGAAAATTTTCAAAGCGGCATTATAAAGCAACTTTGGATTCCTGCATGTGCGACATTACTAAAAAAATATTATTTTTTTCAATAATCGGACAAAGTTGGATGAGATGTTTGAATATTCCTAATGTATAATAGTTGTGTAATCTTATGTATGTGACAACTACCGCATATTTAGGCATTTTTTTAAAAACCACACGAAACTTTTTTTCTTCGACTAGGACCACGGTTCTTTAAAATTCCATAATATGGAATTATGTAAGTAAACTTCACAAGCATTTCCTCTAAAGTTTGGAATTTTAGAGGAATTTTTTATAGAACATATGAATTTTTTAAAGTTTGACTTATTTTCGCATCTTTTTTATTGCTCTCGGAAAAGTTAAGTTTTCGTTTAAAAAGGAAGTACTTTACGGGGACACATTTGAAAAAAAACTAGTAAACGACTAAACTCCAGATATTTTGCGAATAATCTAGAGACAAAGCAAATTAAAATTCGATAGTCGCTGTTTTGCCCTATGTCCACGAAATATCAAATCCGTTACACTGTGCGACGCAATCGCGTTTAGTGCTGCCCATGCCCATCCAACTTTCCCCCCTTCGAGTGTCCAAAATACCCGCACTGGTCGTAAATTACCCGCAACACTGAAAAACCTAAATATTTGTTAAAAGGATTTTTGAAAAAAATGATATTTTATGTTCGGATATTAGGATATAAATTTACAAGTCGAAACTGTAGGTAGAAGGTAGAATATTGTTCCACATTTGACAATTCGTTGTGCGTCAAAACCGCATTTTTTAAAAAATAAAGTCAAGCGCAAGATGTAATAGATTTTATAGTCGAAAAAAGTGACACAATGAGAAAGTTATTAACTATGATTTTTTCACAATCACATTTTATTTTTATTGTTTAAGGCTAACAGACTATTCTTTTATTTTTGGGGTTTCTGTTTTGTATATCGTTTTGTTTGTAAATCATAGAAATACAGTTATGTTCAACAGAATATTTACTTAAAATTAAACGTCTTGAACTCTTTTGTATTGTATTTGCCTCCGAAGAGTCCCAAGGAGGCCGCGCCGACTGGAGGCCGGTCTGGACTCAGCTCGGTAAAAAAAAATCTGTCAATCCGGCCCTGTTCCCAAGTTATTTATAATCCAACAAATAATACGGTCCCCCACCTACTTTTTGAGAACGGCTGTTGCCAGGCTTTTAGTAGTAATGTAAAATATTTGCAGATTGAGACTCTACTAAAATAATGCAATTACTGAGGGTTAATACTTATCTGCAATCATAAATACTACAGGCTATACTAATATACCATTATTTTTCGTAATAATAACATTTAGTAATTTTTTTCCATTGCATGGTGACGAAATTTAGAGCAAGAGTGGCAACATCGCTTTACGTGGCGTGTTTTTATGTGTGTACGTTCCAGTCAGGTCGGAATATACATGTGTAGTGAAATCTTACGTAATTTTTGGTTTTTCCTAAAAGTACCTTATCCATAAACTTTGAGAAATGGTATGTCAGTGCCAAGTGTGTGTAAAAATTAATTCTTTTCATCCGAAACTGTCTTTTAAGAGGTTTGCTTAGTGAAATACTGAATACAGGAAAGCCACTTCCTGTAACAGCAAAATGAAGCCACCAACGTTTCGATCGTGAACACACTCCGGTGACATCATCAGAGTAATATGTGACGACGATCCAACGCTGGACTGGTTAAAGACGACCGTGTCCACTTTAAAAGCATGAGAGGGAGCGACACTGGCGGCGGTAAGCGTCGATGGGCTACCGAAATTGACAAAAGCCTCTCTCTGGATCCCGGGGGAACCTGAGGGTGAACCCGAGGACGAGGAGGTTGTGCTGCGTCGACTTCGAGGCCAAAACCTCGACCTTAACGTCGCCGCCTGGTGCTCTCTCCACTATGAAATGAAAGAAAATCCAAAAGGACACCTCCTCGTTTTCGGAATTGGAGACGAAGACATGGAAGTTCTCAAAAAGAAGGTAATGAGGATGAGCTACGGGTTCACCTCATTAACCGTAAAGGCTAAACCCGGAATGGACGGTCAAGAAGCTACTGTCGAGCCTCAGAAAGAGGCGTCCGACGGTGCAGACGCTCCCAAGGATGGCACTGAACCATCGGAACCGATGGTGATCGGTGACACCTGGACGGAGGGCGCGGAAGGCTCTCCGGACCACAGTGAGGCCATCTTTCTACTCGCAGATGCGGAAAAATGGTCGAAACGTAAAAGGCAGTTGATTAAATACCTTTAAAACCAACCATAGAAGCGAAGGCATCTGGCACAAAGGTAAATATAATTCAATGTAACTTGCAACACCAGAGAGCGGCCACGGCAACACTATGCCACCATCTCGTCGAGTTGCAGGATACATTAGCACTTATCCAAGAACCTTGGATACGACAGACCAAAACGATAGGTTTTAGCAATCTAAACGGTCAAATTTTTAGCTTTCACAGCAATCCACACCCTAGGACAGCCTTATATATCCCTAATAAATTCAGGGCCTACCCAATGGCACACCTCTTCACTTCGGATCTAACCGCGGTTAGGATGGAGTATGCCGACAAAGTCCAAAAGAAAACGCTAATCCTAGCATCGGTGTACCTCCTTTCAGACGCGGCCACCCCACCACCTACTAAAGAAATGGAGGACCTGGTACAATATTGCCAAGACCAGAATCTCGACTTGGTGATGGATGAAATGCACACCACGTAAACTGGGGCAGCAAGGATATAAACGCCTGAGGTAAGTCACTTTATGACTATGTAATATAGCAAATCTTAGCATTTTAAATGTAGGTGCAACACCAACTTTTATAACTTTCGCAATAAAACACTAATAGACATTACGTTATCCACAACAAACATTTCTAAAACCATACGAAACTGGCATGTATCTGAAGACATCTCGATGTCAGATCATCGCTGGATAACTTTTGATATAATTGCAAAGCTCTCGATCTCCCAACTATCTCGCGACCCAAGAAAGACGGATAGAGTGACATACACTCTCCTTCTGGATGGGACTCTAGGAGCGGTGGAGCCCGAGACGCCCAACAACAGAACATTACAGAAACAAATAAAAAGTCCTGCCCCATAAGGCGAGTCCAACTTAATGGAAAATCCACCTCATGGTGGCGTCCAGAGCTGGAACAACTTAGGAAGATGGTAAGGAAATCTTTTAACAAAGCCAAATACACTAAACTCGAAGAGGACTGAAATCTATACAGATCTCACCACAGAGAGTACAAGAAAGTCGTCAGACAAAAACAGAGAGAGGCCTGGAGAGTCTACTGCGAAGAAATAGAAGATCTACCACAGGCGGCAAGACTCCAGAAGGCTCTCACAAAAGACCCACACCGAAGCATCGGTAGACTAAGCAAGAAGGACGGCACACAGACTGGTGACCTCCAAGAAAGTATCAACCTCTTAATGAGTACGCATTTCCCCGACTCCATTACTACGGAGAAGATTGTTTGGATGGAGAAAATACAAACTGCTTCTGCAGGCGACTGGCAAACACCGAAATACATCGTCGACGAAGACAAAGTAAGGTGGGCGATCTCAAGCTTCTCTCCATTTAAATCACAAGGACTTGATGGCATCTATCCAGCCCTGTTTCAGTGGAGTCTGGACATACTCATGCCGCACCTGGTAGGGTTGTTCAGATCCTCTCTGGCTTTGAATTACATCCCCAGAAACTGGAGAGAGGTAAAGGTTGTCTTCATACCCAAACCTGGCAGGATGGATTATTCTATTCTTAAAGCATACAGGCCAATAAGTCTCACATCGTTTTGCTTAAAAACCTTAGAAAGGCTTTGCGAAAGATACATTAGGGATACGGTGTTTATCGACAAACCACTCCATCCCAATCAGCATGCGTACACACCTGGCAGATCTACGGATACAGCTCTCCACACTGTCGCGGGCCGTATAGAGAGATCTCTGGATACTAAAGAATCCACCCTGGGAGTATTCATAGACATAGAAGGCGCCTTCGACAAAACTACCATTCCCAAAATATCCGATTCTCTTTCAGCTAGGAATGTTCCCAAGAGCGGATGGATATTCAATATGCTCTCAAAAAGACCAATAAAAATCAGTGTGGACGGAGTCAGGGTACAAGGCACGGTGATGAACGTGTGTCCACAGGGAGGAGTGCTATCGCCGCTACTGTGGAATATGGTCCTTGACACCCCGATTAGCCGCCTAAACAATGGCAACATCTACACCCTTGCTTACGCAGATGACTTAGTCATTCTGCTAAAAGGTAGAGCACACTCTGCGAAAGGATGCGCCTTAAAATCATAGAAAAGTGGTGCAAAGATCACTCCTTGTCTATCAATCCCAGAAAGACGGAAATGGTCCTCTTCACAAAAAAAAAGGTTAACGGACCCAAAAGCACCGGAACTTCTGAAAACTAAACTAAGCTTCTCTGCAGAGGATTTGATAGCAGGCTAACATGGAACTCTCACTTGCAAAACAGAGTAAAGAAAGCATACATATCTTACGAACCATGTCCTCGGACCGTGGGAAGAACCTGGGGTTTATCCCCCAGAGTTAAGACTTACACGACCATCATAAGACCCATGCTAACATACGGAGCAATAGCCTGGGGACCAAAAGTCCTCCGAGCCACATCCTCACGAAAACTTGATCAAATCCAGACAATAGCATGTCTCAATGTTACTGGAGCCATGAAAACCACACCAACTAGGGCAACGGAAATGATCCTTAATCTTGCCCCCCTTAATATTCACACTAATGAGGTTGCGTTGATGACTATGACACGACTTCGCAAGGCTGACATCGAACCAGGAGCGGATTCCGGTGCGGTGAAACGTCGTGTGTGGCACGATGCGTTAAATGCACCACGTTGCACCACCCAATCAAACCCAATCAAACCGAGCATGGACGCCATTGCACCGAGATTCGTCTTCAACAAATCTTACTGGGTAATTGCTAACCATACACAAGATACCGCAACGGCAGGTGCTTTACACATCTACACTGACGGTTCCAAAACCAAAAAGGGCTCAGGATGTGGAATATACTCCAGAGCTCTGAGCCTGAACATAAAATGGGCTGTAGGTAAAAATGAAAAAATGCAAGTGTAGTTCAAACAGAACTTACAGGTATATGTATAGCAGAAAGAGAAATAACCAGTAAGAATATTACTGGACTAAATGTACACATCCTCACGGACAGCAGGCAAGTACTTCTAGCCCTGGACAGACGACGTATCATATCAGGCACAGTATTAGAATGTCACCGAACCCTAGCAGAAGCTTCCAATCATAATGTGGTCACTCTGAGGTGGAGGAAAGGGCACGGCACATCAAAAGGAAATCGCATTGCAGACTGCTTAGCTAGGGGGGCGGCCGCCCTAAATATGCTCGGGCCTGGCTGCTTCACTGACTTAGCGACGTCGGTGGTAGCGAACCTAATTAAAAAACACTCCCATGAACTTTTGAAAAAAGTATGGCATGAAACTGGAGGCTGCAAACTTGCCAAGAAGCTACTTAATTACCCTGACAGTGGAACAGCTAAAAAGTACTAGGCGATGATAAGGCAGAACCTACGTCTTACAACGGGTATTCTGACATTACACTGTCAACTGCGCAAGCACCTTCACAGAATGGGTCAAGCTGACACATCCCTATCCAGAGGATGTGAACAAGCAGACGAGACAGTCGAGCATATCCCTTGTAACTGCCCGACATTTTCACCCTTAAGGAAATCCGTGTTCGGCGAGTATTAGACCACTTTAATCAACTTCAGAGAGGCACCTCCCGGTGACGTCATAAACTACTTTAAATCAGTAGGCTGGTTGACGCGCTGAGAGGAAGACTCCTATTTCGGGAGGATGAACAATGGGTCTAATGAGGCCTTCGGCTCACCCTCCCAACGCTTCAGATCAGAGATCCCGTATTCTATATTCCACTCACGCGGCGTCGTCTGTTCATTGAGAAAGCAAGGCGTAATTTTGTGTGTGTACAGGGTTATTCATTATATTTTGACACCCACCTACAGCTCTTATTACGAGTTATAGAAAAAAACTTTAAATACAAAAGTTTTAGGTTTTTTCACGTAGTATCTTTTGGTAATAGCGGAAATAAAAAATCGACTTTACAACATTGAAAAAATTAATTGAGTTATATTTTTTTAAATGGAACACCCTGTATATTATTATCTCAAATGAAAGATCTCTTTGTTCTGATTTCAAATATATATATAATTTGTTGGCATTTGGTTCAGCCACTTTTGAAATATTTCAGTTTAAAAAAAATACTTTATTTACACTACAACAATACGTTTTCGAGGCAACTTGATTATATTTTATTAAAGCAACAAACTTTAATGACATATGATCTCCAATTGTGGAAAAATAAGTTATAAATTCAAATATATCAAAAGTGGCTGAACCAAATGCCAACAAATTATATATATTTGAAATCAGAACAAAGAGATCTTTCATTTGAGCTAATAATATACAGGGTGTTCCATTTAAAAAAATATAACTCAATTAATTTTTTCAATGTTGTAAAACAATTTTTTATTTCCGTTATTACCAAAAGATACTACGTGAAAAAACCTAAAACTTTTGTATTTAAAGTTTTTTTCTATAACTCGTAATAAGAGCTGTAGGTGGGTGTCAAAATATAATGAATAACCCTGTACATTTCAGCCAGGTCGGAATATAAGTGTGTAGTGATATTTTATGTGATTTTTGTTTTTTCCTTACAGAATTTTATCCATAAACTTCGCGGAATAATGCGTCAGTGCCAACTGTGTGGAATAATGGATTATTTTTATCTAGAACTCTCTTTTTAGAGCCATTCCGGTGGCGTGCCGAGACGGAATAAT
This sequence comes from Philopedon plagiatum, assembly GCA_963971165.1. Taxonomy (NCBI): domain Eukaryota; kingdom Metazoa; phylum Arthropoda; class Insecta; order Coleoptera; family Curculionidae; genus Philopedon; species Philopedon plagiatum. Next base: position 55,232,331 of record OZ020193.1, on the reverse strand, counting down.
AGCGGTTGGTCTTTGTCCTACTAATATAATAAATAAATAATAATATAATACTAACAGTACTAATAAATAATAAAAATAAAGAACTTAACTTAAAGACTTACTCACTGTAAGGACAACACACAAATAAAATTTAGTCATATGGGCCAACACAAAATGAGCTTACACTGCAGCTACCCAAATGGTTTCAGCCAATGAAAATTCGTAGAACGTGTTAAAACCTAGAGTGTGTATTAAGTAGTAACTTTGTAATAAATTTTTAGTTTGGTAAAAATCTTGAGCCGGAAACTGACATATTGTTACTAACTTCACAGAAGTTGTATAGACTTTCTTAGTTTTAGTTTATGTTCAAATTTAAGACGCTGGTTAAGTTTCACACTATGAAAGAATGAATCTTTGCAGAATATTCTATTCCGTTATTTTCTGCATAGAACGCCTATGATATAAAGTTTTTAATTTATCTATTTGCTTCTTTGGATCCGGATCGCTTTCCGGACACCCGAATTAAGAATTTTTCCACATTTTTCACATTTTTCATATTTTTACCATTGACGCAAAGAATAGTCACTTACCCATTATGTTATTTATTAATGAGATGAGCATACTACTAGCTTAAACCTTTTGCCTTTCAAAAAGTGTTAAAAATCAAACAATAAATTATTTATAACCGAGTTTAAAACATACTTCGTGAAAGTTCTTTCAGCGGTGCTTCAAATTTTCACTGCACCACAAAAAATTACTCATTTATTACTTGTTTTTTTGGTAGGGTTCTGCCCTCGGTATTATTATTCGCATAAACTAACGGTTTTCGTCAATATGTAACTTATAACTAAAGCTTTGCAAACGGGGGTAATTCCAGAGACGGCTCTAACCTAGTTGGAAATAAAATTAGGATTCGATTTGAAAATAAAATACAAATATTTATTTACCCACATTGTGTTATTTGAAAGTGCGAGATACGAAAATACCATACAGGGTGTCTGAAAAGTCTTAACATGTGCAAATATCTTTACTATTAATAAAGATAGAGCCACCAAATTTTAGTTGTATCTTATTGGTTAATAAATCTACTTTTTTATGTAATTTGACTTTTTCAACCCCCTTGGGGGCTTACGCTAGGGAGTTGAGGTCAAAAATTTTGAATGCAAACCTATGCCGGGTGGCCTCTTCTTTTAAAAGTCTTCAAAAAAGAAACATTTTACCGCAGCTCCCGTATTTTAATCCATTTTTAAATGGCAAGCCTATAAAAATTATAAATCGTAAATCATATAATCGGGCGGGGCACAAGTCGACCATTAGTCGACCTCTTGTGCCATACAGTACCAGTCTGCGCTGCTATTTTTTGATTTGTGGAGCACTTTTTTTCTAACTTTTTTCCAACTTTACTTCTTCATTATTTGTCGTTTTTATATTTTTTGTTTTTTGACATCTGCGCAGTAGACCAAAATGCTTACCACGCGGAATCCGAGCATTCTAGACAATTTCAGGAGATGTACTTGGGTATCTACATTCGAACCCATCCACTTGTAAGAATATATCTCCAATAGTCAAGGTACCACTACGTAGTTAACTTTATAACTTTTTCCCCAAGTTTTTTTCGACTTTATTTTTCGTTATTTGCCATCTGCGCAGTAGACCAAAATGCGTACCTCGCGCAAACCGGGCGTGCTAGACATGCGTACTCAATTTCAGGAGATGTACTTGAGTGTCTACATTCGAACCCATTCACTTGCAAGAATATATCCCCAATAGTAAAACTACAACTACTTATTTAACATATTTTTACGATTTTATGACGTCTTACTTTTTTTGAACATTCTTAACTATGAGACATTGTGACCATCCGTGCCAGCCTTACTAATCAGCTATATTACGCACTGACTTATTTCCAGCATGGCCACCTCTTCTTATTTATTCAAGCATTAGCCTTACCACAGTTATTGAGACTTTTGCGTCCTGTGAGAAATTCACAATATTGTACACTGAAAAAATCTTGATCTAATTTGAAAATTAGAGTATTCTTGGAAAATTAGCCTTACATGAAGCGCTACTATTCTTGTATCAACCGAAAATTCTTAGTGCAAGTAAAGGCTAATCTTGAATCTACAAACGTTCTATTCTTGGCATCCAAGACAATAGTAATATTGGTTTAAGGACTGCTACTGTTCAGTCAAGAAGAAGGGTTAGTTTAAGATGAAGAATAGGAGTACAGTTATTTTAATTGGTAATTTACATTGTCTGAAGAATAACTAAAGTTATGGCAAACAGTTTATATACATTGACATAAATATTGCTTACTTTTGAACAAAGAGATACACTTTTCTAGCAAAAGAAGTTAGTCTTCGTGGAAATACGTAATCCACTGATATCTTAGCGATCCTTTGGCGAAAGCGCTTTTTTCTTTCGCCATCCCTTTTAAAATACTCCCCTCTACCCTAATCCACTAGTATTTTTAGTGCCCCTTTGGCGAAAGCGCAAATATGCCTTTTGGACACTCACTCACCCTTATGCAATATAGGGGAAGGAGGCATTGACACTATATATGACCTTCTTACACCACCTTACACAATTCCCCTAATACACACACACCCCATCAGTGCCTTGCTGACACCTTGACCACACTCAATATACGTCACTGATAAATAGTTCTACTTTTCTTTGTGTGTATTCATTTCAACACCGGAGTTAAGTTAAGAAAAAGTTGAAATAAGGATTACTACACTTGGGTTGAAGTTACCTACTTTTACATTACGACCGTATTGCAGTTCGTTTAAGAATTGCTATACTAATTTCAAGTTTATTTGCTTTTCTCTCAAGCTAAGAAAGTTCTTGTTTCAAACATTACAATACTTAGTTTACTCGTATTTAGCATTGAAAGAAGTATAGATGTGCGTATTGTTTTAAGAATAACATGCCTTTTGGATGGACTCTACTTGCTCTTGCGGATATACAAGACTAGGCTATCTTTCACTGAAGACTATTACTCTTGACTCTAGTATAGCTTTTTTTCAGTGTATATCTCACGGAACCCTCTAAGCGCGAGTCGAACTTGCACTCAACCGTTTTTTTTTATTTCATACAATCACGGCAACGCCCATCAATTAAATTATTTCTGTCAAATACCGTATGTACTTATTTTCGGCATCGATGCCTCTGGTAACAGACCAACAGTCCCTGCCTTACTTATTACATTACAAGTTGTTTAGAATGGCCACCATGAACTTCTTGGCAGTAATAAAGTCCGTTTTGGAACTCTGCCAAGAAGTAACATCTGAGAAAAGACCTTTAAAATGAGGTACCACACGGCATAGGGTTGCATTTAAAATTTTTGACCTCAACTCCCTAGCGTAACCCCTCAAGAGGATTGAAAAAGTCAAATTACATAAAAAAGTAGATTTATTAACCAATAAGATAATACTAAAATTTGGTGTCTCTATCTTTATTAATAATAAAGATATTTGCCCATGCTAAGACTTTTCAGACACCCTGTATGGTATTTTCGTATTTCGCACTTTCAAATAACACAATAAATATTTGTATTTTATTTTCACATCGAATCCTAATTTTATTTCCAACTAGGTTAGAGCCGTCTCTGGAATTACCCCCGTTTGCAAAGCTTTACTTATAACACATAGGACACTAAAATGTGAAAAATTACTATTATCAAACACCTTCGTCGGCACACCACATGGTTTTTGGCAGGACAACTACGAATACATCTTATTTTTTATCTCGCTCTTGCTCGCTGTCTTTGTCCCTCTTTCTGTTGTTGGAAACCTGACCGTAGTGCCGTATAGAATATCTTTTAACTACGACCGTACCCACCTTATTAGGGAGAATTTGCAAGAAGAAATTGCGGATACGCTAATTAATGAACGATAAAATTTAGAGTGGTATTTTTTAGTCAGAGTTTTCACCTCATTTGCTAAATGTTTGTTGTTGTTTTTTTTATAAATCATGTACTAAAAACACCACATTAAATTTTATCGTTTTTGGCTTAACGTTGCTAGTTGCAAAATCACACTATGAGATATTTTGGTTTAGCCGTCGTTCGTAGTTCGGCGATCCAAACTGCGAACAGCGTAGCGTCCTCTTCAGGCGATTGGCTAGGGAGAATGTTTTAGTTTCGTCTTTGCCCTCATTACCGCATTATTTGGCATCTTTGTCAATTTTGTCGTCAATTTCTACCCCCGTTAAACATCAGCTGTTTGCAGGTGGCTTCATTAATTTGAGTCGCAAATACTTCTCATTTTCCTTTTAAATTAGTTCCCAGTTTTTCACAAAAAACTCTTTATTTTTCTGTGGTTTTTTAATAGTGCTCATACCGTGGATTATTTTAAGCATTGCATTTAATTAGTTAGTGGAATGTTTTTTTCATTACTGGTAATACCTACGGTTTAGTTAGCATTGTGTAGTGTAAGTTTAATGTAAACATCTTTTTATAATAAGGGAAGTGAATTTTAGAGAGATTTTACTTTAAAAGTAAAAAAACATAAGTTGTCAATTTTTAATAGTAGTGACAAATATCGTGGATTCTTTTAAATTTTGTGTTTAATGCATTATTGGGACTTTTTTTAGTGTAGTCAGACGTTAGTTCCTTGAATTAAATTAATGGCTGTACTGTGTTGTCAATGTTTTTTTGGTACCTATATTGGTATTTTCAAAAGAAGTGCATTTTAAAGAGATTATACTACAAAGGTAATAATAATATTATTTCTTATGCTAGCTTGTTACATCAAAAAATATTGACAGAATTGGCAACTTACTCCGTATCATGTGTTTCTTGCCAATGACGGGTACCGCTGGTTTGAAAAAATTTAAGGGGCCATTACCAGCTTATTTTTGCGATGCGCCATTTATGACTATTTTTCTTCAATCTGAATTCATATCAGGAATTACCCGTTTCAATATATGCAGTGAATTTCATAACACCCTGTATATAACTACTCAGTTCATTGTTTAATATAGTTAGTTCGAATTTACTAGATTATTTGATCACAAGACTAGAATTTAGGTCTCGAAACTAATTTTATTGATCAGATTAGGTCTTAGGCAGAATATGTACCACATTAGTGATATTTTTTATATATTTTATAAATAAAAGTCACTGATAGTGCACAGACAATTTAGGATTCGTTTTATTTTTGTATTTTAAAGCGCAGTGACTTTTATTATTTCTAAAATGTTGATTTTTCCTTAACAGTAGAGTGGCGTAACATCTAACTAATAGATCATATACCATCCGGCAAGTACTAAACTTTTAAAAGATCTTGTTTTGCTAAGTGGGAAAATGATGTTTGTGTGATGGTCAATTTACAGATGTTTTAAATCATCGATTATTTTATTCTAGTCTTAACAGACAGACAGACCATTATTTTCTTATTAACAAAGCTTGACAAAATCAACATATTATTTTTAGACTCGGTATTTCTCATGACCCGAGCGTCCATAAAACCTGACATTGACTGTGTGTTTATAAATTATTTTAAAAAGAGTAGAACTTGAATTTAGTAAAACATATCTATGAGTTTTAATTTTAATTTGATCCCTCCTTATTTTTCCTTAAATGTTACATCTCATTTTTGTGGGCTTTGCTGTCTCGTCTCTTAAGGCGGCATTCTCCACGTGGCGTCCACGTTGGCCAACTCAATTTCATTTTGATATGGTTTTCGGCTTTAAAATTTTTAAACATTATCGGCCATATTCTCCAACGCTAGTCCGGTCTAATTTGACAACCAAAAGTTTTAAACTGACAAGTGTAAGAATAAGACATAGTTTTATACTATGAATCTGTTTCTGAGCTTTTTCGCAAAATTTGTAAAGAAAGGGCAATTTTAGTGCGTCATTTTGACAATAATAGAATTAAATTGAACACACTAGCCCGTTCCAAAATGAAAATCATTTGCAAACCATGCAAATCACTGAAATATCACAATTCATAAGTTTTGAATGATGACTTATTATCTTATTAACAATGACAGGAAGAAAATCTATCAAAATATAACTGATCAACTATAAGATCTCAATTTAAGCCAGTAGGTACTAAATAAAACCTTCTTAGTGAATCTGAACGTTAAAGTATATTAAGTATAGATTCACATCGTGCAAGGAATTTTCAGTCAATTATTTAAAGTTTCAACGTGAATAATTATTTCATTCAGAAGATTAATATGTTAAAATATTTATGGTGGCATTTTTTTCTGTCACTAGAACCTCAATATTATTTGTAAATGTTGTTTTCCTAAAATAAATGATAAAATATCTTGAAACTTTTATTAATACGCTAAACAATACCTATAGAATATGAATGAATCTGCAGTTAATATTGTCACAATATTCATATAAAAGAAAAATTAAGCAAAACATTGTACTGAAATGAAATTAAGTTGGCCAGCGTGGACGGCACGTGGAGACTCCAGTGGCGTAATGTGCGTCTGAATATTCCTTCCTTTAAAGATAATATGTATTTAGTAAATTGTTATTACATAGCACAGTGCGTGGCTAAATGAGCAACGCATAAGGTCATTTTTTTTTAATTCTTAAAATTTATTACCAGTAAAGTGGCGTAACATCCAACTAATAGATATTTTTACTGTGAATCTGCCATAATCATATAAACATTATTTAAGTATCTGCATCACAAGTCATTTTTACAAGCTAACCTCGTCGTTTCTAAGAAAACGACGGTTTCAAAATGTTGACATACCCAAAACAGTTTGGAGCAATGAACTCTTTCCACATCCAACCGGTCCAATGATTCCCAGCAACTCTCCTCTATTCACTCCTAAACTCACATTTTCTAAAGCGTTATCTGACAATCTGGCGTTCCACTTGACCGTTAGGTCTTGTAGATCAAGTAAATATTTATTCGCTGTGTATTCGCCCATATTGTGTAATGCGACTGGCGACTCGTACTCGTCGTTCAGCATAAATTCTTCCAAACGTTTAATCGCCACTATCAATTCTGCAATTTCTGAAATTCCACGGACGAACATTTGTGTCATAGTTTGAGATAAAATGGCGAGATAGGACATTATCACGAACACCTACAAAAAGAAAGAAGAACGGCGAAGGTAATCAAATGTTCATTATTGTTAAATGAAACTGACTTATTACAATATTATTATTGTTGGTCTAACAGTGTTGAAGCCATAGACCTTCAGCAAGAGAATACGCAGCCGCTCAACAAGAGGAGACGCAGTCTTTTGTTTGCTTCATACATTGTGCGTGTGTAGGACAAAGACCAACCGCCATAATTCCGTCTCGGCGCGCTACTGTAATGGCTTTTCTGTATTCTGTATTCCACCAAGCAAGAATCCATTTTTCCACACAGTTGGCACTGACGCATCATTCGGCAAAGTTTAAGGATAAAGTTCTGTCAGAAATAACCAAAAATCACGTAAAATATCACTGCCTACGTATATTCTGACCTGTCTGCAACGTAACACACAAAATTGCGCAGACTATATCAATGAATCAGACGACGCCACGTGAAGTGACGATGCCACTCCCGCTCTAAATTTCGCACCATGCAATGGAAAAAAAAACAATACTAAACACGAAAAATATATTGGTATATTCTATTAATCCTTAGTGATATGCTTTAGCCTGTCGTATTTATGATTGTTCATAGGTATTATCCTACAGTAATTATGATGTTTTAGTAGAGCCTATCAAGCTGCAAAAGTGCTACATAACTGAAAGCCAACAGCTGGCAACAGCCGTTGTCAAAAGGTAGGCGGGGGACCATATAGTTCGCGGGGATATAAATAACTTGGTAATCCCTGATTGCTCGAAAACGTAAATAATGATATCTGTACATGATTCTAAATCAATGATCGTCTCAAGAGGATGCAAGAACAGCTGTCAGCGAAACGACAGGTAAAATTGCACATTTGTAATTGGTTTTATAATTTTGAACCGGTTGGTGTATATTTATTTCCTTTTACTTTAGCAGACCTCCCCATACAGCACAAATTTAATGATCCCCACAACACCGACGTCCTATTTAGATCCACAACATCCCAGGTGGAATGATCTCTAAGACATCCCTCGGTCGTTAGTGCACATTTGTCCCAAAGTGCGACATCTTACCCAACTAGCATTTTGGCGACGATAACCACATAATACACCAAAATTAACGTTGCACTTGGTGTAGATGTTGGTCATTTATGAAACGACGCCCTGTAAGCCACCGGACAACGTCGTCTTAACGCTGAGTATGACTTCAGTTAAACTACGATGTTGTTACAACGTTTACCCAACCGACTACAAGTAGTAAATATTTTGAGAATGGGAATAACGTTGTAAAAACGTTTAAGAGACAACTTTAGTTATGTTTAACGTTTTCCCGACGGGGAGCCGACATTGTAAGATTTAACTACGCAGGGGAAAATTTTTCGGTTAAAATAGAAACGTTTTTGCGTGGTTATTTTTGCGACTAACCTTTTTTAAATATTTACTAGAGATGGTGATATTTAAATAATAATATTATACCTAAATTGTTTTATTTATTTTTGTGACAACAAGGATACGTACTGTTGGCTAAATTGGCTCATAGATATTATCTAGTAAAGAAAAGAATTTGAATGATCCTCACCTAACCTAAAAAAAAATCGCAAATTACACGAAAATGAAACGAGCATTTAAATACACTGCCTCCTATTACAGGCAAAAAAAAAAAATATGTCGTGAGGAAACTTCACAGGCAAAAACCTACATGAAGACTGACGGTGTGGAGAGCTTAAGTTTCAATTCTCTAGGAACAAATGTCAACCTGAATACAGAGATATCAAAGAAAGTAACTAATTTTCCAGAGGAACAGTTTATAAAGGATAAACGACTACACCATGAGGAACAGCTTATTGGACCGAGGGAAGAAGTCAATAATGAAGAAGAGATCGATCTAGAGGAAGAGATTACCCAGGAGGAAGAGATCAGTGAAGGTGAGGAAAAGCCACCAGATTCGCAAACTATGGAAGATACATTAGGTTCTAAAATACGGGAATTTTTACCTAATTGGGTGCTAGAATATCAGATACCTCATGTTGCAGTTAATGCACTGCTGAAAAATTTGATATCCTGTGGGGTATCAGGATTACCTAAAGACAGTAGAACATTAATAGGTACCCCTAAAACAGTACATATTGAAAAAATGGGTAACGGATACTTTTGGTACCATGGATTGGAGAATTGCTTATCCGGCATTGAAAATTATATTGGCAAAGATGAGTTAAACACTCTTAATTTAAGCTTTAATATAGATGGATTACCCATTGCAAATAGTTCTAAAAATCAGTTTTGGCCAATATTAGTCAATCTGATAAACGTTAAACAATTCCCTCCACAAATAGTAGCAATATTTTCTGGGGACAGTAAGCCTCCATCTGTGGAAGAGTATTTACAAAAATTTGTTGATGAACTTCAGAAGCTCTTGGAGTCTGGTGTTCAAATCAACAATAAAAAATTTTCAATAAAAATTGATAATTTTATCTGTGACACTCCAGCCCGCAGCTTTATTAAATGTAAGTATGACCGAACAGGCCAATTTACTTGAGTTGTGCAGTTTTTGTTTTAAAATCGTTCAGGTACTACCAAGAATACTACTTTTAATATTGTTTTTAGGTGTGGTATCTTTTAATGCCTATCACAGTTGCTTGAGATGTACTGTAGTAGGTACGTACTATAACCAGCAAAAAAGGATGAGTTTTCCTCAAGTAGACTGCCCACTAAGATCTGACAAAGACTTTAGAGCAAAAACTGATGCCAATCATCACCAAAAGAATCAAGAGGACTTTATTATTTCCCCTTTGGAACGTCTTCCCATAGATATGATTCGGGACATCATAATTGCGGATTCCTTACACTTAATACATTTAGGAGTGACCAAAAAATGTCTTAATTATTGGGTACATGGCTGTAAAGATCATAAAGTTAAATTTTTCAACCACCAAATTAATGCTATTTCTTTATGGCTAGAGACGTCAAATGAAAGAATTCCTAGTGAAATTCATCGATCAGTAAGAAGCTTAAGTTGTCTTGCTTTTTGGAAAGGTGTTGAGTACAGAACCTTTCTATACTATCTAGGACCAGTCATTCTAAAAGAAAATTTGCCCAGTGAGCTTTACAATCACTTTCTATTACTGTTTTGTGCGGTTTTTCTATGCTCAAGTTCATGTTTTACTACAAAACTTGACCTAGCTGAAAAAATGTTTAAAGACTATATTGAAGGTTTTATTAATATTTATGGTGTACATGCAATTAGCAGTAATATTCACAATCTTTGTCATGTAGTAGAAGATGTTAGACGGTTTGGACCACTAGAAAAGCTAAGTTCTTACCCATTTGAAAACAAATTGGGCATGATAAAAAATCGCCTAAAAAGTGGATATAGACCATTAGCACAAATATCTAAGCGAGAACTGGAATTAAAAAATCATCCAGTATATACACATTCAAATGAACAATTTTCTTTAAAATATGAAATTTTAGACCCACACCAAATACCAACAGGTGTTAATTTAGCATATAAAAAAGTGTTACTGAAAAATGGAATATGTTTTGCAACCAACGTGAAAGATCAATGGATGCTTACTAAAAACAATGAAATACTTAGAATACATTGTGTCTTTAAAGCCAACAATGAGTTAATGTTTTACGGGTCTAAAATAAAAAAATTGTGTAATTTCTTTGACTATCCATTCCCTTCTTCTAATATAAATATATATTTTTGTAAGGAAACTTTTAGTGAATACATTACTATAAAAGAACAGGGAATAAAGTGCAAATTAGTTAGCATGGATTATAAAAATCAAATAGTTTTTCTACCACTTGTTCATACTTTTGACATATTTAATAAATAAAAATTGTTGACTTGTGATGTTGCTAAACATTGTTAGGTAGACAAAGTTGTTTGTAGTCAGAATGATTATCTGTTGCCTTACTTTAAAGTTGCATTAAAAAATTGTTTAAGTACCTATTATTCACCAGAAGCACATATTTTTATAAATAAAAAGAATTTTTTTAAATTTTTTTTATTAAAACCTATCCTGTCAAACCACAATTTATATGAACCTTTAGCTAGGTAAAAAAAACTTCTACAGAAACAATTAACTTGTTTAATTCTTATATTTTAACAAACCTATTCCAATGAAACAGTTCCATTGTTCTTAAAATACATAATAAACAGTAAGAGTCAACAAATTTGTCTTTTTTAACAGCACACAAATTAAAACAAAGGTAAATGTTGACTAACTAAAAAATATTAATGCTGTTCCTGCTTTAAAAGCTCACCATTCTCCACTACATGAAAAACCTCATATGCCACATTATCATAATCCACAGAATTGGCAGTTTCCTCATTGTCTTGTGGCTCTTGGTTTTTTGTCACATCATTTAAATTTTCTTCATCATCTCTTACTTCCTGGGTTTCTGACAGGGCCTTAACTTTTTTGTTCACCTTTAAGCGCGTGTTACTATGTTTAAGTATACAATCACGAAAGAAAGTATCCCTTGCTGGGTACGTAAATGAATTGTCAGATTTGAACACTACATTATAAAATATGTCCAAAATCCCAGTTAACCTGTTGAAGGCTTTTTTCTCCAGGCTTCTACTCATACCTGTCCATGAGTATTTAGTGAGTAGCTGTTTCGTAAACATAATGCCTGCCAACTTGTAGCAAGCTGTTTTATATGGCAGTGCTGATCCGATACATCTGGTTAGGTGGGTGAAAACTTTTTTCTTATAGGACTTGTCCTCCAGATCTTTCTCCAGCTTTTCTAAGGCAGGTACCACATCAACTGGAAATATTTGCAACTCATTCTCAGTAACAGTCAAGCAATACTCTGTTTTCTTCAATATAACATCAAGATTGTTAAGACGCACAGAGATATCAGCATACTTCTCCACTATTTTTTCCAAAATTTTTTCTTCACCTAAAACAAGAAAAAATGTAATTATTGCCTATATAAATTTGTGATAAATTATTAAAATTTAACTCTTGTATAGTGGTTGAGTCATAGTTTAAAAACTTACATTCCTTTAAGTCTTTAGATATCTTATCAACTTTAGATTCCAGTATGGTTAGCTTTTCCAGCACTGTATCAGAGTCATCAACAAGCGTATTTTCATCAATTTCGCTGATAATAGTGTCAGAGCTTGCTGATCCAGTTCTAGAGGTTAGCGTTTCAGGGCCTCCAGGTGTACGTTGATGTTCTGTTAGTTTATCTGTCTTCTGCTTATTAAAGTTAAAATCATAAGCAGGAAATCCAGATATATTCTTTTTAAGGACATTTGTTCTTTTGTTAAAAGTAGACAGAGATTTTGCAGGGACTATTTTTCCTTTTTCTTCGTCATCTGTGCTGTTGTTATAGTCAGATGAACTGTCCTCAACTGCACATATTTGGTCTGCCTGGGCAGAAGCGTGCATGTAAAGAAGTATATTGCTGGCTTTTACCAAACATTCATACTTTTTCCATGTCTTTTTATCTGGTATACTATTAGCATTGGACTGCTGTTGCCGGACTTGCCTCTTTGTAGGGGGCCAGTATACGGTTCCATTTTCTTCCCACTGGTGGGGTATCGGTTCTACCTCTTGCGTGCTTTTTATATATACAACTTTAAAATGGTCAGCCATAATTTTCTTCTCGGGTTTCAAAAAATATTTCGACGTAAAATTAGTAAAATAAAATACAGAATTTTATATAGATGGCACATGACATTAATGGCAACTGACAGCTGAATGACACGGAGAGGTGCGTTCGAAAATGAGGAGTGGAGTATGTTCGCTAGTTACACTGCGCGTTTAATCTTTGGTCGGAGAAATAACTCCAGTCGCGCTTCGGTTAGTAAGTTAGTTGTCTTGCAGACTAACGTTGAAAGTTAGTATATTTCTTAGTTACCTGTTATCTAAAGTCGCGTTGATGCCTATTATACTCCTACGCCATGTTTAAAGTGTAATTTTCTTTAGAAACATGGTCGGCCATTAAAATTTTGGACGTAAACAAACATAAACAAAGCATTTAAAAGCCTTATTTTAGTTTTCTAGAAACAATTCATATATATCCCGTTTAGTTTGCTTTTGAATCAATATCAGCTCCAAATATTGCTTATCTAAATAAAAAAAAAAGTTTTTTTTTATTTGTGCGTTTTAAGAAATTCTCAACGGATTAAAGGCGCGCGTGTTTTTTGGCTTAAAGCAATAGTATATTTGACAGTAAAGTGAAATGCGTTGCTAATTTCGGTTTTAAAATCGTTATTTTTCGACAATATTGATAGGGTATCTTGAGTATAAGAATAAGACATTTTGATATTAATATGCGGTCTCAGAAAGTTTTCTCTAAGAGTTCATTTTGGCTATCAGTAATTATTTAGTTAAAAAATTTACTATTTTCTAGACACCATTGAAAGCAAACTGTCATCGCCCGTGAGAGGGCGCAGGTGTGTCGTTGTTCTTAAGTAAATTCGACAACGTTTAGAAAACGACCAACTGCTACCTACAGTTAAAACTTGAACGTTTTAAAAACTCAAAAATGATTGACCAAATTGGTGCAAAACAGGGTCGTGACAACGTTATGTTAAGGTCGGACACGCAACTTATGTGTAGTTGCGCAACTTTTTTAAACAGGTTGCCGCAACGTTAATTTGCTACTTGGGTATGGACGTAACGCAGTTAAAAAAACAAGAAAATTTACATTTGTCGCGGTATCAAAACAAACTGTACACACTGGAAAACTCGTTCCCATTCCAGGTATATTTTTTTTCTCGGGTATGTTGCTTTAGCACTTCTTAGTCCCCATAACATCAAACGGCTTTTTAATATAATATACAGGATATTTTACTTCTACAATGTTCACTTCACAATGTTCACACCAATAGAATATAAATATGCATTGACGGATATATAGGGTGTCCAAAAATACTTCTTTTAAATACGATAATAGATTTCTTCTGAAACATTGCATCGACTAGAAAATCCTCTGTTTTTAATAAACTATATACCACACAAACAGTCTAATTTATTGTCCACACTCACATAAGATCATGGTCCCTCCATTGCAAAAAAAAAGAAATATACCCAGAAAAATCCGTAAATACACTTAAAATGTGCAAAACTTTCCAAGCGAATTCTTCCAAACAAACTAAAACACGCGGATGGCGGCAGAAAGATCGCTTCCCTAGCTATTTGCCCGGTTTCTCGCGTAATGCGTGCCGTTGCCTGTAAGCGGTATCTGCGGTCATTGCGAAACGTGCTTCCAGGCCTAGGCCACAACGGCGACGCAAGAGAAATTGGTTGCGTTTCCGCAGTAATTTTTTTTCGTTTACGTAAGATTTCAAATAAATTATAAGAAATTAAATGGATATTTTTGAAAAATTATAGTATAATGTTAAAAATTATGCAATATTAATGTAAAAAAAAAATTGTTTCTTAGCTCCAAAAAGTTTAGTGAAGCGGTGCTTCCCCCGCGTCCATGGACCGCACGCCCCTGGTGTACAATACACAAACACAAAGAACTATCACTTACGTATTACGTTATTAAGCATTATTTCTACTAGCTTAGTCTTTCAGCCTTTAAAAGAAGGGTTGAAAATCAAAACGCAAACATCCATCTCGGTGGCCGCCGAGCCTCTAATTTACTAACATATCCATTAACGCGATCGCACCAAAGTCATATGATTTACTATCACACTAATTGAGCACAACTACATATTAAAAATTAACCAATATTCTTTTATTACAGCAGGAAATTTTTTCAAAAAAAAATTATTCTATTTAAATACATACTATTATGCCAAGCCGAAGGGTTGTTGTCGTTGTTGATCTTTCCATTCCGCTACTGTGCCTCCGACCTCCCTGATTGATCCGCCGAACACGTGCGTCGTGCGTCAGCTGTTCAGTGTCATGCAAATATGGATGCATATTGACGAGTTTAATAATGCCATGGAAATTTTTGCTTTCTGTTACTTAATAGGGAATATGCATATAACCCAAATAAATCTGAAATATATTTTTTATATTCTCTACATAAATTAAATGTTCATGGCGGTTGCTGTTATCCATTTATTTTGGTCTTTATTAACAAAAAAAGGATTTAAAACTGCAAATTTTCGCGCGAATTTCGAAACTTGTAAAACGTGATCCCATTGGCTGTGTCGTTAAAACTGAACTTATGACTCGTCATGAGTACATGGCGAATTCCAGTGTTGTATAGTCATCGAAAACTCAATAAAAATGGCATTTAATGCGTAACTTATCCAATGAACTATCCCTGCACTTAAAGTAGAAGGTTCCTAAAATCTTATTCGTGTATACTTTAAGCCGAAATCGGTCCAGGAACCTTTCAATTTTGCAACAAATATTGGCATTTTTGACATATCATCTTAATAATTTCAAGTAAATAAACTGCAATTCTTTATTTTCATTGCAATTTTGGAAAATTCAAAAATTTTCATATTTTAGATATCCCCGATTCAAATAAACCTTTTTATTTATAACTTTGCCGAAAAAATAAGCGATTTTAATTAGTGGGAGGTATTCTTAGATAATTAATGGATAAAATAAACCCAAAAAGAATCACTAAATAGGGTAAATAGTGTGGAATAATGTAGGTTAAAAATAGGATTTGTCGGCAAAAATCAAGAAAATCCAATTTTTACCCCCTAAATACGCTCCTGGAGCGTATAATTTGGTATTCATTTTATAGTGTGATTATCCCTTTATAAGATAGTGTTGGGGAAAAATAGATAGGAAAAAAACAGAGTGATTCAAATGTACCGATGTCAAGGGCACAAAAAGTAAAAAAATATAAATTTAATCGGCGATTGATTCCTTCCTGATGAAGAAATTAAATAATATGGATATCACATACTTTGACGAGCTCTTTCCGTTGACGTATATGGGATTTTAATTTGAACCATTTTGACCCCACAAAAAATTAAAAACCGCCAAATATTTGGGTCAAAAATCTAAATTTCCAGTTTTTCCAAATATTTCCATTTTCCAGTGATTTTAGGTTTAGGTAAGTGTATTGCAAAAAAAGTATTTGAGATTTTAAAGTTTCCCTTATAAATCCGTTTTTCGATCTGACGTTTTGTTTTCGAGTTATTAGGTAGGTACCAAAGAGGGGTCTGAAAATGGCATTTTTCGACCTAAAAAAATTCAAAAGAATTACTTGCCATTTTCTGATCCTCACCAGTTGCAGTGGAGTTCTGAAGCTCCGGGCCCCCTACAACCTCCGAACATTTACATGGATTTAATTCACATTTGCGACCTGTAGCCGATTTCAACGGAAATCGCGGAAATTTCGACTTTGACGTTTAATAGCTCCGAAACGAAACATCTTGTGTAACTTATTTTTTTACCGAAGCTAGTTGAACTATTCCTCTATCAACCCAAAAAAATCGATTTCTCTCCCTCTGAGTGTTTTTGAGAAAATCAAACCTGTTCGACATACGGTTAAGCTTTACGTTAACATGTAGATTTTTGCTGATCTCCTGACGTCACTTTTCAAGGACAAATGTGGCTTCTTTTTAAATTGTAATAAATTATACCGCAAAGTAAACATTTTTGGTAGCTAAATTATCCTAGTAATTTCACTCAAAATATTTTTTTGGGTTTATAATGACTTCCTTAAACGATTTATGCAATAAAAAACATATGTGCATATTATTATTTGTGAAAGAAAAAGTTTTAAGGCCTTTTAATATTAACAAAATATCGTACGCGCTTCGTGATGTGCATTATAAATTAGTAGAACACTAAATTCCTGAGTGTTAAGTTGAAG
Organism: Philopedon plagiatum; assembly: GCA_963971165.1. Lineage (NCBI taxonomy): Eukaryota > Metazoa > Arthropoda > Insecta > Coleoptera > Curculionidae > Philopedon > Philopedon plagiatum. The sequence continues at coordinate 55,215,552 of OZ020193.1, read as the reverse complement.
TTAAGGTATTTATTTGTTGGTTTAAACAGCTATTCTCTGGATTATCTTATTCGTATTATAGGTAGTATTTTACCTTTTTAAGAGCAAGTATCAGCGGACCGCGTGGTCCGATTTGGGATTTCGCCACGGAAGAGCGTAATTCAGTGTTAATAAACAATCAGGCAACATCGCCATTCCAAGACGTGACGTCGCGCGCTGTATCGAGGGAGTGGGAGATGTGAGTTCTAATTCTAAAATATTCCCTTTATATAAATTATTGTTTCCTGGCGTTTCTGTAAGCAGTGGCGCGCCAAAAACTCATTTTTTTTAATAAATAGCATTTATGAAAATGGCCATATTATGTACTGTACCTATATTTTTATATGTATTTTAAAGAATTACGATGATGGTATTGGTTTTCCATTATTTTTGTTTACAACAAAGATCTGACCAGTAGGGCATGGAAGTGAAGGGTAGATTTGGAGATACTTAAAAAATGATTTTAGATATATTATAGCCATAAATGCGCACGTAATCGTATTCAATTAATTGAGATCAGAGGCACCAACGGGAAGCTTTGAATAAAGGTTAAAAATATTGAATAATATTAGATGAAAATTTGAAAAAAATATTATTTAGGGGCGGAAGGAGTATGACATTTTCAGAGTGTTACAGATACAATGTTTAAAAAACGTACTTTATTTCGACATTTGTATTAATATAAAAATTCAGATCTTTGGCTGAATGGAATTTAATTGGAAAAGTTCTTTTGGATGCATTGGATTCACCAACTCTGGGAATAGGCATAATAAAACGATGTTAGTTTTGGTAACATCTTTTCACGTCAAGACGTGTCATCCCGGATGATCTACAAAAAACAACGAAAATTAATTAGAAACATTTTATTTTAGGGGTCATCCATAAATTACGTCACAGAAATTTCAGCGTTTTTTGACCCCCTTCGTCCTTGTCACAAGTAATCACATTCATGTGGACCCTCCCCCCGTTGTGACGTCACTTATTTTGCAATTTTAAATTTATAACTTAATTAAAACAGCACTTCCAATATTATTATTGTTTTAAAATATTCTGAATAAAGTAACCATTTACGTTCTCAAACAATAGATATGTACTCAAAATCAATAGAAAAAAATATTCCTACATTGTTTTTTGCTGAAAACTGAACTGAACTGAAAAAGAAATTAATCATCCTATGTCCATGGACCGGAAGAACCTGGGATCATCTGAACTTTCAGTTTTAACAACCTGTAATACCGGCCGTAAATGGATAATCTCAGTGACGAAGTAAGATAATAGTATACCTATAGATACAGTGTCCGCCAAAAACTCTGCCCCATATAGGAAACTTTTTTTAAATTTAATTCAGGTCAAAGTTGACTTTGGCGTCAATTTTTGCTTGACCAAGAACCTTAAATGACATATATAAAGATAGTCACGTGATCCATGTTAACTGTCAAAAGTTACATTTTTAAAGAAAATGTCCTGAAAATGGTATTATTTGCTAAAATTTCGAAAAATGTCATAGGAAAAAGTTGTTTGGTTTCTCATCGAGATTCAATCTGTATTCTATATTCTGTATTCTGTTTTGTTCAAAAATTTTAACTTTTAATTTTTCACATATTTTTTTAATGTGAAAAAATTTGTTTCAATTTTTAAAGTTTATTCGTTATCATTAAGTTAAACGCCATATTGCAACGTTTATAAAGATAAGACATCCATTTTCCAAAATCTGCAGAGGTTTTATAGCACAAAAACAAATATTGTTTAAAATTCCCTGAGCGCTATTAGACAAGTACTTGATTTTTTAAGATCTATAGGGCTCATTATTAACCATATCAAGAGCAACAGTTAGAAAAGCATGTCATTCAGAGAATTTTAAAAGATAACTAATAAAAAACTTTCATTTTTTATTACAAGCATCGTTAAAATTAATTAAAAAGGACAATTTTAGTACGTACTTTCGACAATAATAGAACTAAATTCATTACAGCAACTCGTTTCAAGATAAAAATCATTTGGAAACCAAGCAAATCGCTGAAATATCATAATGATTCATAAGTTGTTAATGACGAGTTATTAACAATGACAGGACAAAAACCTGTCAAAACATAGCTGATCAACTATAAGATCTTAATTTAAACCAGTACTAAATCTTAAATTTTCTTAGGAATCTGAACGAAAAGTTTTAATAAAAAAAGGTTTTATTAGTTAGGTTCTAAAATCCTATAGATGATATGCTTGTCTAACTGTTGTATTTGATATAGTTAATAATAAGCTCTGTAGCACTTAAAAAATCAAGTAATAGTCCAATAGCGCTCAGGGAATTTTAAAAAATATTTAGTTTTGTGCTATAAAAACTCTGTAAACTTTAGAACATGTATACGGTATACTCATCTTTAGAAAAGTTGCAATATGGCGTTTAAACTTAATAATAACGAAATAAACCTTAAACATTCTGTTGGGGACACCCAACGTTATTTAATTTCTATAAGTAATTCTATTTTTTATTTCTACATAAATATTAACCAAGCACGTATAAAATCCCCTTCAAATAAAACAATCTTAAACTTGTCTACCTTGCTAATTTAACCGCCTAAAAATACGCAGTTATCGGCGAAACATAAAGACCCTTTCAGTAAAAATATCTAAATAAAATCTTTCTTTAATTTTGTCTTTCTAGAACCGGCCCCTTTGTTCGTCGAATATCAAAGGCTTATTTTCCTTTGAAATTCTCTTATCTTTTAGTTTTATTACCTTTTCGTTCTAAAAATATACTTCTAGCATATGCATAAAAAACTAGCAAGTATTGCTACCAACTTAAAACTCCCTGCCTCTTCACTTCGTTGTACCGAAGTATAAGAACAACCCCTTCGCGAATCAAAAGGTATCAGCTTGGATATCATTAGCACCGTATACAGACAAAGACAAGTAGAACCACTCGATGTCGGGCGTTTGATGATTCGAGATCTAAAGCGATTTGCCGACGCACCGGCTGGCGAGGTATTGCAACGAAATACGAGGTCTGCGCAGGCGGTAACGTTATCGTGGCAGGAAGCGCGTTAGCTACCAGGGTTATACCCAAAGTACATTCTTTCAATCGTAAAATAATAAACAAAAAATGTGCTGCTGAATTATACTCAAAATATAGAAAGTACAAGTACGTTATTATTACATTGAAGCCATTTTTAGCGTTCCGTGAAACGAAATACTTATGAAATCACTTCGATTTTCTCTGAAACTATTCGACGTAAAAATTTGAAATTTGACACAGAGATAGAGCGTGGTGGCCCAATTATAGACGTGTAGTATAAAAAGTTGAATTTTGATTCGGGGGTCAATTTTAGGGGGTAAACTGGGAAATGGAAAAAAAGATTTCAAGGGCATCGTGTAGGGTGTCAAATGAAAGCTTATTAAAGCACGAATGTAACAATACATTATGATGTATTGATGTAGTGCCGTCGGCGGCAGGTATCGCGGCAGATGGACGGAGATCAGGTGGCCGAGGTTTGCTCTGGTTAAGTGGGAGGTTGATTGCAGGGAACACTAAGTGAGCAAGTATAGCTTGCTCTTGATCGATTTTTTTTATGTTGTTTCTTTTCTTCCTTTATTACATTATTAAAAATCTTGAGATTAATTTTAATTGTTTTATTAGGTGAAGAAAACTATTTTGATTTTTTTTATAAAATTAATTAAATAATCCTGTTTCTACAATGTACTACTTAAAAAAACTACTTAGTATTAATTAATGAGAAATATTACGCATGATTGCCTATGTACATATTTAGAAGTTTCGCAAAATTTTACTCTTAGGATTTTGTTTAGACATTTTTTTAGTCTTGATATTCCTAATATCAAAGCGGAAAAATGGAAGTCCTGGACATATTTTAGTATAACACCCATCAACGGAACAGTATGTTATACGAGACATTTTAACACGACGACTACAAATAACAAAATAAACACAACTGATACAAATAACAAAATAAAAATCGAATATCTACGCTTTGCAAAATAATAGTTTTTAAAGAGCCACTGTGTAAAACGCACTGAAAATATTTCGTTTGCGATGACCAGCTTCGACCTGAGACACCGTATATCGTTATTATTGCCAAAACCAGCCAACAACCTGCTAGATGCGGCCCGAACGACGGCAGGTCGGATTAGACCTTGAGCGAGAGTGCTTCTACTTCTCTTTTGTCTGTATACGGTGTCATTAGTAAGCGTTATAGCCACTCAACCTGTAATTGGCCAAGGCTGGCCAAACCCTTCTCTGAAGGGATCGTACTTTTCATTCTAAATCGGCCGCGTCGGAGAGACGAGTCAGGTCTTCAGTCAACTCAAACTAAACCGGTTGTGCCGCAGGCACAGAAATAAAAGTCGGTCAGAAGTATGACCAAGTATCGCACAGTTAGGTGCAAAGTGTAGTGAGTTCGGGAAAAGATAGTCCGCTCTCATTTTCTGGGTTATTATACCCGCAGTTTCTAAGGCAAAAAGCCTATTTTCTGGGTTATTATAACCACTGTTTCTTAAGGCAAAACGCCTATATTCTAGGGGAAAAAGTCCCTTCTATTCGGGTTTTCAGAACCTTCTGTATTCGGGTAATTAAACCCACATTTCTACAGGCAGCGTCCTGATTCTCTTTCGAGCCAAGCAGTAAGAATTTTCGGCCTAAAAGCCAACCAAGGATAAATGATCCTTAACTCAGCTACATCGTAATAAACTTCGTTATAATAAAAACTCCGTCATATCAATACTACTTCGTTATAATAAATTCTATTGATTTTACTTCAAAAAGTAAGATCTCGAAATGTTATGAAGACATGAAATTTTGCACAATTGTCAAAGTTCATAGTTGTGTTATGTAAATATGTAAATAACTGTAAATATACAAAGTGTTTAGTGAAACTAACGTCTTTCAATGTCTACAAGTCGCAACTGCAGGAGATTGCGCAAATGAGATGATGCTAAACCAGCGATCTATGGAAATAGTATACAGTAAGGTGGCGGTAGGGTTAAAATAGAGCCTTATCCATCCATTTTTGGTCCCTCGAGCCGGATTATTCATCCAATTTTGGTTATTTCAAGCCAGAAAAGCCATTCATTTTAAGAAAAATACATAAACTTCATTTAAAGAAGAAGTAGAGACTTTCAAGTAAGTACAAAAGTAAAAACATTTCATTTAAACAAGTTCGTGACATCAAATTTCACAAAAACAATAAAGTGAAAAACTTTCTAATCATTCTGTCAGAGTGACAGCTGCCGTCAGAATATCACAGAATCTGTCAGAGTGACAATCAAATAAAAACAATAACTTCTCTTAACCACCGAATTTAGTTTGCCGTCGGAAGGTTTCAGTGTCGTTTAAATTTCAATTTCGGTTTAAAACCAGTGGTTTTCAAATCGTTAAATATAAAGCAAGTGTCTTTTCGGTTTTTTAGTAAACATTGTTTGTTTACAAATATATTTCAAGTGTGTTTATTCAAATTTAAATAATTTACACAGGTAAAAAGGCCATGCAAAAAATGAATACATTTTAAAAATAATAATCTTTTAATTTCATGTCATTTTTCTAATAAATATAAACAGTTCTGACTAGTTCATTTTTTGTTGGATCGTTACCTTGCGTACACAGTGTACCAAAAATTTGAATTGCTGATTTTTTAGAAAATAATTGTTTAAAATTTATAAAATGTTGTAGTCCAGTGTGTTTCAACATATTTATTTTGGCTTTGGATAATTTTTGTAGAACAGTTTAAATTGGTTTTGCAAGGTTAATTTAAACAGTTCATAATTACACTTACACAGTGTTCTGCAAAAGTATTCAAAAATTATATATTTGCTTTTTTAAAGGTACTATTTCAATTTTATTTTATGAAGTATACTTGGGCAGTAGATGCCAGGTAAGTTAATTTGTGGATTGTTAATTTGATATTTTTTATGATCTGTTTTTTGTAAAATATATAAGATTAGTGTTTTGTCATTGATCATATTTGATTTGATTTTTCTATATGGTGGTGTACAATTAGTAAGTACTATTTGTTGTTATTTTTGATTTTAATTTATAAAAACATATAGGGGTTTACTCTGACATTTAGCTACCTACCTACCTGGTTCAAAAAAGGTTTGTTTATTATACTGGCTGTCCCAAAAATAAAAATACTTACAATATTTAATACTTATTTTGTAAATAAATGTTTTCTGCATTTCTATTCAAAAACCATAATACCGGGTGTGATCAAAAAATAATAACATTTTTTGGATTTTCTTTTAAACCAATTTAAAATATTTTTATCATTCAAATATGGATTTAGACACTTTGAAAAATTCTCGCAAAGGTGCAAAAGCTTCGATCACTCGTGTCAAAAATTGGGTCGAATTAAATAAAGATAATCAAATCAATTTCAAACAATTTCAATTTCGAGAAGAAACCTTAAGAAGGGCTTTCGAAAAATACTCTGATTCTCAAGATGGCATAGAGAATTTAGACCCAAATGACACCGAAGACAGAGGTGATGTGGAGGAGCAATATTATTTGACTTTAACAACAATTGACGACTATGTACAGGAACATTCTACAACAGCCAATGCGCAGAGTAGGCCGCCTAGCCCAGTTCAGGTGCCAAGTATACCTAATGTCAAACTGCCAGATTTGAAAATATCGCCTTTTGATGGGGAAATCTCCGAATTTAAGTCTTTTATGGAATTATTTTCAGCATTAGTTATTAACCATTCAGGGTTAACGGACATTCAGAGATTTGCTTATTTGAAATCTGCATTGAAGGGCGAAGCATTAAAATTGATTGACTCATTGGAATTAATAGGGGACAATTTTCAAGTTGCGAATGAAATTTTAAAGAAAAGATATGAAAATTTAACTTGTGTAATTAATAGTTATTTGAATAATATTTTAGATATACCGCCTATTGCTAAATGTACGTCTGCAACATTACGAGATTTTATTGCAAATTTAAGAAAAAATATTGAAGCCCTTAAAAAATTTAAACTCGATGACAAAGATCTTTTTGAATATTTGTTAGCTTTCATGTTCGAAAAGAAATTAGATTTTGGCACTAGAAGAGCTTTCGAACTAGATCGTGACCTTGACGACCTACCCGCATTGGAAGAGTTTTTCGAATTCTTGGAAAAACGATGCATAGTGTATGAAAATTTGATGAGTAGCGACTCACGACCTCCACGACAAAGCGATAAGATCTCTCTGCATACGGGTCTTCAACCCAACGAACAAGTTGAAAATGAAATAATTTCTTTACATACGGGTCTTCAACCCAATAAACTAGTGCAAGTTAAAAATTGCGTATTTTGTAGCGTCACAGGACATAGGATTTATTCGTGTTTAAAGTTCTCACGACTTTCCAATATCAAAAAGAATAAATTTGTAAAAGTAAAACATTTGTGTTACAACTGTTTAGGTCGTCATAAAATTCAGGACTGTGAGTCCATACAAAAATGTAAAATTTGTTATGAAAAACATCACACTCTTTTACATCAAAAAGTAAAATTTAAGAATAATGTACAGGGTGTGCAAAATTCTCAAAACACAAAATTTCAAAACAATACTCAAATTCAAAATAATTCACCGTACATTTCATTAAACAATCGAAATTCTTTAAGAAACGTCAATAATTCCCAAAACTCGCAAAATTTCGTACCAAGAGATCAAAATCGTGGTTCTCAAAAATCTCAGTCTGCTAATCGGCAAGCAGCTCCGAATGCAAATAAGTCCATCTCACTCTCAGCGCTCTCGACTAAAGAATCGCACGTGCTCCTAGCAACAGCACAAGTTACTTTGTATTCAAAGCAAGGTAACCCCGTTAACGCAAAAGTTCTTTTGGATAGTGGAAGCCAAAGTTCTTTCATGGTACAAAATTTAGTAGATAAACTTCAGTGTTCCCCTTACCGAAAAGATTTAAATATTTCAGGCGTTTCTCAAAACAGTATCTTGTCAGATAAAATGGCAGATGTGTGCATTCATTCCAAAAAAGATAATAGTAAAAGATTTCTGGTTTCTTGCGTGCTGTTAGATAATATAACCTATAAACTTCCGCAGGCACCGATTCAAGCAAATAAATTGCAAATTCCAGAAGAAATCGCTGCAGACCTTGCTGATCCTAGCTTTTCTATTCCGTCAGATATTGACATGCTTCTCGGTGCAGATTTTTTCTATTCTGTTATGACTACAGGTGTCCATAGTTTGGGAAATGGATTTCCCACCTTACTCAATACCGATTTAGGCTGGATAATATCTGGCAACGTCCCTTCACAATGCATAGTTTCTGAAAACTCTAAAGTTTTTCAGCTTCGTACTCTAAACAGACGTCCAAAAAACGGACAAAATATTCAGTGGCGTGACAGGTCATTTAATTCTCCTTACCCTACGACGACCTCGGTATAGAAACCAATATCACGGAAGAATAATTCATTTTCTTCCCTCCTTATTCGGGTCATCAGAACCCTCCTTATTCGGGTCATCAGGACCCTCCTTATTCGGGTCATCAGAACCCTCCTTACTCGGGTCATCAGAACCCTCCTTACTCGGGTCATCAGAACTCTCCTTATTCGGGTCATCAGAACCCTCCTTACTCGGGTCATCAGAACCCTCCTTATTCGGGTCATCAGAACCCTCCTTAGTCGGGTCATCAGAACCCTCCTTCTCAGTCTGTTCATCAGTGACCATACCAGCTGATGGGCAATTTTCTCATAATACAGAATGGTTCAAATTCGAAAGTTGAATCTACAACTCAAATGGAGACCAATACCACCGGGAATTAAATTGAACTTCTTATGCGTGAGTGAGTAAGCTCAACCTTTTACAACTTTTTCCTTGATTTTGAAGCCAAAAGCCTTCAACAGGGGGGAGTATGTTGGGGACACCCAACGTTATTTAATTTCTATAATTCTATTTTTTATTTCTACATAAATATTAACCAAGCACGTATAAAATCTCCTTCAAATAAATCAATCTTAAACTTGTCTACCTTGCTAATTTAACCGCCTAAAAATACGGAGTTATCGGCGAAACATAAAGACCCTTTCAGTAAAAATATCTAAATAAAATCTTTCTTTAATTTTGTCTTTCTAGAACCGGCCCCTTTGTTCGTCGAATATCAAAGGCTTATTTTCCTTTGAAATTCTCTTATCTTTTAGTTTTATTACCTTTTCGTTCTAAAAATATACTTCTAGCATATGCATAAAAAACTAGCAAGTATGGCTACCAACTTAAAACTCCCTGCCTCTTCACTTCGTTGTACCGAAGTATAAGAACAACCCCTTCGCGAATCAAAAGGTATCAGCTTGGATATCATTAGTAAGCGTTATAGCCACTCAACCTGTAATTGGCCAAGGCTGGCCAAACCCTTCTCTGAAGGGATCGTACTTTTCATTCTAAATCGGCCGCGTCGGAGAGACGAGTCAGTTCTTCAGTCAACTCAAACTAAACCGGTTGTGCCGCAGGCACAGAAATAAAAGTCGGTCAGAAGTATGACCAAGTATCGCACAGTTAGGTGCAAAGTGTAGTGAGTTCGGGAAAAGATAGTCCGCTCTCATTTTCTGGGTTATTATACCCGCAGTTTCTAAGGCAAAAAGCCTATTTTCTGGGTTATTATAACCACTGTTTCTTAAGGCAAAACGCCTATATTCTAGGGGAAAAAGTCCCTGCTATTCGGGTTTTCAGAACCTTCTGTATTCGGGTAATTAAACCCACATTTCTACAGGCAGCGTCCTGATTCTCTTTCGAGCCAAGCAGTAAGAATTTTCGGCCTAAAAGCCAACCAAGGATAAATGATCCTTAACTCAGCTACGTCGTAATAAACTTCGTTATAATAAAAACTCCGTCATATCAATACTACTTCGTTATAATAAATTCTATTGATTTTACTTCAAAAAGTAAGATCTCGAAATGTTATGAAGACATGAAATTTTGCACAATTGTCAAAGTTCATAGTTGTGTTATGTAAATATGTAAATAACTGTAAATATACAAAGTGTTTAGTGAAACTAACGTCTTTCAATGTCTACAAGTCGCAACTGCAGGAGATTGCGCAAATGAGATGATGCTAAACCAGCGATCTATGGAAATAGTATACAGTAAGGTGGAGGTAGGGTTAAAATAGAGCCTTATCCATCCACATTCAAACAAATTTATGATGCTAAAATAAATATGTAAAAAATTAAAAGTTAAAATTTTTGAACAAAACTTTAATAATGGAATCTCGATGACAACCCACATTACTTTTTACTAAGATATTTTTCGAAATTTTTACATATAATCCCACTGTTAGGACATTTTTCGAAATTTTTACAAATAATCCCATTGTTAGGACATTTTTCGAAATTTTTACAAATAATACCATTTTTATGACATTTTCTTTAAAAATGTAACTTTTGACAGCTAACGTGGATCACGTGACTATCTTTATGTATGTCATTTTAGGTTCTTGGTCAAGCAAAAATTGTTGAAAAAGTCAAACTTGACCTTAACCAAATTTTAAAAAAGTTTCTCATATGGTGATCTTTCAGTGTATTGTGACCAAAGGCAAACAATTTTACACTTCAAAATATCATACTTATATAACCGTTAAAATACCGTGCCGACTAGAAAAGTAAAGTTATCGCCGTCGCGACGCCAAACACTAGTCTATGATTTCTTTTTCCCGTACCCGTTTCTGTCAACCCGACCACTTGACTTCTGCCCGGACTAGCACCTTTTTACTTTTAACTTACGCGACGGTCTTCACGTCACTGATGATAATGTTATACTGCCCTTTCCTTCCGACTTTTCGGCTTCTTATAGACAGAAAATGCAATAAATATTTCAATTTTTGAAATTTATTATGACAAATTTTCGAGAAAAACACCTGTGTACACATTCTTCAAAGGGAAACCGATTCCACGTGCCAAATTTATGAGACAGCGAATAGTTAATTACCATTGCGGGTGTCTCTGGTTTAAACTTGTTTACATATGTTGACCAATCAAATTTAGGAACGAAGCGTTAGTTTACTAGAGGGGACCGAGGTTATTTAAGCGCCCTAACGTATTAACTATTTAGTTGTTTTAATATTTTAGATTAAATGTGACGTCACGAAGCTCATGACTCCTCCCCCCCCCCCCCTTGTCACGTCTTGTCACACTTTGTGAACCCCTCCCTCTCCCTTTACGTGTGACGTAATTAATGGATGACCCCTTACAGTGGAAAAATTAAAATACCTACTCTACTAACAATCCGAAAGGGCTCAAAATTTTTAATTTGGCCTACTCAGCTCCGCGCACACGCGATGTGATACGGCGTTAGTGCCATCTGCTTCGGGTAGAGCGGCAGATGAACAGAGATCGGGTGGCCGTGGTTTATGACAGAAAAACAAATTGTGCAAGTATAGCTTGCGCTTGACCGATTTTTTTTACCTTTTATTACTATCATTATATGCTTCTCTTTGAATTTCCATATCGTCAAATTCCATTGATATTGAAGTTACTAATGCTAATGAGGTGTCAGCATAAGTATTTCTGAAATACGAATTTAATATTATTTTGAAATAATTTAACCTGGCAATAAAGAAAACCTTGTAAAAGTATTTTTTGGTTAGGATATATTGACATTTGAAACTATCGAAGAAGTATAAATACGAAGATTTGAAATAATCCTACCTTTAAGGTGTCCCATCAGTTAAATCATTTTCTTGTCCTCTATAATTCGTGGATATATGTTTTGGTGTGCTTGCCATCCTAAAAAAAATCAGGTCTAGAAAAAGAATCTTTTACATCAATAATTATTATGTACACACTTAGACATATCATAGCATTCTTCAGCGTTAACTACGGTGAAAGCAAATTCACCAGGAACAATTCTGTCACGAAAAACGCAATTAATAAATTGAAACATCAATAAAAGTTTATATTATCAAAATTAAATCCCTGTTGAAAAAAAATAAGCCCATTTTGTATTTGGCAGTACAAAAATCAGCAATAAGCTTTATGACAGCGTAACTAACAAATTATTTTGTTACATTCATGCACAGAACTTACCGTCTTTTCATTAAAATGCGCCTACTTTATCTTTTTGTAGATAAACACTTCCTTCTATTGACTTTCAATCGTTCATCTTTTCTACAGTCATTTTACACACACTGACACTGATACACAGGAAAGACTACTGTACATAAGTCGCTACAACGAGCCGCCTCTGCTCTCCGTTAGGATGAATTACCTTGACGAAGTCGATGTGCCCTCGATCAACCGGGGCGTTGCCAAATCGCTTTAGACAGTTGCGATTTTCGGTATTTTTTCTAAAAAACTCGGTGTGACGTTTTTTGCATTAAAACAAAGCTATACAATTAATTGAAATTATAGATAGTGGAGAAAATACTTTCAAAAATGACTGTATTACCATATTTTCTCAATTTGAACATTATTTGCCGTTTTGGAAAAAATAAAATTCTTTTTCGCAAAATTGAAGGCAATACAGTCATGTAGTATCCAATTTCGAAGCTAAATTCAAAATTTCATCAAATTCGGTTCAATAGTTTCCTCGTAATTTGGCGCCCCGTTTTTCCAATATGGAGGTCACTGAGAATACCTCTTAAAATTGAGAATTAGTAGGATTTCTTTCTTTAAAGGTAATGTAATAAAAATATTATTGCATCAAACTTATTACATAGAAATATTGTACGATCAATAAACTAATCGCCTTGGTATCTCTTAATTACACAGGACCACAAATGGGAACCGAAAAAAGTCCTTTGGCGAGATTGATATCCTATATGTATTTTGGTGCGCTGATTACGAACGAATCCGAGGTCCATATAACCCCAGCACATCACGTTCAAGGTCATTTGAAGGTCAAATGCATATATTACGGAAAAACAGAAAATCTGACCACGGATTCGGAAAGAGCGGGAAATTTTACGTCCAAATATGTAGTTTTTAGTTTTTCCAACATGACCCTCCAAGGTCATCTGGGGGTGAAATGACTCACCGATAGACCAAATTCCTATTTCCCATATACATCATCACCTTGAAAGTGACGTGCTGGGATTATATGGACCTCGGATTCGTAATCAGCGCGTCAAAAAACCTAAAGATACCTGACTAAGTTGTACGTAAAAGTCTGTAGTTGTGATGATGTACCTATATGGGAAATAAGAATTTGGTCTATCGGTGAGTCATTTCACCCCCAGATGACATTGGAGGGTCATGTTGGAAAAAATAAAAACTACATATTTGGACGTAAAATTTCCCGCTCTTTCCGAATCCGTGGTCAGATTTTCTGTTTTTCCGTAATATATGCATTTGACATTCAAATGACCTTGAACGTGATGTGCTGGGGTTATATGGACCTCGGATTCGTAATCAGCGCACCAAAATACATACATATACATCAATCTCGCCAAAGGACTTTTTTCGGTTCCCATTTGTGGTCCTGTGTTATTTTTATTTTACACTTTACTGGGTGTACAAAGTATAATATTTTTAACAGAAAAGTAAAAAATGTCTGTTCTTGTGGACTGTATCTTCATCTCTCTCATGCGCCACCAACCTCGAACTTCTTGACAGACAGGAAAGCGACGTTGCCGCAAGTTCTTAAATATAATGGGGCAATTCCCAACAAATATCGTTAAGAGACCTGGCAACATAACAACTGTTCTTTTGTTCTTTTATAGCCATGTGTTTTATTATCAGTGGTGTGCAGTGTTTAAAACATTTTTTTGAGGGGCGCTACCTACCTTATTATCCTGAAGCGCCACTTATAACTATTTTTCCCCAATGTAAATTAAAATCAGGATTTACCAGTTTCAATATATGCAGTGAATTTTATAACACCCTATATATACAGGGTGTCCCATAAGTCATGAATCAAACGAAGTGGGGTGATGGGGGAGGTCATTTGGAATCAGAATAATTATGTATGTTGTTATCCGATTATTGATGGTTTCAAAGTTATTTGATATTTTCCATTTTTACGTAAAACTGCTTTATGCCTCAACAAAAAGCTCAAGAAAAGGAAAGTGTGTGTTGTTCGGCTAATCTTTTTTTAGTGTAGTGTGTGTACACTACCGTCAATTGGGGTGACTTGATACGCCGGGGTGTCTTGATACGTTTTGACGCATTACTTTCTTAATATGTCTAAATTTGGACCCACCGTCGTAAACAGTTTATTTGTCTTTGATTATCGCGAGGGACTATGTGTGAGTGATTCCTACCCTTTTTGGCGCCACAAAACTAAAACACATGCCTCAGTACCGTTTTAAATCAAAACAAAACAACGTGGTGGTTCTGGTGGTCCGTAAACTTTGATGTGTAGCTAAGGTTCTGTACGTTCGATTTTCATGAAATTTGGTGGTAAGTTAGCTTATATATTAGTTAGCAATATCACAAAGTTTCAAAGTAAAAAAACAAAAATTGTTAATGTGGCAATAAAAATAACATATTTTGTTCCAGGATGGGGTGACTTGATACACATGTAAAATGCCAAGAAAATACAAAAAGGTGCTTGGGACCCGCAGATATGCATCGTTTTCAGGCTTTTCAAATTTCCTTTTAATGTTTTATAGTTATTTGTATTGTAAATTTTTCTTTACTGTATAAAGGGATAATCCCATTTTTATTTCAAATAAACGTCAATTTTTCATATGTTTTGCAGTAATAAGCCTTTTAATGTATTTTTCTTTAATTACACCTTGTTTAAAAAATTATTTTTGTGTATCAAGTCACCCATTACATCTTGTGAAATGATATTTATAAAGAAATAAACACGTGTATCAAGTCACCCCGACCCACGGGGTGACTTGATACACCAACTTTTTTTTTTCTCTTACAGAAACTAAAATTCATAACGTTATAGCACTTTGACTATATAAACTAGAGTTCGAGACTAAACTTTTAAGGGGTATATGAACATCCTAGGTCTATCCATTCGAAAAAAACAAGCAATTGAGTTTCAAGAATGTATCAAGTCACCCCAATTGACGTATTTTCAAAATAAAAGCATTTTCGTCAAATTTGCTACCATTTATCAAATAGAATGACTTATTTTCGAAACACTTTATGCTTTATTAAAACTTTTACTTGATTTTGAACGCCAATGGAAATTAATAAACAAAATAATAACTGTCCAATCATCACAAAAAATTGTCCATTCTTTGTAGATTCTAACAAGGTTTAACTGGCGGATTTATTATCAACATTTTTTTTGATGGAAATTATTTTGCAAATAAGTCATGTGTTTCTCGAAAGAAATTTTACAAATAATTTGGGTTTTATAAATACCTATTTATAATCATATGCGTTTATTCTGTGTTTGAGTTACCTGCAATACTACTTGTCATTGGATTGCATACAATTTGAATAATATTCTTGAATTTTCCTGGGCTTATCAGTCAATTGGTTTAGAATTAAAAAACTATTCTGTTGACGTTTCGGTTTATTTAACTTTTAAACCATCTTCAGAACCGTAATTATTTTTATACATATAGTTAAGTCAATTTAATTGGAAAATAGTAAAAACATACCTCACGGTCAGGAAAAAATAAGTAAAGTTACTGTTACTTTCTTATGAGCTTACTGTTACTGTAACTTACTTATGACCTTGTAAATAATTACGTAGGTCAGAACTTCCATCGGCTTGATTTACTTTCGGGTAAAAGTAAATGTAACCGATGCATGGTAACAAAGTAATTTTAAATATTTTATGCCCATCAAGGCTCAAAAACGCACAAGAGTGTCCTATTTAAGGACACCTGTCATAAAGAATAAAAATTATATTTTTCTTAACCTTTTAACTCAGGTTTAAAAATGCCACCACCCTTCGCTAGACAGTAGCCCAAGCGATCGAAAAATTTGGTTCTAACGTTGACAAAATTTTCAGGTTTAATACTTTGGGCAGCTTCCAGAATTTTAATTCTTAGTTCGTCGAACGTATTACCCCTCGTAAATTGATATTTATAAATTACTTCCTTCATAAAACCCCATAAAAAATCATTTGGCGACAAATCTGGGGAGCGAGGAGGCTATTTTATTTCCCCTGTCCTGTTATAATACGATCCTGAAAGTGTTGCTCGAGGAGCTCCCTCACTGGTCTCGCATGATGAGCAGGACATCCATCCTGCTGAAACCATATTTCCTGTAACTTAATGTCTGGTAAATTTTGAATAGTTGAAATAATTTGATTTTGGAGCAAATTGACATAAACATTGAAATTTAAATTTCCATGAATGAAAAAAGGTACTATAATACGGTCGCCCAAAATTCCTGCCCAAACATTTAATTTTTGCTTATACTGGGTACGCTCTACAACAGTTAAATGTAAATTTTGCTGAGACCAGTATCGTGTAACAGAATGATTGTGATGACCATGTAAGGGAAAGGAGCTTTCATCAGTGAAAAGAATATTTCTAATAAAATTTTCACTTTGATTAGCCCTTTCCATTATACTATTTCACAAAATTCCATTCTACGAAAATAATCTTCGGGCAAAAGTTCTTGCACTTTTTGTACTTGGTAACTTCGGTACCTATTTCTCCGTAAAATATCTCGTACTGTGGTTACAGGCATATCTACTTCCTCAGCAATGACAGTACTAGAGCAAGGCTCAAGTGTTTCGACAGCTCCACAAACAGCCACTTCCCTTTGTTCACGCTCATCATTATGTTCACGAGCAGCAGGTTCATTGATAATTTCGTTATTATTGCATTTCCTGCAATTTAGTAAACATGTCGACGATTCAGATTATCCCTGATAGTTTGTACCGCCGGGATTGGTCGACCCGAAAATGCAACAATAAATAAATTAACAATTTCATGAGCACAATGGCCTCTGTAAAACCATTTAATAATTTGTAAGCGTTCGTCTGGAGTAAATATAACAGGCATTTTTAAATAGACACTATCGTTACGCTCTTACTTTTGCACGGGCTAATAATAAAAAATGAAAGCAGAGCAGACGCAGAACACAGCAGAGCGGCAAATCAACGATGAATGTCAGTACGCGTTATTACAATCATACGCCGGGTTTTACATACATACCCTATGCACGGAAGAAAATCCGTTTTATCTGTATAGTATACTGCATGTTGTATTGTATACAAATGCAATGCAATGACAGGGACCACATATTGTACATATTGACATGTATCATATTATTAAGTAAATAAAACATTTGAAAGTAAAGTAGTTCAAATATGTTAGGTATAATTATACGTACAAAAAGATTTAAGAGAGAGAGAGAGAGAGAGAGAGAGATATGCATATATCGAATTTGTATTGGGGTCATTGGTTGACCTATTTGTATCAAGCGTGATACATGGTTGCATTCGGGAGTTAGATAGCGTTTAAAAAATATGCATAAATCGCTGTTCTGTGCTTAAAATTTTTGACTTGGTCTCGATGATGATATATTCACCTGAAAGCTTAAGAAAATGCTCTTAGAATGTACAATTTATTTTTGGGTATTATCAAGAATAAGTTCACTAAATAATAAATTAGATTCGATAATTTTCAGTTATGGCGAATTTCTAAGCTGATTCTCATAATAATTATCAAATGATACATTTGATCATAGATTGTGGTTCATGTGAAAAAGTTACATAACTCAGCATATGCAACACATCTTTTGACATATAATCATAACTTTAATGAAGATTTTAAAGTTAGAAATATTGAAAATAAAGGTGAAAAACTGTCCATGTTAGAATTCTTAGAAATTAACAAACTAAAAAAAAGCCAAATCTTAAATGACCTAGACACAGATAATTCACCATAATTAAACTTATTTTATTAATTTGTTTTATTAGTCGACAATTTTGTTATGAATATTAACAATAAGATTCACCTGAATAAAATTACCTCACAGTAAAATTATGTTAATCAGATAACCAATTTTAGGTACAAATTTAAGAACAATTCTCATTTGTAAGTTCGTTAGCCGCATTTGACGAAGTAGCAGCGCTACGAAACATGACATGCATTTTTTATATAAAAAAGTGAAAATCTTACACAGTTTTCTCTAAGTGTAGAAGAATATTTGTATAATATTGTTTGGCCACCCGGTACACAATTACAGCATGCCACTTCCTCTATAAGCCCAATATACCTCAATATTTCCACTCATGGCTAGTCTGTAAAAAATTGTTACAACTTTGGAAGTAAGAAAGCATTATTATGAAAAAGTGCTGAAACATTTATGCCTGTCAAGTTAGAATAAAAATTACAAACACGTCCCGGAATAAATCTTCAAGCATTGCTATAATGGCCTTAAAAACATCCCACAAAAACTTTTGCGTGGTTAGGGGAGCACTGAATTTTGTCAAGTTTGTAAATACTTTGTTAACACTCCTGTATAATGAAGCCAAACTGTTTCTAAGAAAATGGACTTACAACAGCCAATAAAAAATCATATTCGACAAAAAAAAACCTTTTAAATACAAAATAAAAATAAAAAGTTATAAGCGATAGAAATTTTTTTAAAAAATCCGGCGCCTCTGTTCGCTTGTTGATCGGTTTATTTTATATATACTAATAAACCATTAACATTTTCCCCAAACAGGAGAGCATATTTCACGTAATAGGTCCCTAATGATAAGGTAATGGCGGTTTTTCTATAACGCAATCCAAACTCATAGCATTCCTTTCAACTTTCCTTTCCTTCCTCTCTTCATAACCCAACACATAGAGATTTAAACGATTATTAAAATTAAAACAAGAAAAGAATATAATAACGGCGATCTAAACAATGTTGCCAGTTTTAGAGGGCTTCTTATAATGCGTAAGACATACTGGGGTGGCTAAAATCGGTATCGTATATTAAGTACATATACTGCTAAAGTCAAACTCCCCCTACTGGCAAGTCGTTTGAACTAAAGGTAACTGTTTTGCGATATTGTATCGATTTTATGAAGCCCCACAAAATCTTCTGAAAGTCGCTTGGTAGTATATATATGGCATGGTTGTGCTTAATACATTCTAATTTTTTAAGTAGCCCGAACCGGGTTTCTTAAAACCACTTTGGGCTTCCTAGCATCCGCTCATCCGCAGAACATGGTATTTTGGCTTCTTAAAGGTGGTTTATATGTATGTAGGTATGTAGGTAGGTAGATGAGCGAAACGTCAGGCAAATAATTTTGTTTTAATTTTTTACATAAAAAAACCTATACCCAAGAAAAAAACGAAAAAAAATATATAACATATATATATATATATATATATATATATATATATATATATATATATATATATATATATATATATATATATATATATATATATATATACCGTATAACGGGGTTAATTTAGACTTTTTTTGAACTTTTTTTTAAATATCAGAAAACTTAGCGAGGGAAAACTAGGAGTGGCTGTTGCCTTGAAAAGGACTAGGTTTAAGTAAGTGTCTTAATTGGTCAGAAAGGCCCCCCCTCTTCGGGTGGGCCCAAAAAAAATTTTTTTGTACCTGTCCAAAATTGCCCCTTAGACCGGGGATATTCTAGACTTCGTAAAAATATCGCATTATATAATATTTCCCCGCTCGTGGGGCTTTTTTGGACTCCTAAGGATCCCTTTTTTGTTATTTACTAACACTCAAATGTTATTTTTGAGCGCTAGTAAATAAAAAAAGTGAATAAAACTCAATTTAAAGATGATTCTTTATTAAATAAGAACAAATGAACCTAAACATATTAAATCCTATTTAAATAAACACAACTCAATAGGAACACATAAACCTAAACATAGGTATTAAGTCCTCTTTAAATAAACACAACTCAATAGGAACAAATAATAACAGGTACAAAAAACAAAAAAGTTCCCGTAAGTAGGTAAATTAAGATTAAGCTTCGCTAAACTTAAAAACTAGATATTTTCCGCTGTTGTACAGGGAGATTATCACTAATTTTAGGGTGTTTTCTGAGGGGGGCTTCATCATCACTAGAACTGACATATTCCGCATTGACAGACGGTTCTTTGAGAGTATTATATTGGTCGAACACAGGTAAATCATTAAAGCTTTCAGTTCCATCATCTGAACTTTCAACCAATTCGAAATCGCCCTCATTTTCAGCTGTCTAACTTACACTTTCTTTACGATTTCGTGTTTTTTTTAGTCTTCTTCCTCCTGATTCCAAGGACGTATTAGGTTCATTATTAGGGCGATAAAATTTTTGCTTTGCATTGACGGACTTCGGTACAGCTTTTTCCTTAGAAGTACTTGCAACATCATCTGCGCATATACTCTTCCCAGGCTCAACTGACCCTCTCTTTCGTCTCGTTTTTTCTCCTAGATTACCTTCGTTCGACCCTCGCATTTCTTTGAGACGGTCAACAACTGCATCAGAAATAAGCGAATGAGATTCTCCAATGTCTTCGCTCTCGGGAGGCAATCTGGTTTTTGGTTGCGAAGGATCAAATGGATACAGTCCTACAATAATGGGGCTATTTTGGACACAGGGGTTATTTTGGATTGTTCGTCCAAAATTACCCCTGTTAAGAAAAAAGGCCGTAAAATTTCTAAAAATAAAGCTACGGAAATATTCATTTGCAGAATTGTTACTTACACTCCTACCAATTACTCCACCACCATATATTTAATTTAATATATCCCTATACCTTTCCACAGGCGAAAGTTTGACGTTGTAATTTTCCGCCCGTTAACGACCACCCGAACTGAACTTCCACTACCCACCTAAAATACCTGTTCTGACTACGCATTTAAGAAGAAGCCGCTTCACTGATGTTATCTGACATTGAAATCGTCGCCGGCGACTCAATCGGAAGAATTCTTCTTAGCAGAGTTGCCATATTGTGACGCGTGGCATGATTTCCAAAATATCCCCGCTATACGGTATATATATATATATATATATATATATATATATATATATATATATATATATTCAGTTTTTAAAAGACCTATATGCTATAGATACTTATGAAAAAAATAAAATGTAGCTTTTGCCTGCAGAGGGTTCTCAAGATATCCACGTTTTAAAAAAGGTATTAAGGTTTGAATTTCGACATTCAGTTTTAAAATTTCTAACTTTGATTTAGAAACAAGAGCGAGAAACCATTATTTACATTTGAGAGCAATCAATGATTCCCAATTTATTTATAACTCAGCCAACTATGTGGCCCCCACCTACTTCTTGGAAATGGCTGTTGTCGGGCGTTTAGTTATGTGGCATATTTTCAGATTGATAAACTACACCAAAACAACGTAATAACTGTAAGTTAATATTCTGCAATGCTAAATACTATTGGCTAGCATATGACTAAGGATTAATGAGATATACCAAAGTAGCATTATTTCTAGTCATAATAAATTTTTAGTAATTTATTTCCATTGCATGATGATGAACTTTAGAATGAGAGTGGCAACGTCGCTTTACGTGCCATGACGTCGTCTGGTTCATTGATGAATCTGATGATTTAAGGCACAGTTTTGTGTGTGTATGTGCCAGACAGGTCGAAATATACGCGTGTAGTGAAATATTAAGTAATTTTTTGGTTTTTCTTAAAATAACTTTATCTATAAACTTTGAGAAATGGTGTATACGTCTTTTAAGAGGTTTGCTGGGTGGAATACAGAATACAAAAAAGCCATTAGGGTGGCGCGCGGAGTCGGAATTATAGCGGTCGTTCTTTGTCCTACACACGCACAATGTATGAAAAAAAAACAAAAAAGGTTTCTTATGAATAAACGGTTGCGTCTCCTGTTGCTGAAAGTCAATGATGTGAACTATACATATTCTTACCATGGAAGCAGTAACCGGCTGGTCCGTAAGGGCCACAGTAAGAAGAGTAGCAAATAGAGCTAACCTAGTTGTAAACATGGTGAAAGTCATGTACAAGCCTCTAAGAAACGATGACTTGATAATGATTTTCAGTTCTGCCTTTCTGGCAAGCCGAATAAGCTTGGCAAAAGGTTTTTCCCAAGCATACATTTTGATAACCTGAATTCCGGAAAGTATTTCGTTCATCAATCTAATCCTCTCGTCAGTTTTTAGTGCGGTTGCCTTTCGGTATCTTGCTGCCAGCTTTCCAATGTAGCCTAAAATATAACATAGACAGAAACATGAATTTTTTTAAAATAACTTTTAACAAAAAATTATAAAATATATCAAAATTTTAAATATACTTTTAATGAATGAATTTTATTATTCTTTAACTTGAACATTCTTCCATAAATACATACATACATACATACATACATATTATTTTAAACTACTCAGTTCTTTTAAGCACACACGCTTGTGACCCCAATACTCGTATTTCCTGTTTGCAGAGGCGTATTAAGTCAGACAGGCGTCCTAAGTCCGTCCAAAATTTTGCGCCAAATTCAGATTGCTGATCTTTTGACTTTCCTCGGTGGACGAAATATTTTATTCGTGAAAAAGCACCTCCCGAGATTTTTTCAGATCACGTTTGGGGGTCACTAGGTCACGAAAAACATGGTTTCCGATTTCCGTCTGTCTGCTGCTGTGAGGAACTCAAAGCTTTCAGTTAAAATTTAGATTTTGCATGTTGCAATACAATGTGAAAAAGTAAAAAAGTCTGTTTAGTTTTGCAATAACTCTAAAACGTTAGCTTCAAAGAAATGAATACGCAGCTAACGATTTTACGTGGAAAGTGAACTAAATTTTTATACAGGGTAATTTAAATATAATATATTTTCTCTCCGTTTGATTCCAATGGATTTTGCGTAGGTACGTGGCTTTTTTGTTCGCAAAGTCAGGTGCGTATTTTACCTTGTGTACAGGGCGAAAAAGAATTATATATAGAATATAGAATATTTTACTTTTCTCGTCGGAGGAGTTTTGGGGTTTATATATCACAAAAAAATGGTTTTTCATTTCCGACGATCGGTCTGTTGATGCGAAAACCTGATAAATACTTAAACAAACAATGCATATAAAGTAGGTTTTGTTCTGGCTAGAAACCGGCTACATCAATTTTTTATATATTTGTTGTTTTAACTAAAATACGATTTATTTCACAAAAATTGTATTTTCTCTACAGGTAAGACTTTTACCGTTAATATAAATTAAATCACTTTTCAAGCCGATAATACAGGGTGGGCAATCTAAAAAATTAATGTTGTTGCTTCTTGCTTTAATTAAGGCACTATAATATATTTACCAGAGGCAATTAATACTTATTCCGTAGTTACAGTTTGCATCAGTGTGTTATCATTAAAGAAGTTAAATGTACCATGATACTGGGTATTCAATTTTAAATAGACTTTTTTATTTTTGCTTTAATTCTGAAATGTAAGTATGAAAAAAGTGTTTAGATGTATCTAAATCTAGATTTTTCATACAATACATCGTAAAATAACTAAGAGAAAACTGTTTATTTTGCTACAACTCTAGCACAAGGAACATTATTTTAAATTAAAACTAATCCAAAGATTTTACGTGTAAAATGAAATTTTTTTATAGCATGGGAAATTTTATTTTGATTAATTGTTGTAATATCTTTAAACATGCTACAATTTGACTTGTTATTAGAACTGACCAGTGATGGGCAAATAACGGGTATATTGAAATTTGGGTAAATACCCAAGGTATGTACCCGATATATACCTGGTAGGTATATACCCAAGTATTGCATTTCTTGTAATTTTATGGTATTTTAACAATTATTGTAGTTCGATTCGGTCGATTAAAAACTAAAAATAATCTACAAAGATTTACCTTTATATACGCCATGAACAGAGAAAAAATTTGATAAATAGAAATGACAAATCAACAAAAATACAAATTTTAATTCTAAAAAATCCATAAGAATAACTGCATAAAACAATATATAATTTTTAACAAAATTAGCATTTTTATTAAAATTTTTGACGGCTTGTCGCTATAATGACGGCGCTGTTTCGTAAAAAAATAGTAATAATAAATACCTACAAATAATAATAAGTAAGTATCGGGAATAAACCCGGTATATATCCAATATTCCACAATGGGTATATACCTCCCGTCGATATATACCCGACCCTGTCGATGTATACCCGGTATATGCCCAAATTATATTTACCTACCCGTTTACCCGTTGGGTATTTACAAACCGCCCATCACTGGAACTGACCAGTTAATATAACTTACGTGCTACTGTTGACAAAAGACGAAATAGTGTTCATCATCAAATTTTATTATTATCTCGCGAGGGAAAATCCTTGCAAAGAATTTTGAAGATTTTCAGTAGGTACTGCTGAATTACAGTTATAAGAAAGTATATACTAGGTAGGAATTACTTTCTTTTATTTTTATTAACTTTTTTGATGTTTTTATTTTCAATTGCCTGTTTATTTTTTAAAATTGCGTCGCTGGCCTGGCCTCTAAAAGTCTTGCACCCTAAGCCCGGCCTTCCCAGGCTTGTGGGATAATAATACGCCCCTGCCTGTCTGCATAATGACTTTTCTAAATTGACCATGCACAAGCCCTAGTTTTAAGTTTTCCGCTTTTCAATTAAGAAGCAGTTACAATGAATCAACACCTGTGTTTGTTCAGGTTCGTGTAAATAATTATCACTGGCCAACAATTTTTTTTTGTGTAACATAAAGCTGAATAGCATAGTATAGTAGAATGAACCTATCTGAATACGCAAATGGCCAAAAAAAAGTTGTAACACGTAAGGTTTTCGTGTTACATTAAACAAACCACATGTAGAACGGTACCGTTTAAGATTGAGTGAAAAAATGATTTTACAAGTTTTTTAACCCTGTATATCGACTATATTTATAATTTATATTAATATCTAGGAAAAAAAGCAAACATGAAAAATATGTATTTCAAACACACGTAGGGGAAAGTGTTCCACAATCAGACAAAAAATGTATTTTGCTCTATATGTTGGTTAATTTATTGAACAAATCAGAACATGTTTTCACTAATACAAAAAAAGGCTAAACAAAACTTTTTACGGTAAAACATAAATCATAAATAAAAGAATAATACAAAAAAAATGTGTTCAAAAATAAACGGAAAACTGTCTGATTGTGTACATACCATGTTCCACATTCAGACACTGCATGTTCCACAATCAAACAAAAAATTTAGCAATGATTTAACGCACTTCTAAGGTTGAAAAATTTACTTCAAACTTAAAATATGATTGTTGCCGCTTTGTTGTTCCCACGTGTGATGGTTTTGGTAACACCATCTTAATTTTCTCTAAGCATACCAAAAAAATGTCTTCTATTGGGGGGTAAATGAAGCTGTTATCATACTTAACCGACTTTCGCAGAAATTTCAGTTCATATTCTTTATCTTTTTTAAATAATACTTCGGCTACGTAGTAATTTTTTTTCTTTTTGTGAACAAATTCAGTCAAAATAAAATCACCAACTTCCGGCTCTTGATTAAGCTTCTCTAGAAGTGGTGGTGGATCGATTTCTCCTACAAAATCAATATCATCATCAGAATTTTCAGTTCCTAGCATTGTCGCGTTTTCATTTTCTTCGTCTGTTCAGTCTTCATCCATTACTTTTCTGTTTACGGCATTTTTCTTGCGAACAGTTTTTCTTCTTTCTCGCTCCTTCTGTTTGGCTTCCAGAGTAAGCTTTTCTGGAGTGTCCATGGCGATAATACTTTTAGCTTTTTCTCTGTTGTTTCTCTTCACTTTTCGTTCTTCAGCTTTTGGGTATCCTTTAAATTCGTATGGACTTACATATATGTTTCTCTGCTTTGATTTTGTTTAGGAGTTGTATTACTGTGTTCCACAATCAGACAGTGTCCGATGGTGGAACCAACGTGCTGTCTGAAGGTGGAACATAAGCTACTATACAAAATTATATTTAACTGTGAACTTGATACATAACCTACCAAAATAAACTCGCTCATAAAATGTCGACAAAATAGCCCTAAAACTGATAAACAAATTGTTTTCAAAATGCTAGTTTCAAACGAAAAATGTAAGCATATAATATTGCATCAATAGTTGAAAAAATTTACCTAGACAAACGAATTTTTATTCAAAAATGCACAAATTTAAAAGAACACCGTTCAAGCTTTGTTTGCCGAAACTGCGTGTGTAACCCTACTATCTATACAAAAAACATCGATTCCGTGGCGGTAATTTTAAAGTTAGAGGCTTTGTCTGATTGTGGAACATGTCTGATTATGGAACACTTTCCCCTATCCTATTTTTCCCTTCTATGGGGGCTCACATCTTGTCTCTTCAAAAACCAACAGTAATCACCCATCATGACTTGATCCCATCGTCCTTGGTACCGAATTTCCATTGTCCGGATATCTTGATGGAACCTTTCACCCTGCTCGTCGCTGACAGCTCCTAAATTCTCAGGAAAAAATGATAAATGGGAATGGAGAAAGTGAATTTTAATGACATTCGGCAACCAAGCGATTTGTACGAGTCTAAAAGTTCATTAACTAGGTGTTCGTAATTTGCATCCATGTTGTTACCTAAAAATCCCCTCACTAACCTTACAAATGAGTTTCAAGCTCTATGTTCTTGCGTGGTGAGCTTTTCTATAAAATTACCATCGTCCAGCAATTTTCTAATTTGTGGCCCAATAAAAATTCCTTCTTTTAATTTGGCGTCACTTAACTGGGGAAAGACTTGTCTTAGGTATTTAAATCCGTCACCCTCTTTATTCATAGCCTTCACAAAGTTTTTCATCAGTCCAAGTTTAATGTGAAGAGGAGGCAAAAAGCACATTTTTTGGGTCTACAAGGGGCACATAGTTAATATTTTGAGATCCCGGTTGAAATTCACTCCTTTCCGGCCAAATTTTCGTTACATAATGTTCATTCACTGCACGACTGTCCCACAAACAAATAAAATAACAATAGTTTGTAAATCCTCCCTAAAGTCACACTAAAATTGCTATAAATTTTATATCCCCACATATCTGCCATTTGTACCGGTTGTAGTTTATTTTATCTAAAAGGATGCGCATATTTCATAGGTTTCTTTCATTGTCACTGAATGAGCAACTGGTATAGATGGTTTTAAATTTCCGTTATGTAATACACAGCTTTTAAACTATATTTCGATGAGTCTATGAACAAGCGCCACTCACAAGGAGAATGCTCGATATTGAGTTCCTGCAGTAAACCAGCGATATCAGTACACGCACATAACGAATTTTCCATTTTGTAAAATGCAGAAAACGTAGCTTTTCTTTTCCTAAAAGTCCTACTTTTTGTTTCTTTGGCTAGCAAGTTCCACTCCTTAAGACGGGAACCAAGAAGTTCTGACTGTTGCTGTGACAACACCAAATCACGTATTAAATCATTTAACTCACTTTGAACAATCAAATGTGGCTCGCCGGAACTGGGACCTGGAGTAAAAGTGGGGTTGGTACACTGTTCTTCGGAGCTGCCTGATGATGCGTTATTATTATTATCATTATCTCCCAAAACAATATCTTGCCAATCTAAAGGCGCAGTCGGTACTGGTAAGTCTGCATTATGAGGAACAGGTCTTTTGGCAGAAGGCAAATTCGGATATTCGTCCACTACACCAATGACATCATCATAAACAATCATTATGGCACACGCCGCGCCGTGTTATCAGGCTCGGCCAGCGCAGCGCCTCGCCTGACAATATTTACGACTAGTACCATAATGATTGTCACTATTTATTCCATAAATAATTGTTAAAGAAAATACTAGGATAATTTAATGAAATATTTTTTTCACTTTTCAATATAAGGCTAATTCTAGAAAAGTGGGAACATTTCACTATGCTCGCGATACAAAAACAAAATGACTCAAAAACACTTCGCCTGCTTCTAGAATGTCGAAAAATGCCTTAGGAATTAGGAGTCATCATAGCTGCGCTGAATTTCACGGAACAATATGTTTCTAAATCATTTTAAGAAGGCAGTTTCTATTTTTCGTCATTTCTCCGACGATATTTAGATTCACAATTTTTCGGAAAGAAAGCTTAACAGATAAATGGACAGAGCATTTTCCGAAAGGGGCTAAAGGCTATGGAAAATAATAAAATATATTAAGGTGTATATGCTTTAGAAACTGTCCAAAGTACGAAATATATGAAAAAATCTTAAAGTTAGTAAATTTTTTAGTGATTTATTAGTACACCTTCCAAGGTTTTTTTTATTGTGATTAGTAAATGGCTTTTTTAATAATGGGGTATACATTTTGTATTTTATAGTGCTTATAATTTTGTTACATTTACTACGGTTGTAATTAGAAATGCTAAAAATGTCAGCGTTGGCGAAATGATGTTCCATTAATGAAACACAAAATATTACAAATACCTAACTAAAAAAGAAAATTTAAACACGATTGCAACAGCTTATTTTGTAACATAATGTAACATACTTCTTGAAAAAGAATGTGTAAAATTAGTTTGGAAAGTAATATTTTGCTTGACACCTTCCTTCGTGAGTATTCTTGTGTGATATTATTCAAACTTAAACAAAATTAATAATTTTTTTTGCTTTGCCCCCCCCCCCCACGCCCAGAAAAAAAATAGCGACGCCCTTGGCTCGACCTTAGATACATGGCATATTTAAAATTACACATTCCGCATCATTTCGCCGACTCGCGTTATATTCGTCAATGTCGGCGAAATGACCGTCGGCGAAATGATGTCCGACTATTTTGTACCTAACAAACCTAACTAACTCAAAAGTGCCCACTTTTTTAGAATTAACCATAACTTAGGTATGACAATTTAAGAAACCGCCATTTTTGCGCGCCGTCAAGGGACGTCAGATGATATTTAAACCACGCGTCGCTGTTTCGTGTTAAGTTTTTAATCAATATTTTTTTACTCAGAATTTTTGACAGGCACGTGATTATTCTGTATCAATCGTTTTGGTTAGAACAATTAGCCACGTGACTGTTAAAAGCGAAAACCAAAAAGATTAAATTTAAGATCTTGTGTATATTAAGTTGCCTGTACCTATCACATCTAACCATAATCGTTTATCTATGACACAGATTACTCCTACCAGATGCGAATCTTACGCTTTCGACGGTGGCTCAATTTAGAGAATTTATATCATGCCGGCAGTCACAATATTTAGCCTGTCACCAAACGTTGAATTCCTCGGTATTCGCGTGTGCGAGCATCTCGGTGGAATAGATAGCAGGCTAATGTTATTACATCAGTTTTGTTGCCTTGATTTTATGGTTTAAATTGTGGTTGTACTAGGTTGTAGTTAATTTTAATAAACGATATACGTTTTTGTATTTGTTAATGATATAATTTTATATAAAATGCCACACAACATCATGTTTTAATATTTTGAAATATAATCCATAATTTCTCTGAATTAAAACCTACCAAACGCGTGGAAATTTCCATTCCCCTCATCGACGCTCCAAGCGACCGGCCGCACTGTCTGAAGCGCCAAGACCGCGGAATCTTGATATAGGAAATTTATTAAGAGATTCGCATCTGGTAGGAATAATCTGTGTCTATGATGTAAATAGATATACACGGGGTCCAAGATAAAGAGGGCCAGTATGGGGAAGAAATACAAAATTCGTTAAATGGGAAAAAAGTTTCGTAATTAAAAAACTAATGAAATGATATTCCATCATTTTTCAGATGATTTTTCATTTTCGAGTTATTTTCTAAAAATTAAATTTTTGAATTTTTGATTTAATTTTTTTCTGGCGTTAATATGAAAGGTAAGGCAAAACTAATAAAACTTCTTTATAGCAACTTTTAATGAATTTAAAGATTATGTTACCAATTTTTTTATTCGACGTTTCGTCTTTGGGCAGCTGTCATCAACTTCCTTTTTTCAAAATACGGTCCTGATTTTTTTATGTCAAATTTTAGAAGCCCCTTTTATTCTGAATTCAACAGTAACACATTACGGTTAAATTATGTTTTGAATCTTTTTTTGACCACCATTATAAAATTTCTGCGTTACGGACCTGTCTCCTAGAACATTTCATACATTGTTCCAGCTTTTGTAATTTAGGTAATGAAGAGAATAATGAAGCATACTCAATTTTTTTAATTCCTTATTTTGGCTTGTAAAAAAAAATCAGTTACATACTGTTGAAAAACATTTATTTTCCAGATGATTAGTAAGTAGGTATTTAAAACATCTAGAGTTGCCTTAACCTTCAAAACATTTCTAAAACAGCACCACCGGAATTTTACCAATGTGTTAGGTAATAGCTTTGAAAGTAAAGTAGTTATAAGTACCTACCATAGATGTATGTCTTTTGTTCATTTATTTGTTAGGTATTGTTAATAGTAAGTGGTTGGTTAATAAATTAATATTTCATACTAATTATAAAATGCATTTCAATACTTTAATGGACTTAAAAAATGTTCAACTTACTGCTTGCTGTATAAACCTATGTCAAAAAATGCTCAAAACCTAATTAAACCATAATGTGTGGTACACTGGTCTTGGAATGTCCTTCAACAGTAATTAATTTATTATTTTTCTTATTTACGTGCCATAATTAAAATAATAAACTACAAAGATGGAGCATGCTTCATTATTTTCTTCATTAAATTACGAAAGCTGAAATAATGTATGAAATGTTCCAGGAGACAGGTCTGTATCGCAAAAGTTCTTAATAATGGTCAAAAAAAGACTTAAAACGTAATTTAACCATAACGCGTACACCGTTGAATTCAGAATAAAAAGAGCTTCTAAAATTTGACATAAAAAAATCAGGACTGTATTTAAAAAAATGAACTTGATGATAACTGCTCGAAGAGGAAACGTCAAATAAAAAAAAACGATAACGTAATCTTTAAGTTCATTAAAAGTTGTTACGAAGAAGTTTCATTAGTTTTGCCCTACCTTTCATATTAACGCCAGAAGAAAATTATAAATTATAAACACTGGCCCTCCTTATCTTGGACACCGTGTATATGTTGTTTGTAAAGGGTTCTTTTTTTGAATTATGGTTTGGTCCGTGTGTAACTTTTGTTACTAAACAATTAAATTTCTTTAAACTACCCTATTAGTACTGTATTGTGCCAATACGCAAAAATACCAGCGCAAGTGTTTCGGTCACCATCTTTTTTCATGCACCAAGGACAGTCGAAGTCAGAAGAAAGCAGTGTAAAGTTAATTAAACATTTTACATAAATATCATTTAATGTTAGTATCGCCAAAGTCAAGTAAGCATATTTTGCTATACATTTATTTTTGTGGGATAATAAATCCTAACGAAAGTTTGAAGACAAATGTTGAGGTTATAATTAACATTTACCATGGTCAAAGTATAGCCTAAGACAAATAAAATGAAAAAAACTTATTTGAAGTTTATTAGTACATAACAGTAAATATATGTTAAATAAATACCTTTAAGCTTTTACTTGTTTAATTTATACAGATGTAAGTAAAAATATTGTAACAAAATAGCAGTCATTATAACTGCATCAACTGCCAGGCAACGAAAAAAATAAAGTAGGTTTGCTAGTCGGTAAATTATCGTTGTTTAACCATTTTTTTAATCAAATGTAATATTTCTTATTTACGAAATCTCCTAATCTTCGGACAACAATCAAGAAAATTCATTAATACTCGAATTTACAATACACCAGTCATAAGAACAATTTTTATAATTATGTCATGTGACGTCACTACCAACAAATCACGTTTTGCAAGTTTCGGATATTGTATGAAAATTTGTAATAGAAAATCTTATTTCTTAATAAGAGCCAAAATATTTAATTTATGTAGAGAACATTAAAAAATATTACAGATTTATTTGGATTATATGAATATTGCCTAATAAGGGATATTCCATAGAAAAATAGCATATATCTGTTGGCTCTTTCACTATGAATATTTTTTTTAAAACACTTAAAAACAGAAACATTTTTAAATTCTGTTTAGCATAAAAAAACTCATGAGCAGGGGGGCTTATAGGGCGTTAAAATATTTTAAAGCACTAGTATTGGAAGATTCGTTCTAATTTTCAGGTTTACTATAAAAATTTACATACCTTGGAGAGGAACAACCAGTAAAACAGTCCCAATACCCAAAATTCCTGCCCACCCAGCATCAGTATACATTAAATAGGTAATTACAATCGCAACTAAGGGTGACACCCACATGTAGTTAATAAAAATGCTGACTAGATCGAATCTGCTGACGTCATTTGAGAGAAGATTGACGATTTTTCCTGAGGCAGTTTCGCCAAGAGCTGTTTTGCTTAATCGTAAGGCCTAGAAAACAATAAGCTACAGTTTTTTTTTTATCTTGGACAGCCCACGAAGGTCTAAAATTAAGGGCGTGTACCGTTGTCAACTTCGGTTACGGTTTTCTGTCCCATAAGTATCGGTAACCTGAAAAGTTGGTAAGATTGGAAACGAGGTTTCTGAAAAATATCTGTCATTAATGTCACCGAAGGAACCGATGCTTGTCCGCTGGGTTTCCGGTTTGATATGTCATTTTATTGTTTATGTTTTGCTTTTTTTATTTAAATTTATTTTTTCACAAATGTTAAAAATCATCTGTGTTTTAAAACGTTGGAAGCAGGAGGAGAGCTATGTTTCTAGGTTGAGTCGATATCCGAAAAAATAAAACAAAAATATTGAAATCGTTGGGTTATGTGATCCGCTGACCAAGTCTGCTAACAGAAACGACCGATCCGCGTTCCGCAGTAAAACCGGTTCCTTCAGGAACCAGCGTTACCATACTATGTACTGTTAGTAGGGGTGGTGCCTCCTCGGTCGAGGACGAGCTCCTCTACCACCATCGTTGTTTAAGGCGTTTCCAAGCAGTGACCCATCCACGCAATAGCCGTGCCGGGCGTCGTTTAACCTCAGTGATCGGATGGGGACCATAGAGAAAATAATATTATATATAATAGAGAAATAATGTCATTTCCGAATGTGGCAAATTTAGCAAGCTGAATCCGTAAACACAGACGGTCTTCTGCGGGCTTGCGCCTTGTCGAACGTTTGCCTTGTGATAGACAGGACCGTACTTCAAAATTTATTTCACATGACGTGAATCTTTTATCGAGTAATAAATGCTAAATATATTACTTGTAATTATTCTTTTTATTAATGATAAAACTGTAACCATTAGTGAGATTTTAACAAAAATTGTATAGTTTGTTGGCTTAAATCTGAGTTTTCTTGCTATACAAAACTGTCGATAATTCCTCGAAAATAGCTCAGTTTATACATACCTATACAGTGCGTCTCTTTAATGCCCCCCCTCTTAATTTTTTAAACGTTACATTTACAAAATTGAAAGTTGAAATAAAATATAAACATAGTATTCTAAACAATAGAAATAAAATATTCAACTGTTTTAAGAAGTAAAATAGTAAATAAAAAAATTACCAAAACTATGGGTATATTTTATTCGATTGGGTTTGATTTTACACCTATTTACAGTGTGTGCACTTGATACTTTGGTGAAAGCGCTACTTTCTTACGGCCCCATGTCAATCTAATCCACTGATATCTTAGCGATCCTTTGGCGAAAGCGCTTCATTCTTTCGGCATCCCTTTTAAAATACTCCCCTCTACCCTAATCCACTAGTATTTTTAGTGCCCCTTTGGCGAAAGCGCAAATATGCCTTTTAGACACACCCTTCTAATCCACTGATATCTTAGCGATCCTTTGACGAAAGAGCTTTTTTCTTTCGCCATCCCTTTTAAAATACTCCCCTCTACCCTAATCCACTAGTATTTTAGTGCCCCTTTGGCGAAAGCGCAAATATGCCTTTTGGACACTCACTCACCCTTATGCAATATAGGGGAAGGAGGCATTGACACTATATATGACCTTCTTACACCATCTTAACCCTTATACAATGCCCCTAATACACACACACCCCCCATCAGTGCCTTTCTGACACCTCGACCACACTCACTATACGTCACTGATAAATATTTCTACTTCTCCGTGTGTGTTCACTTCAATACTGGAGTGCATTTAAGATAAAAGTTAGAAAATTTATTTGGTTAGAGTTAATCTTAATAACTCAAAACTTAAAAGTATTTTTGCAAATGGAAATAGCAACTTCAGCTTTTACAACAGCTGTATTCCATGTGTTTCCTTCAGTGATTACAACTGGGTCCGGTTCTGATCGCCGAGTTGCGTCATTGAGTTCAACAACCACTTTTGCGAGACGTCCCGAGTGCGCATGCCTCGAGAGAACCGTCGTTTAAAAACCTGACTGGCGCCATATGCGTACAAACGCACTTTTTCGCCCATACATTGAACGGATTCAGCTGGTGTCGCGAATACGTTGTGATGGTCTAAATATATTTTGTCTATGATGGGGACTGTGCGACGCACTTTGTTCAAAAAAAAAGTGTTTGATTAAAAACCGTCAAAGATACTATGATGAGTATCATTGACCAAGTACTTACCGCTTAACTTGAAAACATTAAAATCACTCTTAAAGGTACTCTAGAGAAAAAAACACAGGAACAACAGGGTGTTCTGAGGGAAGCAGGTGTAGTAGAGCGCGTTGCAAATTAGCCCTCAGCTCAGTTAGGCTGGGTAGGTTCTATTGGACGCCACCAGTTTTTTTTACACCGACGCAAACTGGAAGTCGCCTAGTTGGTCTAGGGACCTGCTTCTCACACAACAAACCTGCTATTCATAATAGAAATTAAAAACATATGGCGCAGTGAGCTGAATAAAACAACGTTATAAATTTACCCTATATACATCTATTTTTACAAAAGATCAAAACGTTACAAGTGTTTATACTCAAAATCTGAAAATTGGGTGATTTTGCCCCGCAAATTAAATAGTGTTTATACACAAAATCCGAAAATTGGGCGATTTTGCCCCCCAAATAAATAAAATAAAACTTCGTGAGGAAGTCAATCCTCATACACAAAATCCTGGGGTGACCCCTTAGCATCCACCGAAGGTAGAAATTAGGGATGTTTCGTAGTCCCTAAGGAAGAGAAGTGGGGATGCGTGGTAGCCCCTACCAAAGACAAAGTAATTGGGATGCTTGGTAGCCCCCACGGTAGACCCCCTTAAGCAAGGAGGGCTAGAATTCCAACTTCCACAGGCAGCAAAAGGGCACCACACAGCAAAGGTTACCACAGGGTTTGGACCGCCAAACTGTTGCCGATGTTCGTGGCTGATTATGATGTTAACAAACGAAGATGCAGATAAAATCTTGCCCAGTAAGCAATAATTCAGCAGATGAACTTTTAATCGCAGTCCCGGAACTTAATCCATAAACTTGAGCCTTCAAAATGGCTGAAACCGACACCGCGATACTGCTATCTTCGTTGAAGACCAAAGTGGAAAAATGCCCGACAGTGGACCGCCCTTCCGAACAAAATGGTTCTTACATTAATATTTGCGCCAGCGCCAAAAAGGTCCCACAGAACACGGAAGATGATCGGGGGCGAAAGCAACTACACTGACCGGAATGACAGTAATTGATAGCGCCACGGCATACCGGCAAGAACTACGAAATCCAAACCAAAACCAAGCATGGACCAGAAGCTGCTCCCTCAAATGACCCCGAATGCAGAATGGCACAAGTCTCCGACCCCAAACGGAGAAACAAACGCAAAAAAAAACACCGAAACTTAGAACTCCAATCGTCGCCGCGCCACCAAACAAGGGTACTGAAATCATACAGAGGCCTCTTGCGTGAAACAATAAAGTTACGGAAATACTGACCGTTATAGGTACTTACGCCGGTACTGATCGAGACGCACTATTTCAGTACGATGCATCCAAATACTAACAGCTGAAACCCCGAATGTCGAAACTACAGAAAGGAAGACGATGATGTAGTGCTACAAAATTCCAACCTTCCCACACTCGAAAATGCTACTGCACCAGCCGTGTTCATAAATCGACGGCTCCCAAAAGCGCTTTGGGATGTATGCGAACAGGTCAGTCGGTTCCCACCCCCGATGCACCATCTCTACACGCCTTAAAGTTCCGTCCGACGAAAACCCACACACCCCATTCTTAATCTTCAACATACAACTCAATTAAATGTTTACAAAATTCAAAAAAAGATCTTGGAAAGGAAAAGAGAAGGAAATCTCGGACTTTAATTAATAGGGAACGCTAGATTCAGAAATCCAGGACAGTGAAGGCAGTGGAAAACACCGGGATTAAATCTCATTCAAAATGTAGGTAGTCTTTTAAAATTTATTCTCTAAAGATATGTTATCATAAATAGACTAAAGGCGACTGTCTGTACACACAGGAAGGATTTAAGCAAGGCGAAAATTCAGGACCCAACACACAAAGAACATTAAATCGAACTACGAGCCATGTGAGCGATGGCCAAGCTGATGTCAAGCTGATTTGGACAAGACAAAAGGGCAATCAACACCCCCAGGGGGTAGCCTGGAAAGCAAGGGAAGGGGGCCACATAGCGGAAGAACGAAAATAGATCTTCTGAATCAAGGTAAATAACTAAGAAAACAGGCGTTCGTGAATAAACTAATTATTAAAACAAATACTGAGTCTGTGACAAAAATTGACCTGTCACAACTGGCCCAACCATCGAAATTAAAAGTTATTTAATGTTAATGAAATCCTGACGATATATGGAGAAGGAACATGATAACAGTTGAACATTAAAATTTCATGTGTATTAAGTACTTAATAAAGCACAGAACAAGTACAAAATGCGAAAAGTTTCTGGGCCGCGTTCCATCAGGGCAAGTAGGGCGGCGCCCAACGACACCAGACTTAGGGCGTCCCAAGGTTGGTACCGCTGGAAGACGCCCTTCTATAGGGTGGGCAGAGTTGGTTGCGCGTCCAATTAAAATTCTGCTCGCCAAACCTTTCGCCCAACCATCATCTGAAATTAACGAACACCGAACATAAAAGTATCCAGGTACCGCCCAATCTTAAGATGTTACTGCCGGCATTCGCCCAAACAAAAACTTAAGGCTAGCGTCGCCACTGGGTCTCGCTAAGTTTTGTCAATATGAATAATTTTGTGGCATGCTGGGGTTTTCCATACTTGGTCACGTTTTTAGAAAGTTCTGGAAAAAAAACACGTAAAACAGGGTCAAACTAAGTTTCATTCGTTAATAAATCACATAAGAATTCAATCAGGTTAATAATGTTCCATAAAATAACATTTTTATTGTTTTAAAGTCAGCATAATATCACAGTAGTAAATTGCGGTCTCCCATTAATAAATTTCTTGATAATTAAGTACTATATTATGTTCCCTATATTAACATTCAGTATAAGCAAAAGTTACATTAAAAGAAACCCAACTTTTTTCACGAAGTTACGTAATAAGAAAAACTAGGTGTATCAATCTATTTAATTAATATTGATCGTCTACTAAATAGCTACTCCTTTATTCGTTAATTCTAGCAGAAGATAGAAAATTCAATGATTCGGTCTAGGCAGTCTAGGCTAGTGTGGAGGTGATTCAGTTTTCTGCGTTATGTTCAGTTCATTCAAGTTTAGCCATTCTTACATAGATGGGGACTTCTCACAGTGCGATGGTGCTATTTGTGACAAAAAGCGATTTTGAAAACTGCGTTATATTTTTTAGAATGTTATTTTATACCATTATTTGTTATTCTGCCCTGTTTATGTTTATACTTATACCGCTTTCGAACTTTAAGACATATTTTCAATGATTTTCATTTGCACTCTCTAGCGAATAAAATAAAGAGTTTTTACTAACCATTAGGGGGAATTTTGAGACGCAAAGACATTGTTTTTAGGGCCAGTACTAATATTTTTTTCTTTTCAGAATTTCTATCTTTAAGCTAGATAAGATATTTTGTGTATGGTGATAATGAACTATCACACCTCAGTATTTTATTTTATTCATCATTTATTTCATAATTATTATTTCAACTTCAAATATCATATTTCTTAAAGACGTAACTATTATTTATTAACGGTCATTATCTATATAAAATACCATGTCCAGACTGACTGATTCATCATCGCCGAGCCAAAACCGCTAAAACTATAAATATGAAATTTGGTCAGTAGTTTTATCACAGGTTTTATTTTATAATGTAGATACTCAAGACCCCTAAAGGGGTCATAACTTGAAACTTCAAAGAAGTGCTCCAAAAAATAAATGATTAGACACGTGTTTTACGGTTTTTAATAACTCAATCCCTAAGGGGGTAAAATGGGGGTTCTAAGTTTGTAATGGAGTTTGTTATACCGCGGACGAAGTTGCGAGCGCAAGCTAGTTCCATATAGAAATATTTGACGACAAATGTTATCATCATATTATGCAAATTATAGTTGATAATGATAACAAAGCCAGCTTTGGACCAGGAGCGAGAACACTGGTGGATCGCCAGTAAGTAATAGTAATAACTTAACGCTGATTCAACTTGAATATATAGAATGCCGCGTCGAATCTTCCTGGCCGCAACCGCAACCTTAAGAACATTTTATGCCCCTTTTATCCCAAAACTTTTTGTTACTAGTCAATGAACTATATTATTAAAGGCATACGTCCTTCAACACAATGTTCAGACATCGCTAACAGGCACGGCCCGTCCATAAGGTCATTTGGTCAATGACCCACCTAAATTTTTTAACGATCTACCAAAAAATTTATTTTTTAAAACCAAAAAAGAATCTTTTGTCTCAAAAAAGTGCAAGTTACATGCGAAAACACCCCAAGAAAGAATCAAGCCAAGCTATCGTCGAAAGATTATCCAAGCTTGCTCCGGGCTGGGTCATATTTTAAATTGACCTCATAGGTTTATATGGACGATATAAATTCATTAAAACTAGAGAAACAGACATACGCGCTTTAGGAAGTTAAAAAGAGACACAATTGGTCGACGGCTCACCAATAATATCGGGCCACTCCCACTATGAAAATACACTGAAACCGCCCCGTAAAATACACTCTTTCAAACCATTTGGTTTGGAAAAAGAAAAACTAATTAGGTAGCTAATATGCGCATTGTATTTGCATTATATTAATGTATTATTAATTAGCGGTTAAACGTAAAAATTTATAAATACGATCACAGCCATGCCAGCGCAAGTCATTAAATATCGCGTCGGGCCGATTTTCTTACATTACGAGCGTAGTCCAGAGGTCTCAGCGAGTTGA
The DNA here is from genome assembly GCA_963971165.1 of Philopedon plagiatum. Taxonomy (NCBI): domain Eukaryota; kingdom Metazoa; phylum Arthropoda; class Insecta; order Coleoptera; family Curculionidae; genus Philopedon; species Philopedon plagiatum. The sequence continues at coordinate 55,176,548 of OZ020193.1, read as the reverse complement.
CCGACAAGTCGAGGGTTCGAGGCTGTGTTGGGGTAAACTTTTTTTTATTTTTGTTATTTAAAAAATTAGATTGGCTCTAAAAAGTGTATTGGCAAAAAGTTAGCAATTCTTCTTCAATAAAATATTTTTAAAATTATTGGCAATCTCATATTTACTACAGCAGATCGTATTACTATGTCTAGTCGCCAGTATTGTATTTATTAAAGAAAAAAAAGGCAGCGTTCCTAATTTTATTTTACGAATGATCATACTTTTGACTCATAATAAACGTCACCATCTATTTATTCTGGGCTTTTAGTACAAGGCGCGACCTCTATTGAGGAAACGCTAAACGTATCAAAACGGGAAGCCGCTAACAATCTACTAATCTAGAGTAGTAAAAGCCATAAACATCTAGAGTAGCAATGTTCAATATACTGCAGTGCCTATTTTATGATTTTTGCGGTGATTGCTTGTAGGTAAATAATTTCTTGGCACATTATTAAAAAACCTTCCTTAATTAAAAAAGTGTACTTTTCTTGTTGCGTTGATATCACTAGTTGCCCACAAAATTTTGACCAACCTGTAAAAAATCTCACGGGCCGCGCCTGATCGCTAAGCCAACGAAGTTAAAACTAAAATGGACTGCTGGTATTTAAAGTTCCATTCATAAATACATACATAGGTTGCACACAACGCTTCAGCTCCAATATGGGCCAAATCAATGCCACAGGAACGCGTATGCAATATACGTACAGGCTTTTTCAGAATTTATCAGCGGACAAACCGGTTCCAGTCGGTCAGCGTGCTCTCCTTGTTTACATAACGCAGCTAAAGAAGGAAATCATGCGAACCATAGAAACAGGTTCGTCGCCGATGCGTATTTCCATTCTATACACGGCCAGAACGCAAGGTTGTAAAACTAATCGTGTATAGATTGGAAATCACTTACGCCGCTTAGGGTCCTCCAATGTATACAACAGTAGTACACAACACTCCTGTATACTTCGTAGTGACCTAGGTAAATAGCTGGTTCCATAATATACTTTACCAGAACGCACGCGGACTAATCGTACAGTAAATTGGGGCCAAGCGAATCGGAGCACACCTAACTTTTGGAATGAAATTATGTCAGGAAATAGATAAATAAAAAATAGTTAGTAGCCAAAAAAATCTTGCGGTATAATTTAGAAAACTGTGTTTTCCTCGTGTTTTCCTTTCCTTTTTGAATTTAGCGAGAAAGGCATATAAAGAAGTTAATTTGTCCTTAACTTTTTACGATACAACGTGTAAATGTTATTGTTTTCAACAAGAAAGGAGCCCAAATGGCATTTAAGTGAAGTGTTCATCAGATGTGATAGTTTTCGAGATATTAACCAAACATATGTCTTCTTAATGGAACACCCTGTATGTTTCTTAGTCATTAAACTTCCCCTTTCGACAGCTTTTTAAAAATATATAACACTTTATAATTATTTTTTATTTTTAGCCCTTAAATCGAACTATTTAATTTTAAACTTTAATTTTGCGTAGTTGGCCGAGACGGGAAGCGTCATTAAGTTACTAGTTTTATATTACTTATCTTTAATCCGTTATTTATCAATTTTAAATAACAATATGGTACCTGGTTAGGGGCCCTGACAAGTCTCTTTCCTCGCAGGCGAAGAGGCTTGTCAGGGCCCCAAACCAACGGAAAAATGCGGTCGGAACAGGGTTAGCACCTGGTTAGGGGCCTTGACAAGTCTCTTCGCCTGCGAGGAAAGAGACTTGTCAGGGCCCCTAACCAGGTGCTAACCCTGTTCCGACCTTAGGGTGCCCTCCGATTCGCTTGGCCCCAATTTACCTGTACGATTAGCGCACCCGGTTGCGCTAGGCTTCTTTTATAATACATATAAATTTTAAAAAATATCTTTAAAATCCAAGTTAGGCGTAAGCAACGCAGTATAGTTTGGAACCATGGACGCGTGCGTGCACGTTACAAACTATACACGAATAGTACGCAAAATTCGTGTAGATATTGTAATAACAGATTCAAAAATAGCATTACAATGTATACACGAGCAGTTTTCTATGGCTGCGTACTGGCCATGTATAGAATGGAAATACGCGTCGCCGATAAATCCTGAACAACACAAGCTTTAATCTAGGCAACACATATTTCTTGATCAGGGGAGAATTAGCAGTCAAGGTATGTTGTAATATATGTTAAATATTGATAGAATCGCACGTTCCTTTTATAATAATTTATTTTTATTATCTGAAAAATATAAATTACATATCATATACTTTCAATAAAAAAAAACTGCCACTGTCAACATGACGACGAAAGTCCATAGCCTTCTCGTAATATGAAAAGTTACTAATATTTCGGACTAAACATATCGCCACCGTTGAAAGCCTTAAGGCTTTTAACAATCTTTCATTAATTCATTAAGAACCTTGATTAGGTAAATCACTTTATTTAATTACTAGTCTTTTAAAAATGCCGAACCGGTTTTCAACAAAACCGTACGCACTACCCCGTCGGACCAAGGATAAAATTGAATAATACGTCCTAGGACCCACTTTAGAGGGGGTAGTCCACTGTCCTTAATTAACACTAAGACACCAACTTGAAGCTCTTGTTGATGACTTTCTTTCCATTTGGTACGGGTTTGCAAATTAGATATGTGTTCCTGTGACCATCTGTTCCAGAACTGCTGTGTAATTTGCTGCAGTCGTTGAAAACGGGATAGCTTATTTTCGTTTACATCTTGATAATTAGCTTCTGGAGTGGTTGTTAAGGACTCGGCAATTATGAAATGTGCAGGAGTCAAGGGTGTAGAATCATTAGGGTCAGCAGATAATGGACAAGAGGGTGGTGAGTTTAAACAAGCCTCTATTTGATATAATACCGTGAAAAATTCCGCAAATGTGAGTGATGCGTTTCCAACTACACGTTTTAAATAGTATTTTACTGACTTCACACCGGCCTCCCAAAGACCACCGAAGTGTGGTGCTCTTGGAGGTATAAAATTCCATCTTATGTCGTCATTTGCTAAATTTGTTTCAATATATAAACCATAATTTGCTAAAAATGATCTTAATTTGGTGTTTGCGTCCACAAAAGTGGCGCCGTTATCAGAATATATTTGAGAATATTTTCCTCGTCGAGCCATTAATCTTTATAAGGCCGCTAAAAAACACTCCGTTGTTAAATCACTTACCACTTCTAAATGTATAGCTTTGGTAACAAAGCAAATAAAGAGTGATACATAGGCCTTGAAAGTTTTAAAAGTTCGCCCTTTTCTATCCCGAAGTAAAAAGGAACCAGCATAATCTATGCCAGTGTTTTGCCATGAAATTTCAAGTTTCCAAAGTTGCGGTAAAGTAACCTTTACAGTCACCGGGGACAGGAGACCTAATGGATCGAAAACTTGTGCAATGGAGGACCAGATTTGGCGTTTGGTAATTTTATTAGAACTGTCAGGTCTTGCTATTTTATATTTCAAAGTATCTGATAAAGAATCCCAAAGTAAGCCAAGAGTTTTATTAGGTTTGATTGACCCATTGAATGAACATTTTTATTGACTTAACTTCATCAATAGCCTGACCGCCTGTCAACAAATCATCGACATAAATTATCGTGTAAAACAATAGAGCTAATTTGAGGATTTTCCTTGTTACAAATATGGGCAACTTCATGTAAGGCACGTACAGCTAAGAAGGAAGCTGAAGCTGTACCATAGGTGACAGTATTTAATTCATAAACAGAAATGTCAGCATCAGTATAAAATCGCCAATGTATTTTTTGTAATGAGCGCTGTTCGTCTTGAATTAATATCTGCATATACATCTTTTCGATGTCAGCACTTAAAACAACAGGATACTGCCTAAATCGTAGTAAGATGGAGAAAAGATCGTCCTGAATATTAGGTCCAACCATCATTAGATCATTTAAAGAATAACCAGAACTTGATTTGGCAGAGCCGTCGAAAACCCTAATTTTTTGTTGCTGCAGAATCTTCCTTAAATGCATGGTAGGGAAGAAAAAATTCTGTGCTGTCATTTTGATTTGAAGCTAAAGACATATGATTCAGATCGAGATATTCTTGCATAAAAGTAGAATACTGTATTCTTATGTCAAGGTTTTTATTAAATTTATTTTCAAGATTTAAGAATCACCTTTTAGCACTTGCCTGGAATCACCTAACTGAGTAATTGAATGTTTAAGAGGAATAGCAACAACAAATCGTCCGTCACCATGTCTTTGTACATGTTGTTTAAAATGTTCTTCACAAGATGTTTCTTCTGAGGAGTAAAATTTTGTTTGAGTAACTTTCCAGTTCACAAAATTTCGAAATTTGATCTTTCAGCTCAGAAGTTTTAGAAAAATGACATTTTGTCTTATTTTTGGAAATATTATTGCAAAGTATAGTACCCGAAATTATCCAACCCAACTGAGGTTCCTGTATGGTAGGAAGATTATTTCCAAGTCTTATCTGACTTAGACAAAGTAAATCCCAAAATGTGTCAGCACCAAGTAATAAATCTATTGGACCAGACTGATTAAAATGCGGATCAGCAAGTGTGATATTTTTGGGGATATTTAAAACATTTGAATCAAATGAGAATGAAGGTATGTTGCCAGTAATACTGGGTAAAATTAAACAAGAAAGTTTCTTTTCAAAATTAGTGATCTTAGATTGAGTAGTGGCAGAAACTCTGTAATTATATTTTCACTTATTTCATTAATGCCACTATCAGAAGTATTCAGTTTTTCCTTTGAAAGTTGTAACCTATTATATAGACACTCTTAAAGTTCGATTGACTGCCGTTGTCAAGTAACACACGACATATTTGTGGTTGACCAAAACGATCAAGTATTTTTATCAAGACGGTAGAGAGTAAAATTTGATGTCTGGAATAAAAAGAATTTGTTGTCAAGGTGACAGCATCTTCCACTGTAGGAGAATTTGTAAATTCAGACTAGCTTGCCCAGCGGTAATTGACACTCGAAAAGAAAGGAAAAAAAAATCCTGTGACGCCGTTGTTAACTTTTAAAAATTGGGAATGCTAAAAAACTATAGGCGTACGCGTACTTCATAGTTTTTTAGTATTCCGAATTTTTAAAAGTTCTCTACGGCATCATAGAGATTTATTTTTCATTCCTCTCGAGTGTCAATTACCGCTGGGCGGTCTATATCTTCTGTAGAAGGTAATGTATTTTCTGTAGATGCTGATGTAGTTTGTAGTAATTGTGAAGTATTATTGGTATTGTCTTTATTTTTGAAATTTTGTTTTTCATGTTTTTGAAAATGTAAAAGTGTATGATGTATTTGTCCACATTTTCAACAACCCGCCGACCTATATTCTTTTGTAAGGTGCCCAGCACAAAGACAGTTAATACACAGCCTTAATCGTTTAGCTGAATTTAATTTTTCAGCAGCGCCTTGTTGCAAAAAATCCGGACAGGTTAAATTAAATGGTCTGATTTACAAAAGTAACATTTACTTTGATTTGAGACAGAAACAAATGATTTATCAGTGTTGTTTGCATGTCCTCTATCGTATGGTGATAGTTGTTGATATTTTGAACTGATAAATTGGTCTAAAGATTCCAAAATTCTACAACGATCTTTAAAAAAGTCAGTGAAATTTGTAATGTGGGTAATTCACCCCTATTGTTTTCGGATTCCCATGCTCGCCGCAGTGGCGGATTTGCCAGCAGGCTGAGTAGGCTGGAGCCTAGGGCGGCAGATTTTAGGGGCGGCAAATTTGAGGCTGAAATTTTTTTTGTCTTACAGCAATTAAAAAGATTCATATTTATATAGGTACCTAAATGTTATTAGGTCCACACAAACAATTCAACATATAATAATTAATATGTTTCACCACTTAGATAATTTTTTTTTTACAATTTACGTAGTCACATTTGGTTGCTTGCGGGAACGAGTGACATCGTACGCTGAGTGTGTCTGGCCGAATTGACTGCTCGAGCGCGGCCGCCGCGCGTGTTGAAGCGAGAGAGTTCGAGAAACTCGAGAGAGATAGATATAGAGCGGCGATACAAACGAGGAAATTCCGTGTCCCGTCCCGTATTTACTTCACAAACAAAAGAATAGCCGACTCGGGTGATTGCGCCCTGCGATTTCTAATACGTATTAATATTTCTCTGTTACATTTTCGTGGTTGTTTGATGTAATTTTTCAAAAGGTTTCGTGGATTGTATGAATAATTTCACAACATAACATCACCGGTGCGTACAAACTCATAGTAGGTAAGTAATCATAATATATTACAATAAATCATCCGCAACGAATCAGTAAAACGTAATTTAACTTGATAAATAGCTGTTTCGGAAGCTATGCAAAAAAATTTCGATTTTGTTGTTAAATCATCTTTATATATATACAGTGTGGTCGTTTAAGTGTGCAACATATGGGAAAGTTTTTTATTACCGATTTCTCAGAAAATTTTATTCTTGATAAAAGTTGGTGCACGTTCGATAATCATATTGGGTGTACTTGGAATGGTTGCAAGTCAAACGGTGTACAGGGTAGGGCAAAAAATATAAAATTTCTACAAGAATAAAGTACCCCTATTTCAGAGAATTCAGCAAAATGTTATTAAGAAAAGGTGTTTAGAATTAAAAGTTATGCATAGGTTTGAAAACATGACCTCATAAAATAAAAAACAAAATTTTTTTGAAAATATTAATTATTTCCTAAAAAAAATTTTTTTTTTATTATCACCCTAAAAACCTTCATAAATTAAACAAAATCAAATCAAGTTCACACATCTTTGTTCAAATTCAAGCATATTTGTAAAATTAACTTAGCTTTTTAATTTATTAAGGAATCACAAACTTCATGTTTGTTGCAAGGACATTAAACACAACTTTAAAATACCGTAAAAATTATTTTTAACAAGATAAAACATTAGTAATGATAATTTTCAAATTAAAAAACTCTCATTTAAATTACAAAATATTTATTTTAAATGTTTATTAGAAAATTGTACAAAATAATCGACAAACATGAAATCCTACTAAAATAATCGCAGATACCTATGGAAAGAAAACAAATAAGGGTTAAAAGTAAACATTATGACAGTTTGGTGGCATTATTCATTCTTAAATAATTATTGTTATTAGCTGATCTCAAATGCCTCCTCCAGTAAAGTTAACGTTAGCCGAAAAGGCAGAATTAGTGCTAATATGTGGAGAACACTATAAAACAGTGCGTGAAGCAGGAGATATATTCAATGAACGACATCCAGATAAACAAGTCCACTATTCAACCATAAGCAGAATTTTAAATAATTTTAAACAGACAGGGTCTTTAGAGTATAAGTATAAAAATGAACGTACCAAAACTGTATGTACTGAAGAAAATCAATTACAAGTACTTCAAGCAGTTGTTGAAAACCCTAGAAGATCCACCCAAGAAGTGCATGCTTATACGGGTATAAAAAAAACCTCTATTAAGGAGATTCTTAAAAAACAAAAATATCACGCCTATAAGCCAATGTTTATTTGCACGTTTCAAAGACAAGACTATGACTTGCGGTATGATTTCTGCATGTGGATTCAAGGAGAAATAGAAGATCAACGTGATTTCCATAGACACATGCTTTTTGGGGATGAATCCACGTTCACTACAAATGGCGTTGTTTCTTCCCAAAATTGTAGGTGGTGGTCGGACGAAAATCCAAATTTTGTCATTGACAACAAAAACCAGTATTACCAAAAAACAAACGTTTGGTGCGGTATTATTAACGACAAATTAATAGGGCCGTTCTTTTTTCGCCAAAACCTAACTGGTGATACCTATTTACATTTTTTGGAAAACGAACTAACAGATTTTTTGGATAATATGAGTATACAAGAACGACGTAAATTATGGTTTGTACATGATGGTTGTCCGGCTCATTCTGCTAGAATTGTTTCTGAATGGTTAAATGGAGAATTTGGTGATAAATGGTTAGGACGAAATACCGATCCACGGTGGCCTCCTCGTTCGCCAGATCTCACCCCACTAGATTTTTTTTATGGGGATATTTAAAGCAAAAAGTTTAGAAGGATCGACCCTTTAATAATGTTGGGGAGCTTGAAATTTCGATACGATTTCATTGCAGAAATATTCCAGCAAGTGTATTGCGATCCACGCTTAGTGAATTTTATGATCGGACAATTAAATGCATTGAACGTGAAGGTGGACATACGGAGACGCGTCGATAATTTTTTTAAACATACCTAATATAATTTTTTTCTGCATTTCAAATATTGTCTGTTTAATTTTTTTTAAATTTGTTTATTGTTAAGTTATAATAAAAAGAAGCCGATAAAAATTGACAAAACCGTTGGCACCATACTCAAATACGTTTAGGAACATTGTATTTCTTGACTTTGCACTAAACGCAGACATAATGCATGCATTGTTTTGTTAATAATGCCCCACAACGCCATTATGTTAGAATGATTTCATGTTTGTAGATTATTTTGTACAATTTTCTAATAAACATTTAAAATAAATATTTTGTAATTTAAATGAGGGTTTTTTAATTTAAAAATTATCATTACTAATGTTTTATCTTGTTAAAAGTAATTTTTACGGTATTTTAAAGTTGTGTTTAATGTCCTTGCAACAAACATGATGTTTGTGATTCCTTAATAAATTAAAAAGCTAAGTTAATTTTACAAATATGCTTGAATTTGAACAAAGATGTGTGAAATTAATTGATTTTGTTTAATTTATGAAGGTTTTTAGGGTGATAATAAAAAAAATTTTTTTTTTAGGAAATAATTAATATTTTCAAAAAAATTTTGTTTTTTATTTTATGAGGTCACGTTTTCAAACCAATGCATAACTGTTAATTCTAAACACATTTTCTTAATAACATTTTGCTGAATTCTCTGAAATAGGGGTACTTTATTCTTGTAGAAATTTTATATTTTTTGCCCTACCCTGTACACCGTTTGACTTGCAACCATTCCAAGTACAGCCAATATAATTATCGAACATGCACCAACTTTTATCAAAAATAAAATTTTCTGAGAAATCGGTAATAAAAAACTTTCCCATATGTTGCACACTTAAACGACCACACTGTATATATATATATATATATATATATATATATATATATATATATATATATATATATATATATATATTAATATATATTAATAACATTGGTTCGTTGGTAAGAGCATCGCTTGAGAACAGCTGAACCGATTTAAACTCGCAATGTAATCTGTTTTATTTCAGTTCCTGGATAAAAGAGTGTTAGAATGAGTGATGGGAGAAAACGACTTAGTGGAGCTGAGTATAAAAAGAAGGCCAAAATGAAAAAAGAAGAACAAGAACAGATTATCCGTAAAACGATGAAAATTGACAGTTTTTTTAAATGTGGAAGTGGAAGTAGTGTTGAAAGACCAGGATCTTCAACAACATGCACTGACACAATACAATCTGGAAAAGATGAAACGGATTTGAACTCTGCGGCCCAACAGTCATCTGTTGAACAATCTACTTTTGAAAAAACGGATATATATGTTTTTGACGAAGAGGCGGTAGAGGAATCATCAAGAAGTGCAACAATTGAAGATGCGTCACAGAATCAGATTTTAAGTAATGACCAAGTGCAAACAACAGTGAATCTAAACAAAGATCCAGCTTTATGGAAAATCAACGATACCTTAAGGGAGATTATCGCAAGGTACGGCTTCGATCAAAACAAGTCTTGTGATTTCTCTAAAAGTGAAAAAATATATGCTGAACAACGTCGTTTCTTGCCAGTGAGTATCTTGCAAAGAAAAATGAAAAATAATGAAGTGAATGACCGAACTTGGCTGGTTTATTCTGAAAGTAAAAGATCTGTATTTTGCGGGCCCTGTTTGGCATTCGGTCCATTGGAGAATAAGACTCAGTTTGAGAACGATGGATTTAATGACTGGAAAAATGCAGAACACCGAGTAGCTCAGCACGAAAACTCTGCGCGTCATAAATCTAGTATCCTTAGTTTGGCAGTTAGAAGTGACATTGATGGCCGACTCGACAATTTATTGCATGTCCAGATTGATGAAGAAATTACTTATTGGAGAAACGTTCTGAAGAGGGTTGTTGCCGTAGTGAAGCGCCTGTGTTCAAGAGGCCTCGCTTTCAGAGGAAAAAATGAAAAATTCGGTGATCCGCATAACGGAAATTATTGTATGATTTTGGAACTGTTAGCTGAATTCGATCCTTTTCTAGCCAGTCATATTGAACGATTTGCGAATCAAGGATCTGGAAGTACCAGTTACTTATCAAAGACTGTAAGCGATGAGTTTATTCTCTTGATGGGTCATAAAGTCTTAAAACAGATTGGAGACGATATAAGAAAGGCGAAATATTTTTCCTTAATTATCGATTCAACACCAGATATAGCACATGTGGACCAACTTACCCTCGTCATTAGATACGTTTTGGAAACAGGCGAACCGTGCGAAAGATTTCTCAAGTTTCTGCCCTCAGTGGGACATAAAGCTGAAGAAATGTTTTCTGCCATTATTTCGGAACTGAACAAACTGGGCATAAATATTGAAGACTGTCGTGGACAATCATATGATAACGCCGCGAACATGTCTGGTTTGTACAATGGCTTACAGGCTAAAATTCACAGCCGAGCACCTTTTGCTTTTTTCGTTCCTTGCTCTGCCCACTCTTTAAATTTAGTGGCAACTGCGGCTGCTGAATCTTGCACAGAAGCTTGTCGCTTCTTCATGTTGCTTCAAGAAATCTACGTTTTTTTTGTAAGTTCAACACAACGCTGGCAAAAATTAATGACTGAAATCGGGAAAGGGAAAACGCTAAAGAGAGTAAATCTGACACGTTGGTCAGCTAGAGAGGACGCATGTAGAAGCTTGAGAGATTCTTGGCACGAAGTCCTTCAAACTTTGGAATCAATCAAGGATGATTGTACCGAAAAGCCTGTAACGCGAAGCGAAGCGATGGGAATACTTCTGAATTTAAAAAAACTGGAAACTTCGGTAATGGTTGTTGTGTGGAATGTTTTTTTGGGAAGAATAAACAAAGTAAATGTTCAAATTCAGGCTTCTACCGTCGATTTGATCACTGTTGCCGATCTTTACGAATCTCTTTGCAAGTTTTTCGTAGCTGAACGAGAAAATTTTAAGCATTTCGAAGAAAAGGCGATGGAGTTAAGCGTGTCGAAGCAGTATTCAAAAGACATGGGAAAAAGACAACCGAAAAGGAAAAAAAATTATGATGAAACACCCGATGAAGAAATGAGAATGACTGCGAGTGATACTTTCAGAGTTAACACATTTCTCGTCCTCGTTGATAGACTCGTATCCGAATTAGAAAAACGGCAGGAGGCCTACAACAGGTTCAATGAAAAGTTTGCATTTCTGACCAAAATGAGTGAATTGTCATCATCAACCCTTACGGAAAAAGCCCTTTTCTTAGAAGAAATGTATCCTAATGATTTAGAAACTGACTTAGTTCAAGAATGCATACATTTTCAATTCTACCTTTCTTATGAAAGAATTTTGGTAAAACCAGATTCTGGATCATTGAAAAGTCTGTCTTCATTCCTGCGAAAACAGAATTTGCAAAACGTTTATCCAAACTTGGATATAGCAATTCGCATGGCTCTATGTACACCAGCGACAAATTGTTCGGGTGAGAGAAGCTTTTCTTGCTTAAAACGGGTGAAAAATTATCTAAGATCTACCTTAAGTCAAGAAAAGCTAAACGCTTTAGCTCTTTTGTGCATAGAGTCAGAACTAATGAACAAGATTTCATATGACGATATAATTGATGATTTTGCGAACAAAAAATCGCGCAAAAAGGTATTATAAAACTTTCATAACTTAATTCATTTAATTTGATCGTCATCATCGGCCGGATTGTTAGATAATTGAATATATTGTTGTATTGTAAACTGTATGTAAGCGCAATAAAAACGATTTAATTACGTTAACCGAATGTACATTATTGTGTAAGTAGTAGTAAGACATACTTTACCCCGCCTTATTAGTAGTACATGATTGAGTTTTTATTAGCTCACAAATATACCCAAAAACTATTTTTTGTGCAATCTTAACTAAGTCGTTCGATTGTAAAAACAGCATCGGAACTGACACTTCGATCCCCTAGTTCACAATCATACTAATTACGGGAAAAAGCTGGTGTAATTAGGACGATCGATAGTGTACCAATCATAAAGTTACAATTTCATTGGCAAAAAAATTTGAATCAATATGATTGTGAACTAGGGTATCGAATTGTAGAGGTCGGTAGGGGCGGCAAAATTTGGATAGCCTACTGGCGGCAAATATGTAAATCCGCCACTGGCTCGCCGTGTTACATTGTCAAACTTGGAGGCAATAAGATGAATTATAAGAGGATCCCAAGAATCTGTGGGCATGTTTAAAACCTTCAAGGCATTTATGTGTCTTTGCAAACCATCCCAAACTGACCTTAAACCTTGATGTGACTCTTTGGTAAGAGAAGGTAAATTGAAGAGCGATTTTATATGATTGTTGACTAAAGGTTGCTTATTTTCGAAACGTTCTTGTAATAAATTCCAAGCAACGGTATAATTCGCATCAGAGATCTCCAGTGTATCGACTGTTTCAGCGGCTATGCCTTTTAATGAAAGTCTTAAGTAATGAAACTTTTGCACATTAGAGAGTGCGTTATTATCATGTGTCAGTGAAGAGAATGTGTCTCTAAAGAACAACCACTGATCAAAATTGCCATCAAATGTGGGCAAATTTATTGATGGTAACTTAATACTAGTAAGATCTAGATTATTAACAGGTGTATTTGATTGATCCATACGACTGGTGTTATCCATATTGACTGGTGGTAAAGTGTGATCAAATAAAACCTTTCTAACTTCAGAAGTAATATTGTAAAATTTATTCTCATGCAAAAGATTCCCTTTCAGAACCATGTACCATGTCATAATTTTGACCATAATCGTCATCATTGGATTCAATAGTTAATTGAACCGTGTTAAATTTATCAACTGTTCAAAACGTGTCAGTCGGATATGTACTTCATTGAAATTGTAGTGTTCCGTGTTTTTAACCGAGTAGAAATAATTAACAAACCTTGTAAGACTACCTTTTATGTACTTGCGTTCATTTTTAGCCACATCTGTCATTTTAACAAACCAAAAATTCGGACAAAGCTATAAAACTGTAGGAGAATAAGTGAAATATCCGAGTAAAAGTGTTTGTCAGTAAGATACCACTCAAAACGTATTTAAAATGGTTATGTTAATGAATATATTATTAGCTTACTGAAAACAAACAAAGGCTTTAAAACGAAAGAAATGAGTACAATGAGCTAATCTTAACGCTGCGTATCTAACCTGGTGAGTCACCAGCCACTTCGCCGATGGCTTCCACAGAAAACGCTTGTTCAGTGCGTGTTAACGTTAAAACGTCTTCAAGATAGGTCTCGTATCGCCTGAAGTCCTTGTCATCTAGCGAGTTTAATGTTTACTAATATTTCGGACTAAACAGTAACGCTACACAGTTTTTCACCAAATATTAAAATAAAATTTTGCTCTCGACGGTCGTCTCGCTAAATATACTATGTTTCTGTTAGTATCATTTTGGCACTACAGTTAACGAGAGGCGTGTCGAATGCACAAATCTCATTTTGGTGTGGTGAGAAACTGCAGTGTATGCAGTATTTTCATTAAACCTATTATTTACTTTCTTTAAGTCTAGTACAGACCGTAAAAGGATTCTTGGCGGTATTTCGGTGTTTTGTCTGATGGTCTATTAAGAAATCTGCAAGCAATCTTTATTTCACTTTGCGAGTGCGGGATCCATAGAGTTGAGTTACATACAGTTTTAATTTACGTAGCATATCTTTATCAAAACTATTTTATAGCTTTTAAGTTTTCAAACGATTAACATAAGTATTTTTGCAGGGACATTGGCGTATTAAATTAAAAATGTACTAAATCTTCAAAAAACATGTATTCTATGTAAACTGATATAACACCAGACACAAATATTAAGGTCGGTCCTATTCAATACTACAAAATGCTTTAAGACTTCAACTGCGCATGCATTCCTGTGTCACTGTGCGTGGTCGGAGAAGGAGTCATTCCTGGTTCAAGCTATATTAGTCCAATTTAATTTTGATGTCGTTGCGCTGAACTGCGACATTTGACCGTAACCTTATATCTGATATCGAATCACATACGGATACGTGTGACGCCGAAATACGTAGTATTGCTCATGTTTATAAATTTACTGAAGAAAAACATTGTACCTTAGGTCACAAAGTTTAAAAATTTAAGTTAAGGAAATCAAAAAATTGGTCTCAATAGTCAATTGGTTTACTTTTTTGGAGTTCGATGTGTTCTAATATTTAAATAAATCATTGATTCAAATTACTTACTTTTCTGTAAATTAAAGCACAAGTCGCTGCCCTAACTTTCATACCGGAATGAAATGCTTCCATAATATACTGATTGTCCAGAAGTGCGAAAAAAAAAGAACATATTGCTATGGCACCGGCAAATAGTAATGCATCACTTTTCGTGTAAAGTGCATTGGTCCTAAAATCAAAAATGTAATTTTAATACGTCGAAATAGTATTATAATTGAAAAGCAGCTGAGCAAAAGATAACAAATCCATATTTTCAAAATTTTCGGGTCAAAACAAAGTTATTGTGCTTGACTCAATCTATGATTTAGAACATCCAGTTCGATCAAAACACAGCAAGTCCAGTAGAAATAGTGTCATTAAAATCGCTCAACTAAGCAAAATGTGATACCATTTCCAGCCAAGCAAACTGGCGTGAATTCACGGTTTAAATAAAACATAATACGTCGATGTTGAGCAGCTTTGGACCGACGCGCGACGATTTAAAACTGTCTGGTTTAGAATGTACGAAAAGGATCTGAACATAACACAACCCCACAAAAAAAAAGTGTTCGGACTTGTGGGTCGGACATATGTATTCCCACGTATTTTTCGACGCTGAATCCGATCCCGAGCTCAGAAATGGCCCTCCACGTCTGGAAGTGGCCCCAGGGGCCAAAAATGGCCTCTATAGGGCCTGAAAGATGGATTCCGGGATGAGGCGAGGTCGAAGGTGCATGCTAAAGCCAAAGCCGGATTTGTGGTCGAAAAGTTTATGGCCAACTGGAATTCCCCGTTTGGGACCGGGAAAATGACCCCTTAGGGGCCGGAAAATCGTGTTTCGGACGTCGCAAGCGCAACAGTGGTATTTTTATATACTCTCAAATTCTGGAACTCAGACTGTGCTCGAAAAGTTTATGGCCAACTGGAATTCCCCATTTGGGACCGGGAAAGTGACCTATTAGGGGCCGGAAAATCGTGTTTCGGATGTCGCAATCGCAACAGTGGTAGCCCATGAAAAAATACCACTGTCAGGGGCATTTTTCATGGGACTCCACTGTTGCGATTGCGACGTCCGAAACACGATTGTCTGGCCCCTAAGGGGTCATTTTCCCGGTCCCAAAAATGTCCCATGAAAAAATGCCCCTGTCAGGGGTATTTTTTATGAGATTACCACTGTTGCGATTGCGACGTCCGAAACACGATTTTCCTGCCCCTAAGGGGTCATTTTCCCGGTCCCAAATGGGGAATTCCAGTTGGCCATAAACTTTTCGAGCACAGTCTGAGTTCCAGAATTTGAGAGTACCTACATAAAATACCACTCTTGCAATTGCGACGTCCGAAACACGATTTTCCGGCCCCTAAGGGGTCATTTTCCCGATCCCAAACGGGGAATTTCAGTTGGCCATAAACTTTTCGACCACAAATCCGGCTTTGGCTTTAGCATGCACCTTCGACCTCGCCTCATCCCGGAATCCATCTTTCAGGCCCTATAGAGGCCATTTTTGGCCCCTGGGGCCACTTCCAGACGTGAAGGGCCATTTCTGAGCTCGGGATCGGATTCAGCGTCGAAAAATACATGGGAATACATATGTCCCACCCACAAGTCCGAACACTTTTTTTTTGTGGGGTTGTGTATATGACAATATCGTCGTAAGAAAATCCGCAAACTAAACTCAGCAAAATGAAACAAATCCACGTTCTGTTGTGCAAAATGTCACAAATCCATTAGAAAAAATAAATTTTGTCATGAATCCAGTAAATAAAAAAATAATTAGATCATTCTACAATTAATAAAAATAGTAGATACTTTTAATAGTGCTTGCGTTTACTACTTTTGCTTCTTTTACTCAAAATCATATATTTTGGATTTGTTCCGTTTTGCTTGGTTATTCTTGGTTAATGTGAAGGAAATTAACATCGGATCAAAGATGGAGAACTTTAACCATCACAAAAATAAGTAGAAAGGATTTTATGAATGCACTAAACAAGAATCTGCTGTTCTAGCAGCCCAGACCGGTGAGGCATAGCTGCACCTTAGCCTACAGGGGTTATGTGTCCTCAATAAAATACAGGGTGTTAATAATGCAAATGGACATTTTTTAAAAAGTGATTCCATGTCTAATTATAATAATTGATAGGTACTGATAAGCGGTCGTTGGTAACCCTGTATCATCTGATACTAGCATGAATTATCTTGTAGCAGAAAGGAATTAAAAATTACGTAAAAAAGATTAGGTCTGCCAGGGCCCTACTTGGAGGACTTTGTACCTACAAAGAAGGAAAGAAGTGTCATACGGTACCAAGATAAATAAGTTCAGTTGATGCTGAGTAGTATAAAACCTTAGTTTTCCGCGCTACGCCTTGACATTTTTGACAGTACGAAAAATTTAAGGCCTACGGTCTGTGGTATGAGATAAAGGCACAAATTTAAATAGCCTCGCTACAAGCACCTCATAACTTATAACATCTTAAACAAAATATGTACCTTTGTTTCTACAAGTATTGTTACTTCTAATTGACAGCATAGTGGCGTAAACAAGTGCCTTAAGAGTTACCTAAACAACAAAACCTAAGTCAGGAGATCTAACTGATCGACTCAAAACACTAAAAGAGTTAGAGGCCAAGCCAACTGATTTAGTGCCAAAAGTGTCCAACAAAATTAGTTTTTTAATAGTTATAGTACTAAAAGTACTTACCTAAAGGAAGCAAGAAGGTGTCCCAACATCAAAGGTTGTGTTATGGAGAAAACTACCTCAAGCAATAAGATAATGCCCAGAGTACTATATTCAGGCCAGAATGCTTTTACAAGAGCAATCAATAGACTTGGTTTCAGCTTACTGTCTTTTGCCTTTTCGTATTGTTTATGCCATTCCCTAAAATTGTATTTGTTAGTTTAAAGTTCGGTCGTCAAACAATTGAACCCGTTATTTGCAAAACACCGCATGTCTATTTTAGTTAAAAATCAACTATTGTGAATTCACGTTCAAATTTTTTTATCCAACAAAAAGAGCTTCTCTAATCCACATTTTTCAGAAAAAGCCTCCAGTAAAACATTATACTACACTACAAGCAGGAAACTACGCGAATATTTAAAATTTACCAAAAATTTTCGTTTTGATGCTTTGTTTTTTAATAAACACCTCAATTTTATCACGATTAGCTTAGCCTAAGAATGTTCTTAACAGACCGTCCTAAGTTTCCGCTTTCTATAAACATAAGTTGCAATTAATCCATACCTGCGTTCGAATTTACACTGTTCGATATCATTTTCTTTCAGAGACTTTCCAAATCATTTCCGGTACAGTTTTAGTCACTGAATACGAATCTGGTGGTAAAAATTCCCTAACACATCAAGTTTTTGAGAAAGACATATGGGCGAACAATAATGTTTTTGGCCCATTTTAAACCATTATAATTTCCGAATGGGGCGTGCTAGAGAAGTCTACACGGCTCAAATTGAAGGGCAAGACTCCTAGTTTCCAATGCAAAAAATTCTTGAGCATGCTGATTAGGTATCGATATCGATCGAATTTTTTTAATATAGGTAGTCAGAAAGTAAGCCCCAAAATCCCCTCTTTGAGACTTTTAGGTTGGACTGTCTCGGAAGTCTGATATTACAGCTTAATTCTGTGGCTAGATTTGCTTCCAGCGCAAAAAGATATTTCGATCGAAAGCAAAAAAACTATGCAGGCATGTGTTTATAGCTTCGAAATTACGCTTGTCGATCCGCCATCTTGGATTCCCTGGTGGTCTTAAGGAGAAATTAACACCAGAAATAGAAGTAACAGCCATTTTTACACTTTGAAACTACATTTTAAGTACGCAGCTTGCGAAACTTGGTAACGGTAAGCGAATGTCCATTGATGGTCGATCCAGCGGAAATGGGATACATATGTATATTAGTACACAATTTTATGCCACGCATTTTGTTGGAAACTTCTGCTCAAAAATTTGTACATTTGTATTGGAAACTAGGAATCTTGCCCTTCAATTTGAGCTGTAGATGTCTCTAGCACCTAACATTCGAAAGTTATAGGGGATCAAAGAGTCCCACAAGCGCAGTTTTTCGTCTGTTAATCTTTATTTTTTTCACAAACTTGACACAATACGAAGATTTTACGGCCAGATTCGTAATCAGCGACCAATCACATCCGAATCTCTTGAGAGAGAAAACAAGTCGTAGTTTGTTGATAGTGTTGTAGTGTTATTAATGACTATCAAACAATGAAAGTGATGCTTATTCCGATAAGTAACTTCGTAAATCAAGTCGTACAAAAACTAACTTTTACTATTACATTTTTTAAATAAATTGGTAGATTTTTATAAATACGAGAGATAAAGTGTTCCTGTTCTTAATAATGTCATAATTATACTTCACACAATCGTTAAGTTCGTCTCGGTTATAAATCCAGCTATAAGGAGCTTAACAAAAAATATGAAAAAATATAGATAATCCCATCAAAACACTGTGAAAAATTTACCCAATTGGAAGTTCACTTTAATCGTGTTATTTCAAAACCAGAGGAAATGATAGCTAAAACTATACAAATTTAGGTACATTAATACGAAATCAGTTTAAATTCATTCAGTTAATCTTAGACTGGGTATGCCAAAAACCTTTTTCAGTTTAACTCCTCCAAAACCCACTCTGTCACATAAAAAATCCGGCAACCTTATCCCATTCACATGAATGGTCAAGCTCTACAGAATAATGAAATGTTCGGATCGCTTTCAAATATGACATCAGCTGGCACAAACACATTAGATATTTTCAATAGACACATCAGCAGCTAAGAGTTTGGTTTTCTTTTCCGAGCTAGAAAATACCTCTTCTTCCAACTTACACAGTTTCTGTGTTTCCCAAATAAGACTTAACCTAGAGTAGTTTTTCCACATCTGGGGAGCGGCATCATATTCGACAATTAACATCCTTGATTCTATCCAAAAGAGAGCCATCGACTAATCAATCAGTCCTCACAAGAAAACTCCCTTCTCACGCTCATCGCCGCGCTGTTGGGGATTTATCCCTTTTATACCGATACTTCCACAGATTTTGCTCTAAAGAGCTAGTCGCTATAATTCTCCCTTTGACTGTTCCTAACAGAACAACTAGAGGCGCGTTAATTATGCATCCCTTTACTGTCCAGCTAAAAGCCTAGAACATCCCACTTCCCTCGCTCATTCATACTCATGGTCTCCAGATTATGGAACAAATTGCCTGCAGATGTTTTCCCTTGCCCTGCCAACTTCCAATACTTTAAATCCCGTGTCCCGTCAATAGATTACATTTCCCATCTTTTCAGACGCCCACGGTACTTAGGCTTGAAGTCTACGTGGGATGTCTCGACAAAAAAACTCGAGAATGTGATTTAAAATACAAACCCAAAAATAATTATTTCTTTCAAGAATCCCTATCATTTTAATAGCGATGTAACGGATCTCTGCTTCTGCATTCGAAAATGAGCATTACTTTAGACTTCTCTTTCCGCTTGTGCTTCTGCAATTCTACAATGAAAGTTTTTTAAATTTAGTGCGTAGTAATGCCAGTGATAAAAAACTTTAGTAGAGCAGATTTAATGATAAGAAACGAAAACACGGGAGAAGAAGTTTCTAAACTTCGATGTATGAAATATAAGGTGCATTTATTAAGTTTTTATTATTAATATCAAATTTTTGTAACAATAAAGATATAGTATAATTACCCATGCGTTTTTTGCAATACTGGGGCCACACCTGCGTTAACGTCTAACGGACAAAAACGTTTTAATTAACCTCAATGAATATTTTATTTATTCTCTAATAGTCACTTTAACTTCCGTTTCCGCTTGTCTTATATACCATTTTTAATATCCTTTTGTGTTTCTATATCCCTTCTGTTATATCAATAATTTTTTTTGCTTGAATTTTTTAAAAACGATCAGATTTATTATCCATTCCAATTAAATTTTCATTCCGCCCCGGATGTAACCCAAAGTAACGACGCCACTGGGGCAAGCTGTTAAAATTTATATAAGGAACTCCCACATGTTCTAAAATTAGATAATTTTTAGAAATACTGCTAATGAATTACCATCTGTTTTGCAATATTCTGAGCGACAATTATTTAATTTAAAATTTCGTATCACGTTTCTTAGTCCTTTCTATTTGATAAAAGGTCAAATCCGGTCAAGTGCGAGATGAATTCGCACAACGAGAGTTCTGTACTGAATAACTTAAAATTGTATCAAACTAATTATTAGAACAAGGCCAAAGGCCAATTTATTTCTTCTAACTACATATGGTGATGCATTTATAAACGTTATTTATTTCAGATTTTTCAGATTAACGGTTCCGACGATAAAGGGGGGATAAAGTAATTTCATAAGCGCACTAATATCAATTATAAATTTTTGCTGCATATCTGGGTAAATCTTACCTTTCTAATCTATCTCCGAGAAGCATACTTCTATCACTTTTGATTGGATTGTAGAGATCCGGAACGTCTAAAGTCTTTGCGTATCCCCTCTTAAACATTCCATAGGTATAACTGAAATAAAAAAAGTCTTATAGGACATAGACACACCAACGAAACAAAAACCCTAATAAAATAATAAAAAATATAATATTTCTACTGCAGAAATAAAAAATACTATTTTATTAGTATTGGTATAGATTTTCAACACTAACACCACAATCAACCATAATGAAAACAAAACTAAGCATACTTACGTGAAAAAAAGAATGCCAAAGGGAGTGGATTTGTCCCTTGGATTGGGATTAACATTTTCCTTGGTAAAATCCATGTTAGCTTCGGTTTAACGACTTAACGCTTGTTTCGGAAAATTCACGCTGCAATTCACCTCTCAAATTGCCACGTTTTATCCAGAAAAAAATTATTTAGTGCTTTCTTAAAAAGAAAAATAACCGGTTATTTATGATATCTAGTTTAGTTAATGGCGCTTAAAGAACACGAAATTAGGGAGAGTTTAGGATTTAGGAACAGTAAGCTATTGATACTTAAAGATCACTGATACACGCTATGCATTTAATAATAATAATAATAAAGATGTTTATTTATTATTATTTATTTAGCACTGATTGTTAAAGGTCAAGAAATATCACTGAAAACATAGGAACGTTATGTATTTTGAGTCACTGGCCTTAGAGATCACGAAATAATACTTAAGATCCTTTTCAAGAACATTCTACAGGAACGAACATAAAATTTTTGAAACTATCACCTTCAAAGAAATGGTTTTCTGTAACCAAGTTAATATTTGATTTTCTAGCCACGTTCTACTAGCTGCAAATACTTTTCTTCTTCCCCTTGCTTCTTTATATTTTAATAAACTTTATTTTCTTAGATTCTTAAACGCCAGTGGGTACGTATTGGTGAAGCCTAATAATGCCACTTATTAGCCTTACAGCTGGATAGAATGAATCTAAAAAAAATACAGTTATAAAAGTAAATACACAATATGTTTCCTAAGTAGTTTAAGATGATTTTAGAGCTAATTTTAGATATATTCCTAAAATTTCACATGTTTAATGATGCTTAGTTTTGAAGATACAGAGTGGCAGGTTCGAAGTTATTTACAATAAATTTCAATCGCGGTCATTGTTCTCGAGTGCCGGGGTTTAAGGAAAGAATAGGCAAACCCAAAGTTAAAAACAAAAACTTAGCTAATCACATGGTTTTCTAGTAAATTACCATTTTTATTGTCTGTAGTAGTCAAACCTTATTTAATTTGGGCTGTAGAATATACCTTGGATTCTTAAAATATATTTCCGAAACTGTGTAGCCCTTGGTCTCGCTCCGGTAAAAAAGGAACAAATAAATGAAGTAAGGAATCTAACCAAGCCATGAATTTAAGATGTTAATGTCGCCCCAACAAAAATTTGGGGTAAAGAGTACGCGAAACGATAAAACTGTTATTGAAAATTTAGATAGTATCATATGGATAACATTGAGAAAGAATCGCCCCCAAAATGTTATGTGGCCCACTTCAACTTCCTGTCGGATTCCCTCTAGAAATAAAGATATAAAAAATTTATACAGCCAAGAAATTGAAGTAGCTCTAAAATGTGTTGTTATCAATATTATTAAAGCATGTTAGATTTTTAAATATTTTCGTTTTTAATTATTGAATTTGATTGTTAAATTCACTAATATTTTTGTTGCAAAAAATGACTTAATTGACTTAAAAAGCTTCACAATTTATTTTTAATATGTGTTTCTTGTAACAACTGTGTTTTGCTTGCTATTTTTTAAACTTATTTGGGGTGTTATGTTGCTTTTACATATTACTATTTTGTATAAGCAGTGGCGGATACAAAATATTTCAAGTTGTATATCTCAGTAGCTACTTACGGGATACATGCCAAGTTCGGAGGTTTTAATAGTAAGCCTACTAGGAATGTTTTGGTAAAAGAAATATTTTATAATTTGCGAAAAAAAGTTCCAAAATTTCAACTTTTTTTTTCTTTACCGAAACATTCCAAGTAGGCTTACTATTAAAACCCCTGAACTTGGCATGAGCCCGTTAGTAGCAACAGAGATATACCTACAACTTCAAATTTCTGTATCCGCCACTGTGTATATTGTATATGTAAATTTCTTATTTATTTGTTTATTCAAGCTACCAAACTATAATAGGGGCCATTCAGACGATCGAGCATACTTGAAATCAAGTTGAAAAGCAAGACGGAAACCAATCTAGAAAGCATGATTGTCAGCTTGCGAGCTGACCAGACAATAAATAGTATTTTTCGGCTTCACAGGCGCTCTAGAAGCTCCATAGACATTCATACATGCGCGGCAAACATATTGGCATACATTTGTTGTATATAAAGGAAATGTTGGACACCTGAATTCTTTTTAGCTGCTTAATCCATTTTATAGTGAAAATGTAAGCAGGCAAAGTGAAAACTGCAAGCAACTCAAAATGTTTAAAACCATTAACGAACAGGACGAGGCGACGGCAGGTGCTCTGGCGAAAAAGCGACAACTTATTGTTATCGCATAAACTCTGTGAGCGATTTAATTATCGAAGTCCGCATTTATTTTGTCAGTATGCAAGTTATGTAATTTCTAATAAATAAATATTTTCTGGAACTATTGCTACACGTGATGATAATATGTTTAGCTACCCTTCTTAGTTCCCTACGCTGCGCGCTGCATAAAAAATGGCGTCGATGGAAATGTCGGGTACCCTCGAGGTTTTATAGCTTGATGAGCCGCTTGCGCTGCGCCCACAATGTATTAAAAGTGTAGACTTCATATAAGCAAATTTTATACCGAAAGACAAAATTGTTAACCGAAAGGAGAAGTCTTTCGGCCTAAAACCAGAGCGAACAAAATTTGAGAATAGGTTTTTCGCCAAAAATATTAAGTACTCGTATTTCATGTGCATAGGTGTGATGATACTTGTTCGTTCCTGGTAATAAAAGGAGTGGGTTATAATACTTATTAATAAAAAGAAAATTTAAGATTTTAATAGTTAGGCTTAGAACACTTTGTAGAATTCCGTCACAACAGAAATTCTATTATCGAAGTACTTTTATCCGTTCGTTTGTCTATATATCTGTCTGCCTTAAGCAAAACTAATGAGCTACTTGACAGATTCATATGAAATATAGGACACATAACGTAAAACTCACTATTCATTTTTGGCAACGCACTATGATTTCTACAACCCAATTATTTGGCCAAAATCCACTTTTTCGATTCTTAGAAATAACACTAACATCTATGGGGTTCATTAGGAAATACCCCGAACCGTAATTATCCAAATATACTTAATTATTTTATTGCCCTTTTGACCTGATACGGGTGCCTAAGCTTAGTCGTTTCGGAGATGGTCAGTTACTGTCAATAAATGGCCAAGTGATGTCGAAGTTTGAACGTGTGGTGCTAGGAGATTTGCTAATATTGTTTTGTGGAAGAAATCGTTTAGATATCTTTACGGTATGTACTTTTATTATGTTTATAATACAATACTTGCTTTTGTCGATTTTAGTTAAAATATTGGAATTTTCGTGCCCTTACAATTTATTCTTGCGTAACCTAGAATAAGTATAGTACAGGATAGACGAACATGTTCGTCTATCCTGTACTGATGAGAACCAACGAGTTCGAAACCGGTCTGCAGGTGACGACATCCTACCTAAAGAAAAAGCTTCCTTCTTCTTGGTAGTTTCTTGCATTCAAAACAAGTATTTTATTATCTAACTGTGTTAGAAGAAAATACGGCAAATTTTGGTATGTAATTCAGCGCTCGGAGGGGCATATAGCCCGGAGAATAGCTGTTTTACCATTATTTGTTGAAATCCTTATTGTATAAGGAATTTTCAGGTGGTTAGAGAATTTATTCTCAATTTTTGCATATTTATATGTACCCCTGACAAGTAGACTTTCATTCATAAGCTAAAAAATACTTTTTTTTTTAAAATTTACGTCTCTTACGTCAAAAAAAAAATTAAACAAGTTTTCTGCAGTGAACTTGAAATATGTCCCTAAATGCATTATTTAAAACTAAATATATATTTGCGGGCGTAAATCAAGTTAAATCACATTTTTGTTCGTTGGAGGTGCCGATGTTATTAATGCATATCTGTGTGGTACAAAAATAATAAATGCATGATGAACGCACTTCGCGAGAGATTAAAAATACACGAGATATTTGTTCAGCACGTGATTCATTCAGTTCAGGAACTTGATATATCGTTCAGTGGCGACTCGTCTTTTCTCGGGACCGAGCAGAAAAAAAAAATGTAAAAACTTAAATATTTAACTAGGGGGGTTGCCAAACTTTTATAACATGGAACCAAAATATTTAGCACACTTTTTAATATTTGATTAGCAAATCATGAAATGAAATAGGAAGTGAAAATATTAAAGTTGGTTGTCCCCAACAGAGGCATGCCAAAAGTATCATGTTTATGGAGGGGGAGGGAGGGGGGTGAATTTTTTTTGATTCGATTAGGTTTGCTCAGATTTGCTGTCTTTTTTGTAAAAACTTAAAACTCCCATATCCTACACCAACAAAATATTGTTACAATGTAGTGCCAATAGGGGATATGCATATATTCTTTTATTGCATAAATTATCCAACAAGCCATTACAAACCGACAAATGTTTTTGGAGAAAATTACTGAGATAATAAAATCATAGAAAATTTTTCACTTTTCGGAAAAATTTATTACAAATTAAGAAACAGTCATTTGAGCAATTGTAAATGACGCCAGACATTGTCTAAAGCACGCGTCGCTGTTTCGTGTTAAGTTCGTATAATTAATACCTTTAATTTTTTCTCGGAATTTTTGACAGCCATGTGATTAGACCCATAGCTATAGAGGGCCAGAGTGGGCAATGCCCACTCTGAAAGGAAAAGTTGTCCACTCTAGAAACTCACTGAAATCATTGTATTATCTACTACAAAGATATTACATCATAAAAATATATACCTAAGTTTCCCCCCTAAAACTTTAGTTGTCCCCTCTGAAATCAAAACCTGGCTACCGGCCTGCATGTGATCAATCGTATTGTTTATAACAAGTAGTCAAGTACGTGTAAAATAATTAGGAACTAGGCCTCTTGTATATTCAGTTACCTATACTTCACACCTAACCCGAATCATTCATCTGTGATGTAAATAGAAAGTATGCGTTGTTTGCCTAGAGTTCGATTAAAGTGTAATTTGTGTGTAATTTAAAAAAAAATCAATGACATTTCTTAATAACTAGCCTATAAGTATTGTATTATACCAATATGCAAAAATTTTCACTGCAAGTGCCCCGGACAAACTCTTTATTCCTGTGCCAATAACAACCGAAATCAGAAAAAAGTGGTGAGAAGTTAATTAAAGATTTTACATAAATATTATTAAATGTTAGTATCGCCAAATTCAACTAAGGATATTTTGCAATTTATTATTTTTATGATAAAATAAAACCTAACAAAAGTTTGAGGACAAATAATGTTGAGGTATGAGAGTATAGCGTAAGAAGATCAATAACAAGAAAAAAATTATTTGGAGCTTATTTTATCACCACATAACATTATCTTAAACAAATTCAAATTTTCTTTATTAACTTGATAATATGTTTACAAGTCATGTGATCCCTGTCATTACATGTGTATACAATACAACATGCAATATACTATATAAATGTGTACAATAAAGTTTTCGTGGCCTTGTTGCGTGAGCATCCCTGCCCACGAATAGTCCAGTAAAACTGGGAGCTGGTGTTGGCTCTGGGGGAGACCAGAATGACTGCACAATGATTATGCAACCGTTGTTCGGGAGTCTATGCAAGATTGGTGTGTTTTTTATTGTTTTATATTAGTTAAGTTATTTCTATTTGGTTTTTAGTGGAAAAATGAGGAAGAAACTACCTAGATTTAAGGAAAAGAACACATAAACAAATACATTTAAGCTTTTACTCCTTTAATTTCTGCAGATGTAGGTAGTCAGGATTTGTCGGAAAATAAGCAGTCATCATCAATGAATCAACTGTCGGCAACGAAGAAAATGCAATAGGTTTGTTAGCCCGCAGATTGTCCTGATAGTCATTGTTGAACAGTCTCCTGAATCACATGTAATATTTCTTATTCACGAAAGCTCCCATTTTGCGGGAAATAATCCAAAAAATAAATTAACACTGGAACTTCCAGTATCAACAGCGCACCCAGGGGGGCTGGGGGACTGCAGCCCCCCCCCCCCCAACCCAACCTGAGCCACTGTACAATATACTAACCATAATAACACTTTTATTCAAACATAATGTGACCTCACAACCAATAGCGTAGCGTTTTACAAGTTCTGAAGCTTGTACAAAAATTTGGAATAGAAAATCGCATTATTAAGAACCAAAAACCAAAATAATTGGATTAAAACAACTACCTAAAATATTTAATTTATAGAGAACACAAAAATACTATTTCAGGTTTATTTGGTTTATAAGCATATTCCCTATTAACGCTTTTCGCAAAATAAAGGAAAGTCGATATAAATAACCTTAAAACAAATAGTACTTACATTGCTTTCGCGAACGGCTGTTAACATAAATTCAGGAATTTTCGTAAAGTTTATTTAAATAATAAAACTTATAACAGCCTAAGCAGGCCCGTAACCAGGGGGGCGCCAGGGAGGGCTGAGCCCCCCCTAGAGCTGGTCTGAGCCCCCCCGCCTAGAAAAGTTACCTATATTTCTAGACGAAAATGTTTATATCGACGTTGGAACGTGCAACACCGCTCTAAAATTTAAGTTAAAATTATTTGTTTTGCGGCCTATGTTAACCCGCAAAGCTCATCGATCGAGCGGTGTTATAAACGCGGCACACGGCCTTTGTGTCGTACTATAAAAGAGCGACAATCTGGCCGCCACGCGCGGCAAACACCTTGCCTATTTCTTATTTATTTATTTGTTGGTAGATTAAAGAGTAAATTTTAGTTTGTTCCAAATGTTTCTTACATTCTTAAATATTATAACCGTTTTCTGTTGTAGCTTTTTCGTTTGCTCTTCAAAAGCGCCTATTTTTAAAATAAAAGGCACGTTACCCTTTCTAAATACGGGTTCCTAAGTAGAGATTTTTTATTTTATGATAAAGTACATTTTGAGTTCACTTAAAATGTTTTCTTAAATGTACAGCGTGTCTTCGGAAGTTCTTACCATATGGAAAACATTTTTATTATTGGTTTTACGAACAAAGTGCCTGTTTATAAAAAGTTCTGCATCGTGAGAAAATAGCATTTCCATTCAAAAATTTTATCTAGTACATACAGGGTGGCTCAAAAATGTAAAAGTCCTAATACACGTGAAGCTAAAAAGACATAAAATCGTTATTTAAAGGTAAACTGCCACTGCAAATGTGCTAGAATTAACTTTTTTATGTTAGTAAATTAGGTTTGGAACATACAGGAGGTCCCAAAAATAAAATTAATTTTTTTTATCGCCTTTACAAAAAAGTATATCTTCATAAAAAGTTTTACATTGTGAAAAAAGAGCATGGTTATTCAAAAATTTTATATAGGACATACAGGTGGCAAAATAATTTAAATTTAAATTGTGACTTTCAGCTGTTTAAGCCACCCTGTATTGTCCTACATCAAGTTTATAAATAACCATGCTCTTTTCTTACAAGGTAGAACTGTTTATGAAGATATACTTCTTTTGTAAAGGTGATAACAATTTTATTTTTGGGACTCCTGTATGTTCCAAACCTAATTCACCAACATACAAAAAGTTAACTCTAGTACATTTGCAGTGGCAGTTTGTCTTTAAATAACGATTTTGTGTCTTTTAGCTTCACGTGGATTGGGACTTTTACATTTTTGAGCCACCCTGTATGTCCAAGATCAAATTTTGAAATGACGATGCTATTTTCTCATAATGCAGAACTTTTTATAAAGAGGCACTTTTTTTCATAAAATCAATAATAAAAATGTTTACCATATGGTAAGAACTTCCGAAGACACGCTGTACATATATATATATATATATATATATATATATATATATATATATATATATATATATATATATATATATATATATATATATATATATATATATATATATATATATATATATATATATATATATGTATATATATATATCCGTTTTGCAGAAATGTTTTTCTAAACGATAATTTCCGTGAAAACGAAAAGCAAAACTCTCTATGTACTTTTAACGTTTTTACACTATAATGTAGAAACAATATTAAGCCCCCCCCCCAAGATTTTGCTTAGCCCCCCCTAAAAAGTAGGGCTGGATACGGCCCTGAGCCTAAGTAAACTAAACAATTTTGAATACACACGTTTACATATTATTACGTATTGTTTTTATTATAAATATATTCCAGGCTGACACCCAAGAATATTTCTATTCAGAAACCAATCAACGTTTGGTGTTGATATGAGATAAGATAATTAGGTAAACATTGTCGAAAAGATAGAAAAATAATAAGCTAGTAAAAGTAAATCTCGTACACCTTATTATTTTGAAGTAATTTATTAACGAAAATACACTACCTCAGGCAATATATTTTTGCCTCGGATTGCGATCGGAAAATCAAAACAAGAGTGGTGTCATCATCGTGAGTGATACCGACGGCACGCGTGTCGTAAACTATCACGAAAACTACAAACGTTCATTGTTATACATTGACTGTGGATAAAGCTACAAACTTGCAAAATAAGTGCAATGCGTTTCAATTACAAAATAATAATGATATGGAATTAGGGTTAGAATCCAACCTAAAGGATGGCTCCGACCTAAAGGCCACATCAAAATGAGGTCATCCAAAATTAAAACTTTAGAATTTCAGCTTAACGCAGCACTTAATGAGATTAAGGAGCTAAGAGAAATATTCGTTTCTTTGCAGCCCAAAAAAACGTATTGCCCAGTCAATTCTGACGATTAAGAAGAAGTAGCAGCCCAGGAGATAGCATGGCTACTACCCAAAAATAAAAGAAGAACAAGAAAAACCACACTGGAAAGACATTGTGGAACATTTCACTACAATTGTGGACCTTTTTCCAACAATTTGTTCTCAAAAACTTCCAAGGCCAATTTGTAGCAAAATTTGCTACAAGTGTATGAAAATGTATAAAAATTGTTGTTACTAATAATCCAATTAGAGTAAATTGTTCTACAAAGCCTTTGCAACAATTTTGTGTGAAAAAAAGTCCCAACGATTTTTCCAGTGCACTATCTCGCCGATAATAATGGTTCCGAATCAAACCTGATACGCCCAAAAATAAATTAAATGTCCCAAAATTACAAAAACCACCACCCGTGATTTTAAGCAATGTGAAAAACTATATAAATATAAATCAAACGCTTGAGTCACAGAATCTTAAATTCAAAGCAAATTTAATGAATAATAACAAACTAAAAATAAACAGACGTTAATAAATACGAAAAAAAAGTCTGTCAAGTGCAAGTTATACTTGCACAATCAGTGTCCCGTGCCATCAGCTCACCAACCTGAGCAAACCTCGGCCGCCCGATCTCCGCCCATCTGCTGCGCTGCCCGCCGCCGACGGCACCAACGCCGTATTACATCGCGTATGCGCGAAGCTGAGTGGGCAGCGTTTCGACTGAGCCCAATTAAAAACTTTGAAAAACGTGTAAGGGCAAAAGTTGTTCTTTACATCGTCAGAAATATTTTTTGTCGAAAAACTTTTACTCTAAAACCAATGGTTCAGCAGTTACCTATAAGGAAATAAACAATTACATTGTTTATAATAAATTGCAGCTAATTCTCAATGTTCATGATTTTTTCTCATTTTTCTGAGCGATCCTTTGGTGATAAGGGTGGGGGACAGCAATTTTTAAGCGTTTTTCCCGAAAAATGTTTAAAAAAATGCATAAAAAATACATTATATATTGTTGAATTCGTGCTTCAATAAGCTTTCATTTGACACCCTACAAGATGCCCTTGATAATTCGGTCATCACCGCTATCTCTGTGCTGAATTTCAAATTTTTACGTCAAATAGTTTCAGAGAAAATCGTCTGTGACGGACAGACGGACACCGAAGTGATTCCATAAGTGTTCCGTTAGCACGAAACACTAAAAAGATAAAGCAGGTGGGATGAGTGTTTACTATAATAATGACGTCATGTTTTTCATTGGCGTTTGAACTCACCTGACAAACAAGCAATTTAAGAATTATACTTTATATTACATAAGTAATAGTAATAAATCTATTGCTTTGTCTTTTGACAAAAAATTCTTACCACATGAACTATCATAATTCCAGAATTTAGTAGAATATTAACACTGTCAAATATCAAATACTATATTGCAACAGATTGGGAACAACACATCTATAAAACTTATACAGCAAAAAAGGCTGGACAGTTGATTTAAATCAGAACGATGTAACATAACTCACACACATACCTATTTGTACATAGATAATTTATTTCAATTTTAGGACTAACGGAGTATTGGAAAAAAATTTAGTACACAAACTCCCCAAAAAATTAACTTGTTTCGCACGTAGTTTATTTACTAATATACCCAAAAAAGAGATAAAAATATTTACGGAAATGTTTTGCGTCGCACACACTATAGAATACACTGATATTTACATCATGTTATTAACACTCATCCTAATTGGTGTGCTCAAATTAACATTGTCTGTAGTCTACGGTTTTGTTTACCACACATAATATTTCAAAGACATACATATATAAACATCAGTGGCGGCTTCAAATTTATTTAGCAATAACGGCAAAGTCTTTTCATAAATTGATAAAGAAAATGGAAATTTTAGTTATTACTTTCCAGAATAATAGAACTAAGTCATTCTAGCAACACGTTTCAAGATGAAAATAGTTGGGAAAGAAAGCAAATCGCTAATATATTAGAATAACTGAAAACATTTTAAACACGATTTATTAACAGTGACAGGGCAAAAACCTGTCAAAACCTAACTGATCAACTAGAAAATAAAAAAAGATTAAGATTTTTTAATATATATATACATATATATTACATGGCTCGCATTACGACCCCTGTGCAGGGAAGTCCAATGCGGCAAGGCGACCGGAGTGCGGCCGGGGATGGTGTTAGCCCTTGATAATCCTAGCGAAGTGGAGAGGAGGGAGGAAAGACCCTTATCGCGTACCTTACAGGGTCAGTGAGAGATTTTTGCTTATAGCTTTTAGAGCGATGATGGTAATCTAATAGTTTTAAAATTTTATATACAGCTTGCTGGAAAAAAACCACTGAAAAAACCAGCAACTAGATTACACGCATGTGGTCTATTGTGATATTCATACACTGGCTGAGTAAAATATTATTCTATATTAGTTTAATCGAAGACTTTTGTATAAATGCATATGAATATTTGTATCTTATTTTCAAATCGGATCCTAATTTTATTTCCAACTAGGGTAGAGACGTCCCTGGAATAACCCATGTTTACAATGCTTTAATTATTATACCTACTGATATGTGAACCAGGTACTTAACTTATAGGTATTAACTTTACGCGGCGTTAATCTTTGACTTAAGTTTTGAAAATTAATGAAGGTATGAAGCATTTTACTCAACATTTTTTAAATTATAAGCACCACTTTTTAAAATATGAACCTTTGATCTAATTTCATATTAAAATGGACTGCATGCGGTTCAGTGACGATTTCAATTCTTAAAAAATGTCAGTATTTAAAATTATTTAAGTTAGACAGAGCCTCCAGAAATCAAGGTTGAAGAGGAAGAAATTCGTTATATAATGTAATAAACATGTAAGCAAATAGGAATCCTTATTGTAATTACTTTTCCGATTCGTTTAAGTAATTATGATCACAATAAGGAATCAAGGTTACTGAAAGTAATCATGGTTACTTTTTCTGCAGTAATTTTGCTGGTGGTTACAGATTAGCCGTTTTCGATAAAAACGAAAAAATATAAAGTTATGCATAACATTATTTATTAGTGTAATTTGTTGAAAATAACAAAAAAGTAAGACATCCATGAAAACAAAAACACTTCTTTAAACAAATTTGGCAACTAGCAAGAGTCCCCTTTATGCATTAAAAATTGTCACCAAGTTTCAACTTGATACTAATTTGCGTCTTCTAGTTATTTAGGAAAATTCTTTTACAAAAATTAAACACCCTGTGTATTAAAAACAAAGTCGTTTAGGACCCCTATGTTTATAGGAACTTTTCGTCTTAAAATTAAGTAAGGAATAATACCCTAAAGTTTGGCCACATCCTTTATTAACACCCTGTATATATCATAAAACATGCCAATAACTCTAGGCGGAGTCGAGAGATGAAATAACGCTCGATCGATTTCGAAGGATTGTTCGAAATAATCAATCATTCGAATGAAAAAATCATGTCTCTATGCGGATTCGAGATCCTAGACCGAGATGAAATGCATGAGTCGGTGGCGGCGTCATTTCGTATTTCGTCCGTCATTCGACACGGGAAAGGCAATAATAATTTCTCGGATAAATCATTCGAATGATCGCGCCGACCTCTCGAGATATCTCGAGTGATTTCAATAATCGAATGATCGATTATTTTTCATTCGAGATGTCCCATCACCAATCCATTACCGATTACTGATTACTCTTAAAAATATATCAGTCGCGATTTATAGTTACAAACAATGTAATGAATTACAGTAATTGATTACTTCCCAGCTCTGATTGTGAGTAAAACGCTGTCTTGCGGAGAATCTGAATTCTATTTGTGATGGCCGTGAAATTGATATTTAGCAAAATTTTGTTTATGCTAACTGCTTAGATGTAAAACGCTCATTTTCTAAAAATAGTACAGTAATCGCTGCAAACCACTAGAGTGAAGTACCAAAATCAAGCGGATAAAAAAGAAAATACGTTCCTATTCAGGGTGTCTGGAAATGACGATGACAACTTTTAAGGAATGATTCTACATAAAAAAATATGGAAAAAAGTTCACAATAACATAGGTCCGCAAATGCTTCCATAGGAAGCTACAGGCCCTTGAAGAAGGTGTCATAAAAATGATTTTTATTTAATTTATTAGAATCTACTTACAATACAGAAATGAACTTTTAGGTATAAGTTAGTGTTATTGTAGGTCACTTTAAAAAAAAAAGGAGGTGACCCATGTTGCAACCAGTGGCGTGGGAATACAAGGATGGTTGGTTATTTAAGGTCGTATTTTTTCGCCGAGCGTATTTTCGATATTTTTTAAATAAATTATGGTTTCTTGAGCATTTTAACCCAAAATAGGTACTCTAGATTGAAGTCGTATAGTGGACCGTTTCGTGATAAACGGACTTAAAAGGACTACTGTAGTGCGTAAATGCAGTTAATAAAAATAAGAAGGTGGTTGAATGCTATTTTAAAATGTAGTATTCTTGTACAACCGTTACCAAAAAAAAAATTACTGGCATATTTGGTACATTCTTAAATTCACCTGTGGATTCCACCAATAGCTCTATCACTTCATATAAAAATGCAACCCGTAGTGTACTCAGCGCTTCACAACAAAATATAGTTGGCTTATTTCACATGCATTTGAGCTTGTTTAATAAAAAATAAATAATGTCACTTTTTGAGGATTTAGTTGAAAAACCCGTTATTTGTGACTTCTGTTTTTAAATTTAAGAATTCCACTAAAAACGGAAAAATGAATAATTACTCATTTAAACAAATTGCCCAAATGTATTTTCTGTATAGAAAAGCAAATTGTAACGCTCCCGAAGCACGGAGATTATATCAATAAACGTAGGTACCCTGACAAGCAAGTTTCACGCATTCAATTTTTTATTAATTTATATAAAAGACTTTGTGAAAAAGGATCTTTTAAACCTGATGACTTAACTGGTAGACCACGTACCACTCGAACTGTCGAAGCTGAAGTTATTGAAATAGTTGAACGTCATCCAAGGATAAGTCCAGCAGGCTGGCTACGCAAGAAGGCATTCCAAAGAGCTCGGTTTCAGAAATTCGGCAAGAGCAGTGTCTCGATCTATACCACATTCAAAGACTTCAGGCTCTAAAACCCGATTATTTGAATCTAGGATGCAATTCTGTCGATGGCTGAGACAAAAATGGCACCGAGATCCCAACATTATAAGTATATAGATAAAATATTTTTCACTGATAAGGCCGGATTTACTAGACATGGAATTATAAATTTCCATAACAATCACATATTATGAGCATACGAAAATCCGCATGCGATTTTTGAATAAAGACACCAAGAAAAATATTCCGTTAATATCTGGGCGGGAATATTTGGAGACTATTTAATAGGGCCCTGCATTTTACCTAATAGATTAAACAGTGAATCATACTTACATTTTCTACGAAATGTGTTACAAGACCTACTTGATGATGTGCCTTATGCTCTAAGGACAGATATGTAGGTACTTCATGCACAACGGGGCTCCACCATATTTCAGTCTTAATGTGAGGGCACATTTAAATTTAAGTTTATCCTGAGCGATGGATAGGACGAGGGGGGCCTGCAGGTTGGCCATCTCGCTCCAGATTTAAATCCATTAGATTATTTTTTATGAGGTTACATAAAATTCTTAGTATACAAAGTACCTACTATTTCCCACCGTTGAAGAATTGGAGCTGCAGGTTGTAAAAGTATGACAATAAACTTGGTATTTTTAGAAAAGTTAAAAGATCTATGAGAAAGCGAGTTTGGGGATGCACTGAAATGAACGAAAATCGATTTCAACACTGTATATACTATTATAAAACTAGAGTACCCTTTTTAAGTAAAAATGTTCAAGGAACCAAAATTTATTTAAAAAATATTGAAAATACACTCGGCGAAAAAAAATACGACCTTAAATAACCAACCACCTTTTTGTTCCCACGCCACTGGTTGCAATACCTATGGGTCACCCCATAAAGCCCCGTAAAAGTTCATTTCTGTATTGTAAGTTTAATAAATTACATAAAAATCATTTTTATGACACCATCTTCAAGGGCCTGCCGCTTTCTACGGAATCATTTGTTATTAAGTTATGTTATTATTAACTTTGTTTATATTTTCTTATGTAGAATCATACCATAAAATTTGTCATCGTCATTTCCGGATACCCTGTATAAAAACTGAAAATTATTAAACCAATTCGTAAAATTTTTCCACTGTCGAATAGCTTCGATCTTTCTAAGCGTCACTGAAAATATAGAGGGTGTTTGGTAATAAATGGGCCATACCTTAGCAGTGACTTTCTCGGCTCAATTCCCAGTCAACAAAAAGCCGTTCCTGGGACGTCCCAGGGACGTCCCGGAATGTCCCATAAGATCCCAATGACGTCCCTGGGACGTCCGTTTGGAACAGGTCGGGATGTATCTGGGATGATCCCATAAAGGTTACACAGGACATATATGGGATCATCTTAGGACCTTACTAGGACGTTATAGCCACTATTTTTGTTTTAAATCCCATTGCGGACGTCCTTGGGATGGCAACATAAGACGTCTGTAGGACGTCACTTTGGGACCAATTTGGGATCTTTTCAACGTCCAGGGGACGTCCCAGGGACGTCTTAGCTGGGATCATCCCACCTGGGACGTTGGGGATCAAAATGGGACGTCCTGGGGATCATTGTTGTTTGCTGGGTTGATATCGATTTAACCTAAATCGGGGTTTCCACATGCAAAGATTACTTTACTTTTAAAGACATTTATTTCATACATATATTTATAAATCACAATGGTTACGACGGTGTCAGTTTACTGGCCCTACAATTAGTGGCATCACCAATCGTTTCCACATGATAACCTAATTTTGTACTGGCGATGGCGTAGTTATTAAAAATGGCGTCAACTGCAATTCTTCGTGCCGGTATCAATGTTATGGTGCAAATATTGTGTTTAGAAATACTGGCAATATTAAAGAAAGGAATGAGAAAACATAAGTGTTGGGTCCGGAACTGGATTTTATGTAGAACTACCTTAGGTGCATCAAATAGGTAGATTCAAGAAATGGCTGATGAAGACCAAAACGCATAATTTAAACATTTAAGAATAACAGAAGACCAGTTCAACTTTCTGTTGAATAGCATATTAAAATTTTTTTGACGAAGACACTCGTCTTGTTTACAAACAGGCAAACTGGCGCCAAAAAGTACGCCAATTTTTAACATTTCTGGCGCATTGATTAGTGGTGCAACTAACTTGGCGCCAGTCGATTTAACACGTTTCCACACGCAAATAAGCTGGTGCCAGTCGAGTGGTGCCAGTAATCTATGCATGTGAAAACCTCGCTTTACTTACCTTAGCACAAAAGTTGATAATAAGAGAGATACAGGGTGTTAAAGTTAAAATTTTATTTTACATTTTCATCGAAATGTATTGAAAGATACTAAATAAATTCGGTAGTCGGAAGTTTTTTGGAATGGGGCAAACAAAATCCGTTCTCAAATTTACTGTATTTTATAGGAGGTACCACATACGGCATAAAATGTCATTTTAAAACCTCCCAACTTTTGTCTGCTTCAGTATACATCATTTCTGAATAGCTATTCTTATACCCCTACCTTTGTTACTTAAAAAGAGGTATACGTTAAGACGGATATTAGTTTAGTTTCAACGTTATGAATGTCGTTAGAAGTAACTGTTTTTGAGAAAATGCATTTGAATTCGGTGTTGCACATGCACAGAATAAGACAAATTTTAGTATCAGCAAAACATAAACCTTTCTATTAAAAAAATGCAAACGTCAAGTGAAAGTAATAATATACGAATGAACAATGAACTGCTGAAAGTGAACTCATGATGACAACACATTATTATTTATTATTATTTTTATTTCTTATTTATTCTGTGCAACACCAAATTCGCATTCTTCTCAAAAACAGTTTCTTCTAGCGACATTGATACCAGCAAACCTTTTTAAAGTAAAACAGGTAGGGCATAAGGATTTCTATTCAAAACTTGTGTGCACTGAAGCACAAACAAGTTGGGACGTTTTAAAATGGCATTTAATGTCGTATGTGGCGCCCCCTACAAAATACAGCAAATTTGAGAACTGGTTTGTTTTTCCCATCCCAAGAACCCCCCCGCCTGCCAAATTTTGTAAATTTATTTAGTAGCTTTTAAAATATATCGATAAAACTGTAAAATAGAATTTTAACTTTGTATCTCTCTTATTATCATTTTTTGTACGAAAATAAGTTAGGTAAAATCGACCTAAATTGAGCCAGGGAAGCCACAGCTAAGGTAGGGCTTATTCGCTACCAAACACCCAGTAAATACATAATTTTTGATGGTTAGTCACAATATAGATAATAACTAAATTATAAGCAAGCGGAGGTGGCGCGGGTATCGGCTAGAAATCGTCCTTAAATTTAGCAGAAAGCACCAACTTTTATCAGGAGTAAAATTTTCAATCAATTTCCAAATTAATAATAAAATACATATTATTATGTTTTAATAAAAATTCGGTAATTTGAGCATACACTATTTTATTAATCAGACAAAAGAATTACGATCATAATGACTTTTAAATTTAATTGTATCGTGTCTAATAACATTTTTAAATAAGTTTTTAGGAAATGTTAACAGTTATCTACAACTTTCCTCGATTTCAGTGGCGTTGCCGTTTTATTTACTGATTGGTAGTGATATAAAATAAATATAAATACAAAGAACGAACCTGTTCTTTCGAATTTATTAATAGTTGCTAATGTGTTTCTACGTACACATTTATTGTTAATAGCAATCTTTCTGTTGTATTTGTCAGAGAATATTGAGTAAGGAGACACTGTTAGAGATAGAAAACACCCTTGGAAAATGCTTCTCTCTCCAAACTTTATTGCAAAACTTTTTTGCGTGTAGGATTGCCAACACGATTAATTGATGGACGTTATCGGCAAGCAACAGGAGGACTTATCGCTGACTAACCCTTATTGCACGCCTATGCTGCAACAAACCAGCCGGTTAACGCACTTGGTGGGGCGACAACTAGTGGTGTCAAAAAGTAAATAATCATTACTCCAGTACTCGTAATTTAGCAGATCTGAAAGTAACGATTCTGATGTGAAATAATATTAGGTACTTTTATAAATGATGACTTTTGTATTGGTATAAGTACCCGGTAATCAAAGAAGATTAATGTAGTTACGATCTACTGTTGGCGCCCTAATCCATGGGCGCCAATACGGGGCAAGGGGGCACTTGCCCCCCCCCCCCCCCCCCGATTCCTTAACCTACCCTACAATTTATGCATACATAAGTATTACATCAGTACATATTTTTGGCCTTGCCCCCCTAGTAAATTCTCTATGGGCGTTGATGCCCTAATTACAAAAAAAAGAAGAAAAACTGTCTCGTTATCGTCGCAAATTCTTTGTTTGCCTTATATTTAGAATTTTTTATTTAAATATGTGTTTATTTATTGTTGATAAATTCTTTGAAAAAGCTTATAGTCTGCTTTATATTTAGAAATTTATTTTTTATTGGTTTTCCAAGTCTCTGTTACATGATAAATGTGAACCTACTCCAATAAGGTTCCAATATTTAACAGAATTTGAGGTTTGTTATATTATGTGCCCGCGACTCCGTCCGCGGTGTAACAATTTTACTCGATTACAAACCTTGAACCCCAATTTCCACCCCCATAGTTTCAAGTTAATAAGACCAAATAATATTTTTCTCCAAACAAACTTGCACCCCTTTAGGCGTTGAATTTTGAAAAGTCCCTTCTTAGTGAGCCTCTACATTATAATATATATATATATATATATATTAGGGTTGCCATCCGTCCGGATTTCCCCGGACATGTCCGGGTTTTAGGGGCGTCCGGGAACGTCCGGGCGGGTTTTGATAACTGGTCCACATTTTCGCTAGGTCCTACACCCGCTGTAAATGTCGAAAGAATATTCTCTTTAATCACTGTTCCATCTCAATGGACCAAAGAACAAAATGGACTGCAACTTGAGACATATAATTTTTACAAAGGTCAACTTAAATTACACTTGTTTGGAATTTTATGATTTTTTGTTACAGCCACATCAGTCAAAACTCTTAACAGAAGTCCATTCAAGAATTAAATATGTGTAGATATGGCATTTATGTTGACACTTATTCCTTAATTTTTACCTTTCTTTAAAGTTTATTTTTTATTTTAACAAGATTTTTGAGTTTTTTTAGTTTGTACAACAAATACATATATACAGTGTCAGCCATAAAGTTGACTATGTATGGGGAAATTTTTTATTGTTGATATTTTTATAAAGATCTATGTATTAAAATCTATTTTAATGCATGTCATGTGATCAACTGGTTTGGCAGGAATTTAAAAGAAAGTTGACGGTGGTTCCAAAAAATGGGTCAGATTAAAAAGATATCGAAAAATTTTATTAAGAAAAATTGTTCAGAATAAACCATATCAAACATAGATTTGTGGCACAACTAATCAAATATTTGTGAAATAGACATTTTGCGGGAAATAAATTTAAAAAATACGGCCTTGTCATGTCGCTATCTGTTGTCATGCCCTGTATATTGATGCACATGAGCTTATCCAACATTTTCGGACTGCCAGTAAAATTTAGACGAACTAAGAATTACCATTCACACCGATAATACAATATTTTTCATAATTAAATTAAGTATTTGCTAGCAAAAAAGAATAATATATGATTTATCATAGCGATGGAACGTTTAAAATTTTTTATTTTTTAATATGGTATTTGGGATCTTAAGCGCATTTTGAACAATTCTTCTTAACAAAATTTTTCGATATCTTGTCAATTTGACCCATTTTACCGCCGTCAACTTTCTTTTAAATTCCCGCCAAACCGGTGATGGCGTTGGAAAGAGGAAAAAAAATTATTATCGATTTTACGAAAAAAAGTTGTTCTCTATAAAAAGTTCTGCTTGTCCAAAAAATGAGTTTACCATATAAAAATTTTAGGCCAAATATACAGGGTGTTAATAAATTAGTAAACATGAAAGTGCTTCAAGAGAGAAGTGCCATTATTTATTATTTTATACAAAATTTTTATAAAAGAAAGTTGTTTATGACCTAAAATAAAGACAATACAAAATTTGAAATAAAAATTCCTAGATTTAAATTTATTGGAATTTGGTGAACATTTAAAAAAAATATCGGCACGAAATCAGAATACTGACAGACTAAATAAGATGCTGACATAACATTGACGTTAACCAAATCGACTATTTTTATTTTTTTGTCAAATGCAATGTAATTACATAAAATCGCTATTATTAGTCCAAATTTAAATCTTAAAATTTTTATTTCAAATTTTGTATGTCTTTGTTTTAGGTTATAAACAACTTTGTTTTTTAAAAATTTTGTCTAAAATAATTAATAATGGTACTTCTCTCTTGAAGCATTTTCATATTTTCCTAATTTATTAGCACCCTGTATATTGAATCTAAAAGTTTTATATGAAAACCTCATTTTTTGGACAAAACAGAACTTTTTTAAAGAATGACTCTTTTTTCGTGAAATTAATAATAAATATTTTTCCTCTTAGTTTCCGAGATACTTTCTAATTTCTGCTTCCTGCACTTTGGTTTTCAAATATTTCTAAGTTTACCGGAGAAAATTAATCTTTGCCAATAAATAATTTTTTGGTTGTTTCATCATCAATAAATTCAAAACTTCGTCTGTAATCTCTTCTCCTAAAAATTATAAAATGTCTATAAATTTATTTGATAACAACGATTTAGTTGTTGATGAATCGTTGTTAATACTTAGTAAAGCTACTAAGATTAGGTGCGGTTGATGCCTTATCAACGAAATTTTGAATTCTATGGCATTAAAGCTTACTTGGACTTTGATTTGATTTGATTAATCAATTACAGAATGACCAATAACATTATTACAAATCATGAAACAGTAAACAATTTGCAAATTAAATAATTTTAGTAGTTCAAAATTTCCCTATTAGCAAGGATAATATAAACTTAACACCTACGTAAAAGTAAACTTATTGAAACGTACTGTGGCATGACGGCCTATAAGTATTTATTTAAGGGCGTAAGCCGTGTAAACAAATGAAGGAAAGTAAAATTTTGAAAAACCAAATAATTTGAAAAAGGAATAATATTTAGAAATACGAACAGAAATTCTCGAAAAAGAATTCGCACCAAAAACGGGCAATAATTAAAATAAGTTACGTTCGCGTTTGAAGAATTTTTAAAATATTTGAGACAGGAAAATATTAGAGAAAAAAAAAATACAAAATAATCGGTAATAAATAGTTGGATTAAACATTTAATAAAGAACTTGAAACATTAGGGAAGGGTTGAAAATAATTCATTTGAAAAATATTCAAACACCTAAGTGGCCATAAATCGACTAATAAAATGATTTAAATAATTTATAAAATAATTAGACAAGTTAACTCACATAATTAGAAAAATTAATCCTTTATTGTAAATAAAAGTTTCACTTGTGTATGAAGAAAACATTTCACTTAACCTCGCCGAGATCCGCGAAAACTTTTCTAAGTTCCGAACCGGGGTAATGCTCTTAGGTAATTCGAACGAACACTTCGGAAAGCTAGAGCAAACTAACCGACTGCATTATCATTGACAATGAAGAAGAATCATCCCCATCCGGAACCGACTCCTCCCCTAATCAGTCTATTATAACAATGGAATTATGCGCTGTTACTTTTGATTGGACCAACGAAAGAAGGCAACGCGATGCCATATGAGCAGATGCAATCGGGAAACAATAAGGGAATTAAATATAGCCAAATTAATTTATAGCCCTGTTATGAAGGCGCGCGTTAATAAATGTCAC
Organism: Philopedon plagiatum; assembly: GCA_963971165.1. Lineage (NCBI taxonomy): Eukaryota > Metazoa > Arthropoda > Insecta > Coleoptera > Curculionidae > Philopedon > Philopedon plagiatum. The sequence continues at coordinate 55,133,940 of OZ020193.1, read as the reverse complement.
TCGGAAAAGCAAAAAGCAATAAAAAACGTCGTAAATAACCGAGAAATACCGATGTTTTCTTTCATTTGCCGGCTAAAATAGGGTTGCCCACGTAGATTTTCCTGGAAAACGCAGGTGGAGACACGATTTATGGGGTCGTAAATAGCATGTTGTCACATTAATTCCGTGAAAAAGCTGTAAAAGAGGGAAAATTTATGGGAATTTTCCCTATATAAGCGGGAAAGCGCCGGCTAGAAATCAGTATCGTGAACGTACTCGAAGATGTAAGATCGCTACTCTGCCCAAATTTAGTCCGAAGTTTCTGCCCACGGGAAAGTTCAAAATCTGGAATCAATAGTACGGTGTTAATCGGAAGTTTTGGAGCGCGCCGAATTTTTCTTGATTAAAATTGCGATAAATAAAAAAGTGAACAAGTAAGTGCGTCGAACCCAAGAGATTGTCTTGGCGTATTGAAAAGTTTGTGAAAATTAACAAAAGTTGTAAAAAATTGAAGAAATTGTGAAAAGGTGTATTTTTGGGTGGCTCCCAACCGTACTTGTGGAAATAAAAGTGTATTTGATCCAGAATTTTGTGTTTTACTGTTGGGGAACGGGGAAACATAGTAGATAAGTAATAAATTTATTAAAAATCAAAAATTATAGAAAAATTGAAGTTAGTGAACAAAACCTCTGCAGTAAGTACAATATTAAGAGATAGTAATTTGCAAGGCTAGGAAAAGTGTTAGATTAAGTGGTGGGTTACATGCAGTAGACACAAGGGTCTTCCGGCCCCACGCAAAAGGTTTTCTTGTCACCGCCAACTGTATTCCAGGGTTACCGCTCACCCGCCAACCAAATAAGGAAAAGAGAGATAGGAATCAGTGGTGGGTGTTACAATTGGTGTCAGGTGTGGGGTTGATTAAAAGATTGATTGTGGGGTTGATTAAAAGGTTGATTGAGGGGTTGATTAATTGATTAATGGATGATTAAAAAGTTGAAAAAAAAAATTTTAAGGAGGCAAAAAAAAAAATTGTTGTTGATTAAAAGGTTGACTAAAAAGTTGATTAATAGTTGATTTAAATATTGATTAAGATTGTGCAATAGATTTAAATCTGCACTTTGGTTGTGTATAGATCCATTTACCACTACCGGTAACCAACCATAGAAGATTCCTATTTTGAGGACAATATTTTACCCCCTCAAAGAGTGTCAACCTGCATTAAATTACTATGACTACTACAACACCAGCAGCCTGTACAACAACAACAGTAACCACCACAAGCCCTGCAACGATGACTGCTACTACTGGAAATATTCTTAAAGGCTTAGACTCTCTGCCTATATATGATGGGACTACTTCAATTGATGATTTTTTGACGGTAGTTGAAGGAACTAGCGTATTAGCGAACTGGACAGAAGCACAAATGGTAGCAATAACGTTGTTAAAATTTCGCAATAAAGCGAAACAATTTATTGATTCGGATCCAACCCTAAGAGGTACGAAGAGTTGGGCAATGTTAAAAGAAAATTTAAGAAATCAATTTAAGCGACAGTATGTAAAGGGATCTGCAATGAAGAATTTTATAGAATGCCGACAGAGGTCAGGAGAATCTTGCCGACAGTATTTAACCAGGCTTAAGTTACTGGGCAATCGGACAATAACCCTTACAGGAGATCCTACACATGATGACATTGTTAGGATGAAGTTGGAAGAGGACATTACGACGCAGTTTACATTGGGACTTATGATGCCTCTTAAACAGCGAGTTCTATCAGGAGACCCGCGATCTTTGGATGATGCTTTAAGGATAGCAGAAAGGGAAGAATCTATAGAAAATTTAGTTCATCCGTCAAGTAGTAGGGAGTGCAGAATGGTTGCAAATGAAAATAATAGTACGGGCATTAGAAGCTATGATAAGAAAGTAGCATTCCGTCCTTTCAAATCAAACGGGAACCATACATTTAAGTGTTATAAGTGCCAAAAAGAGGGACATACGGCGAATTTTTGCAAGGGAAAAGAAACCCATACGTGCTGTACTTGCAGAGAACCTGGGCATATAAGTAGTGGATGTCCGAAAAGGAGCAATGTAAGGGGACAATTTTCTGATAAAATATGTTATAATTGTAGGGAACCTGGACATTTGGCCCGAACTTGTCCTCGAAAAACAGGTTCAATGTATAAACAAACACAGCAGCAGGTGTTAAAGACCAACGCAGTCGAGTTTCAGCCCCGGAGTTCGGCTGCCGAAGAGGCAAGTTGGGAATAAGTAACAATAAGAATAAGGTAGGGATATTTACGTGCTCGGAGGAAAGAACCCCAAAGTTGTGTAGTGTGATTAGGGTTAGTGTTAATGGTAAGCCATGCCTAGCCTTGATAGATTGTGGAGCAGTAATATCCCTGATAAAACCTGATATTGCCAAGGGGTTCGTAAGTGACACTGATGTCAGATTAGTAGATATACAGGGGAATAGTATACCCACGTCAGGGATATCGAATATTTTGGTTACATTCCCTGGAGATATAGTGGTTCAACATAATTTTGTTGTGATAGAAAATCACAGTTTTCAAGCAGATATGCTTTTGGGTATTGACTTTTTGAGACAATATGGAGTCAAGATAGATTGGGGAAATAATTGTATGTATGCTTTCGACAGTGTCATACCCTTGATGGAGGAGAAACCCAAGAATAGATTGGAGGAAAGGCTTGCTCAATTAGAAGCCGAAGTGAAGGAGTTACGGGAAAAACACTTAAGAAACAAAGAAGAAAATATTGGAAAACGAGTGATGTCAAAAGTTACTTCCGTAAATTGTCCCGCGTTACCACTAATAACGCAGGGATGCAGTTCTCAGGTGATTAGTGGTCATCTGAAAACTGGAGTTGAGGAAAATCTAAAGAGAATATGTGAAGAACTCCCGACATCAAATAGGAAAACTGCAGTTTCCGAAGATAAGAGGTTGAAAAAGACGGACAATGGGTATATAGGTCCAGTTTCCAATGAGAAGTGTTTAGAAGTTACGGACCATGAGAAGGTAGGTCCAGCGTCCAAGGATAAGTGTTTAAACTGTAAGGACTATGGGAAAATAGATCCTGTTTCCAATGGAAAGAAAGAGATGGGTTCTCAAACTGTCGATAAATATTTAGAAACGTGGGACAAAGAGAATAAAGGTCCCGAGTCCTTAGAAGAAGGCGCAATTGTCTCTATGTTAGAAGAGATAGTGATTCCCCCGATGACACAGGCGATCTGTCCTGCAAATTTAAGAGGATTGGCAAGTGTTTCTACACCATTCATGGTTTTAGAACCAAGCACTGAAGCTCCGAAAGGACTCATCATTGCTAGAGTGTTGTGTAAAACAAGGAAAACCATTCCTGCGAGGATAACGAATATAACAGAAAGTGAAATAAAATTGAAGCCAAGAATGGTTAGAGCAAGAGCTTACGAAACAGAAGTCGTAGAAGCTAGTGAGAAGAATAATGGGCTTAGGATTTGTAAGGTAAATGAAAAAGATACAAAAGAGTTTCTGAAAACACTTCATTTAGATAATGTTACTGCAATAAGTGAAATAAAATTGCGAGATTTAATTGTGGAATATATTGATATTTTTAAAAGCCCTGAATTGAAACTTAGTTGTACGTCAAATGTGACGCATAGGATTATAACGGAAGATGTTCCTCCTATTTTAAAACGGCCATATAGGGTGCCGTACCACCGACAAGAGATTTTGAAAAAGGAAATTCAGAAATTACTGGACGATGGGATTATCAAAGAAAGTCAGTCTCCCTGGAGTTTTCCAGCAATTTTAGTAGAAAAGAAGAGACATCCTGGAGAAGATGTACAGTTTAGATTGGTTATTGATTATAGAGAGTTAAATGCCATATCAAAGACAGATTTCTTTCCAATACCTAATATACAAGAAACTATAGACAAACTGTCTGGAGCATCTCTATTTTCAACTATGGATTTAGCGTCAGGATATTTCCAAGTGCCTGTACATCCTGATGCCCAAGAGAAGACAGCTTTTTCAACTCCTGATAACCATTATGAATTTCTGCGAATGGCCATGGGACTAAAGAATGCACCAGCTACCTGGAGCAGGATGATGCATCATATTTTAGGAAAGTTGACATATAGTGAATGTCTGGTTTATTTAGATGATATAATAGTATTTTCCAAGGACGTAGATACACATCTGGAACGTCTTAGGCATGTGTTTGATAAGATGAGAGAAAGTAATTTGAAATTTAAACCCACTAAGTGTCATTTTATGCAGAAAGAAATAGAATACCTTGGACACCTTATAAAAGAAGGAGGATTTACCACGCATCCTAGCAAAACTGAAATAATTGAGAACTACCCCATTCCTAGAAATGTTAGGGAAATTAGAGCATTTTTTGGATTATGTGGATTTTATAGAAAGTTTGTGCCAAACTTTGCAAAAATAAGCCAACCATTAACATTGCTTACAAAGAAAAATATAAAATACCATTGGGGACCAGAACAACAAGAAGCTTTTGTTCACCTGAAAGAAGCACTTATTTCACCTCCAATTTTACGATATCCAGATTTCAGCAAACCGTTTATAGTAAATACGGATGCAAGCGTCTCAGCAGTTGCTGCAATTTTGACTCAAGTTCACGATGGAACAGAGCTTCCAATATGTTTTTCAAGCCGTACGTTGAATGATGCAGAAAGACGCTACAGTGCGATCGAAAGGGAATGCCTAGCAGTTGTATTTGCAGTAAAAACATACCGCAATTATTTAACTGGAACTCATTTTACTATAATGACAGACCACCGTCCCCTGAAATATTTGCTGACTATTAAGGATCCAAGTTCTAGATTAGCAAAGTGGGCTATGTTTCTTATGGAGTACAGCTTTACTATTGTATACCGGCCAGGAAAACAGAACGATAATGTGGATTCTCTTACACGTTTGAGATCAGAAGAAAATTCGAATGAAAACATTATAGCAGCTGTCAAGGAGAAGGGAAATGAAAATATTACTCCTATGATTAATGTGATATGGAGCAAGGGAGAACTCAAGAGCTTACAGGAAAATGACCCTAAGCTATCAACGATAATAAAGTCGTTAGGACCTGAAGACGAACAGTATTACATTAGCCCCGAAGGAATACTATATCGGCATAGAGAAGAAAACCAAAGACATGATCCAATAATGACACCAGTAGCCATAGTTCCTGAAATTTTACAGTTATACCATAGTTCGGTATTTGGTTCACATCCCGGTCAAAAGAAAACAAAAGAAATTATACAACGGGATTTTCATTGGGCAACTATCAGAAAAGATGTTATAAGTTTTGTAGAAAAGTGTCGCTCATGCAATTTAAGAAAAACAAATTATCAACCACCAGCTGAACTACAAGAAATCTCGATTCCAACAACACCTTGGGCGAGAATAAGCTTAGATCTAGTAGGTCCTTTGAACAGGACACAAAATAATAACAAATATTTACTGACATGTGTGGACTACTTAACTCGTTATCCTGAGTGTATACCTTTACCAGATATAAAAGCCGAAACAGTGGCTAGAGCTTTTGTAGAAAATATAATTTGTCGATTTGGAACACCAAGAGAACTTTTAACTGATTGTGGAAGTCAGTTTCTATCACAGATGTTCCTAGAGATTTGCACGCTTTTAGGAATCCGGAAATTAAAAACGACTCCCTATCACCCAAGTGGAAACGGCGTCGTTGAGCGATTCCATAAATCAATTAAAACTATGATAGGACATTTTGTCAATGAATACAATGATAGCTGGGATTTAATTTTACCTTATTGTCTAATGGCATATAGAAATTTGCCGCATGAGGGAACAAAGGAATCGCCATTCTTTTTAATGTTTGGACGCGATATGGAACTTCCTAGACACCTAAGTATACGAGAACCTCGTATTAGGTATGATTTAGATGAAAACTACGTGAGTGAATTTTTAATCAGAATGCATAGGGCTCATAAACTTGCAAAAATAAATTTAGAATCGAGTATTAAACAGCGTTGTGAAAGACATAATCGGAAAAAGACTAGAAAAGAATTTCAGTTGGGAGATTTAGTGTACCTTTACACTCCAGCCATTCCAGGAAAGAAACTTGCTTCGAAATTTTATAATAAATGGATGGGTCCTTATCGAATTATAGAAAAGAAAGGACCAGTGACCTTTAGAATTAAGGAACATACGGGAAGAAAAGAACATATGGTTCATGCCAATAGATTAAAACCGTGTAAGGAGATAGACTATTCGGAGGAAAAAGCTAATTTAAATAAAGATGAGAAGAACGACGTACGTGAAGAGGAAATTGATACTATAGAACATGAGGAAGACAGACAAGAAGAAATAGATGAATTCCTTGAACATGGGCGAGAAGGAAGCGAGCCGCCGCCAGAAGAAGAGGGAGAGGAAGAAGAAGAAGATGATGAGAATGATGATGAAGAACAAAGTGAGGAATCTTCATCGGACTCTAACGAGGAGGTTAGAGAAGTACCTGTAAATAGGCGTACTCGCACTCGAGAAGTGAGATTACCTCGGCGATACGACGATTATATAGTAGAATAAAATGTAAATTTTGGGAGAGCCACCCTGTAGATGTATACAAGTAAAATTAGGAAACCAAGTGAAATTTAGAAAGAAAAATGTATATTACAAGTATTTGACGATTTTTGGAAAATGGACCAGTGGAGAATATTAGGAATATATTCATCTTTCGTATGATAAAACTTGTATTCGAAATTTGCATGAATGCTGTAGCCATTCATAAATTATTTCATAGAAAATAAAATGAATAAGGAACCCTAAAGAAGTTCACATGGTACAACCGACATCATCTACCTCTTTGCAATATGACCTGCAGAATATTCCGAAAATAGAATGGAGTTTATTTAGTCAAGGTGAAGCCAAAGGAGAACGAAATTAAAAATCAATACTATACTCGGAGAGCCATCTTACAGTAAAAAAGCTTAACTTCCGATTTAACGACCTATAGAATCATGTATCCAAGAAACCATATATGTATAAGACCACCACGTGTCGCCGCTAAGGGTCAGGAAACGAGCGAAGCGCATGGGTGCAATGTATTTAAAATTTTAGGCCTGAAATATTCCCGCCGCGCCGGCATACTCACGTGCAAGAAACGAAGGAATAGGCGCACAATGAAGTCAGTGTTCACCTAATTAATTGATTGAGTTGGCCGATACTTGGTGGAAGTCCATAACTAATATTATGGGTTAACCAGAAAAACTACTAGTTTGACTTAGTAAACTTCCACTATATTGACAAAATTATTGACATGTTTCGCTACACTGTAGCTTCTTCGGAATAAGTTTTACGAAAGGTTTTAAAACTTATTCCGAAGAAGCTACAGTGTAGCGAAACATGTCAATAATTTTGTCAATATAGTGGAAGTTTACTAAGTCAAACTAGTAGTTTTTCTGGTTAACCCATAATATTCACCTAATTAATTGTTATGAGAGTAATGGGTCTATGAAATTGAAAAGGTTTAATGTTGATGTCTTAGGATAAATAATATAGAAAAAAAACTTATTTATGAATATTATGGTCCATAAATATTGCATGTATGCATATTGGGGAAAAATGTAAAAAGTGCTGACTTATAAATAACCAAAGGCAGTTATTAGTAAGAGACAAGTTCAGAATGTTAAAATGATGCAAAACGGGTTAAAAAACAGTTTATAATTGAGACATTGTGAAAGAGAAATTGTGTGCGATTTAAAACAATTTCTTTTATACCTACTGTTAGTGACTATTTAAATCGCGAATAAACAAAAAGTATTGAATGGTTAGTGTTGTTTTTGACTTACGTCTGGATGGTACGAAACCATCCGGTCGTATACGCCGTTTTACGGATGGCGTCATATCATGTGCGCGATCCGCATGTTCAGCTAGAGGAGAACTATCCGGGACCTTCTGGATTGCAACAGGCTCCCCTACGGTCAACAGAGGAGCCCAACCACATAGAATACATAGTAGAGCACTACGAACCGGACTATTTACGGATGGTGTTGCGTCGCGCTGATCACAGTGATAGTGTTAGTGATTAACGGAATAGTGAAGCGCGACAGTAGTAAGGCTAGGTATGTCCTGCCGACACAAACCCCATTTTTACACGTAAATCTCCATAAGAAAATTTAAGGTTCGATTTGCATTTTTGGTACCATTTTAAGGCGTGGCACTTTTCAGCCACCGTTCAGTCCACCGTCGTGTTAGATGAGTTGGGGTAGAATATTAAGGATATTTTTTAGCGGGGAAGGTGATTAGTAGATAAGAAATTACTATGAATTAATTAGCTGATTAAAAAATGATAAGAGTTAATGGAATAATAGTATTAGATAATCAAAATGGTGTAGGAGAAGATACAAAATTTAAATATACGAGGGTATTAGATTATTAAAGAGCTATATATTTTGCAGAACAGATTAATATTAGGGTGGTTAGGAACAGGGTGCTTTAGAACAGGGTGGTTAGGAACAGGGTGCTTTAGAACAGGGTGGTTAGGAACAGGGTGCTTTAGAACAGGGTGGTTTGAACAGAGCTGTTTGTTGTTAAGTGGTTGGTAGTTGTTTTTAGCGGTTCAAGAGTTGTTTTTTAGCTGTTTTTTCAGAAATAGGGAGGCTCTTTTAGCTGTTGTCTAGTTGAGCGGTTAGACGTGTAAACAGTTTGCTTGAACAGGGCCTGTTTTTTAGCCTTTAAGTGGTTGGTAGTTGTTTTTTAGCGGTTCAGTTGTCGAGTGGTTCAGTGGTTGGGTAGTTCATTGCTATGTATGTGATATGATAGGTGCAGCTTGTTATAGAAGAATAGTTAATAAATGGAAGCTTATTAAAAAGAGCATGATTATACCAGCAGATAAGAAGTTATGTTATTCAAAAACGATCATATCCATAGATGGGCATATATAATAAGCATTCAAAGAGATCCAAAAGATTAAGTTATAAAACAATCCCAGATAAAATTTAAAAAAAATTTAACTTTTAAGAAACTATAATAACTCCCACAACAACAACGAAGCTCCGGCTTAGCAAACCCAAGCAAACTTAATGCTTAGGTAGAACGCAATTACTGCGATATCAAAATCTATAAATAAAAAAACTGATAAGACGTCCTAAAAATTCCAAGTGTAATAAATATACCCATATTAATCAAAGAAATTTTTACAAAGTCGCTAGATATTCCACGCGGTCAGCCGCACATTTATATGCAAAAATTAGGAAATGCGCTTTAGAAAAAATAGATTAGAAAACCTCATGCAGAAAGCAAAAGCCACCAATTTCCTTCCAAAAAAAACCACATAAAATATTGAATGCGATAATTATTTTGCACCGGAAACGTGTTGGTTTACCGCAAAACGAGTTTATATTCAAATTATGTCAAACACCTGAATTATAAAAAAATCTAGTCCTAATACCTGCAAAAAATATGTAATATTATATACTTAACATAAATTTTAAAGCATACCAACTCTAAAAAATAACTAGAAAGATATTAAAATTTAAGCAAAAAAATTATATTTTTAATAAAAAATTTAGTTAATATACGGTACAACATAGAGAAAAAAAGTTATATGCAGCCATTTTATAACCTCAAAACCCAAGCTTCTTATGGTAAAGGCGTATTCAAAGCCCGATAAGGCACGCTTAATATCTCAACTTTTTATGAAATTTACTCGCCCTCTCCCCAGAAGCAAAGAGAGGTTATGTTATTTGCCTAATAGTACATAGGAGGTTTTATAGAGCACGAATTAAACTTGATACAGTTACATCAATTCAAAATATTTTACTAAAGAACTAGTAATAAATAGCAAAAAAAATTAGCGCAAAAAATGTTTTTATTCGAGGAAAAAAGTTGAAGTATAAGATTTGTATGCTACACTATTTACCCCCACCACACATGACTCGTGCTTCAGAATCAATCACCCACAATATTTCAATATAAACAATTTTATTTTATCAATAGATCAATAAATAATTGCTGCAGAGTGTTTCTACCCAAAAAAAAAGAGCATAAGCAGCCATAACTTTACATTAATGACGTGTTATTATATTAAATTAATTAATACAAAATTTTGAAAAATTTTATCAGAGTGGGGTAGTTTTAACCCCGATCATCCCCTCACCTCCCCATAAAATAGCGAGTAGGGTATTAAAGTTAACGAAAAACAAACGGCTATTTTACTAAAAACATCTAGTTAATATACTGGATGTTCATCGAAAAGCAATACAAATATATAATTAACAGTTTAGAAGTAATAATAATAACGTATAACATACCTAATTTTCAGCAAAAACGACGGCAGCCATGACGACTTCAGCACCAGAATTCGCAATGATAAGTTTTCGAGCTCTACTGTGCAGGTATGTAGCAGAGGACTAATAATTTTTAGGAACACATTAAAACCTAGGTAGAGATAAAAAATAATTAGAAATAGTAAAAAATAACCAGTAAACGTATAAATACAAGCTAAAAAAATACCAATATATACAGTTCCTCCGGTTTTTCACATGTACTAGATGAACAGATGTATTTCAATAGCAAAAAACTTAGAAGTCTCAACGTAAATTGATATCAAAATCACAAATTACGTCAAGACTACTCAAATCGCTGCTATTGGTCCTGGTGGCAGTCGGGATGGCACGTTCAAAACCTATTTTTGAGAGAGCTATAAAATACTTAGCGTTATAAGGGAAAAACATATACACTACAAAACAGATTAGTTAAAAAAGTTAATTAGGAAAAAACCTGAAAGAATATTTGATTAGATTGAAGTCATAGCACATAGAAAAAATATTATAAGATAAAAAATGCTGCAGCTTCTTTCTTCTCAGACAGGTAAATAGTGATGAAATCCAACAGCTTTTAATCTCGAATAGTAAATTTATATTGATATAAGCACAATATAGCAGATACCACCCGAGATAAAAAACAATTAGATATAGTGATCGCTGCATATTTTCATCAGGAATGGCACCTATAAACTTTTAAAACAGAAAAGTATTATAAGATAAAAAATGTTGCAGCTTCTTTCTTCTCACACAGGTAATAGCTGAAATCAAACAGCTTTTAATCTTGAATAGTAGTTATATATTGATATAAGCACAATATAGCAGCTACCGTCCAAAATAAAAAACAATTAGATATAGCGATCGCAGTATATTTTAATCCTCTGGAATGGTACCTGTAAACTTTTAAACCTATTTTTTAGGAGTAAAAATAATAAATTAGGTAAATAACGGTTCAACATATAAATAATAGCTGAAAAAAATTTACAGTGGGGGAGGTAAAGTAGTTAAAAAACGAGGTAGGTAGAATCTAACCAAGGGTAAAATACAGGTACATACTTTTTTATCAGACAGATAAATACACATACACAGCAGTTAAAAAGTTCAACTTTGTAGCAAATCCTATGACTATAATTCGAGATTCTTGTGCCATACCGATATCAAAATCACGACATATCACAAGGATCTGCGACTATGGACATAGGTACAACATTTTATGAAGTAAAAAATAATAAATTACGCAAATAACAGTTCAACAGGTAAAAACGTAGCTGACAGAATCTAACCAAGGGTAAAATATGGGTACATACACATTTAGCAATTAAAAACAATTATATATTGTAAGCGTTCAGTTCAACTTTGTAGAAAATCCCAGGGCTTTATTTCATAGATTCTTGTGCAATATTGATTTCAAAATCACAATATAAACACTAAGATCTACGAATAAGACAGAGGAAGTAAAAGGTGTTCTTCTTCTAATAACATGTGTAAAAACCAATCAGATATAGTCGTGACTACTGCAAAATATCGCTAAAAATACAATATTTGCACAATAGTTACCACTACAGCTGCAGTTGTCCTAGCGTCCATGGAAATAGTAATCCGTAGAAAATTCCTCCCCCCAGAAGGGGGGTGGTAAAAATATTAAATCAGATAAATAATCGATCAGTCAGTTAAAAATGTGATAAAACAGTAGTTTTCCTAAACCTAGAACGAAATATACGGTAAAATGATTGTATGTAATATGCAGCTGACATAATTTTCTCTCCCACTTTTCCACATGGCTTGAGACATGTCAAAATATTAGATTTACGGGTCAGGATGCACCCTTTATTTAATATTTTGGCTGGTTAAAAATTTGTGTCAGCCGATAACAGACTACTTTGTCTTAAAAAGACAATACATACAGACTAACTTAAAAATCCTACATTAATAAAAAAGTTACAATGAAAACTCTAACTCATCATATAATACTAGATTTAAAAATTAAATAGTATTAAGGTAATATTTTTTAAAAAATAGTTGGACGACTTTAAACTTGTCCAGAGGTCGAAAAATAGATTAATAACGAGCCACCAAAAAAATATATAGTGCCCCAGAAGGCGTTACTAATTGTTATTAGTTATAGGTGTTGGTAAAAAGGTTTCAAAAAAAGACAAGAAATTGCAAGACAAATTATTTTATTTATTCAGTTTGGTGATATATAAAAATTGCATATTTTACTTTACAAAGGCAACTTAAATATTATGATGATATATGATGATGGTATATTATGGTGATATATAAAAATTATATATTTTACTTTACAAAGGTAACTTAAATATTACAAACATATATATATATATATATATATATATATATATATATATATATATATATATATATATATATATATATGATACAATATTAATATATACTTAGATAATGCATTCCCTATACTAATCTTCCTCCATCAGAGAACAATGTCCCCAAGGTAATGTCAATGGCGAAGACTGTGATATTTTCCGTTTGTCATCGTAGGGACTCAGACCAATTTTGGTTTGTTTTAAGGTATGCAATTCGTGCTTTTGAGATCTAATTAAATTTTGTGATATGGTTTTCTCAGTAAAAGATTCCAAACATTCAACAAAGTCTTCAAACGTTATTTTATTTTTAATTACAGATTTCTTAATTCCCTTTATCTTTTTAGTAACTCCCAAGTTCGACAGCGCTTGATCAATTTCCACACGTTCTTTAGCCGCCTCTTCCAATTTTAACTGTTCAATATGCATCTCCTCGGGCGTATAAAGAACTTTAGTAGCATACATTTTAGAGCGAAGGCCAATAAAATGTGTCATTATTCTGCCGTTATTCTCATCTTTCATCATTCCCAACACCTTTTTGTTTACCCTAGGTATATTATAAACATTGTCATCGGGATAATCGCTAGTATCAAAATATTTGTTACAGTCTCTTTTAATTATCTCATATACATCTTGGTTTTTAATTTCATAGATAAGACTATCAGTGTCAGTATATAAAACATTACATTTAGAGAACGTTTTTAACATGTAATTATAATGAAAATCATATATGGTAGTTTTAGCAATGTCTAGTATACACATTCCTACGTATATAGGTTTGTTAAAATAAACATTGGTTTTTGCGAGCTCAACGATAATCATGTTTTCATCAATAATGGTACTACTTTTAAATTCGGGCCTGGCGATAAGCGCTTCAGCTCCATATCGCCCATCCCATTTGGTTATTAATTTAACATTGCAATGACGTCGAATATTTTCCATAGATTTGCCGAATACAGCGTTGATTAACAGTTTAAAGAAGTTTTTCTCAAATTCATTTGTTGCTTGTTGTCTTAGCAGAGTATTAAAGTCGATATATTGTTTCAGCCAATCAGATTGCTTGAATGATAAAACGCGGTGTAATTTAGTAACTTTTACACCGAGTTTTATCACTTGTTTTAAATTTCTGTAATGTATGACATACTCTTTTTTGTTTCTTAAAGTAGCCATTAGTTTATTGATTTTAGAACCTTCCGGCGGCGGTTCATGGTTCGGACATGGTGGTAAATCTGAAAATATATCATGAAGTGCTTCGGGTATTTCCAAATCTACTTCCAAGATATATCCAATATCTGTCTTATCGGCAACATCAAGAATATTCAGTTGCGAAATTTCACTGTCGGATAACCAGTTAAATCCCCCGTATGGTAAATATTGTGACATTGCCCACCCGTATTGATTATTAACATCCGTATATAATAAATAATTTGTTTCCTTATTAGAATCGTAATTTGGCATATATTTATTGTTGGCTTCAGCATATCTTTTTGAACATTGGCTCAAACCACCACGAATTCCCTTTTCTATAAATAATACCATATCTAGGTCCGTCAGCAACTCAAGTTTCTGTTTAGTCATGAGCAACATACACTGCCATGCATATCCAGGCAAGGTATACGCATGTGCGGGATCAATACTATAAGTTTTTAAGCTGATACTACGAAATTTTTCGAAAACATCAGCTAAGAGCAAAACATCGGTTTTCATGTATAGCTCCGAATAATCTCGCATATTTTTACATGCAAATTTTTCCCATACATTGTTGGCATGCATATAAGCATCTCGGGATATATACTTGTCTTCTAAGCTGTTATAAAAGGATATTTTTGGAGGTAATTTTTGTTCTTGTAATCTTTCCCAACTATCCATGTAATCGTATGGGAAAACGCCTTTACGGGTTAATAATTTAAAGTGTTCATCGCTTAGCTCCCCAAATTCTGATTTAAGTATCGGATACTCTTTCAAATATGATACTAGCTTATCTAGTCCATCAGATAAAAATCTAAAACTATCGAGAAATCTAAATTGTATAGCGCTGTTGGCAATATGTTTTGTAAATGATATGTATTTTTCCTTGTTGACCGGCAATATATCGATACGTCCATCTATTTCAGACAAGGCTTTTATAATCATGTGACCATCATAAGAACTGAGGTTATGGAATATAACTGGAACTACTTTGGAATCTTGAAAATTTAAATTACAGCTTTGATGAGTAACGCCTCTATAGGTGGAATCGAGATGGCTGTGATCTCGCACACGCTTATCTCCTTCAGAAAAAGGTTGTGTACAGATATGACAATGAGTGGCAGTTTGAAATTCTTCCCGCTGTTTTTCCGTTAATGTTTCCATGGGTAAAGGACACCAAAATACTGTTTCAACATCTTCAGCAAATTGTTGTAGCTCGCCCATGAACCATTTCATACAGTCCGGCCCTGTATATGATCGATAAAATGAAAGGCTATCGTCGTAAGAACACTTTACGTAATACCCCACGGAAAATGCAACATGTTTTTGATATTTTTCGGTTTTTTTAGATGAATCGTCCTCAACAGGTAAAAGCAAACATTCTGAGTCGGCATAAATTACAAATGGTACCTTCTCCTTGAAATGATGATTTTTAAACTCTACAATTGCGTTATCTTGTGTAGGGACTTTGGGTACTAATTTATCATTAATTTTAATACATTCTTTAGTATGGGAAGCTAATTTTTCAGATGATCCAAAATAGTGCAAACACCGATCGCAAATAAATTTTTGTTTCGTTTTTTTACTAAGTTGGGGTGATATGAGTCGCGATAGATTTTTTATCCAAACATAGTGGAATTTAACCGGATATAAATTATCAAAATCGTCTTCGGAAATGTAACTGTCTTGAATGAGCAGTAAATTAACATGTCGATCTTTTTTATCATTGGTTATAAAATATGGAAGAACTTTAAAAATTTTACCGTCTTTTTGTAGTCTATACACATTAATTGATAAGTTATTTTGCCGCTCAAAACGGGGAATTTGACCTTGTGTTATCGGAAACTGAATTCCTTTCAAGTTAAATATAGTCTTAGGATCCGGATATGAAGAAGTTTTATTTTGTCGGCTACTTCTAGCAACCTGATGTAAAGCGGAGACTATTGACCAAGCAAAACACATATTATCCTGGTTTTGAACATTAATACAAGCCTTTCTCTTAGCAATGGGGGTGGGGAGCTCTAGATAGCTTCCCGCACGCAGAGGATTATACTTATTGATATTAATCATTAAGTTCACAACCCGGCTTAACGCCCAGCCTGAATTTTTACCTGCAAAGTCGTCTAAATCAGCTAAAAGGGGACCTCTAATTTTTTCCCGAAACAATTCATCTAAATCAGCACCTCGATGTATTGAAAAATTTGGCGTGTTTAAATACTTATTTTCTTCTAAAATTTCATCAGCCTTTGCAATTTTGAATTCTCCACTCAAAACGGTGTTGACCTTGAGAGCGTCGTCTTTTTTTAAAGCGTTTTGGATTCTTCTTCTAAACAATGCGGCACAATCGTCTAAAAATGTGCCTACATCTGTATGTTTAAGATTGACTATAACACCCGTTCTAATTCTCGATTGAAAAGCGGAATGAAGATCTACCCATTTAACACGGTGGGTCGCAGTTTCAGTTCTCCTGACACCTGTTCCCCCACCAACCTTTTTATTCTTTAGTACATGTTGGAATCCTTTGATCTGAGCCATACATGATGTTATATGTGCCTTTTCCGGCACTGTTTTAGCGCGTTTTAAGTTGCGAGTTAAGTTACGCAATGCACGAGTGCATTCCCTTAAAACTATACCACACTTCTCTCTAGTTAGATTGGAGTTCTGAATCTTACCCCTTATGGATTTTACGTAATCGCTTGGAAATGACATTTTTTATGCTCTGGAACACAACTAAACACGTGTGTACTCTCGAACAGCCTCAAGTAGAATGATGGAGAGAAGAAAATTTACCCCTATTTATAACCTCGGTGCTCAGAGGCGTAACAATTTTTTTGATCCTTAATAGTATAAAATAATAAAATTAAATTTAAACTGATAATTAAATGCATCAATCCCCCCCCGAGAGATAAGGAGGACAAGTGTCAAATGCTTACTTAATACTATTTAGTTTTTAAAAATTCACACATAAACTATAAATTAATTAAAAAATAAAATAGTTATTGGTTATGGTTAATAATCCTTAGAATAATTATCGATTAGGTCTATATCATCATACCTATATCTAATCTATTGGTTAAGGCTGATAGCCAAAGCACTTAAGTTTTAAAAATGTAGCTCAAAGTTTCTGCTATTAAACTACGATGTTTAAAATCAAAATCGTGTCTAGATAGCAGCTATGTAGTTTTAAGGGTCCTTGAACTCTTTATAATCAAAAAATATTTTGATATTCGCACATTAAACTCACAACTATAAATTAATTAAAAACTGCGATAGATATTGGTTATAACTAATAATCAATACAATTAATTTATCGATTAGGTCTATACCATCACACCTATATCTAATCTATTGTTTAAGGCCGATAGCCAAGGCACTTAAGTTTTAAAAATGTAGCTCAGAGTTGTAGATATTAAACTGTGCTGTTTAAAATCAAAATCGTGTCCACATAGCAGCTATATAGTTTTAAGGGTTCCTTGAACTCTTTATAATCAAACATCCAAAGAAAAAAGATCCAACTTCTCAAACGCGTTCTTAACTTCAATCGAATCTGAAAGAATTTTTACAATATATCCTAGTGTTAATAGCAATCGGTGAGATGCTTTAAAAATATATGGGGGGTAGTTACCCCAATCAACCCCTACCCATAGCATGTGGGATATGAAAATACATAGAAAATTACAGGATTCAAAAAGATAAGGCTTATACTGATAAATTATTTTTTAATTAATAAACACATTCTTAGAGAAAAAACCTGCGTGTAAGAATGTAAATTATAACATTTCAGTTATTATATCAATCCCACGCTTTACATAGGTTATTTATTTAATCTTGTTTAAAAAAGAGCTAAGTTGAAATAAAAATGATTTATATTTCACTATTTTTGGGTTTGGCACAAGCGATTTTTTATACCATTTAGTTTATAAAACTACCCACTAGGGTCTGTATATTAAATAGTATATACCGGGTCTCTAAAAATATAAAAAAGATGAGCTTATATCAGCTGTTTATAGTACTCATTTAGCTGTTATGTTCTATAAGGAAAACACATACCCTCTGATTGGTTTGATTAATGTTAAAAACTGCTCCCCCGCAGGGGTTTTATGAACAGCATTTCTACTAGTTAAGTGTTTGTTAGGTAGTTGATAGGGATGTTAGATAATGTTGGGGAGTTGTTTTGGGTAGGGTTAGGTGGTTGTTATGGGTGTGTTAGCATAGTGTTACGATAGTGTTAGGGTAGTGTTACGATAGTGTTAGGTTTAATAAATAGCGAAACACTCTGTTTGCGTACTCATTAGTTTACAAGGCGTCATAAAGGCATGATGGCTGAAAGAAAAATTAAAATGATGCTCCTGGAAATGGCAGATAAAAACGTCATGGGATTTAGAACTGATGGTGGCCAATACTTTATTGGAAATGTTCCAGTAGAGATTCAAAATAATAAGTTATTGATTAACAACGATACGTATACTTTAACGACTGGGCTATTAAGTTTACTTACGAGTATGCGTTCAAAAGGATACACGACCAAGGACTTAAATGACTACAAAGAAATTCTACTTCTCACCAACGTTCATAGGAGGAATTTTAACCGAGATGAGCGCATTCTTTCTAGCTCTAATTGGAAGTATAAAAATATTATAGCAAAGTTATTTCCGCCTAAAAGAATTTACACTTTAAAATCTTCAAAGCCGATGAAACAAGTGGATTACAAAAGTCCTACAGCTGAAAGAGAATACGACATTGTATCACATTATGATGATGTTAATGAACTAGTTGATAGGATCAAATATTTAGAAGAAAATAATGTTGATAAATGCAATCATAGTGAAATAATGGCCATACTGATGGAGCTACAAAGACTCGGCATTATAGAATTTTATAAATAGGAATAATTGTGTTAAATCTAGAAAAGTATTATATGACATGTTTCTTAATGTAAAATATGTGTTTTTTAAAATAAAAATTATGAACAATATCATCAGCTTTTAGTTTACGCTCCTATAAACCTATACCAGATAATAAACTTATATATTTTCCAAATTACTACGACCTCCATAGATATTGAATAAAATATAATAATATTGTCATTTTTATTTTTATTTAACTCTAGTTAATTTATAAAAGTTTTATCGTTGTCCTTGTACGCTAGTATTTAAATAAGTAATTTCTACCTAAGCTTCTGATAATGCTTGAATGCAATTTTTACATATAAAACCTAAATAATCCAGCTGAAAGGGGTCTATTCCTGAAGCGTGTACTTTCTCTAGTGTTATATTTAAATTTCTTAAAAAAATGATGCATATCACTGCATTGTCAGTACTGATCCCCAAAGTTCTTTTATTTATTCCATCTAGTAATGAATCGTTGTATATATATGAAAAACCGTAAATTTCAAACCATAAATCAAATTCACATATGTCAACATTCTTAAACTTAAATAATTGTCTACACTTAAAGCATTTATACATTGTATGATTTTATTTTTATAAAATGCGATACCTGAAAAGAAAAGTTTATGCAGAAGAAATTCTGTTCTAATTCAGTAAAAATATATACTATAAACGTTTGATTTTTTAGTAAATAAAATAAACCTTTTTTTAAAATAAAGAAACATTAGAAATACTGACTTACCACTATCAGATGTAATAGCACTAAAAATACCAAAATTTTTAAAAAAGATTCAGTAACTGCAAATACTTATGCTGCTGAAGTATGCCTAAGTTTTGAAAACATTATGGTATAAAAGTTTAAATAAAAAATCTTTTTATACTACAGACCTACCTGCCCGGGTCTTGAAAACGTTTTTGGGATGGTGGGGAATTTAGGGGGCGGGGTTAAAGAAATACTACTTTTAATTGGAATGCATAACTTAAAAGTTTTTTTCTGAAAAATGATTGGTAATTACGTTTTTGATAAAATACTTAAACAGAGGGGGTTGTTTTGAAAAAATGTGGAGGGGCGCTTAAACACCATAAAATACATCGTTTTGTTAAATAATAATTAATCAGTTTTTCAGTATTTTTATTCTATTTTATAAGAACAAATACTATATTATATGCAAAAGAACTCACCATCAGGCATTTTAAAACAACTCTACGCACACACAAACCTTTAAAAATTTTTAACAAGATATAAAACGGCTATAAATATTGCGTTCTGAAATATATACCTACCCCTACTTATTCCCCCATTTTAATTACAGAGTGATAATAACACTTTTTTAAATGTTACCAGTTTGCCTCAATTACCATAGGGCCTGTAGCATGGTAGTTGCAAGCGCGCAACTGTGTATAAATCTTTGCGGTTTTTCTGGATTTGATAACGTTATATGCAACTAATTTTATGCTCATACCCTTTAGTTAACATTATGCATTCATTATTACCTATAGAAAACATAAATGTAAATTTTTTAAAGGCTTATATTAAAATGGGAAAAAACAGTGACATTTTTAAAATTCGATGTTTTTTAGCTTTGTTCGTTTTCGAAAGACTCTCGTAAGTAGAAGCCTTATTTTACTTGTGCTATATTTCCGTAATTTATATTTTTTCATAGTTTAAGTAATTCTTTTTAAATATTATGATTTTTATTTGTCGGTTATCATTACATAAATCTATAGCTTTTAGCGTTGCGGTACCGCTGTTTTAAAAACTTATATTCTATATTTTTCAAGTTTTTCTGTTGTTTTTTTTATTATATTCTTGATAACTGTATTGTTACCGATAACACAATCTTTTTACCAACACCTATAACTAATAACAATTAGTAACGCCTTCTGGGGCACTATATATTTTTTTGGTGGCTCGTTATTAATCTATTTTTCGACCTCTGGACAAGTTTAAAGTCGTCCAACTATTTTTTAAAAAATATTACCTTAATACTATTTAATTTTTAAATCTAGTATTATATGATGAGTTAGAGTTTTCATTGTAACTTTTTTATTAATGTAGGATTTTTAAGTTAGTCTGTATGTATTGTCTTTTTAAGACAAAGTAGTCTGTTATCGGCTGACACAAATTTTTAACCAGCCAAAATATTAAATAAAGGGTGCATCCTGACCCGTAAATCTAATATTTTGACATGTCTCAAGCCATGTGGAAAAGTGGGAGAGAAAATTATGTCAGCTGCATATTACATACAATCATTTTACCGTATATTTCGTTCTAGGTTTAGGAAAACTACTGTTTTATCACATTTTTAACTGACTGATCGATTATTTATCTGATTTAATATTTTTACCACCCCCCTTCTGGGGGGAGGAATTTTCTACGGATTACTATTTCCATGGACGCTAGGACAACTGCAGCTGTAGTGGTAACTATTGTGCAAATATTGTATTTTTAGCGATATTTTGCAGTAGTCACGACTATATCTGATTGGTTTTTACACATGTTATTAGAAGAAGAACACCTTTTACTTCCTCTGTCTTATTCGTAGATCTTAGTGTTTATATTGTGATTTTGAAATCAATATTGCACAAGAATCTATGAAATAAAGCCCTGGGATTTTCTACAAAGTTGAACTGAACGCTTACAATATATAATTGTTTTTAATTGCTAAATGTGTATGTACCCATATTTTACCCTTGGTTAGATTCTGTCAGCTACGTTTTTACCTGTTGAACTGTTATTTGCGTAATTTATTATTTTTTACTTCATAAAATGTTGTACCTATGTCCATAGTCGCAGATCCTTGTGATATGTCGTGATTTTGATATCGGTATGGCACAAGAATCTCGAATTATAGTCATAGGATTTGCTACAAAGTTGAACTTTTTAACTGCTGTGTATGTGTATTTATCTGTCTGATAAAAAAGTATGTACCTGTATTTTACCCTTGGTTAGATTCTACCTACCTCGTTTTTTAACTACTTTACCTCCCCCACTGTAAATTTTTTTCAGCTATTATTTATATGTTGAACCGTTATTTACCTAATTTATTATTTTTACTCCTAAAAAATAGGTTTAAAAGTTTACAGGTACCATTCCAGAGGATTAAAATATACTGCGATCGCTATATCTAATTGTTTTTTATTTTGGACGGTAGCTGCTATATTGTGCTTATATCAATATATAACTACTATTCAAGATTAAAAGCTGTTTGATTTCAGCTATTACCTGTGTGAGAAGAAAGAAGCTGCAACATTTTTTATCTTATAATACTTTTCTGTTTTAAAAGTTTATAGGTGCCATTCCTGATGAAAATATGCAGCGATCACTATATCTAATTGTTTTTTATCTCGGGTGGTATCTGCTATATTGTGCTTATATCAATATAAATTTACTATTCGAGATTAAAAGCTGTTGGATTTCATCACTATTTACCTGTCTGAGAAGAAAGAAGCTGCAGCATTTTTTATCTTATAATATTTTTTCTATGTGCTATGACTTCAATCTAATCAAATATTCTTTCAGGTTTTTTCCTAATTAACTTTTTTAACTAATCTGTTTTGTAGTGTATATGTTTTTCCCTTATAACGCTAAGTATTTTATAGCTCTCTCAAAAATAGGTTTTGAACGTGCCATCCCGACTGCCACCAGGACCAATAGCAGCGATTTGAGTAGTCTTGACGTAATTTGTGATTTTGATATCAATTTACGTTGAGACTTCTAAGTTTTTTGCTATTGAAATACATCTGTTCATCTAGTACATGTGAAAAACCGGAGGAACTGTATATATTGGTATTTTTTTAGCTTGTATTTATACGTTTACTGGTTATTTTTTACTATTTCTAATTATTTTTTATCTCTACCTAGGTTTTAATGTGTTCCTAAAAATTATTAGTCCTCTGCTACATACCTGCACAGTAGAGCTCGAAAACTTATCATTGCGAATTCTGGTGCTGAAGTCGTCATGGCTGCCGTCGTTTTTGCTGAAAATTAGGTATGTTATACGTTATTATTATTACTTCTAAACTGTTAATTATATATTTGTATTGCTTTTCGATGAACATCCAGTATATTAACTAGATGTTTTTAGTAAAATAGCCGTTTGTTTTTCGTTAACTTTAATACCCTACTCGCTATTTTATGGGGAGGTGAGGGGATGATCGGGGTTAAAACTACCCCACTCTGATAAAATTTTTCAAAATTTTGTATTAATTAATTTAATATAATAACACGTCATTAATGTAAAGTTATGGCTGCTTATGCTCTTTTTTTGGGTAGAAACACTCTGCAGCAATTATTTATTGATCTATTGATAAAATAAAATTGTTTATATTGAAATATTGTGGGTGATTGATTCTGAAGCACGAGTCATGTGTGGTGGGGGTAAATAGTGTAGCATACAAATCTTATACTTCAACTTTTTTCCTCGAATAAAAACATTTTTTGCGCTAATTTTTTTTGCTATTTATTACTAGTTCTTTAGTAAAATATTTTGAATTGATGTAACTGTATCAAGTTTAATTCGTGCTCTATAAAACCTCCTATGTACTATTAGGCAAATAACATAACCTCTCTTTGCTTCTGGGGAGAGGGCGAGTAAATTTCATAAAAAGTTGAGATATTAAGCGTGCCTTATCGGGCTTTGAATACGCCTTTACCATAAGAAGCTTGGGTTTTGAGGTTATAAAATGGCTGCATATAACTTTTTTTCTCTATGTTGTACCGTATATTAACTAAATTTTTTATTAAAAATATAATTTTTTTGCTTAAATTTTAATATCTTTCTAGTTATTTTTTAGAGTTGGTATGCTTTAAAATTTATGTTAAGTATATAATATTACATATTTTTTGCAGGTATTAGGACTAGATTTTTTTATAATTCAGGTGTTTGACATAATTTGAATATAAACTCGTTTTGCGGTAAACCAACACGTTTCCGGTGCAAAATAATTATCGCATTCAATATTTTATGTGGTTTTTTTTGGAAGGAAATTGGTGGCTTTTGCTTTCTGCATGAGGTTTTCTAATCTATTTTTTCTAAAGCGCATTTCCTAATTTTTGCATATAAATGTGCGGCTGACCGCGTGGAATATCTAGCGACTTTGTAAAAATTTCTTTGATTAATATGGGTATATTTATTACACTTGGAATTTTTAGGACGTCTTATCAGTTTTTTTATTTATAGATTTTGATATCGCAGTAATTGCGTTCTACCTAAGCATTAAGTTTGCTTGGGTTTGCTAAGCCGGAGCTTCGTTGTTGTTGTGGGAGTTATTATAGTTTCTTAAAAGTTAAATTTTTTTTAAATTTTATCTGGGATTGTTTTATAACTTAATCTTTTGGATCTCTTTGAATGCTTATTATATATGCCCATCTATGGATATGATCGTTTTTGAATAACATAACTTCTTATCTGCTGGTATAATCATGCTCTTTTTAATAAGCTTCCATTTATTAACTATTCTTCTATAACAAGCTGCACCTATCATATCACATACATAGCAATGAACTACCCAACCACTGAACCACTCGACAACTGAACCGCTAAAAAACAACTACCAACCACTTAAAGGCTAAAAAACAGGCCCTGTTCAAGCAAACTGTTTACACGTCTAACCGCTCAACTAGACAACAGCTAAAAGAGCCTCCCTATTTCTGAAAAAACAGCTAAAAAACAACTCTTGAACCGCTAAAAACAACTACCAACCACTTAACAACAAACAGCTCTGTTCAAACCACCCTGTTCTAAAGCACCCTGTTCCTAACCACCCTGTTCTAAAGCACCCTGTTCCTAACCACCCTGTTCTAAAGCACCCTGTTCCTAACCACCCTAATATTAATCTGTTCTGCAAAATATATAGCTCTTTAATAATCTAATACCCTCGTATATTTAAATTTTGTATCTTCTCCTACACCATTTTGATTATCTAATACTATTATTCCATTAACTCTTATCATTTTTTAATCAGCTAATTAATTCATAGTAATTTCTTATCTACTAATCACCTTCCCCGCTAAAAAATATCCTTAATATTCTACCCCAACTCATCTAACACGACGGTGGACTGAACGGTGGCTGAAAAGTGCCACGCCTTAAAATGGTACCAAAAATGCAAATCGAACCTTAAATTTTCTTATGGAGATTTACGTGTAAAAATGGGGTTTGTGTCGGCAGGACATACCTAGCCTTACTACTCGTGACCAATGGTATTTCAGTAAGAGATCGTTTAAGGTAGAATTAAGAATTTTTGTACAGTCAAAACAAAACAAAATACTTATGTTGTATTAAAAAAGGATTTGCCTTTTTGTGAAAAACACGGAATGTTGAAAAAAATTTAGATTTTAGTAACATGTAATCAAGTTAGGGATAATTGTTGTATTTATTAATGTAGTTAGTAATCCATACATATACATTCCTGGTAGGTATAGTCACTTATTATATTGGAATTGTTGTCACATAAAATATTTGGACCGAGTGAACCTAGTCGAAATTGTAAATACACATTTTTTTTAAGGCCGAGTGAAAATTAGGATAAAATTGTGAATAAGAAGTTTAAAGAGAAATGTAGTCTGAATTGTAAATAAGGTTTTAAAATGCTATGCGGAAATTTAAAACTTATCAGAAAAACGGAAATACAGGGTAATGTTTATTGTAATAGTAGAACAGAATAATATAATCAAATTTATAGTATAAGAACATAGAGTACTGTTTATTGCATTAGTAGACCATAATATTAGCAAATTTCCAGTATAAAAATATAGGGTACTGGATATTGCCATAATAAATACGATATTGTAACATCGACTATTTTGGAAGGTTTAAGAATTTAAGAGAAAATTATAAATCATAAATGGGTTATGAAGTTTTTGTTAATTGAAAACTGTGAAAATTTAGAAAATTTTGTAAAACATAAAGGGATAGAAAATTTACGAGATTGTTATTTAAACTTGTGAAAACAATGACATATTAACATTATTGTACTGGGTTATAAGGAAACTCATTCGTATCAAAAATTTCTAACAAAGACTAAAAGTCTTAAAGTTTCACTTTAAAAAGATAATATATAAAACTTACTGATGAGTTGTGATAAGAAATAAATATCTAAGGAAAGATTACTAAATGAACGAAAGCGTTTCCTCAAAGAAAATGATAAGGTAACTAAGTGTATATTAATATTTGTATTTCTTGAATGTTTAAGAGGTCTAAATAGAGAAATTCCATTTATTGTTGAAAAATGTAATAATCACCTACTTCTAAGGACCCTTAAGGGTACACGGCACGCGACTCCAAAACCCGACAAGTATTTAACGACAGGCTCTTGACCTAGGTTACGCTGACCTACTTAACGCGTGTTTGGGTTCATCGGGATGATAAACAACTGTGACGCATAAAGAAGTTTTATTTAAAACAGCTTTATGATTTTAAAGGGCGGAGTATTGTGGCATGACGGCCTATAAGTATTTATTTAAGGGCGTAAGCCGTGTAAACAAATGAAGGAAAGTAAAATTTTGAAAAAACAAATAATTTGAAAAAGGTATAATATTTTGAAATACGAACAGAAATTCTCGAAAAAGAATTCGCACCAAAAACGGGCAATAATTAAAATAAGTTACGTTCGCGTTTGAAGAATCTTTAAAATATTTGAGACAGGAAAATATTAGAGAAAAAAAAATACAAAATAATCGGTAATAAATAGTTGGATTAAACATTTAATAAAGAACTTGAAACATTAGGGAAGGGTTGAAAATAATTCATTTGAAAAATATTCAAACACCTAAGTGGCCATAAATCGACTAATAAAATGATTTAAATAATTTATAAAATAATTAGACAAGTTAACTCACATAATTAGAAAAATTAATCCTTTATTGTAAATAAAAGTTTAACTTGTGTATGAAGAAAACATTTCACTTAACCTCGCCGAGATCCGCGAAAACTTTTCTAAGTCCCGAACCGGGGTAATGCTCTTAGGTAATTCGAACGAACACTTCGGAAAGCTAGAGCAAACTAACCGACTGCATTATCATTGACAATGAAGAAGAATCATCCCCATCCGGAACCGACTCCTCCCCTAATCAGTCTATTATAACAATGGAATTATGCGCTGTTACTTTTGATTGGACCAACGAAAGAAGGCAACGCGATGCCATATGAGCAGATGCAATCGGGAAACAATAAGGGAATTAAATATAGCCAAATTAATTTATAGCCCTGTTATGAAGGCGCGCGTTAATAAATGTCACTCGGAAAAGCAAAAAGCAATAAAAAACGTCGTAAATAACCGAGAAATACCGATGTTTTCTTTCATTTGCCGGCTAAAATAGGGTCGCCCACGTAGATTTTCCTGGAAAACGCAGGTGGAGACACGATTTATGGGGTCGTAAATAGCATGTTGTCACATTAATTCCGTGAAAAAGCTGTAAAAGAGGGAAAATTTATGGGAATTTTCCCTATATAAGCGGGAAAGCGCCGCGCCGGCTAGAAATCAGTATCGTGAACGTACTCGAAGATGTAAGATCGTTACTCTGCCCAAATTTAGTCCGAAGTTTCTGCCCACGGGAAAGTTCAAAATCTGGAATCAATAGTACGGTGTTAATCGGAAGTTTTGGAGCGCGCCGAATTTTTCTTGATTAAAATTGCGATAAATAAAAAAGTGAACAAGTAAGTGCGTCGAACCCAAGAGATTGTCTTGGCGTATTGAAAAGTTTGTGAAAATTAACAAAAGTTGTAAAAAATTGAAGAAATTGTGAAAAGGTGTATTTTTGGGTGGCTCCCAACCGTACTTGTGGAAATAAAAGTGTATTTGATCCAGAATTTTGTGTTTTACTGTTGGGGAACGGGGAAACATAGTAGATAAGTAATAAATTTATTAAAAATCAAAAATTATAGAAAAATTGAAGTTAGTGAACAAAACCTCTGCAGTAAGTACAATATTAAGAGATAGTAATTTGCAAGGCTAGGAAAAGTGTTAGATTAAGTGGTGGGTTACATGCAGTAGACACAAGGGTCTTCCGGCCCCACGCAAAAGGTTTTCTTGTCACCGCCAACTGTATTCCAGGGTTACCGCTCACCCGCCAACCAAATAAGGAAAAGAGAGATAGGAATCAGTGGTGGGTGTTACAGTACGCATCTAAAAAAATTAACTGATTGTGCAGGATATCTTACAAAATGGGACAGCCTAACCTCTGTATATTATATTATCAAATGTCATGTTTGGTTAAAACTTAAAACCTAGGTACGAGTAAATTTAATAGTTATGAGACACTGATATTAGAAAATCGATATTTATAGACCTTTGATAACGTAGCATATAAATGGTACATTAAAAAAAAGTTACATGTCCCTACTTCGATACCTATACCTACATTCTCAAAATAACTTCGGTTTAACCAGAACTGACCAAAAGTCCAAGTTTTTACTTCCGACTGGACTTCCGATTAAACCGGATGTTGACATTGTTAGGTAGAGAATAAAAACTAGGATAGGGATATACAAGCGGTTTTTCTCTGCTCTGCACATAAACGTCTTAAAATAAAATAGACTACTAACGCCAATGGAGCTGTCATTTCAAAAGTGTCGCCAGTATGCTCGGCGCCATGTTGGGTGCACAGACTTATGGCAACACTGAATTTCATTGTCCCCAATGCATAGGAAAATAAAAATTGCAGGCGGGATATTTAAATTAAAAAATTGTAATTGGTGGAAATACTGAAATTTCTAATTTATTATTTTTTCCAGTGGTTGGCAACATTGTTCTTCCATGAACTTTATCAGTTGTCAGTTGTGACTGTTTGTTTACTGTTTTATTATTTATTTGGAGATTTTCGTATTAATAAAACCAATTAAGAAAAAAATTGCTTAGTTGATATTGTCAATAAAGAAATCAGTTCAGCTTCCAAGTGTGATAAACCTTTAGATGAACCTGTACCTAGTGGGTCAGAGAAATGTCAGAGAATTTAATCGCTGTAAATCCTGTACTCGGTATACTATTTTGTTTATTTTATTTTTTTGTGATTTATGTCTAATACAGTCCGATCCCTAATTGATTGATAATAAAACGTTCGTAGGGACATTTTTATTCATAATAGCATTGCCAGAATTGAATGATGTAATTTATTATTGTCACAATCTCTCCTTGGTCAAGTAATTGTAAACCTCCTAGAATTAAGTTTATACTACTTATAGTCAATAGAAATTAATTTTTCTTGCTTTACTTAAGATTTGTTTGTTTATGTTCCAAACTACACTAGTTTTTTTGTATGAGTGTCTTCTACAACTTCAAAAATGTTGTAAGTGCAGTTTGTGCAGCACAAACGACCAGACCATTATAGTATAAGGATTTTTTATTTGTATTTATTTTATTTTTGAAATAAAAAAAAAACAATTTTTTGTCTCTTTTTGTTTCGAAACGTTTCCAAGAGGAACAAAATGACTACTAAAACCAAGTTATTATTATAAACTGCCACCATATGTAAATACGTAAACACAAAGGACAAGCGTTGACGAGCAGTAACTTTCAAATGAAGGTTTTTTCTTTTATTTTTCTCTGGTTTTTTCAAACCTATTTGGTCACTGACCAGAGAGGTTATCAGAGAAGCCGAGGTTGGCTTGTGACATTCCCCATTTGCACGAAAAAACAGTAACTCTTTATATAACTTTAAAAATAAACATTCCATTTTTAACCAATCATTAAAATGTTCTTTTACGTAAAAAAATACCAATTTTAATTTACTAAAGCCGATGTCGGTACCTATGTTGATATATATATATATATATATATATATATATATATATATATATATATATATATATATATATATATATATATATTTGTTGTACAAATAACGGCCGTGTAATAAATTAAATGAAATAAAGATTACGGGGATTAATAATAATAATAATTAATAATTATAATGTAAGTTTTACTAATTTCCTATAATTTTAAATAATAAATTATAAATTAATTTAATTTTTTAGTGCCCTGAGGAAGAAATGAAACATTTCGAAAGCTAGGCACATTATAAGAAAAATATAATAAAGACTTTCTGGCCGAATCCCCGTAATCTTTATTTCATTTATATATATATATATATATATATATATATATATATATATATATATATATATATATATATATATATATATATATATACAGGGTGTCTGGAAAAGGTCTGTACAAAATGCTACCACGTATTCGTGAGACTAAAATAAGACGATTTAACACAACTTACCTATATCCAAAAGTGTTTCGTTAGGGAGATACAGAGCCCCAAAGGGGTACTTAACGATTTACTTTTTTGGCTCTAACTTTTGAACCGACTTGTATAATTTAATGAAATTTTAATATTTTATGTTGGCCATAAATACCCATAAAACCATACTACAGTAGATGTTTGACATCGTCAGGGAAGTCGGGAACGGACTTGCCACCACACTCGTTGGGCCAAATTTTTGACAGGTATCATTTTACAGAGCTCAAAACTGATTTTTTAAATACTTTGGTCATTCCCCTTTAAAAAAGATACTCTACATTTGTTTCGATAAAATTAGCCGTTTTCGAAAAAATTAAAGTTTTGTATAACACGTTATTGAAATAATACCCCAGATAAAACCAGACCAGATGCGTAAGACTGTCAAATATCGTGTTGAATCTCAATGACCTTGAGACGTGGGGCTTAGACTGCCTGCACCATCGCTTTGCGATGGTTATTTGAACGGGCGCCCAAAGATTGCCCGCATCAATATAGTTTTATATTTTTGAATGTGGATAAAAATTAAAATAAAAGTTATTAATTTATTTTAAAAACTTGTTGTGTGTATTTAAGATGTAGCAAAAAATAAGTACACTCATTTAATACAAACAAATAATTTATTGAACAAATACATTAATTTTAAATTAAATTAGATGCATGTCAGCATATTCGCTATAGGAATAATGCTCCATTACTTAATTCTTGTATAATCAGTCAGACAATTTTGAAAAGTGTTGTTAATATCACATTGTTAACGAAATACAAACGACTGGTGTTTTCTTGTAGTATTCTGATAAAATTATTTCAATAACGTGTTATACAAAAACTTAATTTTTTCGAAAACGGCTAATTTTATCGAAACAAATGTAGAGTACCTTTTTCAAAGAGGAATGACCAAAGTATTTAAAAAATCAGTTTTCAGCTCTGTAAAATGATACTTGTAAAAAATTTGGCCCAAAGAGTGTGGTGGCAAGTCCGTTCCTGACTTCCCTGACGATGTCAAACATCTAATGTAGTATGGTTTTATGAGTCTTTATGGCCAACATAAAATATTAAAATTTCATTAAATGATACAAGTCGGTTCAAAAGTTAGAGCCAAAAAAGTAAATCGTTAAGTACCCCTTTGGGGCTCTGTATCTCCCTAACGAAACACTTTTGGATATAGGTAAGTTGGGTTAAATCGTCTTATTTTAGTCTCACGAATACGTGGTAGCATTTTGTACAGACCTTTTCCAGACACCCTGTATATATATATATATATATATATATATATATATATATATATATATATATATATATATATATATATATATATATATATACAGTGACCGGCAAAAAGTTCGCAACATATGGGAAAAATTTTTATTAGGAGAGTATCGGAAAAACTTTCCCAGGGGATCGGTTCTGCATGTCCGATAACCTAAAAATCGATTTTGACATACGTCACGTGACCACTGGTATAGCGTCAAATTAAAAAAAGAATTGTTAATTTACAAAAAGTGAGGTTAGTTGACGAGATATCAAAAATAGTTATTTGAAAAAATTGCTTAGAATTAAATTCTAGGTCCTTGTGCAAAATTTTAAGATTTTATTTAAAAAAATTGGAAAACTCAATTTTTTTTAAATATTTTTTTATCGATTTACAAATTTCCGGTTTTTTTCGTTTAGATAGCTTGGCTAATGTAAAGCCCATGTATCTGGATGAAAATAAACGAATGTAGTAGTTTTTTCTACAATTGACAGGACAAAATTAAAAAAAACAGGGTTTCGCCGGACGCTAGCTGTTGCAATGATTTGTATCTAGCAGCAGTGTCAAAATTTTAGAGACATTTCAATGAGATTACATTGAGAAAACCTTAATCGTCTTAAATATATCTGAAGTTCGACTTTTTGTAAAGTTAAGGGGATTAAAATAGATAATAAACAAAAAATTACCTGTTTATTTAATCGAAATTTTATAAACGAAAACCAATGTAAGAAAAACTTAAAAGTAGTCAAATTCTGTACTAACAACACAAAAAATCATTGTTTTTCCTTGGGTGCACAAAATTTAAAACTCAGTATGACCACCATTTCTCTCCATACATACTATTGTTCTCGAGCGCAACTCTCGATTAACATTTCGGAGCATTTTACGATTTATTTGCAATACGCAATTTATAATGACATTCTCTAAATTTTGTATATTCCTAAAGGGTCGATGTTTGTACACAGGGTTCTTTAGGTATCCCCACATAAAAAAATCTAACGGAGTCAGATCTACAATTCTACAATTGACAGGACAAAATCGAAAAAATAGGTGTTCGCCGGACGCTCGCTGTTGCAATGGTTTGAATCTAATGAAATGACTGTATCAAGATTTTATTAAGATTTTTCGCACATAAATTTAACAACCAGGTCTATTTAGTTGTACTTAAAACTACCAAAGCAGGCTCTGAAATTAAAACAACCAAATAATCTAGTAGGTTAAAAACAACAGAAAAATGTCAAACAAATTATAATTTGTTTGATTTCAACCTATGTCATTGGTTTATGTCTCGCATCTTACTAAGTTTGATATTTTACATAAGTTTATTAATATTTTATTCCTTAAAATGGCACCCACACTACTTCTTCAGGAAAAGATAGAAATTATTTTAATTTCTGGAGATAATTACAAAAGCCATAGAGAAACAGCAGCAATTTTTAATGAGAGGCACCCGATAAATCCCTCCATTATTCCACAGTATCTCGTCTAGTCAATAAATTTAAAGAAACGGGATCGGTAGAAAATCAGTATAAAGTTTCCCATGAAAAACCGGTAACAGGTGACGAAGGTTCTCTGGATGTGTGTTTGTCGATCACAGAAACACCCCAATTAGCAGTTAGTCAAATATCGGAGATCACTAACATTCACGAAAGATCTGTGCGGAGGATATTAAAAAGAAACAAATTTCATCCGTACAAACCTAAATTTGTACAAGTATTAAAAGATAGGGATTATGACGCCCGCTTCGATTTTTGTGCCTGGTTCCAGGGTATGATTGAGGAAGATTTTAATTTCCCAAAGAACGTTCTTTTCTCGGATGAAGCTACATTTACCTCTAACGGAACCGTCAGTTCACAAAACTGTAGATGGTGGGCCACCGAAAACCCAGACTTTGTAATTCAGAGTAAAGACCAATATAGTTTTAAGGTTAATGTGTGGTGCGGAATTTTCAACCTCAGAATAGTGGGACCTTTTTTCTTTAGAGACAATTTAAATTCAGAACGATATTTAGAACTTCTACAAACTGAGATATCTGACTTTTTAGACAATTTGTCATTAGCCGAAAGAAGAAATTTATACTTTCAACAAGACGGAGCTAGCATTCATTCCACAAATGAGGTGAAGAGATGGCTGGATCAAGAATTTGGAAACCAGTGGATAGGACGGTTTGCTGAAAATCCGTGGCCTGCGAGATCACCAGATCTGACTCTGTTAGATTTCTTTATGTGGGGATACCTAAAGAACTCTGTGTACAAACATCGACCCTTTAGGAATATACAAAATTTAGAGAATGTCATTAGAAATTGTGTATTGCAAATAAATCGTAAAATGCTCCGAAATGTTAATCGAGAGTTGCGCTCGAGAACAATAGTATGTATGGAGAGAAATGGTGGTCATACTGAGTTTTAAATTTTGTGCACCCAAGGAAACACAATGATTTTTTATGTTGTTAGTACAGAATTTGACTACTTTTAAGTTTTTCTTACATTGGTTTTCGTTTATGAAATTTCGATTAAATAAACAGGAAATTTTTTGTTTATTATCTATTTTACTCCCCTTAACTTTACAAAAAGTCGAACTTCAGATATATTTAAGACGATTAAGGTTTTCTCAATGTAATCTCATTGAAATGTCTCTAAAATTTTGACACTGCTGCTAGATACAAATCATTGCAACAGCTAGCGTCCGGCGAAACCCTGTTTTTTTTAATTTTGTCCTGTCAATTGTAGAAAAAACTACTACATTCGTTTATTTTCATCCAGATACATGGGCTTTACATTAGCCAAGCTATCTAAACGAAAAAAACTGGAAATTTGTAAATCGATAAAAAAATATTTAAAAAAAAATTGAGTTTTCCAATTTTTTTAAATAAAATCTTAAAATTTTGCACAAGGACCTAGAATTTAATTCTAAGCAATTTTTTCAAATAACTTTTTTTGATATCTCGTCAACTAACCTCACTTTTTGTAAATTAACAATTTTTTTTTAATTTGACGCTATACCAGTGGTCACGTGACGTATGTCAAAATCGATTTTTAGGTTATCGGACATGCAGAACCGATCCCCCGGAAAAGTTTTTCCAATACTCACCTAATAAAAATTTTTCCCATATGTTGCGAACTTTTTGCCGGTCACTGTATATATATATACATATATATATATATATATATATATATATATATATATATATACATATATATATATATATATATATATATATATATATATATATATATATATATATATATACATATATATATATATATATATATATATATATATATATATATATATATATATATATATATATATATATATATATATATATATATGTATATATATATACCGGGTGTCCCTGGGAAGTGGTTCGCCTCTATAACTTTTTTGTTTTTGTTGATACAAATTTGCAATTTTAAGGATATTTATAAGGCATTAAAGTACATTTTTTCACAAGTGATTCAACTCTTTTCAACTTTCGGTTTTCCGGGAAATGACATCAACTTTTGAATTTTAAATGGGACACCCTTTTTATTTTTTATATTTTTGACTCTGGGTTACATTTTGAATATAACTATTTGCCACTTGTCACTTTTCGTTATGTCAAAAAAAAAATTATTTCAAAATTAACTTTTTAGTCTAGTGCCACGGATATGTTTAAGTCGTTAATATTGGTATTAGCAACAGAGGAAAATGTTTTTAATGGAAACCAAAATAATAACGACAATTAAATAGTAAAATACTAGCTTGAAGAAATAATGACGTGTTGGGTGACGGCGTTCAGGATATCTTTCGGTGTAAATTCGAGCTGCATCAGTTTATTTTTGTCCACACTCGCCAAAAACTAAAAGCATGTAAATTTTTTCACTTCTTGAATAATTTTCCATCTTGTAGATTAGAAACTCCAAAAGTATTAAACAATACTGACAACAAAAATCCACATTCAATAGACTTTTGGTTTCAAAGCCACCTTAGTTCGGTTGTTTCACAACATTACTATTATTGTCCTCTCAGTCATGACCTACTGTCTTGACTAAACTCCATAAAAAATCCATTTATGGAACAATGCATTGGTTCAACGTAGGGGTAACGTTTTTTTAGTTTTTTAGGAGTAGTTGAGTTAAAACCTTATAATGTGGGATATCAAATTATTCGTAATAAAATGCTCTTTTATTCTAACTGCACGAGCCACCCTGTTCCCATTTGAAAAAAACGGGTAAAATAAGTTTGAAAATTAAATTACTCATAATTTGAAAATTATGAATAAAAATAGGAAAACGTAATTTTTCCCTTGTTTTTAAAATTAAAATAAACGACTTTAACATTCTCATAGCACTCTAGACTAAAAAATAAATTTCGGAAAAATATTTTTTTTACTTGACAAAAAGTGACCAATGGCCCATAGTTGTATTCAGAATGTTACTCTGAGTCAAACAAAACATAAAAATACCGGGTGTCCCATTTAAAAATTAAAAGTTGATCTCGTTTCCGGTTAAACCGGAAGCTGGAAAAGGTTAAGTCATCTGTTAAAAAATGCAATTTTATCTCTTACAAACACAGTCGAAATTATATCTTTTTATCTTAAAAAACAAAAAAGTTATAGGGGCGAGCCACCCCCTTGGGACACCCGGTATATATGAATACGAGATACACAAAGAGATATGGGTCCCTAATTAGGTCATTAAATATTGGAACATTTACTTACTTTAATAACAACTTACCGAAAAAGTTTTTGTGTAAACTGGTTCAAGCCCCATTCCGTTAATAACTTCCGATAGGCCATTCACTATGCGTTGCTACCTGTTAAAATCGTCTTAATCCACAACCGGCCACATTGCCACCAACGAATACCAATTAAGAGAAGTCCGGCTTTCTAGTAAAAAGAGATGCAATTTTCTGACATTTCAAATTTAGTACTAGCGGCACCAACACCCGATGAAGTAACTAATGCATAACCGTCACTACCGGTAAATACGGTCGGGACAATTGTATCGATCGCTCGAGTGACGTAGCGGGTAGGCGGGGTCAGGGGCAATCATGGCGGAGCCGGAGGTTCAAATTTATTTTAACTGTCTTTCCAAAAACGCATAATTACGAATTTTTGTTGATATCAACAAAAATTCGTAATTGTGCGTTTTTGGAAAGAGTGTTAAAATAAATTTGAAGGCAGAAAGAAAAACTAGTTGAATATTAAAAGGTTTGAACGGATAATAAAAGTATCTTCGACATTTCAAAAAAAAAATGTATTAACAAACAATAGATAAATACAAAGTTACGGAAATATATAAAAGAGGACGACTTAAAACAAATATCTCTTAAAATTAATTATTGTCTAGGTTCTGTTTGTTCCACTAATGAAGTTCTTAACTGAAACAAAAAAAAAGATATAAACTGTTCTAAGTTAATATCACATGATCTCACTAGTGTGTAAGCACACAATATGCGATGAATAAACATTTTTAAGTAGAGCAAAGCTGATCGAATCTCGGTCCTATCTTCTTAATGCCGCTGTATTAAAAGCGGTGACCTCTACTTAAAACTTCTTGAAAATCTTGCAGCGTATGCAATATAGAAATTTGCAGATGTCAGAGCAAAGCCAATCAAAATACAGCTTTGCTCCGACTTCTTCATTGACCTTCATTGAACCTTGCTTGAACCTAAGTTACTGTTACGATTAGAAAAAACAGTTTCAGAAAATAGCACACGAGGCTTGAGGGACATGCCTGCATAGTTATGAAGTATATTAAGCTAGCTCACCATGGTCACGTCGCGCATTTCTAACCTAATGGATATTTAGTTGCTAATTAGTTGCTAATTAGTTACGCCAATCCCGATTTAGTTGCTATTCATCCCTCCAAGATACACGCGGTGAGCTAACTTAAATATTAATCTAGCAGGCCAATTACTATAACTCGGGTTCTGATCAACTTATCGACTTTGTTCAGCCGCCATATTTAGTTGCTAATTAGTTGCTGGAAGATAGCATAGTTTATTTTACCCCCCGTCAACCCTTAACTCCAGGATCGGCACCCCTAAAGGCATGAATTTCAATATGGCTCTGTAGGTAATTATAAATGGTTCTATATTTAGTTGCTAATTAGTTGCTGACGTTTTATGCCTATTTTTTTCCCCTCCCCATTATACCCGATAACTACGGTGGTGCTAGAATAATTGTTTGTCTATTCAACCCTTCCGCGCAACTTTTGATCTATGAGAGATATCGACTTCGTTCAACCGCCATATTTAGTTGCTAATTAGTTGCTGGAAGATAGCGTAGTTTATTTTACCGCCGGTCAACCCTTAACTCCAGGATCGGCACCCCTAAAGGGATGAATTTCAAAATGGCTCTGTATATATACGCAGATATTTATAATTACCTACAGAGCCATATTTAAATTGATGCCTTTAGGGGTGCCGATCCTGGAGTTAAGGGTTGACCGGGGGTAAAATAAACTACGCTATCTTCCAGCAACTAATTAGCAACTAAATATGTCGGTTGAACGAAGTCGATATCTCTCATAGATCAAAAGTTGCGCGGAAGGGTTGAATAAACAAGCAGTTATTTTAGCACCACCGCAGTTTTCGGGTATAATGGGGAGGGAAAAAAAATAAAAATCATAAAACGTCAGCAACTAATTAGCAACTAAATATAGAACCATTTATAATTACCTACAGAGCCAGTTTGAAATTCATCCCTTTAGGGGTGCCGATCGTGGAGTTAAGGGTTGACCGGGGGTAAAATAAACTACGCTATCTTCCAGCAACTAATTAGCAACTAAATATGGCGGTTGAACGAAGTCGATATCTCTCATTGATCAAAAGTTGCGCGGAAGGGTTGAATAGACAAACAATTATTCTAGCACCACCGTAGTTATCGGGTATAATGGGGAGGGAAAAAAAATAAAAAACATAAAACGTCAGCAACTAATTAGCAACTAAATATAGAACCATTTCTAATTACCTACAGAGCCATATTGAAATTCATGCCTTTAGGGGTGCCGATCCTGGAGTTAGGGGTTGACGGGGGGTAAAATAAACTACGCTATCTTCCAGCAACTAATTAGCAACTAAATATGGCGGTTGAACGAAGTCGATATCTCTCATTGATCAAAAGTTGCGCGGAAGGGTTGAATAGACAAACAATTATTCTAGCACCACCGTAGTTATCGGGTATAATGGGGAGGGAAAAAAAATAAAAAACATAAAACGTCAGCAACTAATTAGCAACTAAATATAGAACCATTTATAATTACCTACAGAGCCATATTGAAATT
This sequence comes from Philopedon plagiatum, assembly GCA_963971165.1. Classification (NCBI taxonomy): domain Eukaryota; kingdom Metazoa; phylum Arthropoda; class Insecta; order Coleoptera; family Curculionidae; genus Philopedon; species Philopedon plagiatum. The sequence goes on along the minus strand of OZ020193.1, from coordinate 55,095,467 downwards.
CATGCCTTTAGGGGTGCCGATCCTGGAGTTAAGGGTTGACGGGGGGGTAAAATAAACTATGTTATCTTCCAGCAACTAATTAGCAACTAAATATGGCGGCTGAACAAAGTCGATAAGTTGATCAGAACCCGAGTTATAGTAATTGGTCTGCTAGATTAATATTTAAGTTAGCTCACCGCGTGTATCTTGGAGGGATGAATAGCAACTAAATCGGGATTAGCGTAACTAATTAGCAACTAATTAGCAACTAAATATCCATTAGGTTAGAAATGCGCGACGTGACCATGGTGAGCTAGCTTAATATACTTATAGTTATGTTCCATCTCAAGTTGGCATTTTGAAGGTGACCTTGGAAAACAACCCAACTTTAATGTAGAAGGGGCATCAGGGTTATTAAAATCATAAATGCAAAAATGATCCTCGCAAACGAAAAAGTTGGAACAATTTTTGCTTGGGCTTATTGTACAGGCAATTTTCCAAGCAGATAATGTGGATGGATCTTTCGGAAAAACATGAAATTTCTTGTTATTGTAATTTAAACTTTTAACTTTTACAAAATATGCATTTTTACATGATGGATACTTACATGAAAAGTTCTTTTTCCCAAGGACAGATGAAGCTGCAGCCAGACTAGACATTTTAAAAATATTTTTAGATTTAAAGCTATTCGGCACAGATATTAAGAAAGTAATAAACACAAAATAGGATGAATTGTCTACATTAAAAAGGATACGTTACGGTAGTCCAGTCATAAGGTTAGCAAAACCTGGTCTCTGCCTTCATGGCATGTGAAGGGCTAAAATTAAATCAAAGGCCCTTTAGTTTTATTCATGTAAGTACTTAACAGGAATGTAAACTTTACACTTAAAAAAATTATTGAAAATAAATAATGGTATGATCAGTCGAGACTCGAGACCCCATATTTACTTCAACAATTTAAATAAAATTAGCATGTTTTTAAAGAAATCTAGGTACCATTTACACTTGCTGTTGCAAGAACAAAATCAGATTTTTAAATAACATTACAACTGCAAGTTTAGACGTCAATTTCTACAAAACATACTGTGGTATGAACTATAATAATAATTAACAAGAACCATGGAAGTGTATTTAGACAGCTTATAAAACAAAACCACAACCTGGTAAACTTGAGATCATAGATGATAATATTGTAAATTTTTGGAAACACAATGACATGTCTACGATAATATTACGAATACCAAAGAATATCCCACCGAATTTAGTATCCGGCATCTCTTAAATGAATACCTGTTCGAATTATTGTAAGCTCAGTGACCCAGAATAATAGTTATCTTGATCGGGTGGAAAAGGTGTACATAAAGAATTTGTTGTGGTATTTGTGCTTCATGATAAATAATCCATTATTATGTACTTACCTGAACTATGAAATGATGATCTAACTAATGCCTGTATTAATAAAAAACATAAAAATTGTCGACAGGACCTTTTCAAATGACAGCCATAACTTAAAGACACAGAAAACCGAAACTTCGTTGGTTTTCTGTGCTTAAAGAGAACAAACAATTTTCCTGTTACTCTAAGACCAACGTTTGGAGCAATTTTAAACGCACACTATTGGCCTTTCTCGTGGGTTAGAAAGAAATAGCTTATCTTTACATATGATCTGAGTAGTAGCTAGTGGTTAGACCATTAGGACTTGACAGCATGAATGAATAGTATTCCTTTCATTGCGAAGAGCAACTACTAAACTGCTCCAACGCATGACATGTGTTTCTTTCATTTAATATCTGTTGCGGTAACACGCGTGCCAGCTTCTCCACCCTGTGAAAGGAATACAATCTGTACCTCGTCTTGCTTCACCATATGAGATCCCCTCGTCCGTGTTGTACATGCGCCAATTTAAACCTTCAGACCTCTGATTGCCACTATGCAAAATAAAACACAAGTCGGACGCCAACTTATACCGAACACTCACTTAGCTCACCGAAGTTGCACGAAGCGAGTCGAATGGGCCAGAGATGACTTGTGGCAATTATAGGGGAGAATTACCACAAGTAATCCGATTATTAACGATTATTATTATTTTTTAATAACACTAAGACAATAATGGCAAGAAGTCCATCACTTGCACTAATTAAACGACTTTATAATGGTTAGTTATAATTATTAGCAACAAGCCATTATTTACGGTAAATAAAAGATTTTCTAGCCCTAAATAAAAAATTACTTGTGACAATTAGAAAAATGTTAGCAAGACAGTTTAATTGGCCGGTTTTTCTCAGTGTACTACAATAATGACCGAGAATGAACTTTCGAATTTTATAAACGTTGATGAACAATTAGAAACCTGGGAAGACTTAAGTGAAGCTGATATTGTCAAGAACATTGAGAACGATATAAGCGAAACAGTAGGAGAAACCGACGATGAAGAAGAGAATGTGTCCAGTGCCACTATGTGCCGAGGCTCTACACGCAGTTTCATTTTTAAAAAATTTGTTACTTGTGAAGGTTTAGATGACCAAAAATTATTAAACAGTATTTCCATCGTTGACCAAAGACTTCAGCGTGTTTTTTATGAAAATTGTAAAACAACATAAAGTAAAATTACTTAGGTACCTACCTAGTACTTATTTTTTTAAGCCTCTGTAATTATGTAAGTAGATTTGTATGTATGTAGTTTAAATGTGTTAAAATAAATTACATACCATAAATCCAATATAGGCAGCGTTTTTTTATATTATCGGATGCGATAATATAAAAAAACGACCTGTTTCTGTTTTTAGGTTAGAAACGCCGGAAAAAAATATATTGCACTCCCACATATCCCTGAAGTAAACCAAAAAAATTAAAAAAATATTAGACCCTCTCAAAATAGAAATTGCTGAAAAACCTACCAATAATTCCAAACAAATATATACCAAACTAAAACCGGAAATACCTAAAAATCAACAAACAAACCTAATCTACAAAATAAATTGTGCAGACTGTCCAAAAGTATACATTGGACAAACCAAACAATACTTAAAAAATAGAATTGTAACAGAACATAAAAATAGTGTTAGAAAAATAAATGAAAATGGTACAGCTCTGTCAAACCATGCTTTAGAAAATTTATACAACATCAAAGAAATGATACATATAAAAAAGAACAGTAATTGTATAAACTTTCGCACTGATACGGATAATTTAAGCTCTATATATGTATAATAACTTAATTGTAAAATAATAGTTAAGAAGTGGATGTAAGAAAAAGTACCAACCCTAATTGCAAACACATGTTTTTACCTTCGCCATAAAATTCGGTACCGGCACAAACCATTTCTGTTTCGCTCGGTCAGTTAAAGAGCGAGTTGGTGAAAAGACGTTGTTATAATATAGTTTTACTTAAGAAATCCTGTATAGTAATAAGGTATGTCTGTTTTTTTATGTATGTTTATAAACTAAACAAAGGTCGCGCACCTTTCTAATTGTTACAAAATATAATTATTTTAGCTCTGAAGATGGTAATATACCGCAACATCAGCTTCAAATAAGATTTTTTATTTATAACCATTGACCGATATGCCCAGGAAACCACACACTCAATTATTTAAAAATACGGTCAGGAATCAAACAAACTAATTATATATATATATATATATATATATATATATATATATATATATATATATATATATATATACATATGTTACCGGCTAAGTCGGTTTCATCGTCATACTTAAGTTTGCCTAGGTAAACCGCACATTGCCGGGACGTTTTTGGCAAAGTCCGAAATTGTTCTCTATTTCGGAGTTTGCCTAGAATGTAACCCGGCAAACTTAGGTTTGCCAAACACGTTTCAGGAAAAGTCCGAAATATGTTCTTACCTTTGTGTTGTATCATGATAATTGGTATACTAGTGATGCTAAGCCTGTAAATAATATTTAATTAAGTTAAATATACCTTCATAATACTTATTAAACTTTTTTTATTAAATGATAATAACAAACCTGAGCAAACCCGGTCCAGTTAGACGAAAAGACAAACACTCAAATCAGGGCGCGCATAGAATTGACTCGGCTCGGTAAGTTTCGCTCGGAATGCCGACAGTCAAGGCGCATTGATTCGGCTATCGGTTCTTTAAAACAGCTGCAACTATTGTGATGTATAGACGTAGTATCGTATCAGACGTTTTTTCGCTATTTCATCCTAAGCATTCTCCTTCCGCACATTGCATGTATACCAAACCTTTTGACTGTGCCGTGCCGTGCCGAGCCTAGCGAGTTGATTCAATGCGCGTCCTGCTTAAAGCTGCATTTACCGACCACACCCATTTATTGCCAACTTAATTTTATTTTAGTACAATATTTTGATTTATTTTTCTTTTGTATGAATATTGTCACAATATTAACCGTATATTCATATTCTATAGGTATTTTTTAACGTATTAATAAAAGTCTCAAGATATTTTATGATTTATTTTAGGAAAAGAATATTTAAAAAGAATATTGAGTGGAGAAAAAAAGTCACCATAGATCTTTTAAAATAGTAATCTTTTGAATGAAATCATGATACACGTTGAAACTTTAAATAATTAACTAAAAATTGCTTGCAGGATATTAATCTATATTTAATATACTTATAATTTTATTGTTAAAAATTTTAAAGCCGAAAAACCATGACAAAATGAAATTAAGTAGGCCACCATGGACGCGATCGGAAAATGCCACCTTAAACAATCAACGCAGTGCGTGTGTACCTGCGACATATTACAAACAGACTATATCTAACTACCTAGTTACGACTAGAAAATGAACAGCGACGTAACTGTCACAAATTTATTATTTCGGACTTTTCCTAAAACGTGTTTGGCAAGCCTAAGTTTTCCGGGTTACATTCTAGGCAAACTCCGAAATAGAGAACAATTTCGGACTTTGCCAAAAACGTCCCGGCAATGTGCGGTTTACCTAGGCAAACTTAAGTATGACGATGAAACCGACTTAGCCGGTAACATATGTATATTAATATATATATATATATATATATATATATATATATATATATATATATATATATATATATATATATATATATATATATATATATATATAAGCTCAGTGGTTATTGAGGCTTCAGTCTATTCGGGCATCGGAAGTAAAACTCTTTTTTTACTACGCCAAGCTTTCGAAAATGTTTATTTTCTTTATCAAGGCTACAAGACAGAGTACGGTTAGTAACTCAATTAATTTACATTATGTTGGACATTACCTAGGGTGCAAAGTGAGTCAAAAATAACCTTCGTAACATCTAGCACAAAAGGATAAACACTCCAACCCAGGTCTTACAGTTTAAATATACGTTATTGTAATTACATAATTGCTTTTGGAGTACCCTGAGGTTTCGGCCACATGGTCGTTACAGCTTGAAGCAGTCAGGTTAAGATGCAGTGTGTCAACAGTGTCAGAACTGTCGGTCTAGAAGGCTGGAGAATATTACAGAATGCTCCAGCCATCCAAACAGACAGTCATGCAATAGATGGCGTTGGTCAGGAAACACATTCTGTTTTACCACGGTTTGTTGGTTATAAGTTAACATGTCAGATGGCGTAAGCAGAGCCGCCCCCCACACCTGCCACCTTCAGATGGCGTCCAGCAACCCACCCAACATATTTTTTGTATTGAATGATTTTTTCTCTAGAAAGCTGTACTGTCTCCCTTGTCACTTAGGGAGACAGCACACCCTTCCATTAGCTCCTGAGTATACATTTCCTTTTTTTAAGTGAGTTGTCACACTATTGATCTTGGTCTTATCATAGTTCAATCTACTCGTATATTGTCACTCTAAACAAAAATAAGACCACAGAGGGGTCTCACAACTCCTCTTTGGAAATTTAAAGAAAAATGATCCTAACGTACTCAGTTTATTTTCACCTCAAAATTTTCAACTGTCTTAAAAGCACCAGGCGAAATAAATTCCCCTTTTCTTTTCTTTTTTGGTTTATTGTCCTTTTTATTAACTTCTGTTCTCAATAATCATAAAATAACCCACTACAAACAGAAATTTAAAAAATAATCGAGATTGATATGATAAGACCAAGATCAATAGTGTGACAACTCACTTAAAAAAACCAAATGTATACTCAGGAGCTAATGGAAGGGTGTGCTGTCTCCCTAAGTGACAAGGGAGACAGTACAGCTTTCTAGAGAAAAAATCATTCAATACAAAAAATATGTTGGGTGGGTTGCTGGACGCCATCTGCAAGTGGCAGGTGTGGGGCGGCTCTGCTTACGCCATCTGACATGTTAACTTATAACCAACAAACCGTGGTAAAACAGAATGTGTTTCCTGACCAACGCCATCTATTGCATGACTGTCTGTTTGGATGGCTGGAGCATTTTGTAATATTCTCCAGCCTTCTAGACCGACAGTTCTGACACTGTTGACACACTTCATCTTAACCTGACTGCTTCAAGCTGTAACGACCATGTGGCCGAAACCTCAGGGTACTCCAAAAGCAATTATGTAATTACAATAACGTATATTCAAACTGTAAGACCTGGGTTGGAGTGTTTGACATTTTGTGCTAGATGTTACGAAGGTTATTTTAACTCACTTTGCACCCTAGGTAATGTCCAACATAATGTAAATTAATTAAGTTACTAACCGTACTCTGTGTTGTAGCCTTGATAAAGAAAATAAACATTTTCGAAAGCTTGGCGTAGTAAAAAAAAATAGTTTTACTTCCGATGCCCGAATAGACTGAAGCCTCAATAACCACTGAGCTTGTTTTTTAACTAGTCAGTCAAGACTACCCTACCAATTCATATATATATATATATATATATATATATATATATATATATATATATATATATATATATATATATATATATATATATATATATATATATATACATATATATATATTGTCATATTTCCCTAGATATTCATCATTTTTTCCAAATTTCTATACATTTTTGATATTATTTATTTAACATTTCGGAAACCACTCTACGTGCTGCAATTGAATATCGCCTTTATTTTGTGAACCCTGACCAGTTTGTACTGTATGTATAAACTGTTCTTGAGGGGTTCATATAAATAGCAGGTCTGCTGGATGCAAGGGCGTCCGCAGTAGTGCATCCGTAGTTGCATATTAGTATCGGTACGACGGATCCATCGGTGCCGTGTGGCACCGATGCCATGAACATCAGATAAATCAAGTAGCTACCCCAACGCCCCGCAAGAAGCTGCCCCTACGCTACCCAGTCTAGTTACGTAAGTGCATTGTTTGTGTACCTGAATAAATTATACAAGTGTTTTGGTAAACCGCAGCCTATTTTATCAACCCCTAAGGCCCATACGCGACATTTGGTGGAGGCGCCTGGTTCGTTCTCGTTGGTAAGTTCTTCCTAACTTACCAAGGGCCTTTTGTGTTTTATAATTTTTACTGTCTCTTTCAGGTCATTTTAATGTTTTTGAGTGCATTTTTAAAGTGTTTTTTTCAGGGCGTTATAGTGCATTTTTTTTGTCAAAATTATTTTTTACAGTGATTTTTTTAAAGGGCGTTTTTACAGTGTTTTCTTTCAGGATATTTTTTACATTGGTTCTTAAAGGGTATTTATTTTACAGTGGTTTTTAAGGGGAATTTTTACAGTGCTTTTTACGTCTATATAATTTCCCTACCCATTCTTATCCCTCACACTTTTGACATAATTTTATCTTGTGCACGTTTACGCTGGCGAGATTAAAATTATCCAAACAGAACTTACAGTAAAACCCACCTCGTGCCCGTTCACGCTGGCGAGGCTAGGTTTTCTGTAGATCCCACCCCAAACTACTGTAGTCCTATCTTGTGCCCGTTGACGCTGGCGAGATTAGATTACATAGACTGCTAGATATAGAAATAGTTCCACCTCGTGCCCTTTCACGCTGGCGAGGCCAGAATTATTATATATTGGGGTTAATCACTAAACTACCCTTAACCCTTTTATTCCTATTATTCCTTTTATTTAATTTTTATGGCCCGTAGGAAGCTTAGCAAGATTCAAAGAGAACGAAAAAGGCAAGAGAAGTTGGGGGTTGTTAATAACGGCATATCGTTGGGTTTACCAAATACACTAACCGTAAAAATTTTTATTTCTAACAAGCAACAATTAAGGGCCCTGAGATTAAAAAGGAAATTTTTAAATTTATTTGGCGACAATGAAATATAATATTTTGTTTTGATGACATTGAGGTCGTCGCTCATGAACTTAAAGTGTATTTTGAAATTTAATACACAAGGTTCGCGTACTTGTTATGTTATCAATTAAAGTTGAACATGCTATTATTATAATATCATTAAGAAGGTGTTATACAAATATTATCGTTGTATTTATAAATATATTTACATGTATCTAAGCGCCATTCAAATATAAAGGTTTCCAATTTCTTAAATATTCTTTTTATTATTATTATCTTGTAGGTATATTTTTACCGCCCTTTTTTTATCGCCATTTTTATAAGGTACCATAGAGATATTTATATTTTATTATCATTTTTAGGTTTGATACTTAATATAATTACAGTACATATGTATATTTCGCCTCTGATGTTTAATGAGCAGCCGCCACGGCCGGTAACGAGGTCCCGTAGCAGCAAATACAAAACTTTATACCTGTTTTTAGAAAGATGCTCATTTTTACTTTTTTTCTAAATGACTAATCTATTTTTTATTTTTACAGGACCGACCTTCGAAAAAATAAAATAATGTTTTTTTCCAAAAAGTCCTAAAAGACGTCTGTGAAAAAAAAATGGGGCTAGTACCTACTCTTTTGGAAAATCAAAGAAAGGGGTATTTTTTTATACATGGACTTTTGTCATGTAGGGCTAAATGCAGTTTTTGTTTTAAAAAGGGACTTGAGAATTAAGAACAAGAATAATCTATTTAATTTCAAAAATATTTAAGGGAGCTCAACTGGATAAAAGAATTTTGGGAATTGGTAATTGGTAAGAAAGAACAAGCTATTCTTGACTGAATTTTATTTTTTCAATCTTTTTATGAATTCAATTTTAAAAATTATAATTATAAAGTTTTCAAATTTGTTTTATAATTAGGTAAAAATAAATGGTTAGTATTTAAGAGGACTAATTGATTTCCAAGCGCGCGAAAGGCGAGAGAGCGCGACCTGAGCTGTAGCAATAAACCGAACCTCCGGTGAAGTTAAATATACAGCGACCACAATAAAGTTCGGGAGAAACTGCATGGAGGCATTAATTAATAGAATATTTAATTTATCCACCAAACTTAACAGTATAATTAGTAATTAGATAAATGAAACATTAGTATAAAAACGTTTTATCTATAATATTAATTACAATAATATTAATAATGTAAATTAAATAAGCCCAAAAAGAAGTAAAAGGAAATTCAGATTCTGCATACAAAAATAAATGTTGAATATACAGAGTCGCTCAAAATGTTATGACTGATCAATGTATATTTCTTTTATGAAGAATATTCCTTTTTCTTATGGTTTATTACTCTTGTTAAAAGATGAAACAGGTTTTAAATTTGTATTTGTTGAATTAAAAAAAAATTAAAAGGATTGTAAAATACCCATGATATTTGAATTTGTTTAATGTAGAACTTTCCAGTCTCTTGGAGTACTATTCGAAAATTGGAACTCCCTTTTACTTATTCCCGAAATTTTTTCTCTAACGGGTACTCGTGGTGGAATAACACACTTATTTAATTTTGTTAATATAAACATCGAAATATCTCTTGAACAATTAGGTTCTGATCAATAATATTTTAATTACTATTTCTTTAACTGTTTTTTCTTCTTTTCGATTGCCTCCATAATATAAACAGATTCACAAATTGGCATGTTTCTACTCAATCGACTATCAACCAATTCAGGCAACATTCAATTATAACCAAATTTTTGTAAACGGAGTAGCACTTTTTTAAGCAAAAAATCACTGTCTCTTAAAACTGTCTCTGTTTTAAAACCCAGTGGTTTCCAGACACAAAAAATACGGTAGAAGCGGTCTATTACTGCGAGCTGTCCCTGAATTTGGTAAAACCATTTAAGAGTTTTATTGGCAATATATTGGTCGCCTTATTTGTTCCAGAACGTTATCTTTTTGCATTCGATCCCTTCTTCAGGGGTGATTTTCCTCGCTGAAAACGGACATTTGGTTTCTGCCAGACCGCTGTCTCCTACAGTACCATCAGATGACGCTATACAAGGTAGCAATTGTCCTGGTGAATAAGCAGTCCACATTTTTCTATTGTAATGTTCAATAATTTAGCCAAGTCACACAACGCCTGATTTTCATATTTGTTATCCCATTCTATCGCGGAACATTTTAAATAATTTCTGACAATTAGAATCTTTTCCAAATTAGCACCCGGAGTGGTTCCTTTTCTTTTACAAATTGTCCTGAAATTTAAAGCTGTTATTATTTTTCTTCTAGCCTCAATCCACTTAACAGAGTGGGATTATTTTCTCGTGTTAAATTTCAGTTCTTTTATTTCCTATGGTCTTTAGAAATGTCCCCTAGAAATGCAATTTAAATTCTTCGGGTGTAAGGTCTGGTTTTTGACACATTCGACCATAGCTTTTATCAGTGACTCGTCTGGTTCTGGGACTTTTGTCATTATAAGATTTATACAGATCATAGAAAGTTAAATGTTTTGTGTTGTATGTTATGGTAGCCATATCACTTCTACCAGAAAATTGTCTTCCCCGTGTATAGTTTAATATTTTTCCTCCAATATACTTACAAATAATGCTACTAAATTGGCTGACCAGGTTGTTATCCACATCATATTAAACTTTTTCTAAATTTTAGATAAATACTGAAGAAATTCTATTATTTTTGAGTATATTCCACAATATCGAAGGTCAGGAACTATATTTTCTGTATCAGAAACATATTTTAAAACGTTACATTTCTTATGCTCACCAAATACATGGCTAGGAATGTTTATATATCATTTTTAAAATTTATGCTCTTAACGGTATGCGAACAGTCTTCATTTTTTCTTAATCTTATGACTCTAATTGCAGCTAATCTTATTTTTAGCATCTTTTATTTCACTTTATTTCTTAGCTTCAGAGGATCATTTGATACCCCCTCCCCCACACGTTAATTTTCTTAACATTTATTACGCAAAATTAAATTTTCTAAAAAGTTATAAAACTTGTGTTGATTGTTTAGAGTATCTACTTTTACATAGTTTCAAGCTAATAGAACCGTATAAAAATTTTACGCCATTACAAACTTTGAATCCCCATTTCACCCCCTTAAAAACGGGAAAACACGCGTTTAAACATTTATTTTTTAGGGTACTTTTATGAAGTTTGGACTTAATGGACAATCTAGTATTTTTTCTCCATATAAAGCTTGAACCCCTATTTCACCCCCTTAGGGGTTGAATTTTGAAAAACTTTATCTTAGTGCACGCCTACGGAATATCAGAAACCTCTGTGCAAAATTTCAAATTTCCAGACCCAGCGGTGTGGGCTGTGGGTTGATACCTCAGTCAACCAGTCAGTTTTGATTGGATTTGATTGGGTCAGTCAGTTTCCTCTTTTATATATAGAGACTAGTTTGCGCCCGCGACTTCATCCACGGTATAACAATTTTACTCCATTACAAACTGTAGACCCCATTTCACCCCCAAAAGGTTTGATTTATTAAAAAGTGCAATACACGTGTTTAAACATTTATTTTTTAGAGTACTTCTATGAAGTTTCGAGTTAATAGGACCATCTAATATTTTTTCCATACAAAGTTTGAACCCCTGTTTCATCCCCTTAGGGGTTGAATTCTGAAAAACCCTTCCTTAGTGCATGCCTACGTTATATAAGAAACCTCTATGCAAAATTTCAAGTTTCTAGACCCAGTGGTGTGAGCTGTGCATTGATACGTCAGTTAATCAGTCAGTCAGTCAGTCAGTCAGTCAGTCAGCCAGTCAGTCAGGCAGTCAGTCAAAAATATTTCAAAATGTCATTTGGGATAAAGTTTCATCTATTCTCTAAACTTTATTTTTGGAACCATGTCAATGGTCAATATCTGCATTACTGCGTTTCAGCACCCAGGTGCAAAATATACTGGTTATCAATTTCTTTTTAAAAACTGAATCACGTTGTTGCTACACGAATGAGACTTTTAATATTTCACTAAAAATCATTATAAACCAGGGTATAGAAACTAGCAACTTCCATATATTATCTTTTTTATACCCTAATAGTATTTTTATTGTGAAACGTTAGTTTCATTCGTATTAGAACGTTACTAAATTTGTGGCCAGTTCATTTTGCACCTGATTGTTAAAAAATGCGGATATTGACATAAACCCAAAAACAAAGTTTAGAGGATAGACGAAAGTTTAACCCAAGTGACATTATGAAATCTTTACGCTGCTCAATTATAGTACAGGGTGTTTTAAAGTTAGGCGAAAAAAACAGTATTCCGATTATCCTTGTATAAAATGTCAAATAAAGGTTTATGGAAAATTTGAAGAAGATTAAAAAATTATTCAAATCGGACTAAAAATAAAAAAATTACCAAACCTAAAACTTAAGATAAAATTTTAGGGCGTCCGTTTCTTTGTGCCCCTGAGTGTATTTTTAAAACATGATTTTTTTGATCATAAATCCATTAAATTAATAACACATGAAAGAAAAATACTCTAATACTCGTACAAAAAAAATGTATTTACGTTTACATCATCAAGAAAAACTTGGCAAAAATTATGATTTGACAAGTTTAAGACTGATTAAGATTTTAATTCAAACCAGTTCTAAATCTGAAACCTTTTTAGTGAAACTGGCCGTGAATATTTTTAGAGACAACCATTGGTGCTAATAATAAAAAACATTAAAGAACAACAACATCTAACTAGGGGTTGGAAAAAACATTCTTTCATATATCGTACCTTTATTTCTTTTTACGAAAAAGTTTTTTATTTAATGTCATAATTCATGACTCATGATTAATTCGTGAAGGTATTTATTATCAAAAAATCTTAAAAGAAAAAAACACAAATCTATATTTTCTACAATTATCTAAAATTATAAAGACTTTCCTAATCCTTTTCAATTAATCAATTATAGATTTTGGGGATACGCCTTATACTATATATTTTGTAAAATCATACATTACTATTATACATACATGTAGATTTTCCTTTTAATACGTTTGGATGTATGTGTAAGTATTGTCAAACTGACTAATTAAATTAATTACACGAGGCCTTTCATTTCATGCGGCGGTAGCACACTTCATCGTGTTTGTAGATAATATGATATTAGATATGTTTTTAAAACAAAAAAAAATAGTAAAAACAAAGACTGAAGAAGAAATACCTACTACATATTATTATGAAACCATACTTATGAGCACAAATTCATATTTTACAGGTACTACTCATTTTTGTTTATTTGTGATTTAGTAGGTATAATAATTTAGTAATATAATATTTCCATCTATCAAAAATAATACTATACTTACTGGTAATTTTCAAAATTGTAAGTTTTTTTTTCCTTTCTCTAAATTCGTGAGTGGTTGTGAGTTTACACTTAGCACTGCTATATTTCCACATCTTACCACCTAAACGCATAAAAGGTACATTAACATTTATGCAATGTAACCCAACCGTATCGTCTGTACTCACCCTGCCTCGTCTTGTTACATTACGTGAAAATCTGTTTGGCGCTAGCTGACGGGCACCAAATTATTTGAATTTTTAGCATGCGGGCGTTTACTGTTTAGTCTAGAACTAAATAAGTAATAATTTTTTATGCATTTTTTGGATATTTCTATTTACTTAAAGGTTTTTGCAACAGATCTCTTTTTTCGTTTTTTAAATTTAAGTTTATTTAAAGACACTATGACAATGGTAAACACCTCGTTTTCCCGACTTTTTAAACTACGATATTTCAGCCAAAACACCAAAAATAAAAAAACTAAAATAACAGATCTGTTAGAAAAACACTTGTAGAATTATACTCCTTTCGAAATATGTAGAAAAACTAGTTGCAACAGACTTCTTATCAAAATTAGGAGGCTTGTTGGCGCCTATCAATCATTATAGATTAGGCCTCTTAAATGTGTGTTTTGTGTTGTGTCAGTGTGTGTTAGTATGAAAGAGGGTATACCCAAAATGTGTTGGTTTGAATGTTTTATGCTTGAAAAATTTTAAGAATATTTTACATATTTGTACTATATGCTTATTTATGAATTACGGTAGTAAATTTTAGATTGTCAGTGCAATCATTTAGAACATCATTTATTTTATTTTATTTAATGTTTTGCGTTTTTAATAAACAAACAAATTAGCAGGTAGAAATATTATTAATAAACCATGAAGGTAAAGGTAGACAGTTCACTATTTTATTTAATCAGCAGAAAAGTAAACAATTGATTAAAGATACCATTCACCCAGGAAAGTGTTGTTAAAGTTAAATTGTAATATACGGTGTCTAATAAAAATAATTTAAACAAAAACAAGGGTATATTTTATAACTGAGACATTGAAAAATAAATCAGGGTTAGAATTTGTTTTTTAAATCCAACTTCTTTAAAGTCAATTATTATTATTATTAAGTAAATTTAAATATAGCGTACAAGAATGCTTACCATATGCATTTTGTAATTATGTGTTTATTTGTTACTAAAAGTCATATTTTTTCCAAATAGGGGGGCATGGAAGATGACTCTAAGCAAGATGAGTTGGATGCGATGTGGCTGAAGTTGGCATCAGATTCAGATTCATTTCTGCCAACGAGTTTCTAAAATATAGAGTTCAAGAATAAATTTTTAAAAAATATTTATTTATGGGTATTGATATTAATTAAAAGCCCAAAAAAGTCTTTAGCAAAACAGAAAGATCATTACCGTTGCTTATTTTCTAAAAAACAAGGTGGGGGGTTCAGGAATGAAATTTGACTCTTTTTCCAAAAACTAAAATACCAGAAAAATACAGAAAACGATTTTGATACCCCACCAAATTTTGCATAAATGTGAGGATTATTATGAGAAAACACATATCTTCCAGATTTGAAAAAAATCAGGGGATGAGAGGGTGAAATCGACGGGAGAGTAAATAATAATAAAACCCAGAAAACACTGAAAACGATTTTGATACACCACCAAATTTTGCATAAATGTGAGGATTATTATGAGAAAACACATATCTTCCAGATTTGAAAAAAATGAGGGGATGAGAGGGTGAAATCGACGGGAGAGTAAATAATAATAAAACTCAGAAAACACTGAAAACGATTTTGATACACCACCAAATTTTGCATAAATGTGAGGTTTATTATGAGAAAACACATATCTTCCAGATTTGAAAAAAATCAGGGGATGAGAGGGTGAAATCGACGGGAGAGTAAATAATAATAAAACTCAGAAAACACTGAAAACGATTTTGATACACCACCAAATTTTGCATAAATATGAGGGTTATTGTGAGAAAACACATGTCTTTCAGATTTGAAAAAATTAAGGGAAGATGTGTGTTTCCTCATAATAATCCTTACATTTATGCCAAATTTGGTGGTGTATCAAAATCGTTTTCAGTGTTTTCTGTGATTTATTATTATTTACTCTCCCGTCGATTTCACCCTCTCATCCCCTGATTTTTTTTAAATCTGGAAGATATGTGTTTTCTCAAATTAATGCTCACCTTTATGCAAAACTTGGTGGTGTATCAAATTCGTTTTCAGTGTTTTCTGGGTTTTATTATTATTTACTGTCCCGTCGATTTCACCCTCTCATCCCCTGATTTTTTTCAAATCTGAAAGATATGTGTTTTCTCATATTAATCCTCACCTTTATGCAAAATCTGGTGGTGTATCAAAATCGTTTTCAGTGTTTCCTGTGTTTTATTATTATTTATTCTCCCGTCGATTTCACCCTCTAATCCCCTGTTTTTTTTTTCAAATCTGGACGATATGCGTTTTCTCATATTAATCCTCACATTTATGCAAAATTTGGTGGTGTATCAAATTCGTTTTCAGTGTTTTCTGGGTTTTATTATTATTTACTGTCCCGTCGATTTCACCCTCTCATCCCCTGATTTTTTTTCAAATCTGGAAGATATGTGTTTCCTCATAATAATCCTCACATTTATGCCAAATTTGGTGGTGTATCAAAATCGTTTTCAGTGTTTCCTGTGTTTTATTATTATCTCCTCTCCCGTCGATTTCACCCTCTCATCCCCTGATTTCTTCAAATATTAATCCCATATTAATCATCACCTTTATACAAAATTTGGTGGTGTATCAAATTCGTTTTCAGTGTTTTCTGGGTTTTATTATTATTTACTCTCCCGTCGATTTCACCCTCTCATCCCCTGATTTTTTTCAAATCTGAAAGATATGTGTTTCCTCATAATAATCCTCACATTTATGCCAAATTTGGTGGTGTATCAAAATCGTTTTCAGTGTTTCCTGTGTTGTATTATTATTTACTCTCCCGTCGATTTCACCCTGTCATCCCCTGATTTTTTTCAAATCTGGAAGATATGTGTTTTCTCATATTAATCCTCACCTTTATGCAAAATTTGGTGGTGTATCAAATTCGTTTTCAGTGTTTTCTGGGTTTTATTATTATTTACTGTCCCGTCGATTTCACCCTCTCATCCCCTGATTTTTTTCAAATCTGGAAGATATGTGTTTTCTCATATTAATCCTCACCTTTATGCAAAATTTGGTGGTGTATCAAATTCGTTTTCAGTGTTTTCTGGGTTATATTATTATTTACTGTCCCGTCGATTTCACCCTCTCATCCCCTGATTTTTTTCAAATCTGGAAGATATGTGTTCCCTCATAATAATCCTCACATTTATGCCAAATTTGGTGGTGTATCAAAATCGTTTTCAGTGTTTCCTGTGTTTTATTATTATTTACTCTCCCGTCGATTTCACCCTCTCATCCCCTGATTTTTTTCAAATCTGGAAGATATGTGTTTTCTCATATTAATCCTCACCTTAATGCAAAATTTTGTGGTGTATCAAAATCGTTTTCAGTGTTTTCTGTGTTTTATTATTATATACTGTCCCGTCGATTTCACCCTGTCATCCCCTGATTTTTTTCAAATCTGGAAGATATGTGTTTTCTCATATTAATCCTCACATTAATGCAAAATTTGGTGGTGTATCAAAATCGTTTTCAGTGTTTCCTGTGTTTTATTATTATTTACTCTCCCGTCGATTTCACCCTCTCATCCCCTGATTTTTTTTCAAATCTGGAAGATATGCGTTTTCTCATATTAATCCTCACCTTTATGCAAAATGTGGTGGTGTATCAAATTCGTTTTCAGTGTTTTCTGGGTTTTATTATTATTTACTGTTCCGTCGATTTCACCCTCTCATCCCCTGATGTTTTTTTTAATCTGAAAGACGTGTATTTTCTCATAATAATCTGCACCTCTATGCGAAATTTGGTGGTGTACAAATTTCGTTTTCTGTATTTTTCTGGTATTTTAATTTTTGTCCAAAGGATCAAATTTCATTCCTGAACCTCCCACCTTGTTTTTTAGAAAATAAGCAACGCAGATGATCTTTCTGTTTTGCTAAAGACTTTTTTAGGTTTGCAATTAATATAAATACCCCTTAATAAATATTTTTTTATAATTTATTCTTGAAGTCTATATTTTAGAAACTCGTTGGCAGAAATGAATCTGAATCTGATGCCAACTTCAGCCACATTGAATGTCCGCCTATTTGATGGTGATATGTGTTATGTATATGATTATTTATTTTACTTATGACTAAAAGTCATAATATGTTTTCCGAGTAGGGGAACATGGAAGATGGCTCTGAGCATAGAGTTGAATGTTCGCCTACTCGATGGTGGTATGTATACCGTTATTTAAATGACTAAGAGTCATTATGTGAGTATAGGGAGACATGGAAGATGACCTTCATATAGGGTTGAATGTCTGCCTATGCGAAATATTAAGAGTTTTATGCAAGTAGTATTTGAAGTTTATGTGACTTATGTGAAATATTAAGAGTTATATGCAAGTCGTATTTGAAGTTTATGTGACTTTATTGATGAATAAATAGGATGGTAAATATGGTAAATATTTGATGATGTGATTACGCTATATTTGGGTTTTAAATTGTTATGTAAATATGTATAATTTTGTTTTTCCCCCTGATGAATTAGAGACGTATGTCTCACTGTCTCCAAAAGAGTAATACTTAGATACCAATAGGAGTCGTATGTAAAAACCGGGTGAATGTTCTTAGTCTGTCTACTTTTACTTAAACATCATAGTATCATGTAGGTTTTCATTATTTTTCATTATTTATAAACTGTTTTTTCCTTTTAACTGCCGGTAGTCTTTTTTTGTTTTCATGTACCATTGGGAGACCACACGACCTGGATCGAGAGCCACCAAAAACCCAAATGCCAGTCGCCGCTTGCGTCCACACAGCCAGCGTCATGCATCAGCCAAGCACGGTCCACCATGTCTCGCCAGCCTGGTCTTCCCTCACTAAGACTGAACTGCTGCACAATGAGCCGTGATGACACTGGTACAACGTACATACCTAAGGAACTTGCAGCGCTGGTTGACCACAACTAGCCTCAGGATCAGCCCAGCAAAGTTCCCGTCACTCACGGCTCAGTCCACCCAAAGTCCGGATGGCCGCACTCTTCGGAGGAGGGAGACCCCTGCTGCACTGGGAGTCGGCAACAAAACTAGCCGATCCCACCCCCAGGACACAGGAACCGTGACTGCTGTATCTGAGCGAGAAACACATGACGACCAGCCTCAACGTGTGGCGCCTAAGATGTGTCGGGTTTTGCCGGTGTGTAGGCTATTCGATCAGTAACGTGTTAGAACTCCCTAATAATAGAACTTTGTAAAGAAAATGTGTAAATTAATGTGAACCAGACTACCAGGACAGTAACCATTTTTATTCTTCATTTTTAAACTACTTTGACCATTCTTCATTTCATCTGAATGTACTGAGCCTGCGAGCTCCAAATCGTTTGTTTATATTGTATTTGATTATTGTATATTTTGTTTATGTTGTATTTGTATTTTGTATATTTGTATTTTGTAAACGTGTGATATTCTGTATATATGTAAATTTTTAAAACTAGGGGCTAGCTTTTACAGGCGCGGGGGAAATGTCATATATTCGTCATTTTTCCAAATTTCCATACATTTTTATTATATTTTTTATTTAACATTTCGGAAACCACTCTACGTGCTGCGATTGCATGTCGCTGGCCTCGCCTTTATTTTATGAACCCTGACCAGTTGTACTGTTTGTATAAACTGTTCTTGAGGGGTTCATATAAAAAGCGTACCAGCGAGATGCAAAAGGAGGGCGTCGTGTCCCGACGGGAAGGCGTCACTGTGGTGCCGCACGACTAGTACAATTAGCGCCAGCCCTTTAGGCTGACCGAGTACTCCGATAGAAGCTGCCCCCTACGCTACCCAACCTAGCAACGTAAGTGAATTGTGTACCTGAATAAATTATACAAGTGTTTTGGTAAACCGCAGCCTATTTTATCAACCCCTAAGGCCCATACGCGACATTATATATATATATATATATATATATATATATATATGAAGAAATATTGATCCGGGAGTACATCCGTTCGTTTGTTAAATTCCTGTTGGAATCTGGCAGACGTTTCGCCAAGGTCTCACTTGGCATTATCAATGCTTACTCGTTGCTGTCAAGTCGTAAACTGATATATATATATATATATATATATATATATATATATATATATATATATATATATATATATATATATATATATATATATATTAAATGTAAATGCGAAGATTTACTTCTTCGCTAGTGCAGCAAGAAGGCCGTAAATGAAAAATAAAATAAAAATAATGATGACTATTTTTGATTCTGGTCTGGGTGACCTCCTGCTATCGATTTCTGGGCCCTTACCCATCAGCGGGCAGGCTTACACCCAGGGTGGCTGAAGAACAGACCACATTTTGACCAGAATCAAAGACAGTCCTTATATCCAAAATGTTCGGAAAGGATGGGTAAGATGTAGTGGCTCGCGCCAACTAGTTCACCCAGTGTTGCTCCAAAAATGTTTGGCTGCTAACACAAAACATACTCGAAAGTATATGTCGATGTCGATGTCGAATTTCTCGACGTCGACGATACAAATGCACCATTGTACAACAATAGTAGAAAAATGGAAGATTTCTTGGCCTGTAGGTAACATATTAAATGTAAATGAGAAGATTTACTTCTTCGCTAGTGCAGCAAGAAGGCCGTAAATGAAAAATAAAATAAAAATAATGAGGGCTATTTTTGATTCTGGTCTGGGTGACCTCCTGCTATCGATCTCTGGGCCCTTACCCATCAGCGGGCAGGCTTACACCCAGGGTGGCTGAAGAACAGACCACGTTTTGACCAGAATCAAATAGAGTCCTTATATCCAAAATGTTCGGAAAGGATGGGTAAGATGTAGTGGCTCGCGCCAACTAGTTCACCCAATGTTGCTTCAAAAATGTTTGGTTGCTAACACAAAACATACTCGAAAGTATATGTCGATGTCGATGTCGAATTTCTCGACGTCGACGGTACAAATGCACCATTGTACAACAATAGTAGAAAAATGGAAGATTTCTTGGCCTATAGGTAACATATTAAATGTAAATGCGAAGATTTACTTCTTCGCTAGTGCAGCAAGAAGGCCGTAAATGAAAAATAAAATAAAAATAATGAGGACTATTTTTGATTCTGGTCTGGGAGACCTCCTGCTATCGATTTCTGGGCCCTTACCCATCAGCGGGCAGGCTTACACCCAGGGTGGCTGAAGAACAGACCACGTTTTGACCAGAATCAAAGAGAGTCCTTATACCCAAAATGTTCGGAAAGGATGGGTAAGATGTAGTGGCTCGCGCCAACTAGTTCACCCAGTGTTGCTCCAAAAATGTTTGGCTGCTAACACAAAACATACTCGAAAGTATATGTCGATGTCGATGTCGAATTTCTCGACGTCGACGGTACAAATGCACCATTGTACAACAATAGTAGAAAAATGGAAGATTTCTTGGCCTATAGGTAACATATTAAATGTAAAGGCGAAGATTTACTTCTTCGCTAGTGCAGCAAGAAGGCCGTAAATGAAAAATAAAATAAAAATAATGAGGACTATTTTTGATTCTGGTCTGGGTGTAAGCCTGCCCGCTGATGGGTAAGGGCCCAGAAATCGATAGCAGGAGGTCACCCAGACCAGAATCAAAAATAGTCCTCATTATTTTTATTTTATTTTTCATTTACGGCCTTCTTGCTGCAATAGCGAAGAAGTAAATCGTCGCATTTACATTTAATATGTTACCTATAGGCCAAGAAATCTTCCATTTTTCTACTATTGTTGTACAATGGTGCATTTGTACCGTCGACGTCGAGAAATTCGACATCGACATCGACATATACTTTCGAGTATGTTTTGTGTTAGCAGCCAAACATTTTTGGAGCAACACTGGGTGAACTAGTTGGCGCGAGCCACTACATCTTACCCATCCTTTCCGAACATTTTGGATATAAGGACTCTCTTTGATTCTGGTCAAATCGTGGTCTGTTCTTCAGCCACCCTGGGTGTAAGCCTGCCCGCTGATGGGTAAGGGCCCAGAAATCGATAGCAGGAGGTCACCAAGACCAGAATCAAAAATAGTCCTCATTATTTTTATTTTATTTTTCATTTACGGCCTTCTTGCTGCACTAGCGAAGAAGTAAATCTTCGCATTTACATTTAATATGTTACCTATAGGCCAAGAAATCTTCCATTTTTCTACTATATATATATATATATATATATATATATATATATATATATATATATATATATATATATATATATATATATATAGTAGAAAAATGGAAGATTTCTTGGCCTACAGGTAATATAATAAATGTAAATGCGAAGATTTACTTCTTCGCTAGTGCAGCGAAAAGGCCGTGAATGAAAAATAAAAATAAAAATAATGAGGACTATCTTTGATTCTGGTCTGGGTGACCTCCTGCTATCGATTTCTGGGCCCTTACCCATCAGCGGGCAGGCTTACACCCAGGGTGGCTGAAGAACAGACCACGATTTGACCAGAATCAAAGAGTCCTTATATCCAAAATGATCGGAAAGGATGGGTAAGATGTAGTGGCTCGCGCCAACTAGTTCACCCAGTGTTGCTCCAAAAATGTTTGGCTGCTAACACAATAATACTCGAAAGTATGTCGAATGTCGATTTTCTCGACGTCGACGGTACAAATGCACCATTGTACAACAATAGTAGAAAAATGGAAGATTTCTTGGCCTACAGGTAATATAATAAATGTAAATGCGAAGATTTACTTCTTCGCTAGTGCAGCGAAAAGGCCGTGAATGAAAAATAAAAATAAAAATAATGAGGACTATCTTTGATTCTGGTCTGGGTGACCTCCTGCTATCGATTTCTGGGCCCTTACCCATCAGCGGGCAGGCTTACACCCAGGGTGGCTGAAGAACAGACCACGATTTGACCAGAATCAAAGAGTCCTTATATCCAAAATGATCGGAAAGGATGGGTAAGATGTAGTGGCTCGCGCCAACTAGTTCACCCAGTGTTGCTCCAAAAATGTTTGGCTGCTAACACAATAATACTCGAAAGTATGTCGAATGTCGATTTTCTCGACGTCGACGGTACAAATGCACCATTGTACAACAATAGTAGAAAAATGGAAGATTTCTTGGCCTACAGGTAATATAATAAATGTAAATGCGAAGATTTACTTCTTCGCTAGTGCAGCGAAAAGGCCGTGAATGAAAAATAAAAATAATGAGGACTATCTTTGATTCTGGTCTGGGTGACCTCCTGCTATCGATTTCTGGGCCCTTACCCATCAGCGGGCAGGCTTACACCCAGGGTGGCTGAAGAACAGACCACGATTTGACCAGAATCAAAGAGTCCTTATATCCAAAATGATCGGAAAGGATGGGTAAGATGTAGTGGCTCGCGCCAACTAGTTCACCCAGTGTTGCTCCAAAAATGTTTGGCTGCTAACACAATAATACTCGAAAGTATGTCGAATGTCGATTTTCTCGACGTCGACGGTACAAATGCACCATTGTACAACAATAGTAGAAAAATGGAAGATTTCTTGGCCTACAGGTAATATAATAAATGTAAATGCGAAGATTTACTTCTTCGCTAGTGCAGCGAAAAGGCCGTGAATGAAAAATAAAAATAAAAATAATGAGGACTATCTTTGATTCTGGTCTGGGTGACCTCCTGCTATCGATTTCTGGGCCCTTACCCATCAGCGGGCAGGCTTACACCCAGGGTGGCTGAAGAACAGACCACGATTTGACCAGAATCAAAGAGTCCTTATATCCAAAATGATCGGAAAGGATGGGTAAGATGTAGTGGCTCGCGCCAACTAGTTCACCCAGTGTTGCTCCAAAAATGTTTGGCTGCTAACACAATAATACTCGAAAGTATGTCGAATGTCGATTTTCTCGACGTCGACGGTACAAATGCCCATTGTACAACAATAGTAGAAAAATGGAAGATTTCTTGGCCTACAGGTAATATAATAAATGTAAATGCGAAGATTTACTTCTTCGCTAGTGCAGCGAAAAGGCCGTGAATGAAAAATAAAAATAAAAATAATGAGGACTATCTTTGATTCTGGTCTGGGTGACCTCCTGCTATCGATTTCTGGGCCCTTACCCATCAGCGGGCAGGCTTACACCCAGGGTGGCTGAAGAACAGACCACGATTTGACCAGAATCAAAGAGTCCTTATATCCAAAATGATCGGAAAGGATGGGTAAGATGTAGTGGCTCGCGCCAACTAGTTCACCCAGTGTTGCTCCAAAAATGTTTGGCTGCTAACACAATAATACTCGAAAGTATGTCGAATGTCGATTTTCTCGACGTCGACGGTACAAATGCACCATTGTACAACAATAGTAGAAAAATGGAAGATTTCTTGGCCTACAGGTAATATAATAAATGTAAATGCGAAGATTTACTTCTTCGCTAGTGCAGCGAAAAGGCCGTGAATGAAAAATAAAAATAAAAATAATGAGGACTATCTTTGATTCTGGTCTGGGTGACCTCCTGCTATCGATTTCTGGGCCCTTACCCATCAGCGGGCAGGCTTACACCCAGGGTGGCTGAAGAACAGACCACGATTTGACCAGAATCAAAGAGTCCTTATATCCAAAATGATCGGAAAGGATGGGTAAGATGTAGTGGCTCGCGCCAACTAGTTCACCCAGTGTTGCTCCAAAAATGTTTGGCTGCTAACACAATAATACTCGAAAGTATGTCGAATGTCGATTTTCTCGACGTCGACGGTACAAATGCACCATTGTACAACAATAGTAGAAAAATGGAAGATTTCTTGGCCTACAGGTAATATAATAAATGTAAATGCGAAGATTTACTTCTTCGCTAGTGCAGCGAAAAGGCCGTGAATGAAAAATAAAAATAAAAATACATTTGTACCGTCGACGTCGAGAAAATCGACATTCGACATACTTTCGAGTATTATTGTGTTAGCAGCCAAACATTTTTGGAGCAACACTGGGTGAACTAGTTGGCGCGAGCCACTACATCTTACCCATCCTTTCCGATCATTTTGGATATAAGGACTCTTTGATTCTGGTCAAATCGTGGTCTGTTCTTCAGCCACCCTGGGTGTAAGCCTGCCCGCTGATGGGTAAGGGCCCAGAAATCGATAGCAGGAGGTCACCCAGACCAGAATCAAAGATAGTCCTCATTATTTTTATTTTTATTTTTCATTCACGGCCTTTTCGCTGCACTAGCGAAGAAGTAAATCTTCGCATTTACATTTATTATATTACCTGTAGGCCAAGAAATCTTCCATTTTTCTACTATTGTTGTACAATGGTGCATTTGTACCGTCGACGTCGAGAAAATCGACATTCGACATACTTTCGAGTATTATTGTGTTAGCAGCCAAACATTTTTGGAGCAACACTGGGTGAACTAGTTGGCGCGAGCCACTACATCTTACCCATCCTTTCCGATCATTTTGGATATAAGGACTCTTTGATTCTGGTCAAATCGTGGTCTGTTCTTCAGCCACCCTGGGTGTAAGCCTGCCCGCTGATGGGTAAGGGCCCAGAAATCGATAGCAGGAGGTCACCCAGACCAGAATCAAAGATAGTCCTCATTATTTTTATTTTTATTTTTCATTCACGGCCTTTTCGCTGCACTAGCGAAGAAGTAAATCTTCGCATTTACATTTATTATATTACCTGTAGGCCAAGAAATCTTCCATTTTTCTACTATTGTTGTACAATGGTGCATTTGTACCGTCGACGTCGAGAAAATCGACATTCGACATACTTTCGAGTATTATTGTGTTAGCAGCCAAACATTTTTGGAGCAACACTGGGTGAACTAGTTGGCGCGAGCCACTACATCTTACCCATCCTTTCCGATCATTTTGGATATAAGGACTCTTTGATTCTGGTCAAATCGTGGTCTGTTCTTCAGCCACCCTGGGTGTAAGCCTGCCCGCTGATGGGTAAGGGCCCAGAAATCGATAGCAGGAGGTCACCCAGACCAGAATCAAAGATAGTCCTCATTATTTTTATTTTTATTTTTCATTCACGGCCTTTTCGCTGCACTAGCGAAGAAGTAAATCTTCGCATTTACATTTATTATATTACCTGTAGGCCAAGAAATCTTCCATTTTTCTACTATTGTTGTACAATGGTGCATTTGTACCGTCGACGTCGAGAAAATCGACATTCGACATACTTTCGAGTATTATTGTGTTAGCAGCCAAACATTTTTGGAGCAACACTGGGTGAACTAGTTGGCGCGAGCCACTACATCTTACCCATCCTTTCCGATCATTTTGGATATAAGGACTCTTTGATTCTGGTCAAATCGTGGTCTGTTCTTCAGCCACCCTGGGTGTAAGCCTGCCCGCTGATGGGTAAGGGCCCAGAAATCGATAGCAGGAGGTCACCCAGACCAGAATCAAAGATAGTCCTCATTATTTTTATTTTTATTTTTCATTCACGGCCTTTTCGCTGCACTAGCGAAGAAGTAAATCTTCGCATTTACATTTATTATATTACCTGTAGGCCAAGAAATCTTCCATTTTTCTACTATTGTTGTACAATGGTGCATTTGTACCGTCGACGTCGAGAAAATCGACATTCGACATACTTTCGAGTATTATTGTGTTAGCAGCCAAACATTTTTGGAGCAACACTGGGTGAACTAGTTGGCGCGAGCCACTACATCTTACCCATCCTTTCCGATCATTTTGGATATAAGGACTCTTTGATTCTGGTCAAATCGTGGTCTGTTCTTCAGCCACCCTGGGTGTAAGCCTGCCCGCTGATGGGTAAGGGCCCAGAAATCGATAGCAGGAGGTCACCCAGACCAGAATCAAAGATAGTCCTCATTATTTTTATTTTTATTTTTCATTCACGGCCTTTTCGCTGCACTAGCGAAGAAGTAAATCTTCGCATTTACATTTATTATATTACCTGTAGGCCAAGAAATCTTCCATTTTTCTACTATTGTTGTACAATGGTGCATTTGTACCGTCGACGTCGAGAAAATCGACATTCGACATACTTTCGAGTATTATTGTGTTAGCAGCCAAACATTTTTGGAGCAACACTGGGTGAACTAGTTGGCGCGAGCCACTACATCTTACCCATCCTTTCCGATCATTTTGGATATAAGGACTCTTTGATTCTGGTCAAATCGTGGTCTGTTCTTCAGCCACCCTGGGTGTAAGCCTGCCCGCTGATGGGTAAGGGCCCAGAAATCGATAGCAGGAGGTCACCCAGACCAGAATCAAAGATAGTCCTCATTATTTTTATTTTTATTTTTCATTCACGGCCTTTTCGCTGCACTAGCGAAGAAGTAAATCTTCGCATTTACATTTATTATATATATATATATATATATATATATATATATATATATATATATATATATATATATATATATATATATACGGTGTCCCATATAAGAATGCACACTACAGGGATCTCGTAAACCAGAAGAGATACAAAGATGATTAAATTAGAGAAAAGTTGCGCTTTGCTGAACCCTTCAAAGTCACGATTCGAAATCTAAAAAAATCCGATTGCTTCCGAAGATATTTGGGAAAAACCGAATTTTCCCGATTTCGTTTTTATTTTTTTCTGACTCTATTTAAAAAGATATTACAAAATAAATTTCACATTCTCATTGCCACTTTTTCTGCTCTACAAGCCGGCGTTCTTAGATTTTCAATGCGACGTTTCGTTTCTTGGCAACCATCATCAACTTAATGTTTTTAAATAGTCGAAAAATTTTGTTTTATTCCTAAAAAATTCTAATTTTAATTCTAAATCCCACGACATACCGCTTCTTACATTTATCCGACGTTTCGGACGAAAAAATCATCATCAATATTATTTGATGGTTATTACGAAGGAACGAAACGTCGGATCAAAAATCGAATTACGTTATCATGTAGAGGAGAAAAAATTACATGGGAATGTGGATTTTATTTTGACCTGTCTTCTTTTGTGAAATCAGAAAAAAATTAATTGCCAAAATTTATGTTTAAAATTTCAAGAATTCCTAGATTTTTTCTGATTCTACTGTAATAGATAGATTAAAATAAATTTTACATTTTTATTGTCGTTTTTCTCGTCTACAACATGACGTCATTCAATTTTTGATTCTACGTTTTGGCTTTTCTCGACCATTATCAACTATTTTTTAAAATAATCGGAAAATTTTATTTTAAAACAGTTAAAAAAAAGTTGATAATGGTCGAGAAAAGCCAAAACGTAGAATCAAAAATTGAATGACGTCATGTTGTAGAGGAGAAAAACGAAAATACAAATGTAAAATTTATTTTAATCTATCTCTTACAGTAGAATCAAAAAAAATCTACAAATTGTTGAAATTTTAAACATAAATTTTGGCAATTAATTTTTTTCTGATTTCACAAAAGAAGACAGGTCAAAATAAAATCCACATTCCCATGTAGTTTTTTCTCCTCTACTTGACAACGTAATTAGATTTTTGATCCGACGTTCCGTTCCTTCGTAATAATCATCAAATAATATTGATGATGATTTTTTCGTCCGAAACGTCAGATAAATGTAAGAAGCGATATCTCGTGGGATTTATAATTAAAATTAGAATTTTTTAGGAATAAAACAAAATTTTTCGACTATTTAAAAAAATGAAGTTGATGATGGTTGCGAAGAAACGAAACGTCGTATTGAAAATCTAAGAACGCCGACTTGTAGAGCAGAAAAAGTGGCAATGAGAATGTGAAAATTATTTTGTCATATCTTTTTAAATAGAGTCAGAAAAAAATAAAAACCAAATCGGGAAAATTCGGTTTTTCCCAAATATCTTCGGAAGTAATCGGATTTTTTTAGGTTTCGAATCACGACTTTGAAGGGTTCAGCAAAGCGCAACTTTTCTCTAATTTAATCATCTTTTTTTCTCTTCTGGTTTACGAGATCCCTGTAGTGTGCATTCTTATATGGGACACCGTGTGTGTGTATATATATATATATATATATATATATATATATATATATATATATATATATATATATATATATATATATATATATATATATATATATATATATATATATATATATATATTATTTATTTATTTTAAAACAGTTAAAGAAAAGTTGATAATGGTCGAGAAAAGCCAAAACGTAGAATCAAAAATTGAATGACGTCATGTTGTAGAGGAGAAAAACGAAAATACAAATGTAAAATTTATTTTAATCTATCTCTTACAGTAGAATCAAAAAAAATCTACAAATTGTTGAAATTTTAAACATAAATTTTGGCAATTAATTTTTTTCTGATTTCACAAAAGAAGACAGGTCAAAATAAAATCCACATTCCCATGTAGTTTTTTCTCCTCTACTTGACAACGTAATTAGATTTTATATATATATATATATATATATATATATATATATATATATATATATATATATATATATATATATATATATATATATATATTATAT
This sequence comes from Philopedon plagiatum, assembly GCA_963971165.1. Taxonomy (NCBI): domain Eukaryota; kingdom Metazoa; phylum Arthropoda; class Insecta; order Coleoptera; family Curculionidae; genus Philopedon; species Philopedon plagiatum. The sequence continues at coordinate 55,066,453 of OZ020193.1, read as the reverse complement.
ATATATATATATATATATATATATATATATATATATATATATATATATATATATATATATATATATATATATTTTTATTTGAGGGTTCTTGGGTTTTTGGATCCCGGGGAAAAAATTATACAAATTTGTGGGTTCTTATTCACATTATATTTACGTTTCGGTCGTATTCTTCGACCTTCATCAGAATTTTATTTGTGTTTTTTGAAAGCTAAAAACCGCTTTATTAGTAATTTATTTACAATTAAAACTTAAAAATATCCTACCTTCGAACGAAACTTCAGCGGTGCACTGGTAAACCATCACAAATTATCAAATAAAAAAATATATTATAAGGATCCAAGAAACAAATCAAACCATAAACTGTATATATATATATATATATATATATATATATATATATATATATATATATATATATATATATATATATATATATATATATATATATATATATATATATATATAAATAGGGTGTCTGAAAAGGTCTGTACAAAAAGCTACCAGGTATTCCTTAGACTAAAATAAGACGATTTAACCCAACTTACCTATATCCAAAAGTGTTTCGTTAAGGCACTAACGAGCATCACAGATATTATTTGAAATGTTATTATTTTAAATAAAAATATATTGCCTTTAGCAATTTGGATGAAATTTGGAATGTGAGTCTCTACTTGAAATAGGGTATTTTTGAAAGATTTTTTTGCTAGTTGTTATTAGTATTAGTAACATTTTTGTATTAGTTGAATTATAACAAAAAAAAACAATCTTGGTCATCATCGCTTTTGTAATTAATTACAACTGGAATATTTTGAGTCACAAATATCTTTGTTAGTACCTCAGCAGGTCGCAAGATTCTGGATAAATACCGTCCATATGATAAGTAATAAATTACAGCTGCCGCATGAGAACGGCATCCGACTCTGCGGTTGCCGTTCAGTGATGCATTTCAATATGTTTGCCATTCAAATTCATTTAAACTACTTGATTTTCTGCGTTCAAGCTCAAGATTCTATTCACAGGCTCTTATCACTTTTCACAGGCTCTATCTTATTTGGCCGAATTGCGATTGTCCTAACGGCATGCGGCAGCTGTAATTTATTACTTATCATATGGACGGTATTTATCCAGAATCTTGCGACCTGCTGAGGTACTAACAAAGATATTTGTGACTCAAAATATTCCAGTTGTAATTAATTACAAAAGCGATGATGACCAAGATTTTTTTTGTTATAATTCAACTAATACAAAAATGTTACTAATAATAATAACAACTAATATGAAACATTGACTCAGGTTTTTTATTTATTTTTCTACCAATAATTTCAGTTCATAAAAATATATCTATATGTGACCTATGTCAAGTTTTTATCCTTATATTATGTAGTGCGCGGTGAATTTTTTTTTTCGAAGTGTTGCACCAACTTTTTTCTAACGCAATTATTATGGGTACTAGTACATATAAAGGATTACAACATATTTTAACACACTTTTTAACAGTTTAATGCCTTTATTTTCCCAAAATAAAACCACCACTTAAAATTATGTCTCGCGCCACGTCGAGCTGTCTCTCGGAAGTACCGCTCCCTCCTCCGTCGTTCGCCCGTTCGCCGTCAGAGGGACCAACGCTGCCATTCTTCTGCCCAGTCCGCCGTTGCCACCTTGTCGCCAGATTCTTCACCTTTTACAGTCGGTCATCCTGCAAAAATTAATGCCCTCATTAATATAAATCAACTTTCTAAGAGATCAATCAGATCTTGTCGATCCGTGATCTCGTCATCACTATCAGTGTTGCTTTCACCATTCTCACAATCCCCAGATGTAGTCCTACAGTAACGCTCAGGGAATCAATCGCCACAACTGCCCTGAAGGTTTTATACCCTCTTACGCCTTTAACAGCTGTTATAACATACCTGTCATGACCCAACACGTTTGCTATACGATAGGGGCCATCGTACTTATGAATCATTTTTCGATTAACCCCTTTTTCGCCTGAACATGTGCCCGCCTTTCGCCATAACACTAAATCACCCCTCTTATAGGTATTGGTTGCAACCTTTCGCCTTCGATCATATCGAGCTTTCATAGCTCTACTCGCCTTGGTCAAGTTTTTACTCGCCTTAGTGCGCCGTTGATGGAACATATAATCTATCGCCCAGTAAAGTTTTTCTATATAATCGCCCATTTACTACCTTATACACCTGTTTCACGCCTTTATCCGCCGTTCCTGTAGTCAAAGCAGTCACAATCGCCTGCGCTTTGTCGTCTTGTAACTGTACTGTTAAAAACCAATCTCCCTCTGTCATAGTTACCATACATATATTTGCCGGGTTTCTACTCAAAGCATCAACATGTTGCATCTTTGCGTTAGGTCTATACTCAATTTCCATGGCATATTCCTGTAACGACATTCACCATCGAGCTACTCTAGGTACCAGATCTCTCTTCAGCAAGGTCGCCCTTACTGCCGAACAGTCCGTTACCACCTTAAAGTGTACTCCAATTAAATACGCCCTAAAACGCTTTGACGCCTCCACTAACGCCAAAGTTTCAAGTTCATAGTTGTGCCACGCCTGCTCTGCTATTGTAGTAGCTCTGCTATAGTAGAAAACTGGTTGTAACGCCTCATTCTCCTGTCGTTGCAGTAAAATTCCTGCCACGCCCCATTTACTCGCATCAGTATGTACTTCAGAAATCGCCTTACTGTCATACAACGCCAAAACTGGTCTTTCCGACAGCAAACATTTAAGTTTGTCAAAAGCCGCCTGCTCAGTCGCCTCCCAGCGCCATGAGATGTCCTTCTTAGTTAAATTTGTCAAAAGTCTAGCGATTATTGCAAAGCCTTTCACAAATTTCCTAAAATAACTCGCCAAACCTACAAACTGTCTTACACCGTGTACGGTAGTAGGTGTAGGAAACTGTTTTACCGCCTGTACTTTCCTTTCGCCTGGACGTATACCTGCAGCACTTATTTCATGCCCCAAATATTCTAACTTCATCTCTAAAAATCTGCACTTTGATAAGTTCAATTTTTACCCCGCCTTCGCCACCATGTCAAGAACACGTTCAAGCAACAGTAAACTCTCTCGCAGTGTCGCCGTAGGCAGCAGAACGTCATCCATATACGCCAACACAATATCATTCTGCAATCCTTGCAACATTTTGTTCACCACTCGTTGAAATAGCGCCGGTGCATTCGCCAAACCAAATGGTACACGTAGATACTCGTAGTGGCCGCCGGGACTCACAAACGCCGTCATTGGTATGGAATCTTCGTGCATTGGTACCTGATGATACCCCTGCACAAAATCAAGGGTAGTGTAAAAACATTTTCCCGCCAATTTGTTTAACTGATCCTCCACCAAAGGCATAGGACTACGATCCTTGATAGTCACAGCATTCAGCGCCCTGTAGTCCACGCACATGCGCACATCGCCATTCTTTTTAGGTATCAACACAATGGGACTAGCATACTCCGATTCACTTTCTCTTATAACGCCACTTTATAAAAGACTATCCACTTTATCTCTCACTATCGCCATTTCATGCGCTGATAACCTATACGGTCGATACACCACTGGCCGTTCACTTTCAACTCTAATTTTCATTTCGCCTAACGTAGTAAGACCTAGATCAGTATCGCTACTTGAGAAACACCCTCTCGTTTTTGACAGTAAATGTCACCTACATGCACACATGTCAAATCAAACATACTGCTTTCGCCATTATCGTCGTTTAAATTTGTACTCACCGCAACTTGGTGTACCTTGACAGTTGGACCTAGCATCGTTGTCCTTGCCATCGCCTGCCCAGCTTGCCATAGTACGGGTTGGGTGCCACACTTTGTCACTGTCAGCACGCCAGCTGATCCGCCTTCCAAGATGTGGTTTCCGATTGCCACTAGAGCTCCGTTGCACTCGAATGCATTTCTGGCAAACATGCATGTCTTCCACCACCACCTCCACTTGGGCCTCTTCGCCTGGGGCTACCTTAACATGCTGTAGTGGAAGCACCCGATGTGTGATTTTCGCCTCGACATCATCTTCATCCAAAGTTATCAGCTGGATGAAATCTTCCGCCTTTTGGGTAGAAGTCAGCTGCGCCCCGCCACCCTGCACTGTGAGTTTGACGCCAGGGGTCGCTAACGCCGGTTGCCCTAAAAGAAGATCAGCGCCAGAAAGGTCACACACGGCGATTAACGTCATTACTGTTAAGGGGACACCATCCACAGTGACTGGTAGCGCCGCCTCACCCCTCACTGTGCATAGCGCCCCGCCAAATCCTTTCAGAATTACAGAAGATGGTCTAACTTTGAGGTCGCCGAGTAAGTCAAAACATTCGCCTGTTATGACATTTCTGTCAGTGCCCGTGTCTATATACGCCCTCAAACGCCTACCATCCTCCATAATTGCCGATTTCTTATGTGTTGTCACACACTTCAACAATCCTTACCTGCGCCCGCCGTTTTGTGAATGTATGGCCACCACCTGAAGAACCAGCCTTTGGTCCACCCTGTCGCCTGTTCGGACACGAGTATCGGTCATGTCCCGGTTGCCTGCACCGGATACACCGCTCCACTCTTGGGTTCGGGCAATCCCTGCTCAGATGACTGCCTATCTGCTGGCAATTGTAGCACCGAACACCTGTCTCTTCCACTGGTCGCCTTGTCATTTTCTAGGTAGTGCCACTCCCTTGTTCGCCTGTATTACGCCTCTTGTCGCCTGTTTGCTTCTGATACCTGTCAAATGAAGACAGAAACCCAGTATACAGCTCGCCAGGAGAACTGCATTGGAACGCCCTTGCATTCCCTGCAGTTCCCTAGGGAGACCGTTAATCACACATGAAATTGCCTTTTCGCCCGTAATTTCACATCTTGCTAGCTTTGACAGTTTATCATGGTAGTAATGAGTCATGGACTCGCCGTCCATTTTAACCCGCGCCAGCATTTCTAGAAGCAGCTCAGCATAATCGTACTGTCTTGGAAACGCCTGTGCAATCGCCACTTTCCACTCGTCCCATGTCTGGTCATATCGATCGAGCCTATTGTACCAACTTCTTGCAGTGCCTTGTAATTTTGCCTGCATAAAATAGGCCCGCTCGTATGCTGACCATCCATGAATACGCCCTAACTGGTCGATTATACTGAGCCATCTGCCAACTTTGCAGTCCTTGTTACCGGGGTCGAATGGTTCCAGGATCTCAGCGCCCGCTCTAGTCCTAGTCGTCCCTGAACACAAAGTGTTGCATGCCGACTCCGCTCTGTCTGCCTCGCTACCGCCAGTTACCGCCTTATAACTACGCTCACCTGATGCGCCCGCCTGAGCCCCCAAGCCAAGAGCATTCTTTCCGCCTGTTACCTGCTCCATTGCTTTAGCAGTCTCTCTCGCAACAACTTCTTGAATGCTTTTTGCTAATCCGCCTTCCAACAGCTTCGCTATTAAATTCGCCTGGTCGCCGTCTTCCCTTCTTTCCACCTCGGGCTCGTAATCCAACTCTGAATCGCCGCTCAAACTTGCTGATCTCCCTTTGTGATTTTTGTCCGCCATTTTGTTTCGTCACCTCTGGTTACACAAACAGGACCGCCGAAACTAAAACTTTAACGCCTTGTTTTCACGCAATTTAATAACGCCTCTCCACTAAAAACACAACTAGCACGTAGTTTATCCCACTTCTGAACTTTTAACACACTTTTTAATAGTTTAATGCCTTTATTTTCCCAAAATAAAACTACAACTTAAAATTATGTCTCACGCCACGTCGAGCTGTCTCTCGGAAGTACCGCTCCCTCCTCCGTCGTTCGCCCGTTCGCCGTCAGAGGGACCAGCGCTGCCATTCTTCTGTCAATTCCGCCGTTGCCACCTTGTCGCCAGATTCTTCACCTTTTACAATATATTATTTTAGTGATTGTAAGTTACAGAGAACACGACAAAAAATCATAATATTTTTTTATTTATTTTTTAAACATATGCGTAATTAATCGTTAAATCTAAAAAAAATATATAATATACTCTGTAAGGTTACCTGAGGCCTCGCGTTGGTTTTACCTCTCTAGCTTAGTTAGTTTTCAAGATATGCCTCTTTGAACGATAGTCATGCATCCGGTCATTTTTTTTTCCATATCTCAAGGCCAAAGCGGAGTCCGGCGGTGAAACACATATAAAACGTGTTCGTACATCAAGCCGATAGTATAACATAAGTTTCGATATAGGTTGCCATTTGGGGGCCGACTCGTCATGCGTATCCTGCCCTTTAAGGCAAGAAACTTGTAATTTACAATGCTTTTGGCTTGAAATCATTGTTTTTTTTTTTCAACTTTTAAAAGACGTTGAGAGAAATGCCATGTGTTTTTAGCGCAAAGTCATATGAATTTAATGCAAGAAGCCTTAAATTTGTCATAATAAACATGATTTTCGTTGAAACTCATTCAGAGATTGTTTTAAAATTACGCGATTTAAAATAGAAGACACAGTATTATTGACCTAAAATATAGGGCTTTTGTTATAAAATCAGCAAATGTTTAATCCAAAATCTTATGATTAGGGTGAATTATTATTTTAAATCCTTGCGTTCTCAAGAGAAAGAATTATTCTTTTCTAAAAAGATCCGAAACGGTATTGGAACAAAATGTATATGGTCTTGGTGCAAAGCCCCAGAGAATCTTTTTACAAGAGAATACTTTGTGAAAATTTTGAAATGGGCATAATTTAAATGTTAAATTAATTTTAATTTAAATTTTAAGCCCTATGCTATTTTTTGCCTTAGAATAGTGGAACTCCTAACCTAAATCCATTTTTCGTTTTAAGATGATGTTAGATAGAATACTAATGTTTTAAGGCAAAAAACTTTGCATTGGTTAAAATCTAATTGAAAATTAAAATTTAAATATCCATAACAACCTGTTTTAGCTTCCTATATATTCTTGGGCGAAGACTTGCAGGAACCTTAAAAAAACAAATATTGATACAAACTTATTTATATTTTATCAAAATATAACAAATCAACTTACACCTATAATCACTATATTGCTAAGCAATATAACGTTTTAATAAACATTTTGTAATTATACAACAGCAGAATTATTTGGAATAATTCATTAAAAATAAAGATACAACACACTTTTTTTCGGACACAAAAAATTATAATAATACTTCCTTAAAAATTAAGAAATATCAAACTTTTTTTCAGAAACAAAACTTATAAAAACTTTAATATAATTAACGAAGCGTTTCAGTATTAAAATTTAAACAAAAAAGTAGAACGTTTTAAGGTGCGCGCACACTTAGACGAAGCGTCGCGAAGAGAGGACAATTTTATCCATCCAAGAACTTTACATGCAATCAAATGGGAGCCCGCACACTGTAGCGTCGTGCGGGCTTCCATTTGATTGCACGTAAGTTTCTTGGACGGATAAAATTCTCTTCTCTTCGCTTCGCCTAAAGGTGCACGCACACTTAGGCGAAGCGTCGCGAAGAGAAGAGAAGAGAATTTTATCCATCCAAGAACTTTACATGCAATCAAATGGGCGCCCGCACACTGAAGCGTCGAGAAGCGTTGTGCGGGCTTCCATTTGATTGCACGTAAGTTTCTTGGACGGATAAAATTCTCTTCGCGACGCTTCGCCTAAGTGTGCGCGCACCTTTAGAATACAACAGCAGAATTATTTGGAATAATTCCTTAAAAATAAATAAAATTAAAGAAGTAGGTAGGGTTGGACCGTAAGTCCGTTACTATACATACAGTCTATTTTTTCCTTTTCGCCTCTTCAGTGTCCCCTGCGCTAGACACTAGGAGTACAATACATTCGGCAACAGATGGCTTCCAGTGGCTGCATAGGACCTTCCCTTAGGGGGTACAAGAGCCGGAAGTAAGTATAGCTTGATTGCAGTCTTTGAATCTAAAACAATGCAGATATTTTATAATGGTAAAGACATCAGACTGTATTTTGATTAAGGTTACCACCAATAATTCAGTTTAAAATTTTCTGACCAGGTTTTTCTTGACCAAAGCTGTTTTTTTTTTTAATTTGAAGAGTGAGTGAAACTGGTTTGACAGATAGTATAGGACAGATAGGAATAGGGTTTATCGGATTGTTTGATCAGAAAGCTGTACCCAAATCAAATAATAAAATAAAAATATTTCGGTTATTCAGCCAAAATTAACTTTTAAACTTACCTCTGGTTATTTCTGTGTCCAATAATTCTTATATATTGTTGTCCGCTGCCGATAGCAAATTTTTCCTTTTTTCCAAAGCTTTTTCAACATGTACGCCGAATGTACAATACATTCGGCGACAGATGGCTTCCAGTGGCTGCATAGGCAGGCGCGGCCCGTGAAATTTCAAAGTTGCATATCTCTGTTGCTACTTATGGGACCCATACCAAATTCAGGTTTTTTAATAGTGAGCCTACTAGGAATGTTTTGGTAAAGAAAAAAATATTTTGCAATTTGCGAAAAAAAGTTGAATTTTCGAATTGACCCACCTGGGTAAAAAATTAACACGCTTAGATATTGTATGTATTAGTATTTCTAAACAAATTTTACATCATTTTGTCGACAATTCTTAAATTTTAACAGAAAAAAATGTGTTAGTAGAAAGTTATAGTCATTTGAATTTTTTCAACCGAAAAATAATTTAAATTTTCGGTTGCAAAAAATTCAAATGACTATAACTTTCTACTAACACATTTTTTTCTCTTAAAATTTAAGAATTGTCGACAAAATGATGTAAAATTTGTTTAGAAAAAATAATAAATAAAATATCTAAGCGTGGTAATTTTTTACCCAGGTGGGTCAATTCAAAAAATCAACTTTTTTTCGCAAATTGCAAAATATTTTTTTTCTTTACCAAAACATTCCTAGTAGGCTCACTATTAAAAAACCTGAATTTGGTATGGATCCCATAAGTAGCAACAGAGATATGCAACTTTGAAATTTCACGGGCCGCGCCTGTGCATAGGTCCTTCCCTTAGGGGGTACAAGAGCCGGAAGTAAGTATAGCTTGATTGCAGTCTTTGAATCTAAAACAATGCAGATATTTTATAACGGTAAAGACATCAGACTGTATTTTGATTAAGGTTACCACCAATAGTTCAGTTTAAAATTTTCTGACCAGGATTTTCTTGACCAAAGCTGTTTTTTTTTTAATTTGAAGAGTGAGTGAAACTGGTTTGACAGATAGTATAGGACAGATAGGAATAGGGTTTATCGGATTGTTTGATCAGAAAGCTGTACCCAAATAAAATAATAAAATAAAAATATTTCGGTTATTCAGCCAAAATTAACTTTTAAACTTACCTCTGGTTATTTCTGTGTCCAATAATTCTAATATATTGTTGTCCGCAGTCGACAGCAAATTTTTCCTTTTTTCCAAAGCTTTTTGCAAAAAAACTGTCAAATTCAGCCTTAAATTCGAAAGCTTCGGGGTTTTTATATATTCTCTCAAAATCTATTTGAATCTGAAAAGAGTTAATTTCATTATAGTGCTTTTTACTTACATTTTTTGCGCCAAAGATCAAAAATATTTCAAAAATGAGGTTTTGGGGGAGGGGGTGACTCCAAAAGCCCGACTCACGCTTACTGTAGAAGTTGTAAATAATATTTTAACAGAAAAAAACGCAGGGCAATACAGATTTGAACAGGCAAAATATTAAATTGTAATTAGCGTAATCTATTTTTTAATAACTTACCAATTCTGGAGCTAGTGGAGTTTTCAGTATCGGCCAGGCCTCTAGGAATTCCTCAATTGTTGCATAGCTGGAGATTTTCCTTACAGGCAGAGACTTTTTCCCGTGCTCCAGTACATTATCCAGTGGCTCCTAATTCCCTTGTAGCCAAATATGACTACCTTTGGCATCTTGAGTTACATCTAAAAAATATATACAAAAATTAAAAACAGGGTTCATACGCAAAACTGCTCTTAAAATTCCAAGCCCTTAAGGGGTAAAAGTTTTGGTAATTATGTAGTACCTATACGGTTTTCAGCTATTTTTGCGTTTTTTAGGAAAATTCTTTTATGGTCACATTCTACTGTCTTTCCTGATTGCAAATATAAGTGCGCACATAATAAATTATGAGCAAATCTGACCACCTTTGTGCTCACCAACCTGAGCAAAAAGGTGGTCAGGTTTGCTCAGTTTTGATATAGATACATAATATGTATAATTACCAATGAAAACTGAGCAAACCTGACCACCTTTTGGCTCAGGTTGGTGAGCATAAAGGTGGGCAGGTTTGCTCATAATTTATTATGTGCGCACTTATATTTGCAATCAGGAAAGACAGTAGAATGTGACCATAAAAGAATTTTCCCAAAAAACGCAAAAATAGCTGAAAACCGTATACTACATAATTACCAAAGTTTTAAAGTTTTAAACTGCAAAGGAAGTTGAGAGTTGAAAAGTTTGCGCCCTAGGTGAAATTTGAGGAAAATACATAGGAACCAAAAATTCCAGTACCTACCTAAATGTAATGTAATACTATAGGACTATATAGTATTTATGTAGGCAATAAGTTTATAAAAATTAGCAAAAATACCTAATATCTGTATATCGACGGCAAAATGTTATGTCATAGCATGTCATCTCATAATTCTAACTATACGTCAATGCAGGGGTTAGAAATTGTAAAACACTTCGAATTACAAAAAACTCTTAACATCTTAACATAATAAAAATAAATACCTAAATTAGCCTTAGTGGTAAAATGTTTAAAGAAGTATGCACAAAGTAGATAATTTTCCCTGCACTGATTTTTTTATTATTTATGCAAAGCAGTGAAAGTCAATTTATTACCAAAATACAAAACATGCTTTTTCTTACTTACTTCATTTTCTTCATTCTTTAAAAAGTGTATGAGCCTTTGCAATTTAATTTTGTCTCCAATATTTTTGGTTAAGTCGTTTGTTTGTTCTTGGGAAAGATAAACTAATATATCGGGCCCATCTATATTTTGTTCTAAAAAATATAATGTGGGTCAGTTTGATCTAGTTTTGTTCAGTTCGCTGTTGGTTGTCTGTGGTTCAACCCATCAGGTCCCATCAGTTGATTGCAGTCAATCTTGTAAAAAATCTGAGTAAAAATGCAATTGTTGATGCTTTGGATTTTTGACAAGATTAAGAGCGACCAGCTGGAACTCAAGGCGAACCGAATGAAACGCCCTAGTCCTAACCTTAACTGAGAGGCCGAGCTGTCAAATAAACTAGGTATACTTTTATCTGTTTTTTTTATCTGAGTAAGTTGACTTTTATAAACTGCTATACATTACAAGTCACAACCTTAACTTCTTTAGTTAATGCTTTGTCAATAAGAAAAATGTTCCTTTATAATAAAGCTGTGTTTGAGTTTGAATTTGTAGTTTTTTTTATATATAATTCACCATTATACAGAGTGTTTCTTAAGTAGAGGTGACGTATTCTGTGGCCAAAAATAAGTTCTTTTGTTATATAACCCTGGGGTCTTAGGGCAGCAGTTGTCGAGCCACAGGGTGTCAATTTTTTTTTAAATCAGTTTTTCATTTTTTATTTGTAAACCGCTTGAGTTAATGTAAGGAAATTCGGTGTACCTACATATTTAGAACGTCAGTGGGTATAAAACAAAAAATTACCAGCTTTAGAAACTTAGCGGTGGCGGAGGTGTGGGTATTATCAATCATTATTTGATAAAAAATATATATCATCCTGTATAATATAATATAATATAACAAAAAAAAATATTTTCCCCACAGAACAAGACCCTGGATTTTTGACCTCTACTTAAGAATCACCCTGTATAAGTATTAGAAGTAGGTACCTATAAAAAAATTAAAAAACCCTTTTAGATTAAAAACAGCAGAGTTTGAATTAAAAGAAAAGTAATAATTTTCAAATTGTCAATGCCTTTCAGCTTATAAATACATTTTTACTTTCAAACCCTGGTGACTTTGACATAAAACACAGGATTTTGTCTTGTGAATGTAGGTAGGAGCTTGATGCAAGAGAAGGCACGCTATGATCACTACAAACAAACGCCAAAATGGCCACGTTATTCCTTATTATTTCCAAATGTCTTTAGATGCTAATAAGTAATAAACAAATATTTTAGTAGATACCTATTTTTTGATAGAAATAGATATTAAAATTATTAAATACTGCTCGCTTATTCAGACTTTAACAGGGTTTCTGAATTAAAACCATGTGCCGGCGTTTATTTATATGATTATACTTTTGTCCGCCGTCTCGCCGCACCTACGTAGTTACATTTTAAAGGGATAAATCGAATCTAAAACTAATGAATCTACAGTATATAAAGTAGGTGCTTACTGCTTACTTTGAAATATTTCTAGCATGTGGCTCAAACGCCATGTTTCAAGAAGTTTTTCAAAATCACTCATAATTCAATAAAATATGGTCGTGTACAGTGCTTTGTACCTTGTACCAATGTATTTATTGAAAAAAACTGTGTAATGTACCTAAAATACTATGAAAAAATAAATGTCTTTAAAAGTAAAAAGTGTTCATAACACACAAAAGATGGCTGACAGTGTGAGCAGTACGACGCGACGGGCGTATGAATAGGCGATTTTAAATCAGTGACCTAGTCATGACTACATCACCTTATTTGGCAACGTTGCTCCATATACTCAATGTTTAACCTAAAAAATCAAAGTATTAAGATTAAATGAGACAGCGTGGTGGTCTGACTAGGTCACGATTTGGTCACTGATTTAAAAATGGCTCAAGGTTCGCTTTAGTCGCGTTGCGGGTTGTGATTAGCGATGGGATATCTCGAATGAAAAATAATCGATCATTCGATTATTCAAATCACTCGAGATATCTCCAGAAGTCAGCGCGATCATTCGAATGATTTAGCAGAGAGATTATAATATAATAATAATCGCCTTTCGCCGCTTCGAATGACGAGACGAAATACGAAATGATGCCGCCGCCGACTCGGCACTCGACGTTGCGTTACGATGCGATTGTCTCGGATGTGTTTTTCATTCGAATGATTATTTATTTCGAATGATCCTTCGATATCGCTCGAGCATTATTTCATCTCTCGACAACGCATAGCATGTTTTTAATATTGTCTGGGTCTCGGATGATTTTTTCATTCGAATGATTGTTTATTTCGAATGATCCTTCGATATCGATCGATAGTAAAGTATGTGGCCAAACTTGAGGGTATTATTCCTTACTTAATTTTAAGACGAAACATAGGTTCTAAAAGACTTTGTTTTTAATACACAGGGTGTTGAATTTTTGTAAAAGGTTTTTCCTAAATAACTAGAGGACGCAAATTTGTATAAAGTTGAAATTTGGTGACAATTTTTAACGCATAAAGGGGAATCATGCTAGTTGCCAAATTTGTTTAAAGAAGTGTTTTTGCTTTCATGGATCTCTTACTTTTTTGTTTTTTTAACAAATTATACTAATAAATAATGTTATGTATCACTTTACATTTTTTTGTTTTTATCGAAAACGGCCAATCCCAGCAAAAAAAATTCAAGAGATGATTTTTGTGTAGTTTTATTTGCTATATTTTTTGATTCGAATGATTATTTCGAATGATCATTCGATTATTAAAATCATTCGAGAGCTAATATTTCGATTATTTAATTCATTCGATTATTCCCAACACTAGTTGTGATGCGGTTGATCAACGGTCAATGGATCATTGCACAGTGTTGCCAGGTCAAATATTTCCAGCAGTAGGTTTCTGTCAAGAAAATCAGTTGTCGCTCAGAATATGATGCCGCCTATATATAAACCAAGTGCTTAAGCCCCCCAAATATATAAACCAGGGGCTTAAGCCCCCCCCCCCCCAAATAGAGGTCTAGAACCGCCTATGCATATTAGCACCCCTGGCGGCTAGCTGCGTTCTGCCGGTTTCGGTCGCGACTCGCGACCAAGGTTTCTTTTGCTTGGCGACCTACATAATTAGTATAGAAAATACTCAGTAGATTTTCTAATGATATTTTTATATCAGTAGATGAGAAGGCAAATCAGTAGATCTACTAATAAATCAGTAGACCTGGCAACACTGTCTACCGTCATCATTAGTGTCGGCAAGCGAGTTCTCGGTTGACTTCGGGTGGTCTCGAGCTTTTGCCTGGCGGGAATCGCGTCGGTACAAGTATCTCAAACTCAACCGAATGCCTTTAGACCTAGTTTAAGAGCCTACATCAGTGGACCGCGTGCTCCGATTCGGGATTTCGCCACTGAAGAGCGTAAATCAATGTTAATGAGCAATCTGGCAACATGGCCATTCGGAGACGCGACGCGACCTCGCCGTCGTGAGTTGTATTAGGACAGGACTTGATTTCTTGAAGAATAATTGATTATTTTTGAGCAAGTTTATAGTATGTATTTAGGATTTCAAATTATTTCACTTTTCACTGTAAATAATCGCAAACTATTAAATGTTGGACATAGGACATTCTTTGATAATAATTATTGATCTTGATTTCTTTTTATTCATTATATGTCTTATTTGTTTATTTAATCTTTTTGTCTATCATATGGGAATCGTTAAAAATTAAAGACAAATTTTCAAGAATTCGTTATTTATTTGGAAAAAATAAAAGTTGTAAAAAAATAGATATAGACAGAAATACATAAACAGATAGGTAGGTAGACTGGCAGCCATTTTTCTTTCTCTTTTGTACGTATCTATAAGAAAAAGTGCATTAATAAATGTGTAATATTATAAAATAATACTACCTAATGACATAACAGCAAACAAATTTATGGCATAATATAAGATACTTTTCCTTCACATATGTTATCTCCAATGGGTAGGGTTTTTGGCAAAAGCGGATCAACCAGTTCAGGAAACATAAAATTGTCATAAAAAATCTTAATTTCGGCAACATTTTATTTTGCCAAAAGGATCCATCACGTTTTATCTAAAAAAAGAATATTCTAGAAAAAGAATATTCTCCAGTTTTTAACAGAAACTCTAATAATTAATTTAGAAAAAGAATATGAAACTTTTGTTTTTGTATTTACAATAATTTTTAAAAATAATTCTTGTACGTGGATCTCAAAATTCTAGATAGGAAACATAAATAAATTTTTAAAATGCCATTATGCCACGATTTATTAAAATTAAAAAGCAAAAGCTGAAATGAGATGAAATTAATTTTTAAAATTGCACAGATATCATGCAAAAGCGTTAAAAAATAGATAAAAACTGCATTTATTTGTACTTATTTATTTCTTTCCGATTAAAAAATTTCTATTACCGATACTAAAATGCAGTCCCCCTTTTAGAGTATTTTGCACTTTTTATTCTTAGCGCTAAAAATGTTATTTTTTGGCTTATTAACGAGTTTTCAAGACCTTCCGGTAGTTCACACTAAAAAAAAAACACTATTTTTACCTGTTCGCCTGCATAGCAATGTTGTTAGCACTGCTAGAACTATTCTGTTTAGGCTTCTGAGTATTTGATCCTATTTTTTTCCTGAAAATTGTTGCTTTTATTTTACTTATAAAAACATGTTGGCAATGATGTTAGTTATAATTTTCATATTTCATAACTACAGTGAACTTCGGATATAACGAATCATCGAGGAATTTAAGGGGATCCTTAAATAATTCGTTATAGCCGGGAGGTCGTAATATCGGTGATACAGTATTTATTAGCATCAATAGTATACTTATCATGTGAAACCATATTACTATGTTAAAAATTTCAAATTTGAATGGAAAAATTTCGATTTTAATGTGAAATACCCACCAGGGATACTACTAGCTAAAATACCAAATAATCAAATTATATCTCCTACAGTGTGAAACTATACCTAGGTATCGCTATTGCAGAATTGTTTGCAACTTGTCAAAATAAAGAAATTTATTAGGTGTAATAAATATTTGGAGAATTATTATTTGTACTTTCCTGTAGAAATAAAAATTTCTTATATAATAGTAAATTTGTAGGTTACTTATAACGCTATTGTGTAACAAAAATACCCTGATTTAAAGGTTTTGGTGTTTAGAAATAATTTTGAATTCAACCTAACCTAGGTGAGTCGATTTTAGTAATTTGTACTCATCTGCTTTCTCATTGAAACATATATTAAAATAAAGATAATTTTATTGCGAACACCCTTGCGAAAAATCGGTCATGAATCACGGTTGCCAGGCTTTGAAATTTAAAAATTGGAGCAAGCGATGCGAGACAGGGAAGCATTGCGCGTACTATTCGGTGCGATAGAGGAGGACACAGCATAGCAGCTGTGTGTGACGCGACTTTCGGATGAAGGAGAGTGCGCATGCATGTATTTCTATTGTTTTATAATAAACTTTTTTTACATGACAGTAATGTGTTCATCATTTGACATACATTTTACATACCCTAATTTTGTTCATATTAAAAATACAAATTTCATTTTTGGGTTGAAGCTTTAGTTGACAAAATCACATTTTTTACCATAAAAAAACAATTGAATATTGATTGTGGTTTCTCCGGAGGTGAGTTTAAGTTTTTTATTTTAAATGGCAACCTACCAATTTTTTTATACCATTAAATACCTTTTTAAATTCCATTTTCGGTAATATATCATAAGTGGTAGTTTGCTCTCAAAATGGCGACACTGGAGTCATTTTTCCGTTTGAGTTGATCGCCATTTTGAAGTTCCTGGTTGTTATTTTCATAAAATAACTCTGTGGTTTAGTGAAGAAGATTGTTTAACTTTTATTTTTTAAAATGATTTTGTAAAACTCTTTTAAAATAATTTGTGTATGCAGATTTATGTTTTCTTAATATGGACCATTTTTAAAGCAAATTTGCACCAATACATTAAATAGAAAGTACCAAAAGTAAAATAGCCGTCGCGTAGTACATGTTACTTATTATATTACCTAAAATTATCAAAAACACATTTTAACGGTTTTTTTCTAAAAAAAAAGTCAAATAAACAAGACAAAGTACGTTAAAAAGAACATTTATTTAAGATAAAATCGGCTATGCATTTACCTAAGTTGGCGTTAAAAAACAGCCCACTTAGGTAAATTCATAAATCTGATTTTATGTGTAATAAATAATGTTATTCTTAACGTACTTTGTCTTATTTGACATTTTTTGGAAGAAAACCGGTAAAATGTGTCTTTTTGATAATAATTATCAAAAAGACACATTTTACCGGTTTTCTTCCAAAAAATATCAAATAAGACAAAGTACGTTAAGATTAACATTATAATTTATTACACATAAAATCAGATTTATGCATTACAGAAAACTAAAGGTTTAATCAAAAATTCGATCTCCGCATAAATTATAGAGAAAATCGTGAACAATGAGGGAAAGTCTTTTAAAAAAATAAATATTACAAAATAACAAAAATTTTAAAAATAATTTTTTGATTTTTCTTTTTAAATGACTTTCCCTCATTTTGCTATAAAATTATAATATATTTCCAAAATTTCGTATCATTTCGTTGGTTAGTTTTGGTGCAATTCTTTGAAACAAATTAGTATGTTTCAGCTGGTGATGAATGCTCTTAAAAGACATGATTTTGAGAGTCAACCAAGCAGGAGTGACAGAGACAAAGTCAATGATTAGAATTACAAAGTTATTACAAAGAATTACAAATTTATTACAAAAGCAACAATGATTGTCAGTTAAGAGCAAAGTATTTGGAAGGAAGAAATTTCCTTTGTTAGAAGAGAAAAAAATCTAAAAACATCATTCTTTTGTCTCCAATCGGGTACTTTTATCAGTGTATATCTTGGTGTCAATTTTTAGGTTCCTTAACCCTATGGGAACCTAAGCTCCGACCCAGTGTGTTAAACAGTACTGCTTGGACCATTTCAACGACAATCAATGAGTTCATTGATTCCAACTTAACAGTTTTTATAATTTACCAAGAAACTACGCCCGGGCGCTAGGCAAGAAATTTGGTATTATCATATAATGTTTGGATCAGATGGCCCAATTTATATTTCGTGGATTACACCCTTTTCAGCGTAGACATTTTTCTAGCGAGATTGTAGCAATTTTAACTGGGCACATTCTCAAATCAGTGTGTATTGATAAGTTCTCGAATTATGTTGCATTGCAGTGCAATGAAATAAGGAAATTCCAAAGAACCAATCCAAGTTACCGCTTTGCAGTTACTTTTAAGGAAAATGCATAAACTTTACGCACATGGGCAGATACAGGTGGTTTTCTTAATTTCTGGCCACGATAAATCCTGCTTGCATTGCCCGTATCTACTCTAACACGTCTTTTTATAATGGCCCGGTTGAAAGCGAACTCGGCGAAAATTCACGCAATCAATTCCATGTCGACTTGCACAGGCTACGGTAATTAAGTTGCCAATGTAGATGTGTAAATATGTAAGAAATAAATATGTTTGAAAGTACTTATCGTTATTCGTATTTACTGGGTCTTAGTCGTGGCCAAAAATGAAGAAAATGACCTGTATGTGAATTCTGCTCAGTTGGTGTAATTTATTGAATTGAATGATGGGTCCTAATTTTTTACATTGCATGCATATCCCAGGGTCATAGGCGATTCTAGACCTCTATTTTTGGGGGGGGCTTAAGCCCCCGGTTTACATATTTGGGGGGGCTTAAGTCCCTGGTTTATATATAGGCGGCTAGGTCACTCAGTTGGATTTGGGGGGGGGGGGGCTAATCCGAGATTTGGGGGGGCTTAGCCCCCCAAGCCCGCACCTAGAAACGCATATGCCCAGGGTTGCCCTCTGTGTAAGTCGAGAAAGAAAATAAGACCAGTTAATTAAATCAGGCTGATCTGCGGATCTGCGCACGTGCCCAATTAAAATTGCTATAACACTATGAAATGAAATTTGCTAAAATGGATACAAGGATTTGTCGGTCTCTATTCTTTATTACTGTTTGTTGCTCAATCTAATGGGTTTCACCATCGAAGGTATCCAGATAGGTAACGTCACAAAATAATGTATTTATTTTGTGGGTAACGTCGCGGTCAATCGCCGATGCCATTTGGAATTCCAAGAAAACCTTGCGTTGTGTTGTTCCGTTTGAGTTGTCCAAACCTTAGCCTTGACACGGTTCCTTATTTTATTCATGTTCACGTTACGAATGATATTTCCAAATTTTGGAAAGGCTGTGATATTTTTGTGCTTTATAAAATATTACTTATTGTTTATAGAGCCTTTTTAGTGTTCCGTAAAAACAGAACACTTATGGAATCGCTTCTGTATCTGTCGGTCCGTCCGTCCGTTCGTCTGTCACAGCACAGCCGATTTTTTACGAAACTATTCGACGTAAAAACCTGCAATTTAGGACAGAGATAGGGTGTGATGGCCCAATTATAGACGCGAAGTATAAAAAGTTGAAATTTGATTCTGGGGGTTAAGTTCGGGGGTAAATTGGGAAATAGAAAATAAATTTCAAGGGAATCGTGTATAGGATCTCAAATGAAAGCTTATTGAAGCACGAATTCAACAATATGATGTATTTTTTATGCTTTATAAAAAATATTTTTCAGGAAAAACGCTTAAAAATTGCTGTCCCTCACCATTATCATCAAAAGGATCGCTCAAAAAAATCTAAAAGAAAACCTTGAACATTGAGAATTAGGTGTACATTGAGCCAAAATGATCAGGATTGAAAAATTTTAGCGCGGTCAATTGTTATAAACAATTGTCTATTTCCTTATAAACCCAAGCAAACTCAAGTAAACCCAAGCACACGACAGTGTTAGTTTTACAGTTTTACTTTTCGTTTAGAGCAATAATAAAAATAAAAATATAACTATGTTAAAAAACTAAAAACGGATTATCGGACATAGATAAATACCTTGATCCTGTGCTCGCGGCCCGCACACCCTAAAACATCGGGCCCGTTTGTGCCCACCCATTTAAATTTTTCCGGCGTCGTCACTGAGAAGTTACGTGTATTGCGAGTGTCGCGATCCTTTCGTAAACTGAAAAGAATAAAAAAAATTACAAGAAAAAAAAAATTCAAACTAATTCTACGCATAATTTAAAAAGTTGTATAAAAGTTTTAAAAGCCAAACACTTCCTTAATAAAAGTAAAACATTAAAATCTGACAATTTTTTCTTGACTGGATACTTTGTAATCATTAGGGGAATCGGAGTAATTGTGACTTGGGGTTAAGCTCGCATAACTAAAAATACAGTAAGTTGATGACTTTAGAAAGTTAATATCAGTCTTAACACATCGTCAATTATTCTGTATAGATGGTGAAGCAACACAAAACTTATATTATTATTTCCTATTTCTAAAGTAACCTGGTATTATTTTTTTAAATTACGGTTTTTAGGTGACTTATATACTTAACACAGAGAGAAATTAAATGTAACATAAAATATATTCACATACAAACAATTATTTTAATTAGTATTTCATATTAATTTTTGGGCGCTGTAAAAAACTGAAAACAAGGTTAGAATTGCAGGTAGGTACCACCTTTACCCCGAAATGGTAAGCCCTCCGGGTAAAAGTGGCATTGTACTAGGGATAAATATGGCAACCCAAAATTTCAAATCAAAAGTAAAAATAACAATTTTGGTTGGCCATTGGTGGAAGACATGTCTACAGTTTGTTTCAACGATATTGAAAAAAAAAAAACTTTCGCCCCCAACAGACTCTAGGGGTGATATCCTTTAATTTGGAATCTTATTTTCGTCCTATAACATGGGAGAGATTGTTATAAATTTTTTTATTCGATTTATTTCGATAGATGGGATACTACGCAATTGTTAAGCGGAATTACGTTTACTTTCTTATTTTGTAAAAATTAAGGTGTTTTTTTTGGGGGATTTTTATTACCTCATAGTTTTTTGATTCTTTAATATAGGGTTTTTTCAAAAATATATTAATATATTTTTAATTGTGCATTTTTCTCTGCTACTTTAACCCAAAATCCTTTCTCATGTATCATACTAGGAAGAACTGACCGGGTGCCACACTTATCCCAAAGCAACGGGTAAAGCTGGCACCCTTAGAAAATGAAATATATATTTGAATAATATATACATTTTAGAAAGCTGGCTTCATTGTTACTGATTCATGAAAGAGCATGAATTAAGCTTTTTATTAAGCCATGAAACAAATTTTTCAGTTGCACGGGTTATAAAAGATTCGTTCATAAATCTAAAGTTTGAATTTTTATGCCACAATTAGGAAGTTTCCATTTTTTTCATTTTCTCTTAATAAATAGTCCTAAAAATGTAAAAAACATATGTATTTTTTGTATTTAATTATCTGTAGAAATAAAAAAGTTATCGTCCTTCAAAGTCTGAGATGCTACGCTCACGTTGGCTGAGGCTCGATGACGTCCATACATACAACTCCGTCAACAGCGGAATAGGCGCCCGTTTAATCTTTAGTGTTATTCTTACCGGACAGGATACAATGCATTAAAGTAAACACGCGAAAGCTGCAGCGGGCAGCTAGCCCGGCGACCATGGGGCGACGGGCGACAGAGTTGTGTATTTTGACGCCACGGCCGATAAAAGCCGCGCGCGAAATTATTAAATAAGAAATTGAATAAGTTCGTCAATTTTGAAGATATCGAGATAATTTTTTTTATTTGACAAGTTAAGTGAAAGACCATTAAATTATGTTGAAGTTACTTGATATTTCTGAAATAGGAAACTTCCTAATTACCCCGGTTCACCCTATTTCATCAAAATAGTTTTCCGTTGAGTGAGTTTCTCTTCAGAAGACATTTTATTATTTAAAAAACTGATCAGTTTTCTATATTTTGTTTGGAGGATACATAACTGCATTTAAAAAATGTTGTATTTAGCAATTTTTTCTGCATGAAATGATAATCTTCAAGATGGTTTTCAACAAAACGTAAATGCTGCAAACCATAAAAAAATATAAAGTAGGCATCAAAATAGGTCTTTTGAGCCAAATATGTCTAAGTAAAATGTTACAGGTTGAAGAGACACAGAGTGTTGAATAAGAAAGTTACTCAAAAGAGCTATTTTGATGTCTATTATATTTTGTTGCTCTATGGAACATAAGTACTGGGAAATTTCTGTATATTTATTTTTACTCTGTATCGACAACGCAGAATTTTCCGATACTATTAAGGATTTAAGGGACCTAAGAGTCTTCCCCTTTTATTTCCTTTACTTAGGTACATCACTCGATATACATATTTTTTTAAACTTAAAATTTCCTATTTAGACATAATATGGCGCCTAGCGTCCGCCGTTTTGTTTATTTTTAAATTTAATCATTCGCGGAACTGAGATGATCGAGTTAATGGTTATTAGAAGTTCGCTTAACTTCTGTCAGAAAGCGATTTGTGTAACAAGTTTTCGTTTTATATTTTTATCTCGAGACAAATTTAAAAAACATCAAGGCGCAAAAGCTTTTTGAAATTTACTATATATGCCATGAATACCTATTTGGTGATATTTTTCTGCAAAGATTATTTAATTTATCTCCTGCCTAGTCCTAGAATAAAAGTTCCCGCGCTTTGAAATTTGTCAATGTAATGTTGAAAAGAACATTTTTTGTAATTACACCCATCTCTAGTATACGAGTTATTATTAACTAAATTATATATTTCTTTTTAGTGCATTTATTCTCCCTCCCACTTCATCATATCTCCCCCTCTTTGAATTTGTAATGTCTATGTAATATTAGATTTCCTGACCTCAATAACCCAGAAATCAACATATTAGTTAACGTTCTTGAAGAAATTCCCACCCGCTCCTTTTACCCCTTCCTCGTTATTTTTTTTTAACGTCTGTTAGACAAAATTTGATTTTATAACCCCAATAAACCGGAAAATGACATATTTCTTAAAATTTTTGAAGAAGTTCCCAGTCGCTATTTTTTATCCCCCACACCCCCCCCCCTTCGTAATTTTTTTATATCTGTTTGACAAAATAAGACTTTGAGACCTCAATAACACCGAAAATGACACATTGGATAACTTTTTGGAGAAGTTTCCAGCCACACCCTTTATCTCTACTCCCCGTTAATTTTCTTAACATAAGTTTGATTTGAAATCCTCTCACTTTAGCAAAATACCCTGAAAATGGGACCATTCGGGGGAACTAGACAAAAACAAATTCATCGAAATCGGTGAATCCGTTCAAAAACTATGCGCGAATATACTCGTATACATTAAAAAATATCGCACGTACGAGTGATAATCTCGTCTTGTGAAGTCGGTTAAAAATTCTGTTAAATTCGTAAAGGTTATTTTCCAGGTTATGTAAGTCTCTAATAAATATGTCCAAATCCAAATACGCTTTCGTCAAAATTAATCAGCATTTTGTTCCAAACCGATTCCTTCCTCAGAGGACCGATCTGGACAGTTTAGCACCAGTTTGAGAGTTATTCGTCAAAAAACGAAAACACTAATTTACTCAATATTAATTCCAAAGGAGTTCCGATAAACTCGAACAGGAATAGACTCTTGTGCATGATCAGTACAGTTCCGAACCGCTAATAAGAGGAATCCGAACAAAGCTTATAAATGTTGATCGCCAAGGGAAAATCTAAAATATCCGCATGCACCAAAACCTTTCATAGATGCATCACAAAAACTTAAAATTTCACTCGTCTGGACGTTTTCCAATATAATACGACGGAATTTTTACAAAGGGCGTTCCAATAGATACTTCGGGATTTAAATTTGGCGCCACTTTTCAACAACTTAATCTACAAATTTTATATTTTGCCAGTGTCATCTAAAGAGTCAACAATTTAATTATGGATTGCTTTACAACAGAAGAACGTGTTAGAATTGCTCAAACTGACTACGAAAATTCCCGTTCTTGTGTGAAAACAATTCGGAAACTTTGTTTAAATCACAGTGGCGGTTCGTGGTTTTTGAAGATGGGGGTGCAAAGCAGTTGTTATTGGAAGGGGGGGGGGGGGAGGGTTAAAGGCGAGGAGTGAAAAGCGCCGAACGCTAGCTTGCACTATTTTTTTTTTCAAAACGTCATAAACCGTTGATTTTATTTCTAAATAAGGTGTTGGACGACCCAACTTTTCGATTGCAACTTTTTCTTCAAATGGAACAGGTCTATTTTCTAAAATATACTTTACAAAATTCATATTGACCATGAAAATACCGAAGAAACAGAAAACAAAACAAACTATTTAACGGCAAAGGCAGAAAGGTTGCTGAAGTTTTGAGACCGAAGCACGTGTACTATGCCGACCGTTGTCACAGCAACCACAGATTTATTCGCAATCTGATTGGTCATCGAGCATCGCGTCCTTTTGCGAGAAATCATCTCGCGGTTGTTCTCAAGCTGAGACCCTGCGGAAGTAAGGATTAGGTTCGCGCTTGATCCACCGTTCAGATTATAACGTTTACTTTTGCCAAGGTACTCCAAACTACCTTCCAAGCAAAAATGCTGCATTATTTATTTCTGCTTTCGCTGGCTCTGTAATTTACGTTACGAGGATAATTGAGGCGTCGGATTCTAAAACCGGGCTTGCGCTCAAAATGCCATTGAAGTTGGCCGGGCAAAAGTGAAAGGCATGAATTTTTTTTTTCAGAATTTGAACATTTAAAAATGCTAGCTTATAGAGCCATAAATTGCGCATGTTTTTTGTAAATAAAATTTTTTTGTAAAGTGAATATTTTTTCCAAAAAAAATTAAAAACCACTTTTTATATCTCGGAATTTGTTCGCCGCGGCGCAAATATAAATTGCGATATGTCGGAAGATTTTTAACGAAATGGTTTGAAATTCAGCATACATACTTGAAAAACTCTCCCGAAGACGATGGGATGATTAAAAATCGTTAATTTTTGAATTCATTAAATACTAATTAATAAATACTAATTGCGCGTTCGAAATCGTGTTTTTCGAACTTCGAAAGAAAACAGTCTGCGGCGAAGTTTCAGTCTCAGAACACTTCCCGCGAGAAAGTTGTTCTGTATGGTTGAGAGAAGTTTTCTGGAAAATTTCAGATTTGTTGGTATTATACTTTTCGAGATAGAGCGAGTAATGTGTATCTACGCGCTGACATAGGTCAGCGTTACAAAAGTATGTAACAAAAGAAAATTGCGTACATTCCCGTTATTAAACATTTTATTCATAATGTTGGTCATCATATTTTGAACTCATTTACACATCACAAGAGACATTGAATGATAATTTATACAATACGTTAACTAATATAAATGTAATTCACAAAACAAAATATTATACTTTGCTTTTTAAAACGATTTAACAATTCATTGCACAATGTTGCACTTTTGACATGAATTTTTCATAAAAGTAAAAATCACGGATTGTTATTTATTTTAAAAAAACTACTGCACAGAACCCAAAAACAAAAAATCTACACAATCTTCCGAAGACATTTTTAATAAATAGACTTGTTTATTACATTTAAATACTTGTTAAAAATAAAGATTTAGAAGCACAGAAGTGACGTACGGCAGAAATAGACATGTATGATTTTCTAACATGATCGAACCTGCGCCGATTGTTGCTATCGTGTTTTGTTTCTGCTAATTTCAATGGTATGTCGTGTGAATAACGTTTTACAGTCGAAGAATTGTTGCACATTATAGTCAAATGCAACTTTTTTTCGAATACAATTTAAAAATTGCTGTAAACATCATAAATATACGCATATACGCAATTTTCTTTTGTTACATAGTTTCATAGCGCTGGCCTATGTCAGCGCGTAGATACAAAAAACATTACTAGTCGAGGCAATGAAGCACTCAACTTCGGAAGTTTTTGCACTAAGACGGATCGGAATGCGGTTTTTTGCATTCGCTTCCAAAAATTATTTGTAAAAAATATATCTACTTTGTATCTTATACAAACCAGAAATTGCATTGCTGCTGTCAAAAATGCATTCACAAAAATGCATTTTTTGAAGTAGCTCTAGGAAAATTAAATAACTTTGTTAATAAGACTCAGAATTGGCTCAAACCGGATTCTCGAGGGTTTTCGGGGTCGCTGATCACGATTATGATTGACCCACAGCCGACCTGGAGCTCAGGATCGCTGATGAACGTCATCTCCGTGGGACTCTCCCAAAATTCACGCGGGGAAGGAGAGAAACTCGGCGCCCGGGGGTTTTTTGGGTTGCTGAATTCAAATATGGCATCGGCGAACACCCCCCGGACACCTGGTGCGCCTGAACCTGGACGTGGACGTCATCCCCGAGAGTTTTCCTGACAAGATCTCAAAAAACAAACCGAAAATCGTTGTGTGGGCGTTTTTTGGGGCGCTGAATCCAAATTTCACTTCAAAAACGACCCCCCGAACACCTGGTGCACCGGAACCTGGACGCGGACGTCATTTCCGAGGGTTTTCCAGACACGATCGCTAAAGACAAACCGAAAATCGTTATGGGGCGTTTTTTGTGGCGCTGAATCCAAATTTCACGTCGAAAACGACCCCCCGAACACCTGGTGCACCGGAACCTGGACGCGGACGTCATGTCCGAGGGTTTTCCAGACACGATCGCTAAAAACAAACCGAAAATCGTTATGGGGCGTTTTTTGGGGCGCTGAATCCAAATTTCTCATCGAAAACGACCCCCCCCCCCCCCCAACACCTGGTGCACCGGAACCTGGGCCTGAAAGTCATCTCCAGTTGTCACATTTGCAAAACATGAAATGAAATTCACATCAAGGGGTTTTTAGCTACCCTCCTCGAATCCAGCCCCCGCGACCATACTCCAACTATCTAATGCACCGGAACCTTTATCTTGACATCGATGTCATTCCCATGAATGTCAGTCAAACCTGATGTTTTAATGTCTTAGTGGGCATCAGGCGAGAATTACACATCAATGAATGTGTCAAATTATGAGACGATTTTCGTTTAATTTTTTGCGATGATGTCTGAAAAACCCTCGGAGATGACGTCGGCGTCCAGGTTCCGGTGCACCAGGCATTGGGTAGGGGGGGGGGGGTTCGTTTTCGATGAGAAATTTGGATTCCGCGCCCCAAAAAAAACCCCATAACGATTGTCGGTTTGTCTTTAGCGATCGTGTCTGGAAAACCCTCGGAGATGACGTCAGCGTCCAGGTTCCGGTGCACCAGGTGTTCGCGGAGTCGTTTTCGACGTGAAATTTGGATTCAGCGCCCTAAAAAACGCCCCATAACGATTTTCGGTTTGACTTTAGCGATCGTGTCTGGAAAACCCTCGGAGATGACGTCCGCGTCCAGGTTCCGGTGCACCAGGTGTTCGGGGGGTCGTTTTCGACGTGAAATTTGGATTCAACGCCCCAAAAAACGCCCCATAACGATTTTAGGTTTGTCTTTAGCGATCGTGTCTGGAAAACCCTCGGAGATGACGTCCGCGTCCAGGTTCCGGTGCACCAGGTGTTCGGGGGGTCGTTTTCGAAGTGAAATTTGATATTCAGCTCCCCAAAAAACGCCCACACAACATTTTCGGTTTGTTTTTGCGATCTTGCAGGAAAACTCTCGGGGATGACGTCCACGTTCAGGTTCCGGCGCACCAGGTGTCCGGGGGGTGTTTGCCGATGCCATATTTGAATTCAGCAACCTAAAAAACCCCCGGGCGCCGAGTTTCTCTCATAATCGTGATCAGCGACCCCGAAAACCCCCGGGAACCCGGTTTGAGCCAATTCTGAGTCTTATTAACAAAGTTATTTAATTTTCTTAAAGCGACTCCAAAAAATGCATTTTTGTGAATGCATTTTTGACAGCAGCAATGCAATTTCCGGTTTGTATAAGACACAAAGTAGATACATTTTTTACAAATAATTTTTGGAAGCGAATGCAAGAAACCGCATTCCGATCCGTCTTAGTGCAAAAAATTCCGAGATTTTGGCTGTTTTAGTGCTTCATTGCCTCGACTATACGAGGTCACGCAGCGTGTTCAACTGGCTCTATCTCGAAAAGTATAATACCAAAAAATCTGAAATTTTCCAGAAAACTTTCTTCAACCATACAGAACAACTTTCTCGCGGGAAGTTTTCTGAGACGGAAACTTCGCCGCAGACTTTTTTCTTTCGAAGTTCGAAAAACACGATTTCGAACGCGCAATGGTTATTTATTAATTATTATTTAATGAATTCAAAATTACCGATTTTTAATCACCCCATCGTCTTCGCGACAGTTTTTCAAGTAAGTATGCTGACTTTCAAACCATTTCGTTAAAAATCTTCCGACATATCGCAATTTCTATTTGCGCCGCGGCGAAAAAATTACGAGATATAAAAAGTGGTTTTTAATTTTTTTTTGGAAAATATATTCACTTTACAAAAACATTTTGTTTACAAAAAACATGCGAAATTTATGGATCTATACGCCAGAATTTTTTAAATATTCAAATTCTGAAATTTGTTTTTCATGCCTTTCACTTTTGCCCCAACAACAGTTCTACGCTTTTCGAGCGCAAGTCCGGTTTTAGAATCCGACGCCTCAATTTGAACAGTTTTTTGGTGCTATGAGTTGCTTTAATGAAATAAATATTTTATATATTTATTTTATTTTATTATTTTAGTTGGTAATTTAATTGGGGGGTGCGAGACTCTGCGCTCCCTGGCAGTAGTCGCCCCTGCGTAATCATGTGCCAAGTGACGAATGCCAAGAAAACGGAAAAGTGAAAATCCTCGAGGGATTGAAGAAAAGCTTTTACATCCTCTTCAAGTAACTATTGTGGGCTGGAGGTGTTTTTTCATGAAAATTACGATGGTGAAACGGTTAATGTTAATGGCGAACGCTACCGCAATAAGATAAGCAAATTTTTATGGCCCCAATTAGATCATAATATTAGAACAATATGTTCTTTCAACAAGATGGCGCCACGTGTCACACGGCGAGGGAAACTTTTCCTGGCCGCGCCATTTCTCGAAATGGTAATATTCAGTGGCCTGCAAGATCATGCGATCTAACCCACCTCCATTTTTTCTTGTGGGGCTTCCTCAAGGACAAAGCCTATTCTAGCAGCAATCCGCAGACGATTAATGACCTGAAGCAAAACATTCATCATGATATTGGAAAAATTCGACCGCAATTGTGCCACAATGTTGTTGACAATTTTACGCAAAGAATGGTTATCTGTAGAAAGAGCCGAGGGGCACATTTGGAGAATACTATTTTTAAAACATAACTGCCAAGTCGCTACTTTTTAATAAACAAGCATGAAATTTTTCTAAAACTAATTTGTGAAAGGCTTTCGAGGCCATCGTACAATATTCGGGTGGTTTCTGGGTTGTTAGGCCGTCGTTGGTTGTCTCTTACTCTTGGCGTTTCGCCAAAACGAGCAAGTCAGTTTGACTTGCGAACTACTCCCAGTGTTCGCGAGCAGTCAAACTGAGCGCACCTTCTGAAGATGCCAACTGTTCGTGTGGGCGAAATGTTAAGAGTATCTAAGGGACAACGGACGACGGCCTAACAACCCAGAAAACAGATATTTTCTAAAATTGTTGGTTTCATTTAAAAAGTAATCCCGAAGTATCTAATGGGAGACCCTTTATTAGTAAGGAGAAGCAAGTCATTTTTAAACCTATCTTTTTTAAAACTGAATTACATCATGGGTAACTACATCAAAGTCCATGGGCGCCCGAAGGGGAGGGCCAGGGGGGGGGGGGGTTGTGGTCCCCCCGAGATTGTGATACTTCATACTTTTTATTAGTGTATTTGGATAAATTACTACAATTTAAATCTTTAAAAACATTTTTCCCCCCTCCCCTGAGAAAAAAGTCTGCGGGCGCTTATGTCAAAGTCCAAAGATGTTGCATGAGAAAACTATTCGCGAAAAATAGTCAAATAAGGATCGCACATTCGAACTAAGTTTGACAAAATATTTCCGTAGTGTCCCATTTTCTGCACTTTTGCGGGGTATCTCCCTTATTTTTGAAGATAGAGGGATGCGGATTTCGCGACAGTGTGCAACTTTGTGATGAAATAAAAGATGGCATAAAAATATTTTCCTTGGCCCCCTTCGTTTTTGATATACAGGGCGAAATTGATTTTTTTTCCATTATCGGACCCCCCTCGCATTTCAGTTATCTTGTAACTTATAAAAAAAGTAAAAATGGATCCTATTAGAGTTTTCTACGTAGAATCGAGTGGCGTGGTCAGATTTTCATCAGATGTGATATTTTTCGAGATATTAACCAAACATATGTTTTTTAAATGGAACACCCTGTATATTTCTTAACCATTAAGTTTCCCCTTTCGAGAGCTTTTCAAAAATATATAACACTTTATAGTTATTTTTTGTTCTTAGCCCTTAAATCGAACTATTTAATTTTAAGCATTAATTTTGCGTAGTGGGCCGTGTTTAACATGTGGTGTAACGTCAATTCAATTATTTAGATTTAAAAAAGAAACTGGTTAAATCCTGTATTTTCATTATTTTATTAAAATTGGTATTATTTTTAAACTACAACACTACTTGTTATCATAGAAAATCCTAACCAGAACTAAAACTGCTTAGGTTTTAATCACTTAAAGATTAAATTAGTTGTCTTGAATTATTAATTAGGTACAAATAAAAGTCAAATTTAAAAACAAAACATACAAAAGTTTAGGTAACAAAAAAAGTTAGAATGGATTAAATGGACTAACTCTGTTCGTTACCTAAAGTTTTGTATGTTTTGTTTTTAAATTTGACTTTTATTTGCTATTAACAAAATTCAAGACAACTAATTTAATTTTCAAGTGATTAAAAACTAAGCAGTTTTAGTTCTGGTTAGGATTTTCTATATTATCTAGTTAACAAGTACTATTAAGAATAATGCCAATTTTAATAAATTAATGAAAATACAGGATTTAACCAGGTTCTTTTTTAAATCTACATACCTGAATTGACGTTAAACCACTTGTTAAACACGGCCAACTACCCAAAATTAAAGTTTAAAATTAAATAGTTCGATTTAAGGGCTAAAAATAAAAAATAACTATGTGTTATATACTCTCGAAAGGGGAAACTTAATGGTTAAGAAATATACAGGGTGTTCCATTTAAACAAACATTTATTTGGTTAACATCTCGAAAAATATCACACCTGATCAAAATCTAACCACTCCACTCGATTCTACGTAGAAAACTCTAATAGGATCCATTTTTACTTTTTTTTATTTACAGTTACAAACAAGATAACTGAAATGCGAGGGGGGTCCGAAAATGTAAAAAATCAATTTCGTCCTGTATGTCAAAAACGAAGGGGGTCATGAAAAATATATTTATGACATCTTTCGTTTCATCAAAAAGTAGCATGCTGTCGCGAAAACCGCAACCCTCTATCTTTAAAAATAAGGGAGATACCCCGCAAAAGTGCCGAAACTGGGATACACTGTACAAACACCTCTGTTTATTTAAATTAGCTAATTTTAGTAAAGTGCTACAAAAAAAAGTTTTACCGCCCAATGCATAATTAGAAATCGGTAGTTTTTATATCGACCAAAAAGTTCAAGAATGCAACGTTACAGATATATTGGTGCCAGCGAATTTATCCTTCCAGTAACGACCCGACCGACGCGCGACGTGCTGGCAGCAGATTTTTGTCAGTTTTCAGATAGTAGTTTAGTAGCCTATTGACTCGCGTCTTGTAGGATTTGTTGTGGTATCGTCTAAAATTTCTTTTAGCTTTCACTCTTTTAAATAAAATAATACTATTTAGTGTAACAAGATAGTGACAGCGTTTTAATTTTTTTTTAAATTGTTTCTTGTTCGCGTAAAGTTTCTGTTTCCGCTCAATCGGTCTACATTTCAAATTCTTTTGGTAAGTAAAAATATTAGGGGTTATAATTTTAATTTATTATAAGATGTGTCCTAAAAAGGTAAAAAAAATTAAAAGTACTAGGTATAATCGTAGCATACTCAGAGGGCCGTCCCTAGGGTATCTTCCGCCCATGTGCAAGAATAATTTTGCCCCCTCCCTCTAAATTAATTGGAATTTCTCTGAATAATAAAACACAGGCAATGTAAAAATATATATTTTATTTAATAAAATCGTATATTAACATTAATTAAATTAATACAATACAAAATATAAACAAAATGTTCATACAATATAATATAAAATAATATAAAGTAAATATATATGCTAAATACATAGATAGGTACTACATAACACTTAAATCAGATAATTTATCAAAAAGTTTAAATCTGTGGCTTGGTGCAAGAAGTGCTAATGTCAACTCTTGCCCAAAATAAGTTATTATCGATATTGACAATATAGTCACCCAGGGCTGTATCCAGCCCTGCTTTTTAGGGGGGGCTAAGCAAAATCTTGGGTGGGCTTAATATTGTTTCTACATTATAGTGTAGAAACGTAAAAAATACATAGAGTTTTGTTTTTCCATTATTGTACCTGTATTCAAGAACGTGGTATACAGGGTGATTCACGGTCGATGGTAGGTTAGACGTTTATGGAGAACGGAACGCGGGATTTTTTTGAAAATTTGGCAACGTGGGTAATTAGCTATGCTCTGTCCATCTAAAATATTTTCAGCATTGCGACGTTGCCGCTTCTATCAAAAAGTCCTAGCAACTTTATTTTTTTAAATGGAACACCCCATATATTAATAAATTTTTAGAATCGCTCTTTTATTACAATACTTTTTTGTTAATATTACCCTATACCTATCTCTATCGGTTTTCGAGATAAAAATTAGTTTGTGTTAAATATGGTCCAAAACATGGCCCTAATTACACGTAAGTAAATTAGTGCTCTCAATTCATGGAAAGTTGATATTTTGGCGGTAGTTTAGACAGACCCGATGTATTTATTTTTCACCATGAAATCGACTCCATATCATACAGGGCGTGCTAAGATTACTATTATTTCCGTTGTTCATAAAAGGGGTCAAATGTTCGTTTTTTTAAATGAAACCCCCTGTATATTAATCAATAAATTGAAAGACGAAGAAAAACGCTTTAAGATGGTACATCATATTCCTATACCTAAATCATCAAGTTTTCTTAATAAAAGCGCTTTTTTGTGAAAAAAAAAATAAAGACTTTAATTTTAAGTAACCATGGATATCAAACATCAAAATATCAAACTTACGACATTTTGACGACTGTGTTTAAAAAAATCTCCCAAAATGAACGCAGATAATCATTATTCAAACGAAGTTCTTATGAAATTATTTATTTTACACGGACAATGTGATCAAATCATTGCCAGAACTTGCAGAAAATTTAACCAAATGTATCCTGAATTGACACAAATGAACGAAAGGAAGTTTGTAAGATTACAAAATAATTTCATTAACATGTGAAAATAAATTAAATAACAAAATTAGGAAGGTTCAAAAAACAAAACTGTAAACAAAATAAGAAATTTTTACAATAAATGCTGGAAATGTTGTCCATTACATTCTAAACATTTTAGTATGTGCTTTTGTACGCGACTCGTAGTTGCTTTTTCAATTTCATGGGGATCCAGATCTTCAATACACCGAACTATTCGCCGTCGCAGTTCTTCTTTGGTAGGCACTGGAGTACTGTACACTCTTTCTTTTAAAACACCCCATAAATAAAAGTCAAGCGGCGTGAGATCGGGGGATCTCGGTGGCCAATCCCACGGCCCTAAGCGCCTAAACCAACGATCGTCAAATATTTCATAAAGTACCCTGGAAACTTCCTGGGTGCAATGAGCTGGCGCTCCGTCCAGTTGAAACCACGAATTCCTATAATCCTCTAAAGATAAATTTTCGACGAAATCGGTAACATTCGTCCTTAGTATTTCGAGATATCTCTCAGCATTTAAAGTGGCATCATAAATAAAAAAGCTAATTTTGTGCTTTTTTAAAATACAAAAAACATTTAGGTCAAATTTTTCTTGAAATCCCATTTCTTTTGTCACGTGAGGATTATGATCAGCCCAAAAATGCTTATTTCTTCTATTAAAAATCCCATCCCTTGTAAATTTTGCTTCGTCGCTCCAAATGATTTTTGACAAAAACTCCGGATCCTCTTGTATACGTATTAAAAGGGTTTCGCAAAAATGCACTCTACGTTCAAAGTCTTCTGCTTTGAGGGCTTGCACTTTAGTAAATTTAAATGGATGCATTTCTTGATTTCCCAAAATTCGTTGTATTGAAGCATATGATACACCCAAATCTTTTTCTGCACTACGAATGGAAGCCTCTGGATATGCATAAAAATATGCCAAAACGTTGACAATATTATCTTCATTTGAAGTAACAGGTTTTGGTAATGTTAGAGGCGCTTTTAAATTTGAGCCATAGTTAATGAAATTATTTTGTAATCTTACAAACTTCCTTTCGTTCATTTGTGTCAATTCAGGATACATTTGGTTAAATTTTCTGCAAGTTCTGGCAATGATTTGATCACATTGTCCGTGTAAAATAAATAATTTCATAAGAACTTCGTTTGAATAATGATTATCTGCGTTCATTTTGGGAGATTTTTTTAAACACAGTCGTCAAAATGTCGTAAGTTTGATATTTTGATGTTTGATATCCATGGTTACTTAAAATTAAAGTCTTTATTTTTTTTTTCACAAAAAAGCGCTTTTATTAAGAAAACTTGATGATTTAGGTATAGGAATATGATGTACCATCTTAAAGCGTTTTTCTTCGTCTTTCAATTTATTGATTAATATACAGGGGGTTTCATTTAAAAAAACGAACATTTGACCCCTTTTATGAACAACGGAAATAATAGTAATCTTAGCACGCCCTGTATGATATGGAGTCGATTTCATGGTGAAAAATAAATACATCGGGTCTGTCTAAACTACCGCCAAAATATCAACTTTCCATGAATTGAGAGCACTAATTTACTTACGTGTAATTAGGGCCATGTTTTGGACCATATTTAACACAAACTAATTTTTATCTCGAAAACCGATAGAGATAGGTATAGGGTAATATTAACAAAAAAGTATTGTAATAAAAGAGCGATTCTAAAAATTTATTAATATATGGGGTGTTCCATTTAAAAAAATAAAGTTGCTAGGACTTTTTG
Source organism: Philopedon plagiatum (assembly GCA_963971165.1). Classification (NCBI taxonomy): domain Eukaryota; kingdom Metazoa; phylum Arthropoda; class Insecta; order Coleoptera; family Curculionidae; genus Philopedon; species Philopedon plagiatum. Next base: position 55,031,592 of record OZ020193.1, on the reverse strand, counting down.
ATAGAAGCGGCAACGTCGCAATGCTGAAAATATTTTAGATGGACAGAGCATAGCTAATTACCCACGTTGCCAAATTTTCAAAAAAATCCCGCGTTCCGTTCTCCATAAACGTCTAACCTACCATCGACCGTGAATCACCCTGTATAATGTATAATATATTTTTGCTTGCAAAAAATGCGAACTTCAAAAATATATTATATATATAACTTAACCTAAGAGTAGAGAACCTTTATTTTTCATTTAAAAAAAATGCCACTTAAAAAAGTTGCTTAGAATTACTTGTTTAGTGACAATCCAAAATTTCAGATTTTATTTGTGAAACAAAAAATGGAAATATGCTAGAAATTAATAAAAAAAACTTGTAACTTTCAAAAACTCGTTACTACATGAAAAGTAAGTCTGAAAATTTTTAAAAAAACAGATGAAAGTTTTTTTAGTTTAGTTTATTTTGTAAAAAGTCATGTTCATCAAATTCTGAGAAGCGGTAAAAAGCAGCGACCAAGATAACGAAAAAAAGCAGGAAATGTTAAACTGTATATATAATATATATATATATATATATATATATATATATATATATATATATATATATATATATATATATATATATATATATATATATATATATATATAGACAGTGTGTCTACGTAAGTTGGCGGCATATGGGAAACTTTTTTATTATTAATTTTACGAAAAAAAGTTATTCTTTATAAAAAGTTCTGCATGCTCCAAAACCTAAAATGCAACCATCGGATATCAAATTTTATCAGTCGTATACGAGGTTTGTCAAAAAATGTGATTTTTACTCAAGAGTAAAGTACCTTTATTTTCGACCGAGTTTTCGACAATATCGAAAATTATTATAAAGAAAAGATGTTTAGAATTAAAAATATCTTTAAAATATTCAACATTGTTTATTTACATTAAAAAACAATTTTTTTCGACATTTTCTCTGCGATATATATATATATATATATATATATATATATATATATATATATATATATATATATATATATATATATATATATTTAAGAAAGCATTTTAAGTGAACTCAAAATGTACTTTATCATATAATATAAAATCTCTACTTAGGTACCCGTATCTAGAAAGGGTAACGTGCCTTTTATTTTAAAAATAGGCGCTTTTGAAGAGAAACGAAAAAGCTACAACAGAAAACGGTTATAATATTTAAGAATGTAAGGAACATTTTCAACAAACTAAAATTTACTCTTTACTCTACCAACAAATAAATAAATAAGAAATAGGCAAGTTGTTTGCCGCGCGTGGAGGCCAGATTGTCGCTCTTTTTTTTATAGTACGACACAAAGGCCGTGTGCCGTGTTTATAACACCGCTCGATCGATGAGCTTTGCGGGTTAACATAGGCCGCAAAACAAATAATTTTAACTTAAATTTTAAAGCGGTGTTGCAGGTTTCAACGTCGTTATAAACATTTTCGTTTGGAAATGTAGGTAACTTTTCTAGGGGGGGCTCAGACCAGCTCTAGGGGGGGCTCAGCCCTCCCTGCCGCCCCCCTGACTACGGGCCTGTAGTCACCCCTAGTTTCTATAGACAAAATATAAGAATCAAAATCCAATCAGAACTGGACATAATGACACTAACCTATACCTATGTTAATACAATTTACATAATGTAAATTGCGTAAAGTACCAGTCACGTAGCAATTGGTGATTATTGCACTAAAACTTATTTATACAATTATTATTTAACTCATAAAGTTGCGTTATATCCCAAATTTGAAACAACCACATTTTTGTGGTGATTTTAATCAATCGAATATTTTTAATGATTTATTTCCCCTTAATTATCTCAACTTGACAAAAACTGGCATTGGCACTTCTTGCACCAAGCCATAGAAATAAACTTTGCCTTTGTAGATTTTTTTAAAGCGAAGTCTAAAATAATATCTGATACATTTTTTACACCTTCCGAAATTTCATTTTCTAAACTAATGATAACTAATTCTAAAAGCCTTTGTTGTTAAAAAATTCTTTTGGCAATCACTAAATTTAGAAACAGATAGATGAGGTAATTTGTAAATAGGTATTGAATCACATTTCTGCCGTGCCGGAGCAAAACCTAGTACCTAGAGTGCAAATACAGTCTAGTTACTAGGTTTTGCTCCGGCACGGTAGATTTAATGTGTCCATTTCAGAAGAAATACAGGGTGCGATGTTTACAATTTTATCGCATAAATCTTGATATATAAATATGTTGCAAGTAGTTCCCAACAAAACCGGTTGTGTGTCTACCTTAATTAAAAATTTTTTTTTTCCGATTTTCACAAAAATTTTGTCATATTTCTTGTATCTGTCATCCCAAGTCTTGTTTCAACTTTTTTATCTACAGTGGACTGGCCCCGGAATTGCGAAGAGAAAACAATTTTTTATTTGAAAATTTTAGAAAAAGTTTAAATAAAATCTTTTGCTTGTTTTGAAACGTCCCAAAATTATCAAATTTGTATATAGGGTTTGTATAAAATTGACCAGGACCAAATTACTTTTACTTTTTATGTAAAAAATACTAACGGAAAGTTATTCGGAATCGAATTTCATATTTTTTAGCAACATAAAAAATAAAGGTAACAGTCCTAAAACATTTTTAGACATTTTAAGATAAGCAAAAGTTTTTATGTAGATATATCTCTTTTCAAAAATTAAAGTTTACACCTGTCCTGCCTTTTTCCAATAACCCCATATGCTTTAAAACATTTGCAAAATATGGAGAAATTTTGAATAAAGTCGAAGTGTCCGAGCGTTTTTTGCAAAGGTCCAATCATTATCGAGATATATCCCATTGTTCCAGACGTTTTTTACTCACGGTATAATATTATATACAAATTTGGACCAAAAATTACTCCTTAAATTGTCAAATTAAAATAATGTTTTTGTTAACAACATATTTTTAAAGCTTATTATTATTATCAGGCGCGGCCCGTGAGTTTTTTTACAGGTGGGTCAAATTTTGTGGGCAACAAGTGATGGCAAAATCAAAATACACATTGATAATAATTAAGGAAGATTTTTTAATACTGTATCATATATACATCCAATCCAAGGACCCCGTTCACTACTTACTTCACGGTTTTACTTTACAATAGTTGAGTTGATGTTGCCTTCACTTGATAATAACAACAGTTTACAATATGCACCAGAGCGGGCGGACCTAACTTAAAATTTTTTTATTTATTGATTCTTTTAACAATGAAATGTAAACAAAGTTTATTCAAGTACAATGCGCATATTAGGTAATATAATTAGTTTTTCTTTATATAACCCAAATGTTTTGAAAGAGTATATTTTGCGGAGCGGTTGAAGTGTATTTCCGTAGTGGCCCGGGAAACCGAGTTTCAAGCCTCAATTCCAATCAAATTGCGATTTGCAATTTTAAAGATCAAAATCGTGAAATTCGCTGATTGATATTTCTATAAAGCTAAAAATCGTGAGATTTGGTACTTGATTCGTGAGATCGGGAGAAATTAACCGAAATCGTGAAATATCACGAAAAGTCGTGAGTTCTGGCAACACTGGCTACCCGTACGAAGCCAACCGAAGCAGACCAAGATCGGACTTCGGCTGCTACTCCGCCCCTGATCCAGATATTAAAGCTGGGTTGATTAGAATTCACCGGCCGACGAACCCGTCTCATGGTTAAGAATACTACCCTTTTTTAACTACGTTATCTAAACAAGGAGACAGTGGCGGTTCCTGGAAATTTCAGATTGTCATATCTCAGTTCCTACGCATGGGACCCACACCAAATTATAAGATGTTACTGCTGGGTACTCTGCAATCATTTTCGTGAAAAAATACTTTAATTTTGTAATTTGCGAAAAAAAAGTTAATTTTTTGGGCCGCTTTACCTGAGATCTGAGAAAGTTCTGAAGGAAAGTTTACTTAAATTCCAAATTTGGTGAAAATATTCTAATTTTTCTGAAAGAAATGACATTTTAAATTATTTCTTAGACAAAATATTTTAGGGTAAAAATTTTAAAAACTAATTAATCTTAGGATATTAGAGACTACAATGAAATTTGAATTCTGTTGATAAAATTTATGAAAAAAAACATGGAAGTTCGTCAGAACTTTCTCAGATCTCAAAAAATTAACTTTTTTTCGCTAATTTTAAAATTAAATATTTTTTTACAAAAATGTTTCTAGAGTACACAGAGAGAAAAAAAAGCTGGTGGGTATTAAATCACATTCTATAATTTTTTAAATAAAAAAATAATTCCCTGGATAAAACCATATTTCAAATAAAAAAGCGATACTTGCAACAAAATTTCTTTTATATTTTGCATAATTACTGTAATTAAAATATTTAGTTGAGAAATATATTCTTAAAAAAATTAAATAGTTTTTCCGCCAACAAAAGCTTTAATAATTAATAGAAAAATTCGCATAATTAAACATTGTATTAAACGTTTCATTGTACAAATTAAATTGTATTGTCGCAATAACGAAGAAAATCTACTGACAATTATAATTTAATTTTCCTAATAAGGGAAAAACAGAACTAAATATGTAATTCCAAAAATTAAAGTTTATTCCTGACAACTAAATCGCGGCTTATGAGAATAAAATTATTCTTTACGCTAGCCCTAACCGCCATGCCATCCCGTCGTCCCGGCGTGCATCGCGTTTACCCATCGTCCCTTGATGAGAAGGCAGACTAAGCGGCTACTCCAGTAGTAACAGTGAAGGTGACGGCCATTTGGTCTATTTTTGTTAGTGTATATATTTATGGATAATATAATAGCCTTTTGTTGTTTTATTTTGTAGGGATATACCTATAAATGTACCAAGATATGCACGTATTCAGTGATAAGTAAAATTTAAAGTTTGTTTGTATTTGGTAAATATTTGTTGGCGTTATAGTATAGATCTTTTATAGAACAAAAAATAAAAATATACTTTTCTGTATGGCGACTTTATTGCAGGGTTTTATTGTGTCATTTTAAAAATGATTGTATCACATTAAATGCAATAAATATGTGAAACGAAATAAGGTTCTCTTTGCTCCGCTACGTTTGGTATTGTCAACCTAATTCAGCTTTTTTACGTTTATCTGCTTTACTTTAGCATTTGAAAAAAGTTATGTATAATATGATATTCGTTAAGCAAATCATTACTAGGCTAGTATGAACGCATATTTCAATCTATTTCTTAAATGTTTGGCCCGCAAAAAATTTACGATCATGGTGTCAGAGAAAATGTCACTAAATTTTTTGAGGGTCAAACATTTAAAAAATAGATTGAGATATGCGTTCATACTAAACTAGTATATAATGATTTGCTTAACGAATAGCATATTATACGTAACTTTTTTCAAATGCTAAAGTAAAGCAAATAAACCTAAAAAAACTGAATCAATTTTTTTAGGAACTATATCGGGATTGCAAATAGTATAATATATCTTTCTTAGTAAAACTAAGGTTTACTTCACGTAATTAAATTAAGATATTTTTATTAACCAATATTAGTTGTAGGTATCATACCTTCACATTAAATGAATTAAATGATAATTGATACAATTAAGTCATATTTTACTTTATCGTGTAAATTTACTTACAGAAATTATGATTTACTTCAGTTAATTAAACCTGCCAATTAAATAATTAAATTCGCTGAATTATATATTTAATTGCTCGATACCAATTAAATAATTTAATTGAAAGAAACAAATTTTACTTGTGTAAATTAATTCTTTCTCTCTGTGTACCTACCCAATAGTAACATCCTATAATTTGGTGTGGGTCCCATGCGTAGGAACTGAGATACGACACATCTAAAATTACAGGAACCGCCACTGGCACTGCAAGGAGAGCACGCTGACCGACTGGAATCGGTTTATCGTTGATGAATTCGGAAAAAAGACTAAATGGTGCATTTACACATGCATGGATTTAGTGGCGCCAATAAAAACTGGCGCGCCAGTAAATAAAATTAGCAAGTGTAAACATCGACTTGCATAAAAATTTATTTTTGCATGCATAGAACAAAAAAGCCTGCATCCTTCTGAAATCACTGGCGCCAGTGGTGGCAAAGTCGTACGGAAAATCAAAACTTGCAAGTGTAAACAAGTGCTTGCACGTCGGCGTCCGCTCGCCAGTTGTTGATTGTAGTTTATATAGTTTATTATTGCTGAAAAAAGGGGTCAGCAGAACTGACAATCAAATTTAAAATGAATCTGGCGTGCCACTTATTTTTGTTTTCTCAACAAAGTGTAAACCTTTACTGGCGTGCAAATAGAACTAACGCGACCATTGGCGCCACTAAATCCATGCATGTGTAAATGCACCTGATTCGTATAAATACTGTGCACGCGTTCCTGTGGCATGCATTTCTCCTTCAGTGGAGTTAAAAAGTTGTGCGCAACCTACATATTATGTATTTATGAATGGAACTTTAAATATCAGCAGTCCAATGATCCAAGTCATTGTGCCTGTTGGGTTAGAAAATATTAAAGCAAAAACACATTTCTCAACATGTTACGATGCAATGTTACGTTTTTAAAGCAAACGTTGATTAATTCCAGTTACACAAAATAGATTTTTAAATAAAATATAAATATGGTATACTCATAATAATTTTAAATTAATTATTTTACTAGTAAACGAGCATTGACAGCAGTTATTTATAACTTGTGGCTTTTTGATTTTTTCTGAAAAGACTTAATTTTTATGTATCCGGGTGGCTGCTGCCGCCCCTTGGGGCTCGCCGCCGCCCCTTGGGGCTCGCCGCTCGTGTGCCTCGGACCTCGGGTCGGAACAGCCCTGTATACTAGCATTTCGGCGAGAAGTGTTAAATTTTGAATCAAGTGAAAATTTTTGTTTACTGGACAGGATGTCCCAGATTCAAGTTATCTTATAAGGATTCTGGAAAATATAAACGATAGATTCGATTTCATAATAATATACTAATAGTTTATTTTTGTTGTTGTAAGTTTGGTCTTTAGATATAAGCCAAACTTAGAATATTAGCAAATAATGTCTTTGCACGGAACTTCTATTGTAAAGTATAGTCAGATTTAAAAATCGACACAATAACAGCTTTTGGCAGCAACACGTACAGGGTTTTTTTTTCATTATGGTTTGACACCCACCTACAGTCTTAACTATAGAAAACAGAAGAAGACTTTAAATACACAAGTTGTAGAATTTTTCGTTTATTGTATTTTGGGAATATCAAATTTTAAAATATCTTAAAGATAGGTAGAGAAATTAACTTAACTTACATTTTATATATGTAACACACTATTACCTGTTATGAAATAGGATCTTTTTTCTTGATGTCAAAAATAGGTATATAATTTGTGGACATTTAAATTAGCCATTTCTGAAATATTTAAGTTTTAAATTTAAAAATTGTCGGTAAAAATGATCTGGATAGCTACGGCTAAACAAATGCCTCACGTGCAAATGTGACATTTTGGTTTTAATTAAATGTCATTTCGAAGTTCTAAAATCGGTTTCTGAAGACAAAAATATTCAAGAGTTGTTATTCAAATAATAAAACTTACTTACTTATTTTAGAACTTCGAAATGACTTTAAATTAACACCAAAACATTACATTTGCATTTTTTAAATTTTAAACTTAAATATTTTAGAAATTTAGAACAATTTCAGGGTCAACAAATAATTATATATTTTCGAAATCAGGAAAGAGATCTTATTTACTGACAAGTAATACATCCAAATGTTACATCTAAAAAAATGTAAGTTTAGTTATTTATCTACTTTTCTTTAAGATAGGAGAGTGTATCGACGTCCTGGCGAGCGATACGCCCAAAGCAACATTGTCGGAATGGTAAGCTATGGTGGAGAATCTGTTATGGTATGGGCTGGCATTAGTGTGGAGGCCCGCACGGAGTTGGTTGTAATTCAGGGAGAGCGTCTTACAGCTGATCGATACATCATAGACATTTTACAACCGCATATGATACCATATGCCCCCTTTGTAGGAGAAGGCTTTTTATTAATGCATGATAATGTACGCCCGCATGTGGCTAGAGTAGTACAAAATTACCTCCAGGAAGTCGAAATTGCAACTTTACGTTGGGCAGCGAGAACTCCTGACCTTAACCCCATTGAACATTTGTGGGACAATATGGGTCGTAGAGTTAGAGCCTTAATGCCTCCACCTACTATCCATTTCTAAAGTTTTGACCCCTCAGTTTGGAAGCTTGTAAAGTAAAAAGTACAATTTAAAAAAATATAATTTTCACATATTTCGGTCAAGTTACTTGTCTCTATTACACATGTAAAACTTTGTAACCGTAGATGCCTTGGTGCTTTTCTAATGGGAAGGTAAGTGTAAAATTGTCACCATTTTTTCCCTATTTCATCAATTACTCAATTGTAAAAATTTATTGTGCCTTACTGGTACTCCCAGGCCTAACTAATTTTTTACAGGCGATAAAGTGAACCTTACTTTAGTCCCAAAAAATATTAGTTTTATTTTTTTTTTCTTAGGTTTGGTAGTAATATTCAAAAAATTATTGTGGTTATGTAATTACTACCAGTAATCTTACAGCAAAAATTTTTGGTTTTTTGTATTACATATAAAGAGATGTAACTTTACGTTTAACGAAAATTTTGTTTTGGCAGTTGTCATAAACGTAAATACAAACAATTAATTTGTGTAAAGGATAGCAGCATTGTGCTTGCGGGATGCAGCGGGGCGTCGAAGGTGCAATAGTATGGGTGTTAAGGTAATAATCATTAAAGTAATGCAATATAGTGACGGTTTTTTTGTGCTCTATATGATAAATTAGGTAACTGGTAACATTAAGAAAAAATAAGTATATGCATTGGTACATATTTACATTTATTTGTATTTAAGGATTTTCGATTGTTTCATTACGATCTATAAAATAGGCAAAACGTGTGTAGTAGAACAATAGTAATTTAAAAATATTACTTCAAAGTGAGTAACGTAAATAGGCCAATTAGCTTTATTTATTTATAATTCACCTAAAAGAAAAACAATATTTTTGATGTTCCCTCATTTTTATGATTCGCATATTTGGAAAATTGTAACAAATGCTGTGGTAAGTTTGTCTGCATTTGCCTTTGCTTAATAATAAAAGAAATATGTGAAAGTGGCCTGTTTACGTAGAATCACATCTGATTTAACTTTTAAGGTACAAAGCCCTGATAAAATTTAGTTAAACCTAAAACTAAAAATATCCTGATTGGATTACACCACTCTTTTTTACCGAAGAATACCTACACTTATGGATCGTTTTCTCCTTCTTCATCATTACTAAAGTCTTCATTTGAATCATCATCTTCATCTAAATTTATAATTAATGGTTCTACAACAACATCAACTAAGTGGTCTTTTTCTCTGTAGGATTCCTCAATTTTATTAGCGTGTCCAACGCAATTTTCCCAAACAGAATTTGGCACGTTCTGCATCGTTTCAAGACACAAATTTAGTACATTTGTGATTTTAAACGTAGTATTCAATTTTGCCACTTTATTTTTCATATATGCCCAAATTAATTCAATTGCGTTGAATTCACAGTGTGCAACTGGCAACCATAGAAGCTTTACATTATCATTACGTAACTCCTTTGCAATTGTATCTAAAAGATACGTTTTTGGAAAGTGATAGTTCTTGCATAGGTCTAACAGCATTGGTTTGGTTAATTCATTAAACGTTGTAAATCCATCGGGCAATGTTGCTTTTCGCTGGGACATCCATTCTATTATTTTTTGTTTTGTCCAGGCAGCTGTAGGATTTCGAAAATTAGGATCCAACGATCCAACATTGTATGATACGGTGCTTGGTCAATTACGATTACTGATTTGTCAGGTATTACGGAAAGCACTGTTCTAAACCATTCTTCGTAATGTTGTTTATTCATCTCGTTATGGTAATCCACTGACGCCGCACTTTTTTTCCCAACGAAACACTTCAGGCAGCCATCCAAAAACCCATTTTTACTACCAATATGTAAGATAATAACCCGTTGTCCTGATCCTGATGGCCGTTTTATTCCACCTCTAAAGCCATTAATTTCCTGTATACCACCTCTGTATTCATCAAAATTATCCCGTTTTGTGGGATTAACTCTTTCAACCCAGCCAAACTTCCTTGAATGATTTGCACCGCACCATGTTTCATCTGTATAAAATATTTGCCAAGAATCTTCACGATATCTCTTTATGGCGTATAAGGATTCCGCTCTTCTGGCAGCAATTGTGTTTTGTTCCATTAAAATTGGTTTATTAATTGTTTTTATAGGAAAACCCAAGTTCTTTAATCCATCGGTACAAAGTCATTTCTGAAAATTCTAGTAAATAATCGACATCTTCTTTCAATTTCTGGTAAACTTCTTTTATAGAAGGAAACCGGCGCTCCAGGTAAAAATTTAATATTGTTCTCCTTATGGCGCCCTGCAAAATCTCATCACATTCCAGTCGGGGCCTTCCACTTCTCCCTTTTGATGGTATACTAATACCGGAACTTTTTTCTTCCGCAGTAACACGTTTAATGGTGCTTTCACTAATACCCAGGCAATCTGCTGTTCTTTTAACCACTTGCTCAATCAAAATATTTTCCAAACCGCCAACCGGTGTCTTTCTCTTTTGTTGAAAGTACGCTCTGACTTTTAATATAATATTTTTCATTTGTTCGTTGCACTGACGAGATATTTTAACTTATTAGACTGTAGTTAGGTACCGTATTTTTGGTTCAGATTACATCAGGTATTTATATAAATTCGAACAAGATAATCTTAAAAATCGTGTGAAAACAATAATAATTTTTTTAATTAATTAATTAATTTAATTAATAATTACTATCTACCACTAAAACCAAAAATTTAAATCAACAATAACTTGATATAAACAACCACAATCAACTAAATAATATTATTTTACAAATCTTTTCAATACATAACAAATAGATTAAATTCTAAACAAATAAAAATACATGGACCTACGGACTACAGACGACCTTTACGACGACGCCACCGTTCTGTGATTATGTCGGTAAAGGAGTTTAACACTTTGCATCTCTTTCTTATGTGGCTTTTAATATTTATTACAATTTTTACAAGAACTAAAGGTGCTTTTTTTAATTTTGTGTAATAAAATACATTTGAATAATAATAACTACGTCTACGAGTGTAAAGATTTTTTTTTAAGTTTTAAATTGTCCACAGTACAGCTGATACACAAACATCATTAAAAAATAAAAAACTAGAATTTTAGACACATACTACCAATCTCTTGCGAAAGTATAGATATTTTTCTATCTACCTTCAAAATTGCATTTAAATAGGGAAAAAATTAACCAATATATAGACATGAGAAAATCGTTTATCAGTATTAACGCAGTAAAATCGTTGTTTTTTTCTACTTGATTATGAATAAGTTCAATATCGTTTACACTACAATATTACATTTTTTGGAAGAAACTCTTGGATAACGTCCTAAAAAGCTGTAATTTTTTCAGTTTATTCTGCCCCGTGGTTTTTTTGTTATTGACCCTCAGACTGAGGGGTCAAAACTTTAGAAATGGATAGTAGGGACTTAGATCAACTTTCATTAAGGCTGATGGAAATATGGGATCAGACGGACCAAGATGAAATTATTTTACAGTTTTAATTTGCTTCCCAAAAATATTGTAAATAAAGGTTTAAAACTTACCAGTTTGTCTTTGTGGCAATGCAAATAAAGAATATTATCTTATCTTATGATTTCGTTTATTTTAGTTCTTGTAAGTATAATATAAATAGTAAGATATAGTTTATTCTAGTTTTCCTTATCGTCAAGTCTTCTAAAATGTTTCCTGAAGCCACCCTAAAAATAGTAAATAAGTTTGGTTTAGTTGTTTGGTGGAGAGTTTAAAACTGATAAATTTTCTGCTTTATTGCTTCAAAGTCAAAACCTACCTGAAAATTCTTCAAGTGAGAGGTAAGCCAGTCAGTCAACAGTCACCGTTACTCCTGGTATCTGACTCCATCTCCTTAGATTAGCTAATTCAGTTTTAATCGTCTTAAGCTTTGGAAAATCTTGCTAGGTCTAATTTAGTTTGGTTGTTACCTGGTTTATCGAGACCTAAAAATGAAAGGTTAGGTAAAATTTGTTATAGATATTAAGATATAACCTAGAAGAAAATGTTATGGGCAGATATAACTATTTAAAGTCCTTTTGTATTACAGTGTAGTACCTTAAAAACCATTAATTAAAAATTGTTTGTTATTGTTTTGAAAATAAACAATTGTCAGATGTCACATTTAATAAAATGAAATTCCCTAGGTCTTTGACACACAGAAACGAACGGCCGTTTTTTGATGTCGAATTGGTATTTTTTTTTGGCCTTTGCATAGTTGCATTTTGGCGAGCTAGCAGCAGTTTCGCTGTTATATTTTGAATTTTGGGACCTAAAACTAATTTTTGGCGGTAATATGTCTTGTTACGCCAAAACAATCAGCTGATTGACTTTTTTTCGGTTTTGTGGGCATAATCCCAAAGTTCAGGTTTTTCTTGTGCTATCCGAGGCCACACACGATCTCAGGTGAGTTTCTCTTTCAAATACATGAGAATACTGCACTGTTACTTAGATTTGGTTTATAATATCTTAAAATTTGCCTACCTTATTTAGTATTTGAAGGTCATGCCTTAACGCTAGGTTTTGTTGCAGGCCTTTTTCTTCTGTTCTTCGTCTCTTTTCTTTCTTCATTCTCTTTTCACCTGTTTGTACTTCGTTTTCTGTTCTTCCGTCAGTGACTTTTCCTTTTCGTCATCCTTGTGGAACTTCTGACGCCGTTGTAGAGGAGGACCGCTGCTCCTACACCCTTCGAGTGCGTATGATACCATACAGGGTTCGACTCGCCTCGTTGCCTAAGTACTAGAACACCACACCACTACTGTTGGGGAAACCCAACGGTTTATCTAATCTCTATAACTTTAATTTTAAATTACAAATACATATTAATAACCACAGAGTCATAAAATCCCTTTTAAAATAAATAAGCTCAAAACTTGTCTCTTTGTAAATTCAACGTGCACGAAGGTACGCAGTTATCGGCAAAACACAAAGGTTATTCCACCTAAAATAACAAAATAAAATCCCTCTTTTAATTTAGTTCTTTTGAAACACCGGCAGTTGTCGGCACAACTTCAAAGGTTAGTTTTATCCGAGATTTTTTATCTCTTAGTTTTATTACGATAACTTTCTACCGGTGGGGTTTCGGGGAACTGTAGAAATGGCGTGAAACCATAGCAACAAGCACAACCTTTTAACGTATTCTTGGCCGTACTGCGTAGCTAGCGCGGCATCCTCCCCGTGTTTAGTGGTCAAAAAGGGATTCACGTGGTAGCGAGGGCGGCGTTGATTGCTCAAGTACAGCTACACCCAACTCCGGAAGGAGGCTCTAGTTTGGTTTTATCTCAGTTCCCGAGAGAAGATGGGCAGTAGACAACTACACTACACATAGAAAACACTGTCGCGTTCCTTAACGCGGTAGAAAAGCGAAGGTCTCGTAGACCAAGAGTCTAGTGGGCCAGAAGTTTAGTTCGGGAAAAGTCCCAGTTTTTCTTAGGCATCGTCCTGTATGTTATAAATGTACACAAATTAAGTGTCGTGTTTAGTTCGGGAGAAGTCCCAGTTTTTCTTAGGCATCGTCCTCTATGTTATAAATGTACACAAATTAAGTGTCGTGTTCAGTTCGGGAGACATCCCAGTTTTTCTTAGGCATCGTCCTGTATGTTATAAATGTACACAAATTAAGTGTCCTGTTTAGTTCGGGAGAAGTCCCAGTTTTTCTTAGGCATCGTCTTGTATGTTATAAATGTACACAAATTAAGTGTCGTGTTTAGTTCGGGAAAAGTCCCTTTTTTCTCAGGCTTAGTCCTATATTTCATAAAGTCACAATGACTATAAATCAGTAATATCTCGTAATACGTATGAATTGCTTGTCAACACCTATATTGTATAAATCATGTATTGATTGCCTGTCAACACCAACAGTGTATAAAATTACCATTTGGAAGTAATAAATGTGCAATTTGTTTAGTGAAAGTCAACGTCTTTTATTGTTCAAAAGCCGCAGCTGCACGAGACTGCGCAGGATGACAGCGAACCAGCTAAACTATGGAAATATACTACAGTAAGTGTAAGTGGGGATTAAACTAGAGCCCTCTCTTTACAACTACTAAGTTCAGGTTTGACATGTCTGTGCTGTTTTACCACTGATAATCGGGTATAATAACTCAAGGCACCAGGCCGTCACTAGTCGCACTTCACTCACATTGTAGTCTGAGCCTCAAGCGTATAATTAGTACCTAGTCATGTGTAAATATTCTGATATTGTTTAATTTTGATATGCTGTGTAGCATTTGAAATGCTAGATTGCTTTTGAAATTTATTTTTAGTGCATATTTTTTTTTGACAAGATGGTGAAGGAGTTTTGTTAGAAAATTTTGACATTACTCTAAAAATAAACAAACACTAAAAATCTCAGAAAGTCTTATTTTATTAAGTTATTAATTCTTTACACAGATAACCAGCATTCATGTTTACAAGGATGTAGGTTATGCATTTTGGCATTCCTTTTTTTTATTCTATACAGTTAAACCCTATGGTACACCATATTGTGCGGGTTCAGAATGTCTTAATCTTATTTCTGCACTTGAGTTAATTCACCCTAAAACAAAAATTGACCGTAATATATTCAAAGTTTAATTTAGCATTTCCTAAGAATATTACCTATAGCATTGCGTGTACTTTAAGAACTATGTAACAACTGCCCCTAGAAAAAATTCCTTTTCTTGTAGCACGTTTCTCCCATTTTAATTGTATATAGTAGATTTTGATTAATTGTAAACTAAAATAAAATACTAATTAATAACTGATTACTAATTCTAATTAACGAAGCGAATACTTTGTTTTTCTAAGGCTACAGTGTCTGCAAGTCCAGAGAATCTTCCGTTTCTTTTCTTCTTATTTCCTAATATGATTGCCATTTCAAAACATGGTGTTTACATTTGGGAACAACCAAAATATAATTATGTAGAGGCCGAGTTTTGAACGGCGCACATTCGGGCTGACGTCGAATGCTTTGATTGGTCCAATGTGACACATGGAGTTCCAATTGTGAGGGGCAAGAAATTGGTGACGTGGGAGGTTTTTGGGGTGAATTTAAGAGAGGACAAGGTGGTTGTAGGGGGCAGTCTTGGCCAAACAGTCTTGGCAAGAGAGGGCAGTTAGTTATAACCCTCGTTTTATAGATTGAAGTTAGTTATAGTTTGTGATTGTGACAAAAGTCACAATGAGGCCGAAGGTCGTTTTTTCATTTTGGTAACCCTCCAATGGGGATGAGGTAAGCAAAGCTTTTATTGTCCCCGAATTTCTTAGAGTGATTTGTACTGTTGTATTACAGGGTTTTTTCCGGGTAAAGGAATAATTTTCGACAGTTGAAAGGATGTTTCATGGTGGATGCGACCCCCGGTCAATGGTTTTCTGCCCCTCCTTTTAAAGAAATGTTGTGAGACAGATGCAACTCCCCGTACCTGTTTTTCTCGCTACTCCTTGCGAAGAGATGTCCCGAGACGGATGCAACCCTATGTATGTGGCTTTCCGCCACGCCTTCTCATGAGTTTCCATCTTCATCAACACCATAGAGTCTGAAGGGGTACTTACTCGAGGTGGTCCAGCCGCATCACCTCGATACAACCTTGGGACCATGCCGATCCACTTCTAGAAAAGTAGCTTTTGAGAGCTTTCCTCCTCCGTCAGGATAGTCACCCTAAGCACTCAGTTCCTCGTGCTACGGTGGATTGTACTCCATTCTGTCTCTGGGTAAGGCCTGTACGCCGATTTTTGGTTATAATTGCATATATAAAATGTTAATTTATGAATTTATTATTATTATATAATCCCTTTTATTTAAGGCTTCGCAGTATAAAGTCTCCTGTGGACTAATGTAAATTTTGTAAAAATAAGTATTTAAAGGTAATATTATTACGTAATTACCCCTATTTTAAATCTGCCGTATTGTGTTTTTTGATTACTGATGAATATAAAATTGTATATTATTTTTTTGGTACCATGCATATTGACTTAATAGAGTGTATAAAACTATTTTGGTGAGTTCTGTATCATTTTCTTTAGGGCGTAGCGAAAAAGATCATGATTTTTTTTGGTATCTACCCTCGTTGCGTTACCTGATGATTTACCTTATCTGTTTTATTAGGCTGTTTGTAGCAGGGTGTATATTTAATATTTACTAAACTGTACTTGCCAAAATGGTACTAAAAATATTTGATAACCTTTCATACTGTAATTTAATTTAAGTATCTACTACCCAAATGTTCAAGTAGGTATTATTTTATAAATAACCAAATGATTTTAGCTGTCGACAAGCTTTTCTTAAATAGGAATAAATATATTTTATTTTGGGGAATGGTTTGTTTTATTGCCTGCTAAAACACATGCAAAGAATTTTATAACATTTTTTTAAAATCAAATATCAGCTTAAGTTCTGAGTTTATTAAGCTGTAAGGTTTTTTTTTTAACAAAAACTCAGTGGCGCCCTAGTGCCTTGGAAAACCTAAACAAAGAAGAGGAAAAAGGAAAATTAAAAATCCTACTGCCCATAAATGCTCCTGGCGAAAAGCTGCCGCGCACTTGTAGCACTTCTGGGTAGTTAAATTTATCAATTTAACCCCAGAACGCTGCAGCTGTACAGTTCACTCTAATTTTAGTTGATATCATGTAGATTTATTATTAGTTTAAATCGCTAGCAAAGAGGCCTGTTTGCTCCCTTACCTGTATATTCGGCATAGCATTAGATGAATGTAGCGTTTTAGGTCGGTATAATGTCATTCCCTACTGATTTTGGCACCTTAATTTAATCGTTTATTTAGCTTTAAAACCTAATCACACGTTATGCAGATCTAACCTAACTAAACGTTCTTGTTCTTTTAAAAGCACAGAAAGCTGCCACAGTCAGAGGATAGGGCACGTTTCTCTGGAGCATGAACCACGTTCTATAACCGTGTTCTAGACGCTCTGTTCGGTACCCCCTCAGGGTTGTATATTGTACTTATATAGGTACATGCATTTCTAAATTGCTATAGTCACAGTTTTAACAGGGTAAGTGTTGTTTTAGTTTCTAGATTTTAGTTTTCCTGTTAGTTAGTTTGTTCAATTAAACTTGTACTTTTCAAATCCGTTTCAATAATTAAAATCCGACGATCCATAGAGCATCCAGACATGTTGCAAAATAGTGGGTTGAAAAATTAAAATGACGATTGTGGCAAACTAATCGTCGGACAGCGTCGGGGTTTTGCACACATACAGTAGCTGTAAATTGCTACTTTTTCCCAAAGTTT
The DNA here is from genome assembly GCA_963971165.1 of Philopedon plagiatum. Taxonomy (NCBI): domain Eukaryota; kingdom Metazoa; phylum Arthropoda; class Insecta; order Coleoptera; family Curculionidae; genus Philopedon; species Philopedon plagiatum. Next base: position 55,014,215 of record OZ020193.1, on the reverse strand, counting down.
GAACTCTCTACGTTTAAAAATGGTCGATTTATGTATTTAAAAAAAACTCTTAATTTTGCGGTTTTCCCGATTTTCTCCGTTGTTACTTATCCCATCGGGACGTTCGACCTCTCATTTTGTTCGTATTTTTGTTCTCTACAAATTGTCCATTTACACTATTAAGATCGCTTCACTACTTTCCATTTTATAAGCAAAAAGCTAAAAAAAACGCGTTTTTGTGCTTAAAAATGTTTATAACAAATTAAAGGAAAAAATTTCAGTGTTGGAAATATAACAGGAATCATCTACGGATAGTCTTTCAAATGATGGCACAGGCGGTTCTTTAATAGGATTAATGTCAAAAAATCGCTAATATTTTGCTCTGTTGCTTGGCATATTAACACTGTCAAAGTATAGCGTAAGACAAATAAAAACTTATTTTGAGCTTATTCGCACATAACAGTTAACATGTTAATATAATATATTAAAAATGTTTATAACAAATTGAAGGAAAAAATTTCAGAGTTGGAAATACGAGTATAACAGCAATCATCTATGGATCATCTTTTAGACTTTTAGATGATGGCACAGACGGTTTTCTAATAGTATTAATTTCACGACAAATCGCTCTAAATCAATATTGGTCTTTAGTATTTCGATTGGATTTATACATTATACCATAAAAATAAATAAATAGCAAAATATGTTGACTTGAATTTGGCGATACTAACATTAACATTTAATATATTTGGGTAAAGTTCTTAATTGCACTGTTTTCTTCTGACTTCGGCTGTTCTTGGTCCAGCAAGAAAAAAGAGTGATCGGTGCACGTGCAAATGGCCGCTTTTTAAATTGTAATAAATTATACGGAATAGTAAAAAAAAATTGTTAAGTTATCCTAGTAATTTTCTTCTAATTTTCTTCAAAATAACAGTTTTGGGTTTGCAATGACTTGCTGGAACTATGCAATAAGGAAAATACATGTTATTTCCTATTGTAGTAATGTATTGACATTTTTAGAGCTGTAGTTTTGGTGAACTGCAGGTCCTAGCTGAAGTGTGTCAACAGTGACGAACTGCGCGCGATGCCAAAAAACCCAAGGTCTGGTCGATCCAATTATTACAGGAATAATGGTAAGTGTGATGCATTTTTTCCATAAGTATATAAAATTTTCGTTGCCAAATATCAAAAATATACTTTTCCTTTAAAGTTCTCTTTTATATTTTAATGTACATAACGGGAAATAGCAAATTTCGCATAATAATTCCCAAAATGTTAGAAGTTAAATAAAGTGATTCAGGGCACAACTAACATTTTAAATGAAAACAGTAAACTAACCCTGACTTTTTGTGCACCGTTTATTATATCTTTGCTTTGGTTCAAAGGACCACGCACAAAATACATTGGTTTCGGTGAAATTGCCCGAATTTTTGGCATATTGTACCTCTTGACCTCTAGTTTGATTTTCAAGAAAAAAAATAAAGGGATCGATTGGATGGTTTCTCCGCTACAAGTACTCGTAGGCGTACGTGAAATTTTAAAAAATTAGGATTTAACTTGCGGTTTATAAACTATCACTCTGATCGTGTAAATTCGTGTTCTAGTATTTTAAATGATTATATTGAAGACATCTACTAAGATAATAATAAATTATTTTAACGTGGATTTACAGGATGTTGAAAAATAACGGACTTAATATTAAGACCTGTAAAAATATTTTTTTGCTCTTTCTCGAGTTTGTAGTCACCCTATATACCTAATAACGGATGATAAAAACTATTTTATTTTTAAGAGGTTAAGTACGTTTAATTAAATAATTATTTTGATATAGATACCGAGCAATAAGAATTTATAGTGATTACTAAAGCTTTGCAAACGGGGGTTATTCCAGGGACGGCTCTAACCTAGTTGGAAGTAAAATTAGTACCCGATTTGAAATTACAATACAAATATTTATTTACACAGATTGTGTTCTTTGAAAATGCGATATACGAAAATACTTCGGTTACAGTCATACACCATACAGAGTGTCTGAAAAATTTTAGAATGGGTAAATATCTTTACTATTAATAAAGATAGAGACACCAAATTTTAGTCTTATTGGTTAATAAATCTACTTTTTTATGTAATTTGACTTTTTCAACCCCTTTGGGGGAGGGAGAGGGGGTTACGCTAGGGAGTTGAGGTCAAAAATTTTAAATGCAACACTATGCCGTGTGGTACCTCATTTTAAAGGTCATTTCGAGAATGGCAGATGTTACTTCTTGGCAGAGTTCCAATATGGACTTTATTACTGGCAAGAAGTTCATGGTGGTCATTCTCAACAACTTTTAACGTAATAAGTAAGGCAGGCACTGCTGGTCTGTTACCAGAGGCGTCGATGCCGAAAATAAGTACGTACGTATACGATATTTGACAGAAATAATTTAATTCATGGGCGTTGCCGTGATTGTGTGAAATAAAAAAAACGGTTGACTGCGAGTTCGACTCGCGCATAGAGGGTTCCGTACCACCGCAAGATTGTGTTTATATATTTTTAATAAATTTGCTGATGTTTCATCCCATATTCTTGTTGTGCGGTGTCACAATGTCACATAGTTAAAAATGTTCAAAAAAGAAAGACGTCATAAAATTGTAGAAATATTTTAAATCCATAGTTGTGGTTTTACTATTGAAGATATATTCTTCAAAGTGGGTAGGTTTGAATGTAGACACCAACGTACATCCCCTGAAATTTGGTGCGCATGTCTAGCCCTCTTGGTTTGTGCGTGGTACGAATTTTGGTCTACTGCGCAGATGTAAAAAAAATAAAGATGTCGAAAAAAACTTGGGAAAAAGTTATAAAGTTAAATACGAAGTGGTAAATTGACTATTGGAGATATATTCTTAAAAGTGAATGGGTTTGAATGTAGACACCAAAGCACATCTCCTCAAATTCCGTGTGCATGTCTAGCTCGCTCGGTTTGCGCGTGGTACGCATTTTGGTCTACTGCACAGATGTCAAAAAACGAAAAATAAAGAAGTCGAAAACAATTGGGAAAAAAGTTATAAAATTAAATACTTAGTGGTACCTTTTCTATTGGAGACATGTTCTTAAAAGTGAATGGGTTCGAATGTAGGCACCAAAGTACATCTCCTGAAATTCCGAGCTCATGTCTAGCACGCTCGGTTTGCGTGTGGTACGCATTTTAATCTACTGCGCAAAAACGACAAATAAAGATGTAGAAAAAAAATTGGGTAAAAAGTTATAAAGTTAAATACATAGTGGTACCTTTACTATTGGAGATATATTCTTAAAAGTGAATGGGTTCAAATGTAGACACCAAAGTCCATCTCCTGAAGGTGGTAGGGGAATTCTTCTTCGACCGAGGTAGTACCACCCCACACATCCTCTTAAATGGCTGGTGAAATCCCTACGGATGTTTCCAGCTCTGGATGTGTGAGTCGACCCCCAGTATACCCACGGTACATAGTACTTAGACTTCGGTTTTCGTGGGCTGTCAGAAGATAAACAAAATTCCGTGCGCATGTCTAGCACGCTCGGTTTGCGCGTGGTACGCATTTTGGTCTACTGCGCAGATGTCAAAAAACCAAATATAAAATATGTGCGCACAGACTGGTACTCTATGGCACAAGAGGTCGACTAACGGTCGACTTATGCCCCGCCCGATTATACGATTTATAATTTTTATAGGCTTGCCATTTAAAAATGAATTAAAATACGGGGTTTGTGGTAAAATGTTTCTTTTTTGAAGACTTGTAAAAGAAGGGACCACACGGTATAGGTTTGCATTCAAAATTTTTGACCTCAACTCCCTAGCGTCACCGCTCAAGGGGGTTGAAAAAGTCAAATTACCTAAAAAAGTAGATTTATTAACCAATAAGATACAACTACAATTTGGTGTCTCTATCTTTATTAATAGCAAATATTCCATCCATCCATACTAAGACTTTTTAGACACAGTGTATGTTATATTACTTTTACCGAAGTATTTTCGTATTTCGCATTTTCAAATTACACAATGTGAGTAAATAAATATTTGTATTTTATTTTCAAATCCGATCCAAATTTTATTTCCAACTATGTTAGAGCCATCCCTGGAATAACCCCCGTTTGCAAAGCTTTAGATTAAATTTTCATTTAAATACATATTTTTCTGTTAATAAATATTAATTATTGCTCTTGGGCATATTTTACTGCAGAAAACTCGTTATAAAAAATAATTTTGGAAATATCTTGTTATTCCTATTAACAGCTTTGTTCACTGAATCGATTTCGAACTATTTCTAGACGCAACATTATTTTTCGCAAGAAAATTGCATCAAATTGTCAGTAATGAATGAGGTTCGGATCGTTTCTGCGACAAGTGCTATTATCTAAGCATAGCATGAAAAACCTTAATAAATAACAATTTACATAGTCTATAATAACGGGATCATCGTCATGATAATAATAATAATAATAAAGATGTTTATTTATGCCAATAAAAACAATTTAAAATATAAATATAAAATTGATAAAATTTAAAAAGAAAACCAAAAAGTGACAGTAGTAGGTATACTAGTTGGCATAAATAGGTAGGATTTTGATATATAAGAAATCATTCTTCGAATCCTACCCCTACTAAATAATTTTTTATATTATTTTTAAAAGTTACCTATATAGCTTAAGCCCCTTAGACTAGAAGGAATATTATTAAAAATTACAGAAGCTGTATATTTAAACGAAGACTGATATTTTTCAGTATGATGTTTAGGTATTTCTGTTGCGTTCTGATTTCTAGTATTAACATTATGAATATTATTCCTGAATTCAATTTTTTCAAATAAATATCTAGGTTTCTGAGTTAAAATTATTTTATATATAAAACGGCTGACGGCAGACGGAACAACACGTGTTTCATAGTGTTCCTTAAAAGTATCGAAATTTCCGTGAAAAACTTGTGAATTAAGGTCTGATTGTTTGACGTCGGGTAGTTTCATGCAGTGTCCATTGAGTGCACCGATAGTTCTTTTTTTTAAGACATCATTTGTTTAATTCTCCAATTAAGTCCGTTGTGTATAACTTCGGAATCAAACCCAACAAAAACATAGTTGCAATAAAAAGTGCTTGCTGTAAAAACATTAATCCCAAATTCCATACGTTTTGTTATTTATCGAAGCAATAAAGGTTGGAGTTTCTCGGCAGATTTTGCACTTTGACAGTGGAGCTGCTCTCGGGACTCTGATATTGAATCATCGAGTTTACGTTGGGTGGATCCATATTTTCTGTCGGGATGCCAGCGTGTTCTGGTTGCAGGAATTCTTTGAGTAACGACGATGTGTGCGCCAAGATAATTTGCGATGCCTGTAAAGGCTCATTTTGCCGCGCATGTGTTGGCCTAACCGCCTCTGAAATTAAGGTTATGCAACTAGTGGGAAAGAGAATTTTAAAATTCTTTTGCAACAACTGTGATGACCCAAAAAAACAAAGCATACCAGATATTCTTAAAGACAGGCTGGAATCTCTAAATACTGAATTCATGAAGGCAATAGACAATATCAAAACAAGCGTGGAAGAATCAGTTGGCTCTTTGAAAACTGAAATTAATAACATCACTTCCACCAATAAAGAAGTGATCCATATGCTTTCATCTGGAAGCCTGGCTCCAGTTCAAAGTTTGGCTACTCAGAATAGCCTTAAATCTCCGGAAATTCTCCTAAATCCATCCAGTTTTCGTGAGATATCTAATGCTTCTTATACCACATCAAAGAATTCTTTTAAACTTGGAAGACTCGACAAACATACTTCTTCTAGTAGGCCGTTTGGTAGTCAGAGCCGAAATACCTCTCAGTCAGACAGAAACTCATCTGGAATTAGATCGACCAGACCTTCTGTGATAAGGGGCACTGGCTCTGATTCACCTGATTCATTTGCCTCTGCGGCACGGCGCGTATGGCTATCAGTTAGTAAAGTCGCTCTTCAGACTAGTGAAGATGATATTAGATCGTATTTGGAGAAAAAATTCCCTGGTCGTTCATTTACTATTGAACTGCAGCCCAAAAGACCAGAGGCTCTCAGCCTGGCATTTAAGGTGGGTGCTGATCCCGATCTCTTCAATGATCTTTATGATGTTACAACTTGGCCAGCTGGTGTTATTGTGAAAAGATTTTCCTTTCGAAAATCTAACAGAGCAAATTAGCAGTGGAAGCACAGCATATAAAAAAAGTAACCCATGTATTTACTATCAGAATATTCGAGGCATGCGCACAAAATTGTTGAACTTCTCATTGGCAGTTGCAGAGTGTGATTATGACATTATTGTTTTAACTGAGACTTGGTTATCCAGTGACATCAGTAACGGTGAACTCGGCATGTCTGATTATATTATATATCGAAAAGACAGATCCGTGACAACTAGTGTGAAGCAGTTTGGCGGTGGTGTTTTAATAGCTGTGCGAAAATCTATCCAGTCTAGGTTAATTACACATTCCATTGACAATGTTGAACATTTGTTTATTTCTGTAAATAATTTTAATTTTAAAGCTATTATAGGAAGTGCCTATATACCGCCTGGCTCTCCAACTATTGTATATGAAAATCACTGTACGGTTATTGATCACATTATGTCTAATTTTAGTGACTGTCATTTGTATATTATGGGCGATTACAATCTACCACATACTAACTGGATAAATGATGAATTTGGAGTCACTACTCCTGGTGATCTGAGGTCTTCTGTAACCACGTTATGTAATTGTCTGGCTTTTTATAAAATGTTCCAAATTAATAATATTCTGAATGCTAACAATGTTCTACTTGATTTAATATTTTCGCAAAACTCTAAAGATTCAGTAGACATAGCTGATGAGGCCTTACTCTCGTGTGACTCGCATCACCCGGCTCTTATTATAAATGTTACTTCAACTGAAATTCTCACAAAATTAAATTATGACACTTATTACTATAATTTTAAACAGGCGGATTATATGGCTCTGAATAATTACCTTCTTAACGTTAATTGGGATCAATGTTTTAATAATTTAAGTGACATAAATGGTGGTCTTAATACGTTTTATAATGTTTTATATAATGCAGTTAGGCTGTTTGTTCCCCTTGTCCGTCTAAGAACACCCAAATTTCCTAGGTGGTTTTCATGTGAACTGAGACAGCTCACTCTTCAAAAGAAAATAGTTCACAAAAAGTATAAAGAAGAAAAAAACTTTAACCACTATGTTCAATTTTCCACTTTGCGGAATCAATGTAAATCTTTAAGGAAACGATGTTATGACAATTACTTGCAAAATATTCAAATTGCTATGCACAATGATATTCGTGTCTTCTGGAATTTTGTTGATGAACGTAAAAACGAAAGTACTTTACCTGGTTGCATGTTCTTGGACGAACAAAATGCGGGGGATGGACAAGCAATTGTTAACTTGTTTAGCGAGTATTTTAGAAGTATATACAAATCTGATTGTGATAACAGTAACTTAGATTTGGCAAACAATTTAAATTCTCATTGTTTGGATCTTCAAAATGTACAAATACCATTGGCTGCAGTTTTTGACAGCATTACTCAACTTAAGCCAAACAAGGGGCCTGGGCCCGACGGGATTCCCCAAAATTTCCTTATTAACGGTGTATACTCACTGGCCAGACCCCTCTGGATGTTGTTTAATTGTTCATTGGAGAGTGGTACTTTTCCTGAGATATGGAAACTTAGCTTTGTTAACCCTGTCTTTAAGACGGGTGACAGGTCAAATATTCGTAATTATAGACCAATCTCTGTTATCAGTTCAATTCCTAAGCTATTTGAAAAAATTATCTGCGATCAACTGAAGGTATCTTTGTCACATTTAATATCTACTAGACAGCATGGCTTCTGTGAGGGCAGGTCAACTGCCACAAATTTAATGATTTATACCCAGTATGTGCTGGGGTCCTTGGAGGATCGGTGTCAGGTAGACTCCATTTACACTGACTTCTCCAAGGCTTTCGATACAGTCAGTCATGCTCTCCTTTTAAGCAAGCTTGGAAGTCTGGGTATGGGTGGCAATGTTTTATCGTGGTTTAAAGCCTACTTGACTGGACGTAGACAGATTGTGCAGGTTAAGGGTTTTTGCTCTCGGGATTTTTTGGTAACATCTGGGGTTCCTCAAGGCAGTCATTTAGGGCCTTACTTGTTTAATTTATTTATTAATGATTTAACTGATGTAATCAGTTCTGAACATCTCTTTTACGCTGACGATCTAAAATTGTACAGATTAATAAAATCATACCAGGACTGTATATCATTACAGAATGATCTGAACAGAATAGCTGAGTGGTGTTCTCTTAATAAACTTGATTTGAATATCGGTAAATGTAAATGTATTAGCTTTCGCAGAAGTTCAAACTGTATAAATTTTAATTATGCAATAAAGAGTAAGGCTTTGGAAAGGGTAACTTCAATTACGGACTTGGGAATAGTCTTAGATAGTAAAATGACGTTTAATCTTCATTACGACTATATTGTAAATACATCCCTTAAATTGTTGGGTTTTATAAACAGGTGTTCCCAGGGCTTCACAGAAATAAAATGTCTTAATTTTCTTTATAACAGTTTAGTTCGTTCGCGACTCGAATACCTCTCTATTGTATGGTCTCCTTCCTATCTGGTTCACATATCAAACATTGAGAGGGTACAGAATAAATATATTAGAATGGCATGTTTTAAGATAAAATTCCCGATTACTTTTTATAATTACGATGAGGCCAGAACCCAACTGGGGTTAGATAAATTAGAGTACAGGAGGAAAAAAGCTGATGTCTGCTTCCTGTTTAAACTAATAAACGGTAATCTTGATTGTCCAGATCTGCTATGGCAGGTTGGCTTAAGAGCACCCGTCAGACAGACCAGAGCTACTGAACTGTTTGCAGTACCATTTCATCGCTGTAATTACGGCGCTTTCTCACCAATGTCAAGAATTGCAGCCGGTGGAAATAAAATAAGTGTTGACTTCTTCTCACATAGTTTCGATTCATTTAAACGACATGTTTCTAACCTGAAGTTATCTTAGGTCTAAATGTTATTGTTTTATGATTGTAATATTTTATTGGGTATTTTACCCGTTAATAAATAAATAAATAAATAAATAAATAAAACAGGATAAGTGGATTTCGCGTCTTTTTTCTAATTTAATGATATTATGTTTGTTAAAGGTAGGTGATACGTGATCATATATTTTTAGTCCTATTGAGAAAGGAACACAGTTATTTTGAAGAATGTGTAATTTCTGTTTATCTTCGTTACTGATATTTTTGTGATAAATTATATCACAATAATCTAATCCACTTAGAATAATTGAATCAACCAGCCTTTATTATTGGTATTTAAGTAGTCCTTAAATTTATATAAAATTCTTAGTTTGTAGTATGCTTTTTTAATTATATTTTTTATATGTTCATTAAAATTTAGATACTGATCAAAAATTACTCCAAGATTTTTACCATATTCGATTGAAGTTATCTTAAAATTATTGTTAAGAACAATTTTGAAATCAGAATTATTTTTTATTTTAGTGATTAGTGTTTTAGGATCAGTTAAAATTAAGTTAGCTTTATTTTCATTTATTTTTAATCTATGATCAGTTATGGTTTTTGAAATATTTAAAATCCTTATTGATTAAAGAAATATTATTTTTTAAATCTGTGTATTTGATTGAGTGGTATATTTGAGTATCATCTGCAAAAGCTAAAAGATTGCCGTGTTTAATTGATAAATGAAAATCAAAAGTGTATATAATAAACAATAAAGGGCCTAATACTGATCCTTGTGGAACACCTCTAGAAATCGGCAGTGAATTTGAAATGTCACAAGTGTATTCGTTTGCAATTTTTGTCACTTGTTTTCTGTCAGATAAATAATGTTTGAACCACTGACAAGATTTTTGACTAAAACCTATATATTTAAGCTTTGCTCATAACATTTCATGATTTAGAGAATCGAAGGCTTTAGCCAAATCGAGAAAGACTATATTAGTAGCAAAACCTGAATCCCAATTTTCTAAAATATCATCTTTAAGTTTACAGAGTAAAGTAGAAGTACTAAAATTTTCTCTAAAACCTGATTGGTTGTCTGGTAAAATATCATATCTTTTTAAATACTCTATTACTTGGTCAAAAACTAAACGTTCTAAAATTTTAGATATTATAGAAAGTAGAGAAATGGGTCTAAAATCATCTACATTTTCTGCGTTGTGAATTTTAGGAATCGGTATAACTAAACTAGTTTTCCAGATATTAGAAAAATAATTATTTAAAATAGAACAATTTGTTATATGTTTAACAGTATTTAAAAAATTATTACTTATACACAGATTTAACATGCGTAAAGTAATATCATCTGTTCACTGTTCCACATGATTCTGTTTTAATTTTTGAAAATATTTTAACAATATCATAGGTAATTCGTAATTGGTTTTAAATTTAGAAACACATCTTTATCAATTTTAGAAAACTTATTATTCAAATAAAAAGATAGTAAATTTTGATTTGGTGATCCATTTTTTACATAATCTATAAAATGATTATTTAGTACCTGTGCACAAGGATATTCATTTACTGATTTAGATTCTTTTTAATTAATATTAAATTTTTTCAAGCTTTTCCAAAAAAGTGTCGGATTATTTGGATTTATATTATTCTTTATAAATGCTTGCTTTTCTTTCTTTATTTTAGATAGAAAGTTTCTTATTTCTACATAATCTTTCCAATTTGATTCAGATTTATTTTTACAATATTTTTTTAAAGCTTTTATTTTAATTTTGCAAAATTTTTTATATTTGAATTAATCCATGAATTTGTTTTTTAATTTTTATTTATTTGAACTGGTGCATGTTTGTTAAATAAATTTAGGATATTATTGTTAAATAAACTGCTGGCCAATTGAAGCGGGACAAACTAAATTTTTGATAAAATTTAGAGTGGAATATTTTCGAAACGAAAAAAGATTTTGATTTAACTTTTTCAGTATGTAATTGAATAGTTCTTCTAGTTTTTATACTTCAAGGCACTATTGCTAGCAGTCGCTGCAACTCTATTTTACAGGGTGTTAAGTGAAACCCTGACTTTTTTGGAAAAGTTTTCCAGTTCCGAGAATCTAGGAAGAATTTTTTTTGAATTTTCTTTTCATACTAAAATGATCCATGGTCAAATACAAAAAAACAATTTCTCCGGATTTTCTCTATTTTCATTTGTTTTCCGTATACAGGGGTTAGTCGAAATTATCGACTTCTTCTTACAAAGGAACCCCTAATTTGGCCGTTTATTCACAAAAAGCGAAAGACCAAGTAAATTTGTAGTTTGAAGTAGTCCAGCTAACAAAATTAATACAAATTTTTGTACAGGGTGTAGCAAGTTTGGATCACGGGCTAGTAAATTATTATTTTTTAATTTCTACTACTTTTTCCTAAGTTAACTATTAATTATCACGTGCTACGTTAAAGGGTTAAAATTTGTTAGGTCCGATAACAGTACTGGTTAGAAAGATCCTTTTTGCCCAAACGGGTTTTTCATTTTTTGTCTAGTCCCATTTTTAGTGATTAAACGGCTCGCATTTTGAACCTAACTTTTTGCAATTGCATCCATGAACGATTGAAGTGAGAGTGCTTTTTTGGTGGTACATAATGAATGTTTTATCCAACCAAAAAACATGTAGTGGCCAAACAGCTAATGATGCTTATTCGAAGAATTTTTTAGCATTATACAGGGTTGCAAAAAATATACCACCTATACTTTATATGGAAGTCATGTGATTTTCAAATTAATTGAATATAGTCCCAATTTTCTTGGAACTTTTTGCCGAAACTGTTTTTGAATTTTTTTGTCTGGTCCCATTTTTAGTGATACAAATGGCTTGCGTTTAAAACTTAACTTTTTGCGATTGCATTCATGAACTATTGAAGTGGACATCGTTTATTGGTTTAACCAACCAATAAAAAAGTGTCGTGGCCATAGAGCTAAAGATGCTTATTCGCTGCTTTTGTCCGCGTTTGCCCAAAACATATCACCTACATTTTATATGAAAATCATGTGATTTTAGAGTCCTTTAGGTATTCATAAAGTTCCTTTTTGCTATATTAATAATTATTAAAGAAAATGTCCTACTTATTATTAATAAAATCTAGTAACGATACAGATAAAAAGAATAATATTCATTCGGAACTTTTTCACATTATACAGGATTGTGCAGAAGTTACTACTTATAATAGAAGCCACGTGTTTCTCGATATCTTTGGATTTTCGTAAACTTCGATTATTCATTATAAAAGAAAAATATTTTACCACTGCTCTAAAAAGTCAGTACATGGCATTGAGAAATTTTAATTAATAAGAAGTGTCTTAAATTAATAGTCACGGAGTACATTTTTCTCGTCAAAAATTGGAGATGGATAGTGAATTCAACTGAACAAGTTATAAAATTCTGTATAGCGTAGTTTTTAGAAGGTATAGAAATTTCAGAAGATTTAATTACTTTTGAAAGTACTCGAAAAGATACGTAATTTTCAAATTTAGTAGTTATTTTTCCCGGCATTACTTTAGGAGATCCAAAATGTAAATTTTGGTTGTTACTTTTATAGGTAAACAGAAAACGTTTTAAATTATAGAACATTTTTTTTACTTGAAGGTATTATAAAAACTTGCAACTAACGAAAACAAAACAAATCTTAATACCTAGTAGGACCTCCCCTTACATTTATTATCTCTGGCATCTTCGAGGCATGCTTATTACCAAATTATTGACAAATTCTTGCTGAATATTTTCCCACTCCTGAACAATGGCGTCTGCAAGTTGTTCTAGAGTCTGAGGAGGATCTTCCCTAGAACTTACCAATAATTTCAATTTAGACCAGACGTGTTCGATAATATTCATGTCTGGTGATTTTGCAGGCCAGACCATCCTGGTAATATTATTAGCTTCCAAAAACTCTTGCACAATGCGTGCTCTATGAGGTCTGGCGTTATCGTCAATTAGCACAAAATCGTTCCCAAAATTGTTTGCAAATGGTAGAACGATATTGCTTAAAATTTCGTCCCTATATACCTGACCGTTAATGGGCTCCAATGTTAAAAAAAGTTCCGTTTTGCCATTAAACATTACACCACCCCAAACAGTAACGCCTCCACCACCAAAAGGTTCCTGAGGAGCCATATTCTCCTCCATATACCGTTCGCCACGTTCACGCCAAACTAATATTCTGCCGTCCGAGTGAATTAAATTAAATCTTGACTCGTCTACAAACATGCAATTTTCCCAGTTATCTAATGGCCAATTGCGATGTTCATATGCCCACTGGAGACGTCTTCGCCTATGCTGTGGTAGAAGTCGCACACATTTAGCACGTCGCCGAGCTCTAAAATTAAAATTTTGGCTTAAAAATCTGTAGTATAGGTGTAGGGAATGAACCAATAAATAAGCCAACAGTAGCTTTTATTATACTAAAATGCAAAATTAGGTCAATTTTCATAACGTTAGTTCTAGGGAAGAACTAAGGAACATTACGCTGCAAGTACAAATAATGTGTTTAGGGTCGCCTATCAAAACTTTAATTTATGAACAACTTAGTTCAAGTTTACATTTATAATATCGGTGCGCAAAATCCAAGATTCACGCCTCAGCTGACGTCGATATTATAATAGCCGACTTACTAAAATGAAACACTAAAAATATTGGTACAAAAAATAAGATCTCATTTGAAGTAACTCACCTTAAGTTATTATTGTTTAAAGTTCTTCTAATGGTCCTATTGCTCACACGAATGTGTGTTCTTGCTCTGAACTCCTGGTTAATTTTCTCTGATGAAATTTTTCGCCTTCGACGAGCCTCTCTAACCAACCATCTTTCATCTGCAATGCCGACTTTCTTTTGGCGACCTCCCCCATAACGATAGTTTGCACTTCCCGTTTCGTGGAAGCGTTGACGCAGTCGAGATATTGTACTTCGCCCAACCCCGTACATATCCGCAATAATACTAATTTTTACCCCATCTTGTAGTAAACGCAAACAATTAGCTTGTTCTTTTGCACTTAATCGAGCCATTATAAAGGATAATAACGCACCAATTCAAAGAAGAATACTTTGTTGCCTTGGTAACTGTCAATAGCAAAGAAAATGTTTTATTTTTTGGCCTACTAGATCTTTTGACTAAGAAATAGAAACGCCGCTAAATTAACAGAAATCCACCTGCAAAGTATAGGTGGTATATTTTTTGCAACCCTGTATAATGCTAAAAAATTCTTCGAATAAGCATCATTAGCTGTTTGGCCACTACATGTTTTTTGGTTGGATAAAACATTCATTATGTACCACCAAAAAAGCACTCTCACTTCAATCGTTCATGGATGCAATTGCAAAAAGTTAGGTTCAAAATGCGAGCCGTTTAATCACTAAAAATGGGACTAGACAAAAAATGAAAAACCCGTTTGGGCAAAAAGGATCTTTCTATCCAGTACTGTTATCGGACCTAACAAATTTTAACCCTTTAACGTAGCACGTGATAATTAATAGTTAACTTAGGAAAAAGTAGTAGAAATTAAAAAATAATAATTTACTAGCCCGTGATCCAAACTTGCTACACCCTGTACAAAAATTTGTATTAATTTTGTTAGCTGGACTACTTCAAACTACAAATTTACTTGGTCTTTCGCTTTTTGTGAATAAACGGCCAAATTAGGGGTTCCTTTGTAAGAAGAAGTCGATAATTTCGACTAACCCCTGTATACGGAAAACAAATGAAAATAGAGAAAATCCGGAGAAATTGTTTTTTTGTATTTGACCATGGATCATTTTAGTATGAAAAGAAAATTCAAAAAAAATTCTTCCTAGATTCTCGGAACTGGAAAACTTTTCCAAAAAAGTCAGGGTTTCACTTAACACCCTGTAAAATAGAGTTGCAGCGACTGCTAGCAATAGTGCCTTGAAGTATAAAAACTAGAAGAACTATTCAATTACATACTGAAAAAGTTAAATCAAAATCTTTTTTCGTTTCGAAAATATTCCACTCTAAATTTTATCAAAAATTTAGTTTGTCCCGCTTCAATTGGCCAGCAGTTTATTTCAATTTTAGTATCAAAATTATTAATGTTTTCAATTGCATTCCAATCAATTTGCGCTAAATCTTCATTAAATAAATCAAAATTAATATTTTTAAAATTTCTGTAGTACCTTAATGAACTAGGAGATTTATTTTCTAATAAAAGTTTACAAAATACCATTGAATGATCAGTTAGAGAAATTCCCGTAGAATTTTTTATTAATTGTGTTTTGAATATACCAGAATCTGTGATATTGATATTTTCATCTATATAAAGATGATCAGTTATTTTTGGTGACGTTTCTTTTCTTGTAGGCTCTGAAATAATTTGTTTCAAACTGAAAGTGGCAAATAAATTTTCAAGAAGATAACCATCTTGATTTTTATTGTACAGATCAACATTAAAATCACCTGTTATGATCAGTCTATCAACCGATAAGTAAACTTGTGGAATTACCTGGTTAAGAATAAGAAATGAATTGAAACTAATGTTTGGTGGTTTGTAAATGATTCCAAAACCTACTTTTTTCTCATTAATTAGAATATTAAGCCAAAATGTTTCCAAAGGTCTAGTGTCAAGAACAGTTATTACTTTGACTTGTAAATAATTTTTAACGTAAACGCTAATTCCACCACCTTTAGTATTCCTATCCAATCTAAAAAACTTATAGCCAAAAATCTCAAAATAAGTAGATGAATCATTATGATTTAACCAAGATTCAGCTACAGCTAAAATATCAGGATTTATATCTAAAACAAATTCTCTAAAATCAAAAAAATGAAGATTTTAATGATCGGATATTAACGTGTGCCACCAGTATACTACCGTCATTATTTAGTTTTTTGTACTAGAATTAGACCTGCTTGTTTCTTGAAAAAATTTTTTTGGAGGAAATTACTGGTTAACGTAAATGCCCATTGGCCAAATATCTTCACACAAGAATTCATCCTTCATTAGGATTGGTATACCAATTTTGTACGCATTTGAGTATGTATTCTTTGTTGAAACTCTTTCGCAACTGTATTCAATGTTTTTCTGTTGTTTCAGATAATTAATAATATCAGCTTCCGTTGTTGTTTTAGCGTAACCAGACGTATATATCCAAAATTTGTTAGTAGACAATAAACAGTTTGTTTTTTTTGAACCAAACATGGGTTTACTTTTTCTTTCTTCACTTCTTTTACCTGACATTCTATTTATATTTAGATTTTTACTGCACTGTATATTTTCTTCTATATTTTGACTAAAAGTTGACAAATTAACATTGACTTTGTCATTATTGGTTATCAATTTATTGCTGGTAGTTTTATTTATGTCTTTTTGTTGAGAATTTTTTACGACTTCCGAAAATGATAGTTTTATATTATCTGATGTTGTTGGAGCTGGAATTGTTTTGAAGTTTTGAAATTTAGCTATTTTAATGTAATCATCTGAAGAAAGAAATTTAACCAAATCAATATTCGACTCTCTAAGGTTAGTTATTTCATTTTTTATAACTTCCAAATAATCAGAAACTTTCTGATAGTTGTGTCTATTTGAGGCATCAACAATTGGTTCAAGTAGCTTAACAGGGATATTTAATATTATTTTCAAATCTTGAATATCCTAAAAACCATAAAACACTGACTACATGTGATCATGTGCACAAGTTCCTACTGCTCTTGCTCCAGATTTTCAAGTGCAGTAATATCCAGTTATTTCATGGCGGTTTTGAAATCGTGGCCATATTCTTAATCGAATAGTGTTGGCAAGCTGATTTGCTATATCAATTTGTAAATCATCATTCCGTTCTCGTTGTGTCGTATCTTGGATATTTAATGGCGCCAGCTTTAACACGTTCCACCTGTGAAGTCCCCAAGAGATGGCTAATAACACTATAATGAAGCCAAATACGAAAAGAAAAAATAACCCGTTATAGTAGTTAGCAAATCGGCTAAAGAGGACGCCACGTTCTTAATTGGGGTCGTATCATATTTTTTTAAAAATTAAATTTTAGTTGTTTTTGTCAACTTTACACAAATTTATCAGTCAATACTATTTTTAGTTTGTTTAGAACAATTCCTTGCCATAATAAAAAGCCAAAAATTTCGCCGTTTTCTGAAATCAGTTAATGCCCTTTTTTGTATATTTACGCCACTAGCTCATGCATTAATGATTAAAATTCTACTTTAGGATTTGCTGGGAAGGATCGAGATTTACAAGAGATCCACAACCCAAGAAATGATTGGTACTATGTTCACAACACCGGTGGAAATTATAATTACAAAAATCGCAAGGTGAGTTGGAGAAAGTGTGTTTATTTCTAATTAGAAAAAATGTAAATATCCTACATTTATTTATTCTTTCATTATATAAAATATAAAACAATAGTATATGTTGAAATATCTTTATTTGAAATACTTTCATTACTAGCTAATATGCTCTACGTCATAGGCAACCACTTATACACCGATATGTATGATGGGTTGCATATTGTAATATCCTCGTTAAAGCAAGCCCTACACGATCATTATTACTGTCAGTATTTCACAAAACAGCAATACTGTCAGTATTATAAAAATATTAAAATATTCTAATAATCTTCAATACTTTACTTCATTCCGCCATTCTATACTCCGTAGACGATCAATATTACTGACAATATTTTTTTAATACTGACAGTAATAATGATCGTGCCTTACCTCTGTTTTTATTAAGAATATATTTTAAGTACAGTAGTATCTTTTTACCCTTTTATTTTCTTTGAGTAGTATTTTCAACGTTTTGAACAAGTTGTAGTCATTGTTGGAATATTTTATTGTGCTCGTTAAAACAAAGTTTTGTACTTTGCAGTGTTTATTAAATAACCCTAACAAATTTAATTATTTACTACACTGCTATTTAATAAATTATCGTACGCGCTGAGTGTTGTGCAATATTAAGTTAGTAAAACACATTTCTTGATGTTTAGTTTGGTGTTAGTTTTCGTTTGAACAGCTGATCCATGGATTATTTTAGGTATTTTAACTTTTTGAAATTGAGCGTTTTGAGTTAGTTATAGCTAGTTTTATTAATATAAATAGGATGGGAAAGTAAAATAAAACACCCGTATTGTTTTATCTTCTTTATTTGATGGTTAAAAACCAACTAACTAACGTAGAAATCTTAAGAACGGTCTCCTTCACTTGAGTCATATGTTTACATTAACAGCATTAAAAATAATAGCAAAGCCGAAGCCTATAAATTAGATAAGTTGAGTGCTGTATCTGATTACATTTTTGTGTTGACTTTTTCATATTTCAACACTCCCACTCAAAAATGGAATAAATTAAGAAAAATAAGAAAAATAATAACAAAAAAAATTCTTATATTATAGAGCCTTTTGGCTTTATAAAAAATAAAAAAAAATATTTTAACCCTAGTTTGATCCTGATACTTTCAAACTTGGCAGCAGTTAATGGTTTGGTGAAAACATCTGCCAACTGTTCACCTGTGGAAATATATTTAAGGGTAATATTGTCTTGAACAATCTGTTCCCTCGAAAAATGATATTTTATGTCAATGTGTTTTGACCTCTTATGATTTACTGGATTTTTTGCTATGGCAATACATCCATTATTGTCTTCATGTATAGTAATCGGGCCCAAAATTCTTAGGCCTATACTATTTAACAAAGATTTTAACCACATGGCTTCTTTTACGCCTTCGTAAAGGGCCATGTATTCAGCTTCCGTTGAGGATGTAGCTACTGAATTTTGTTTCTTTGAATTCCATGATATGGTACAATTATTAAAAGCCATAAATAAATAGCCACTTGTACTTTTTCTTTTATGGTCATTTCCTCCCCAATCGGAATCAACGAAGCCTGTTAACATATTGACATAACTACCACTTTCCTACGTAAGTTTTAAATCAAGGGAACCTTTTATGTATCTTAATACCCTTTTTAAAGTTTTCCACAGTTCTGGGTTATTTTTATTTTGATATCTGCTTAATAAGTTTATAGTTAAGCATTAGTCAGGGCGCGTACATAACATTGCATACATAATGCAACCTATTAAATTTCTACAGGGTGCATTGCAATTTTCATCACTATTTAACGCTTCTAAATCTAGCTTTGTTGGAAGTGGAGTATCTACGGCTTTACATTCAGCCATATTAAATTTGGTTAATAGTGATTTTAAATAAAGAGTTTGATCCATTGTTATTTTATTTTTATCCCTTTGAATTCTTATACCTAAGAATAAATAAACTTCTTGCAAATCTGTCATTTTAAATTTATCTGTCGAGTATAATTTAAAATTACTCATGACATTTTGGTCACTTGTACATATTAAAATATCATGTACGTACAATATAACATAAATATTACATTGTATGAAACCTTTATCTAAATAATATAAACATGGATCGACCATAGAATTTTTGAAATTACTTTCTTACATTATTTTGTCAAACGTCTCAAACCAACATTTTGATGATTGTTTTAGGCCATATAGTGATTTTTGCAATTTACAAACTAAATTATTTTCGGCATTTAAGCCATCCGGAATTTTCATATAAATATCTTCCTTTAATATGCCATTGAAGAATGCAGTTTTGACATCCATATGATGAGCTAGCAAATTAAATTGATTTGCACAAGATAGCAAAAATCTAAAAGTATTTATGCGAGCTACTGGGGCAAAAGTTTCATTGTAGTCATATAAATATTGTTGACTAAAACCTTTTGCTACCAGTCGAGCTTTATACTTTACTGGTTGACCATTTTCATTAACTTTTATAGCAAAAACCCATTTACAATCAACAATATTTTTATTCTGTGGTTTATTTACTAATGACCAAGTTTTATTTTCTAGAAGTGAGTTTATTTCTTCCTTTATAGCTTCCTCCCACTGATTTCGATCATCCCTATTTTTAATTTCGCTATAATTTTTAGGAATTGTATAGCTAGGGATTTGAGCCCACATTATAATTAAATTAATGTCATGATCTAAATCTTCACTATAAGAGGTCTTAGGAAGTTTACTTATTCTTTCACTTCTTCTAAGGTTTGCTACCTCAGTTTCTTGGTTTGAATTATTGTGTTCAGTTTTGGCCAATTTTTCTGAGTTTAAGTCAGTTATATTAGCTGGTTGTGATAATTTTATTGGCCTTGTTGTTCTAAAATTTATCTCATCAAAAATGACATCACGAGCTATTATGAACTTTTCCATTTTAACATTCCAAATCTTACACCCATTTGGTTCATAACCTACTAATATCCCTTTGAAGGACTTATCATCAAATCTGGTTTTTCTATTTTTGTTATGAACATAGGCTGTTGAACCAAAAACTCTTAAAAATTGTAGTTTGGGCTTTTTATTATGCCACAATTTATATGGAGTCTCAAATTTATTTAATGCCGAGGTAGGTTGCAAATTTATTAGATAAGTAGCAGTAAGAACGGCTTCGCCCCAAAAACTCTTATCTAAATCTGCACCAATTATCATTGTTCGAGCCTTTTCTGTAATGGTTCGATTCATTCTCTCGGCTACTCCATTTTGTTGAGGGGTATAAGGGACTGTTAAATGAAAAGTTATGCCCTTCTGAACACAAAATTCTTTAAACTCTCTAGACAAATATTCTCCACCGTTATCACAATACAAATTTACAATTTTTGAATTAAAATGCGCCTCGGTTTTTGCAACAAAATCCTTGAAAACGATTAGCACATCAGATTTGTATGTTAGTAAATAGGTTACGGTGTAATGAGAATACCCATCTATAAAAGTAACAAAATAATTTTTATTGTTGATTGTCGGTGGTGTAAGGGGTCCACACACATCCGAATGTATAATAAATAAGGGTCTTTGAATATAATCTTTTATTTTAGCTTTTGAAAAAGGAAGTTTTGTTTGTTTGCCATAAATACAGGCTTCGCATAAATCACTAGTTGGTTTTATATTATTTATTTGATTAATATCTTCTAACATATCATGTAATTTTAATTTTTGAAATTTCTCATTAGAAATATGACCAAGGCCTTTATGCCATAGTTGATATGTATTATTAATCAAATTAATATATTTTAAGTTAGGTATTTTAAAAGTGATACCTATTAGGCCATTAAGGGGCTTACCTGTAAGAATGACTTTATTCCCCTTTTTAATTTCCAATCCATTTGGGTGAAAAATATCTGCATGCGCCGCACAGACAAGAGGTTATATGGCACTTCAGGTATAAAAAGCACATTTTCGAGCTGGCCTTCGACCCCTAAAGTCTATTTATTTCGACGATAAACCGAATATAAGCAGATGCACGCTGCCTACAAGTGATCGGTTCAAACGGTGAAATTGAACAGGGCCGCATTGAGAATGAGAAGGAAAACTTTAAACTGCAAAACTGTTTACAATTAAATAAAAACCAAAATAATTGCCAGCCTTGATAACCGAACAAACAAAACAGAGATTAAAAATCAACGCAAAAAATTAAAACTACAAAACAAGTCAATACTCGAAAGAAAGTCGAATAGCCTTTTTCACTAGACAGCCTAATTACAATCCTGCGAAATACCGCCGATAGCTGTCTGGCACGCCTCTTTCAATTTAATGTCCGGTCGGCCAATACGAATAGGAAGCTGGTGGAGGCTCGACGAGATCGGCTGACGATGCCGTGTAGGGTTAATATTTACACCGGTCTATCTTCGAAATGTCTATACTTTAGATTTGTCACGACCGATAGTGTCCCTTTCTTTACGGCGGTTACAGTGGTGTTGATTTTTGCGACTGCCACTTGAAACGGTGAAATCAGTTCCTCCACTTCAGAAAAACACTTGTCTGTATTTACAATGTGGTCGGTTGCTCTAGAGTCTAGAGTCTAGAATAAAATTGAACTCTTCTGGACTGCTTTTAGTTTGGAAACTGCCAAACATAAAAGCAAAACTTTGAGTTTCTTTCGGCTTCGAGCTTGTTTCAGTACAAATGGTTTGTATTGTTGATTGGCTCGTGCTTGGACCTCGTCCAATTAACCTTTTATAGTAAAAGCAATTTTTATGTGATTGTTTCGACCACAATGTTCACATTTCATATTTGAGTATTTAAATGTTGATTTTCCTCTATTAAACTTTTTGGTCCTTTTGAAATGCCTTTTTATCTTCTGAATTCCTTGTTGTTTTGTGGGAGCTTGGCCTTGTTTAATTGACATGGTATTTAAAACTTTAAAACTTGTTGCAGATGTTTCTTGCATAAGTTTTACTTCATGATCTAAAAGTCGAGATTTTACAAATGCCAAGTTTATGTTGTATTCACTCAAAGTTTCCAACGCAGTTATAACTCCATCATAAGATGAGGGTAATGTAAGTAACAGATGGGAAACTTTGTCCATTTCGTCCAATTTTGCTCCTGCGGCAATAAGTTCAGTTATTATTTCTTCGAAACGCGTGAAATGTTTAAGTAATGTTATTTCTCCCCCTAGCTTTAAACTTAGTAACTGTTTGCGTAAAGCCAGTTGTGTCGCTAAACTTCTTCTTTCGTATATGGCATCCACGTTCTCAAATATTTGTTTTGCGGTATCAGATTCTTGAGCAAAACTTAAAAATGAATCTCCCAAATAATCTATAATTATTGTACTCTTGGCTATTAAGTTTTTCTTAATCCAATCCTGATCTGGTTCTTCTGGAGCATCATTTTCGACAACTTTAATGACTTCTAGTTCCGTTAATAATGACTTTATACGAAACTTCCAAACTCCATAACGCTCACCATTGAACTGTGCAATGTTTCTTTTAGAATTTTTATTTTCCATTTTAAAATAGTCACTTCACTGAACGAATAATTGTTTTTAATTTTATTATTAAATAATACTTTTAATTACACTATTTTTTACTTTTTGACACGGAGTACTAATTACTTTTTTTACACGTAATCTGGGCCCATAACCTATTAATATAAATAGGATGGGAAAGTAAAATAAAACACCCGTATTGTTTTATCTTCTTTATTTGATGGTTAAAAACCAACTAACTAATGTAGAAATCTTAAGAACGGTCTCCTTCACTTGAGTCATATGTTTACATTAACAGCATTAAAAATAATAGCAAAGCCGAAGCCTATAAATTAGATAAGTTGAGTGCTGTATCTGATTACATTTTTGTGTTGACTTTTTCATATTTCAACAAGTTTGAGTTAGTAATATCATTTAAAGTTTAAAAAAGGCAGTATTTTTCGTGGCATAATATGATGTTTATTTGTTTACAACGCTTTTATTGTGATTTTAGTGTTTATTTTTTTTAACTGTAATGGAATGTAACGAGAGTGATATTAAGCTGACAAGAATAGATATTATCCTTTGATCTGTGTCAAAAGTTTGAGAAGCGGATTAATAAGGGTGATAAGTTGGTAACCTAATCTCTTTTTTAATTAGGTTTAGTTAGGGAAAAGTACAAAAGTTAGTTTTTCCTCCCTTTTTTGTATACACTGAAAAAATCGTTTGGACTTTTTTTCACACAAAATTGTTGCAACGTCTTTGTAGAGCAATTTACTCTAATTGGATTATCAGTAACAACAGTTTTTATACATTTTCATAAACTTGTAGCAAATTTTGCTACAAATTGGTCTTGGACGTTTTTGGAAAAAGGTACACAATTGTAGTGAAATGTCCCACAATGTCTTTTCAGTGTACATTAGCTTCATACAACTCTTCTGAGTTATTTTTGTTAAACTGTTGCTAGTTTTTATTGCGCCAATGTGTTTGAGACCCGGATTTCGTTCTTTAAAGGTAACTAAAATATTATTTCTTCAAACTTGTTACATAGCAGTATTGTTGAGAGATTAGCTCACTGTTTTTGATATGGCCATGTATATCAGTGGTGCGCAGTTACTAAAAAAAATTTTTGAGTCTACCTTTTTTTTCATCGTGTAGAGCCATTTATGAATATTTTTATTCAATCTGAATTCATACCAGCATTTACCGGTTTCAATATATGCAGTGAATTACATAACACCCTGTATAAATGCAATAAAAATAAGAGGGAAGCGATTACTACATTATATGCAAGACTGTATGAGAACCAGCACGTTCCAAGCCTTTGTAAGGACCTATGGGAAAATAATAAATTCTTGAGGTTTCAAAAAAAGGACAGCACCCCAGCCTGACGAATACGTTCAGCCAGATCTTCTGCTTTATTTTAATAAAAACCCGATTAACTCTTTACCGGTGGCATGTGAAGCATTAAACACAACATTTTACAGAGTCCAAAGCAATCTAAAAAATTTCAAATATTATATGTTCCGTAAAGTTCAACAGCTTTCTGAAAAAAATAAACGCAAAAGACCGAAATTTTGTAATGTTATGCTAGAACAACTACACAGGAATGACATTTTTTTGACAGGATTATATGGACAAATCTATGTCTATAATAGACATACTACCCTTTATTGGGGTCAAGAAAACCCTCGTGTTGTCAAGGCCGTCAAACTTCAGGATGGAAAGCTTTCAGTGTTTGGTGAAGCATTATTGGTGACAGGGTATTACGGCCTGTTTTTACTAAGGTGGCCTAACTGGTGATAGATATCATTACTTTTTCACTTGAGAAACAGAGAACATTTTAGATGAGTTGCTTACCGCTTAACCTCTCGCTATTTATAGCTCAACCGAGCTATTGGTCAACAAGATGATGCCGATTGATGCCCCTGTACACAACATGCCAAATGTGACTCAGTTTTTAAATCAAAAGTATCAGACTTCAATTGGTAAAAATGGTTCAGTGATCTCACATTGATGGGCAGGTCTTTCTGGGGATGGCTCAAAGATCGAGTGCATATCCAGGACACATTTAACACTTTAGAAAATTATGGAAGAAATACATTTTATTAAAAGGCACCGGAAGGAGTCGCTAAGGGATGTCGTAAACTATTTAAAGACATATTAGCGCACTTGCATTGAGCAAAACGGGGCTCACTTTGAACATGTGTTAAAGTAAATATTTATCTTGCTTTTTTATTAATCCATATATTTTAGTTCAATATAAAGAACATTGTAAAACATATCAACCTTTTCTGGCTGACTGTGGCCCATAATAAATAAACTAATAATAAACTGTTTTTCTTTGAATGACTGAAGCGCCCGGTTAGAGCACCTGTCACTTAACTTAAGATTGTCGATGTTTCCATAGAAACCCTATACAACTTGCATTAACTCATATCAAGATACACTTACAACGGCATGCTACGTTATGACGGCACTTCGAGGGAAAATCTTAAATTGACTAGGCGCTTACCTAAGCAAATGAAATATGACAATAATATTTTAATAAACGTCAACTCAACACACTACCCGACAATAAACTGACCTGTACCAAAGAAAATTATAGCTACCCATAGCAAAGAAAATTATAGCTATGGGTAGCTATAATTTTCTTTGCCTCTACTTATGTACCGTGCGTTCAATTTAGCTTGATAACATTTTGATTAGCTGTAACTTTTTTGTTTTTAAAGATATGAAGGTAAACAAAAAAAGCAAAATGCAGGGTTAGTAGCCAAGTTTTTTTTTTGAGTTTCACATAAAACGAAACACTACCAATTTTCTGAGATAATAGCCTACCTTATATTTTTTTCAATGGAACACCCTCTATATTATATATGTATTAAATAGAATACGCTATTCTGATTACAATGATATAACACACTTTATATTTTAATCCACTCTTTTTTGACATATCGGCAAAAATATGAACGATCATTTTCCGAATACTCTGGTATGCTGAAAACAAATCTAGTCACGGCACTCTTCGAGATTAAGTAGGATAAAAATTTCATATTTTTGCCGATACGTCAAAAACGAGTGGATTAAAATATAAAGTGTCTTAATTATTGTAATCAGAATAGCGTATTCTATTGAATACATGTATAATATACAGGATGTTCCATTTAAAAAAATATAAGGTAGGCTATTATCTCAAAAAATTGTTAGTGTTTTGTTTTATGTGTAACTCAAAAAAAAACTTGACTACTAACCCTACATTTTGTTTTTTTGTTTATCTTGATATCTTTAAAAACAAAAAGTTACAGCGAATCAAAATGTTATCAAACTAAATTGAACTCACGGTACAATGGGTGCAAGCGTCTAGTCAATTTAGGATTTTCTCTCGAAGGACGTCATAGCGTAGCATACCGTTGTAAGTGTATCGTGACTCATATACTAGGGGTATGAGAGTTGCTTGAATTACGTTTTATTTTTTAAAATTACAGAAAAACAGTCGAATATCGGTTAATATAAAATAGATCTTGTGCCGACTGGAATTTAATAACAAAATAATAAGCGAGCCCTCTGAAAAAACTTAAGGTTACCTCAAAACTCGTTTATATGATGTTTAATTGTTTTTTTTTTTCAGTTATGTTTCGTAACGGTTCTTGTACAACTCTACAATAGTTGTAATTTAAACATTTTTCTATCTCGTCAAATTAAAACATTATCCATCAGTGCAAACATAATCAATAATCCTCCTCCTCCTCCTCCTAATAATCATCGGATCTATATCGTTGTCTTGCCATTTAATTTATTGTTGTGTAGCCTTTCTAAAAATAATTTTATAAAATTATTTAAGGAACATTAATAACAAATTTATAAATATTTCCTTGTCCTGCGGTCATTAGTTGTGACGTTTAGTTTAAATATCAGGATACTTCTTTTAGGTTTCGGTTTATTCTTAATTAAACCATCATCAGAAACTGAAGCTTACTTTTACTTGTTCAATTTTTGATGATGGTTTAATTAAGAATAGACCGAAAAGTAAAAGAAGTATCCTGTTATTTAAACTAAACGTCACAAATAATGACCGCAAGACCAGGAAATGTATATAAATTTATATCCAAGTAACGACCAGAAAAATAAAACTAATTAATAACAAATTAATTGTTTAAATACTTTTTTTTATAAGTATTCGCCCCCACAGCGTAAAAAATCGCAAAACTATCATTATAATGCGTACACTGGAAAAAATCTTGATCTAATTTGAAGATTAGAGTATTCTTGGAAAATTAGCCTTACATTCTTGTGTCAAGCGAAAATTCTTAGAGCAAGTAAAGGCTAATCTTGAATCTACAAACGTTCTATTCTTGGCATCCAAGACAATAGTAATATTGGTTTAAGGACTGCTACTGTTCAGTCAAAAGAAGGGTTAGTTTAAGATGAAGAATAGGAGTACAGTTATTTTAATTGGTAATTTACATTGTCTCAAGAATAACTAAAGTTATGGCAAACAGTTTATATACATTGACATACATATTGCTTAATCTTGAACAAAGATATACACTTTTGTAGCAAAAGAAGTTATTCTTCGTGGAAATACTATAAATTTAAACAAATACTAACTATACTGATCTAAAGAATAGCTACTTTCAAGTGAATTTAATTCCGCTCGGAACAAATAGACATACCTACATATTGTTTGAATTTGAACTGTATTTGCAACAAGAATAGCTATTTTCACTCTAACTACTACTTGTTTTAGATCAAGGTGATAAATCATCGAACGCAGTATAGCTGCAAACGGTCCATCACCTACCCCGTAATTACTTCTATTTGTCAACGACCACCAGCTATTGTAGTTTGTAATTCGTTCATATCGCGTGTAATTTGGTCAGGCTTTGTTAGAGGTGAATTTTTGTGGCAAAATTGGGCAGAAGCCGCAGAAGTATGGAAGAGTTACTCAAGACATGGAAACTTGAGGACTTAATTCCTTTATTTAATCGTAAGTATTTATATTAAATTTTTAATTGAAATATACCTAGAATTTTCGTAGTTATTTAGTTTTTTAATAATATTGCGCCATGTTAACGATCTATCCTTACTGCGTGGTTGTATGCCTAATTTTCTTAACTTTTATACGAACCATTCACGAAACTTTCGAGATGAGGGATACAGGTTAAGGTTATTTAACATTGCAGTATCGCGACCTTAAAGGAAGTGGTAGGGCTTTGTCCCAGTTGACACTTTCTTTTGTCAACATAGTGATTCATTTCACAATATTATCTGCATGTCCATCTATCATAGGCACAAAAATACACAAAATACCGATTGCAATAAGATTGCTTTTAATAAAATAATTTAAAGATCGAGTGAGGAGGTTCCTAGTGGGGGAATCCTTTTGCACAGTGGACTATTTCCTAAAATGTGACACATCACGACTAGGGTTGTAGTCTGTCATTTTTAATATGTTGTTTGTTCGAATGTTAAAAAAGTTTGTTTTATATTTTCTTTAATCTAACATATATTTTGTAAGATTTTATTTTATTTTATTTTATTCTATTTTGTGTTGACGTTTGTAAATGCTTATTGTATACTTACCACCTAAACATTATTATTATTATTATTATTATTATTATTATTATAACAATTGATCGCGCTAGAATTTTTTAATCCTGATAATTTTCGTTCAATCTACACCTAATTCTCAATGTTCATGATGTTTTTTCAGATTTAATTTTTTGTTCAGAAGCTGCATTTGCAATGGCTTCCCCAAGGCCCCCACCCCGGCACTGCCGGCTTTTCCACGCAGAGGAGGATACTTGTATCTACGCTTTGCGTGCACTTTTTTGTCATATATTTGTATTTTGTACCTTATACTTGTACTTAGGTATCTTTTGTAAGCTGTTGTGAAATTGTACTTTATTTTGTAATAATAAATGTCTTTTATTCTTGGCTTATCTTACAGATACCTACTATTGTTTCAAAGACTTGCTATCCTTATTTTAAGCTTACTTCCTCTTAAGTCAAGGGCAAGAAACGGTTGATTTGAGGATTACTATACTTATTTCAAGTTTAGTTTCGGGTAACTCAAGTTTAACTAGTAAGTTCTTTAAGGATTGCTGTTTTTGTTTTAAATTTACTTACTTTTCTTTTAAGTTGAGAAAAAGTTTAAATAAGGATTACAATACTTGGGTTGAGGTTACCTACTTTTACATTACGATCGTATTGCAGTTTGTTTAAGAATTGTTATACTTATTTCAAGTTTAGTTGCTTTTCTCTCAAGCTAAGAAAGTTCTTGTTTCACAAATTACAATACTTATTCTACTCTTATTTAGTATTGAAAGAAGTATAGATGTGCGCATTGTTTTAAGAATAACATGCCTTTTGGAAGGACTATACTTGCTCTTGCGGATATACAAGACTAAGCTATCCTTCACTGACGACTATTACCCTTGACTCTAGTATAGCTTTTTTTCAGTGTAGTGTTTTACCCTAATAATTCATTAAAATATAAAAGTTGTGTATCTATTATGTCGAAAGATATTTATTAATTTCGAGCGCGTGTCGCGCGCCGAACTCTATGAGCTGCGCACGGTGCACCGCATGTCACCCACGAATCCCAAGATGGACAGTTCAGCAGTCTTGAGTAAATTGTGAACGCAGGCAGAGCTTTTTTTCATGATATTCCACATGTAAATTAAGTTAAAAGTGTATAGTTTCGTAATAAAAAAATGTCCAAATCATCAAAATCACTAAAAGAATCAAATATTCGAACGGATAGATGTCTTAATCCCATCGAGTTGATACCTCATCTGACAATCCGAAATACATGGAGAGTTTAAAGAAAGTTTCAAGCAGCATGTATCGGCATTAAATATTTCTATAACAAAAGAGTCGCATGAAAAAACAATTTGCAACACCTTTTTGCACACATGTTTGCCTTCGACTGGTCAAATTATTAAAAGAAAAAAACAACGATAATCTTCAATCAAACAAGCATGACCTTCTGCACATTTTTTCTGATTACATTATTATCAAAAATTAATACATTTTTTGCTCATCAGTACTTATTTTTTAAATCATTAGTAGTTTATGCTCTAATTTTAGTTTCATTATTATATAAAATTTTAAATAAATTTATATTTAGAAATATATAAATTTTATTATAAATATAGCATTATATCCATGTTCATTCCGTGTCCATCCGTCCGTCCGCCCGTCTGTCACAGCCGATTTTCTCTAAAACTATTCGACGTAAAAATTTAAAATTTGGCACAAAGATTATCTTTTTAGTGTTTCGTGCTAACGGAACACTTATGGAATCACTTCGGTGTCCGTCCGTTCGTCCGTTCATCCGTCTATCACAGGCGAACTTCTCTGAAACTATTCGACGTAACAATTTGAAATTCAGCACTGTGGTGGTCTAATTACGTAAAGTATAAAAAGTTGAATTTTGATTCTGGGGGTTAATTTCAGTGGGTAATGTGGGACATGGAAATTTTTTTTATTCAAAGGCATTGTGTAGAGTGTAGAGTATCAAATGAAAGCTTACTGAAGCACGAATTCAACTATATACCGGGTGTCCCGCTAAGGTCGGCCACCGGCTGTGTCTAGGAAACTATTTGCCCTACAGCTTTCGGGGAAAAAAATTATTACAAAAGTGATCCCGAGAAATCTATTAAAATTATTTTCCACTTTGTAATTTTACCGCTAGATGGCGTATTTTAAAATCAAAATCGAAAAATAAGAATTTCTCTATAAAGTAAGTTACGCGGAACGATTTTGGACTTTGTTATTAGCACTCTAAAAATTATTTATATGACGTTTTAGCCCATCTCTTAAAATAAGGGGTGGGGAAGGGTGAAATTGTATTGCAGAAAAAGTTGGATAACTTTCGGCTACGTTAACCGATTTTTGCAAACTTGGTCTTGTTTTAAAGCTATTTGATAGCCGAATCACATCCTGTAATAATACTAAAGTTTTTGTTTAAGCCTGAACCGCCAGATGGCGTATTTTGATCGCTGCAGGAGTTTACCCAATTTTCCATGATAAGGTAAATGGAAGGCTATATTTTTTATATCACTTTCTTATTACTTGTAAAATTACCTAAAAAATGGCTGAAACCGGAAGTCGCTATCGTTTTTCAAACTTAAGTTATGAGCAAAAATGTCTTTAGGAAATATTATTTTAAAATTTCAACGTGAAATTCGAAAATTTTTCGCAATAACCAGTACTAATCGACCTAAAACTTAAAAGTTCCGAAAAAAAAATGTCATCATAAAGTAGTAACACTTGTAGATCTGAGATCCTGGGAAAAAAATCGACTGATACTTTTTTCATTTGTATTTTATTTGTGTTTGTATTGGATTTCTTTTTAAATTAACATTAGTTAACATTTCACTTGCAAAGATCATTACTTTTTTAGCAAATGCTCAAAATGTCCGCCATTATTGTCAATAATGTCAATGCAACTTTGAAGTCTTCGCCGTGTTCCATTAACAGCAGTTTCGATTTCTGCAACAGAAATAGACGCTATCGCATTTCGGATTCTGAGAATCATGTCTTCTCGTGTGGTTGGCCGGGTCTGGTAGACAATATCTTTAAATGAAAAAATAAATGAAAGTTCAAAACGGTTAAATCAGGAGACCTGGGTGGCCAAGGAAATAAACTACCCCTTCCCATCCATCTAGTGGGAAACTGGTTATTCAAATATTCTCTCACGTTGAGAGCATAATGAGCGGGGCAACCGTCGCGTCGTGTTGAAACCACATGTTTACACGAGTTTCTAAAGTCACTTCTTCCAAAAGAATTGGCAAATGGTTTCTTAAAAACTCTAAATACCTTGCTCCATTAAGCGTCTCTTCAAACATAAAAACAATAATTTTACCTTCAATAATGCCGCACCAGACATTTACGCTAAATTGATTTTGATGATCGATTTCTATCATCTAATGCGGATTATGTGCCGACCAATAATGCATGTTATGTAAGTTTACTTGACCTCTACTAGTAAAGGTAGCCTCATCTGTCCATAAAATGTGGGACAAAAAATTTGGATTTTCTCTGGTCATTTCAAGCATCCAGTGGCAGAAATCTAGCCTTGGGTAAAAATGAAGTGGTGTGAGCGCCTGATGAAGTTCAACATGATATGCATGTAATCTTTCTTTTTTGAGAATTCTTTGTACAACCGATCGAGAAATTACCAGATGTCTTTCTATATCCCTAATGCTGCGTTGAGGATAAGCTTCAATGTAACCAAGCACATTTATGATATTGACTTCATTTCGAGTTCTGCGAATCCTGTTTTTGGCTTGTATCGGTAACACTTGCCCAGTTTCTCGCAAACGTCTTGCTAAACGTCTAAAAACTTTCCGCGAAAAATGTCGTCTCTCAGGATATCTTACAGCGTACTCCCGCGAGCCAATAACTGCATTTTCAAAACATTGAAAATAAACTGCCAGCATGTCATATGCTTCAGCAACAGTATGTATAAGACATACTTTTCGAACAGATTAAACTGTTTTTAATACAAAAACGCAAGATTCGACTTCAAAATAACGAATAACTTATTAAAGGCAAAAATTGATGACAGCTAAATATTGTCAATTTCATTCATTCGTTTTCCATGGCTTACTTAGTATTAATAAACATTTTTTCCTGTTAGACTTTTATTACATTTTCCTTACTTACCTTATGATGACTTCAAAATGGCATTGACAATAATGGCGGACATTTCTAACATTTGCTAGAAAAGTAATGATCTTTGCAAGTGAAATGTTAATTAATATTAATTTGAAAAGTGATACAATACAAATACAAATAAAATACAAATGAAAAAGTATCAGTCGATTTTTTCCAGTACCTCAGAACAAGTGTTACTACTTTACGATGAAAATATTTTTTCAGAAGCTTGTAAGTTTTAGGTGGATTAGTACTGGTTAGGTATTGCGAAAAATTTTCGAATTTCACGTTGAAATTTAAAAATAATAACATAAGTTTGAAAAACGATAGCGACTTCCGGTTTCTGCCATTTTCTAGGTAATTTTACAAGTAATAAGAAAGTGATATAAAAAATATAGCCTTCCATTTACCTTATCATGGAAAATTGGGTAAACTCCTGCAGCGATCACAATACGCCATCTGGCGGTTCAGGTTTAAACAAAAACTTTAATATTATTACAGGATGTGATTCGGCTATCAAATAGCTTTAAAACAAGACCAAGTTTGCAAAAATCGGTTAACGTAGCCGAAAGTTATCCAACTTTTTCTGCAATACAATTTCACCCTTCCCCCACCCCTTATTTTAAGAGATGGGCTAAAATGTCATATAACTAATTTTTACAGTGCTAATAAGAGAGTCCAAAATCCGAGGGGCGGCTCACTCCCTTAAATCTGTGTACATACTATTGTTAAATCACATTAAATCATTTTAAATCTTTCTTAAATCATTAGATTTTTTGATTTTTGTAAATCACTTACATCAATTTAAATGGCTTTAAATCATTTGAAATCAAGTTAAATCACTTTAAATCACCTTTAAATCATAATAAATCATCAATAAATCACAAAAATCACCTAACATTCGTTAAATCATCATCACAATTTGGCATCACCTACAGTGCTGGGCAGCGCGTTACAGCAATTAAATCGTGTTAAATCAGATTAAATCAATACTGATTTAAAATCTGTGTACACCTCTTTTGGAAGTTAGCCGCCCCTCGCCAAAATCGTTCCGCGTAACTTACCTTCACTATTGATTTTATAGAGAAATTCTTATTTTTCGATTTTGATTTAAAAATACGCCATCTAGCGGTAAAATTACAAAGTGGAAAATAATTTTAATAGATTTCTCGGGATCACTTTTGTAATAATTTTTTTCCCCGAAAGCTGTAGGGCAAATAGTTTCCTAGATACAGCCGGTGGCGACCTCAGCGGGACACCCGGTATATGATTTATTTTTGTATGCATTTTATTAACATTTTTGGGAAAAAATCCTTAAAAATTGCGGTCCCCCACCCTTATCATCAGAAGAATCACTTAGAAAAATCTGAAAAAAATCATGAACATTAAGAATTAGGTGTAGGTTGCCGAGAATTTTATCACAACTGAAAAATTCTAGCGCGATCAATTGTTATGAACAGTTTAATTGTTTATTTTCTTATAACCGCTAAACATTTGCTATTAGAGAAAAGTTTTTTAACAAAAAATATTTCTTTTGATGTAAGAAACATCTTTTGATCTTACACATTTTCCAATTTTTTAATTAGGCTTCGCGCATACGCGATGTGATACAGCGTTGGTGCCGTCGCGGCGGGCAGCGGGGCAGATGGGCGGAGATCTGGCGGCCGAGGTTTGGTCATTTTAAGTGCGGGGCTGATGGCACAGAACACTAATTGTGCAAGCATCGCTTGCACTTTACCGATTTTTTTTTACTCTAATCTCCTTTAACATAGGGGTTGCGACAGTATTTATTGTAAATAAAATCGTTAATAGAATAAAAATTATATATAATAGTGTTTCAATTATTGAAATCAGATATCAATCATTAAAATGAAATTTTACCATAAAACTTTAGATGATTCCGTTTCTTATTTTTCGATTAGACAGAGAAAAATTAAAAACAAAAATTACCATTCACTTCGGCATCTGAGTGGCACGGTGTACTTTAAAATGAGAGAAAATGCTATACTTTTTGTATTATTCAGCATTTTTATAGAAATTTTTATGAAACATTTTTTATACGTTTTAGAGTAAATCATGTCAATGAAAAAAGTGTTCGATTCTGAATAAGGGTGAGGTTGGTCACAAAAAGCAAAGCAAATACGACCATCACATTCATTGAGGCTTAAACGCTTTCTGGCGAGTTGTAGGTAGTACTTTTCTTTGAAAAAATCACTATTACTTCTCAGGGGTCTTTTTTTATGATGCATGTCTTATTCGCATTTGAAATAGTTGCTGTGCAAGAATCCATGTATGTTTAGAAAAAAGCAACGAGTGCAAGACTGCTGAAACTGTACATTGAGTGCGACGTGAGGCGCACAGCCGCACAGCGCGCAGTTCATAGCGTTCGGCGCGTGACACGCGCTCGAAATTAATAAATATCTTTGGACCTAATAGAGACTCCACTTTTATTTTTTGAAGGCTTATTAGAGTAAAACACAACGAATATATTAATATTTTTTGCGATTTTATACGCTACAGAGCATGAAAAAATATTTAAACATTTAATTTGTTATTAATGTTTATTAAATGTTATAAAATTCTTTGTAGCATGCAGTTAGAAAGCTAATACAACAATAAATATAACGGTGAGACAACGGTATCAATCCGGTGATTAGAAACGGAGATAATGAATTTGCAATGTGACAGAAACAAGCAACCTATTAAAATTCATAAAGAACATAGTAACTCGGAAGAAATATTTCAAAAAAATCCTGATTCACGGGTTGGCTAATTTTACGTATATTATTTGTAAAAAAAAGTTCATAATTTCATTTCAAAATACATGTAAAATGTTTATTTACTCAACAATCAGTAAATTTCGATTTTAATTTAAAAACATGTCGCTTGCAGGTGCGTCAAAGTAGCGACTTTTTAAATTGAAATTATACTGAAAAGCAAAAAAAACATTTTGTTAAATTATCTCAGTAATTGAGGAGCCCCATTCAATCAGGGGACATGCGCCCGGCCCGGCCCGGCGGACCCAACCCAACCCTGAATATATCTGCAATCCAACCTTTATGCGTCGCGTTTTAGAAACACTTAAAAAACAATACCTTAACGTTGATTCTCAGCAAACTTCCAGCGGGAAAGTTGTTCCTTATAGTCTAAAGAACAATCGTGCGAAGCCACGAGATATTTTGACAAAAAATAAACAAATTAGAGCAGGTTGAATCCAGCGTTGCGCGCCGCGTGTATATACATTTCGATGCGTGCGTATAGTAATGTTTGAATATTACAGAAGATAATTTGACGTTTAAAATATACACAATGATTGTAAAAAAGTGTTACAAGAATAAAAATTTTTATTAAAAGTATATTATCAAATATAAATTTTTGGTAACACAAAGCATGATTTAATACAAAGGATTTTTTGATATGAAACATTATAGCATTAATTTTTAAAACGTAGGAAAAGCATGCATCATAATCATTTCACTTTTTTGGGCTTACTGCCTTTAACAGCTGTGTTTTGAAAAAGGTTTTCCTAAAATTTGCAACCTTCAGGACTAAGATATTTAACCAAGTTTTCAAATCATTCAGTTTTTCGCCAGAAATTCCGACATCTTTAGCAAGCGACGATTTTTCTAAATTGTAAAAAGTGGTGAAAATTAATTATTTTGCACATGGCCACATTGACGTCTGTTCCAGTTATAATGAAATCATGCAACTATTACTCTCGAGGAAGTAATCACTTTTGAAAATGTAGAAAAATCGGCGCTTGCTACAGATGTCGGAATTTCTCGCGACCAACTGAATGATTTGAAAACTTTGGTTAAATATCTTAGTCCTGAAGGTTGCAAATTTTATGAAAACCTTTTTCAAAACACAGCTGTTACAGGCAGTAAATCCAAAAAAGTGAAATGATTATGATGCATGCTTTTCCTAAGTTTTAAAAATGAATGCTATAATGTTTCATATTAAAAAATCCTTTGTCTTAAAATGCTTTATTGTGTTAACAAAAATTTATATTCGATAATATCCTTTTAATACAACAATTTTTATTCTTGTAACACTTTTTTACAATTATTGTGTCATCTTTTAAACGTCAACTTATCTTCTGTAATGTTCAAACTACTACTACGCACGCATCGAAATATACGCGCGGCGCCCAACGCTGGATTAAACCTGCTCTAATTTGTTTATTTTTTGTCAAAATATCTCGTGCCTTCGCACGATTGTTCTTTAGACTATAAGGAACAACTTTCTCGCGGGAAATTTGCTGAGAATCAACGCTAAGGTATTGTTTTTTCATTGTTCCTAAAATTCTACGCACAAATGTAGGATTTACATACATTCAGGGTTGGGTAGGGTCCGGTCGGGCCGGGCCGAGCGCATGTCCCCTTATTGAATGGAGATCCTCAATTTCCTTCAGAATAACATTTTTGGGTTTGTAAAGATTTGCTTTTATATACAATAAAAAATACATGCATATTCCCTACTTCCTACGTTCTGACTTGCAATTTTCATTTTTTATGGTTCTGTAAATTTTAATGCATCTCTCTTTTATTTTTAATTACTAAAGATATTATTTTAGCAAGGACCGTATCATGTCAACGGACGAAATTATAGTCAAAACTACCGTGATTCGCAAACAAGTTGGAAAGGTGAACAAGGAAATAAACCGAAGTATCATGGTAAGTGTTCCCAGAAACACATATTTTGGACTAAAAGCTGGCTAGTGGCTAAGTCGATTTTAACATAATTGCTATTAATTCATGAAAGGTTATTTATGCTGCGCGGTGGAACAGGAACATTTTCATAATAACTAACGTGATACGTGGCAAGCTTGAAAGTTTGTATACATTATGTTATGATGGCACAGATAATGCCGAAAAATTGGCAGAAATGAAAGTGGAAGATAAGGTGCCGGTAGAAAAAATACAAACTGCAGAATTGATAATGAAATGAAATGGGCTATTCGAAATTTTTATTCTATTTTGACGCCCACCTATAGTCTCAACTATAACAGATAGAAAAATAGTATACAAAAGCTGAAAGTTTCTAAATATGCACAAGACACCTTTTTGTTGTTTATAAAATTACAAAGAAAAATAATAACAAAAGCTCTATACGCTAATTGGTTTCGTAGAAATTGTGAATCAAAATTTGACCTAAATGTTCGTACATCGGTGAAAAATGCGTATAAAATTTCTCGTATATCGCTTCTTTACTTTTTTTACCGCCTCGGACAAGGAAAATCCATAGGACTCCATTTTTAATAGTCTATAAGACGAACAAAACGATATTTTAGCATAAGAATCAGGGCTTCCCCGATTTTTGATCCGGAGAGACCCGATTTCACGTTCAGTTTAAGTGATTTTGTTCATTTTGTAGTCTAGTATTAATAAAATTCTATGGATATTTTGCCTGTAAGTTAACAACCAACCCAACCCAATCAAACAAAGCTATAAAAAGACATACGAAAAAATGGCATATTTTAGTGATTAAAGAACATTTTAGGCCCAGCTTTGATTCACCACACCTCCGAAATATGTTAGCTTTGCAAGTTCGTTTTGTTATAAAAGCGCGCCACTTCCATTATCGTGCTCTCGGGGTTTGGGTGGGTTTGGTGATTGAGTTGGTGGTATTTTGGCTAATAAAACGAACAAAACCAAGACGCAAAGCGAAGTACATATTGTTAAGCGATATTAAAAATTACAGAATCCCTCCTTGCCGTTAACGAAGTCTTTGCAAATTTTAGATGACCTGCAAATAGTTCTACAGTCGATAAATGCCGAGAAAAGTGGTTGTGTTACAGAAAAACTTTAATAGCCTACTAAAAAAAATGTTGGCCTCGCTAAATAAAGACAGATTTATACTGATAGGGTTCCAATAGATCCGTTAAGTAGTTTCAAAGACCATTTTACCTACGCACAAACACCGAAACAAAAAATATAGGTTAATGTTAATGGTATTAAATTAAAAAATCTGCAAAAATACACCACCTCGCATCTACTAAGTAACAATTTGACACATAAATTAGTTTGTTATTTTTGTCAACGTCAGCGGTTAAACGACAGTAACCCATGTCACAGTTGAGAAAAGGCGTAAACGCGAATCAGTTTGTCAATTCCTGCGAATTTCATTCATAAACGTGAAGCACAAAATTGTTTTTTATAGCTGTCTGCCTATCTCGAGTGTGCGCAGTAAGAGCCACGTGAGAGCCGAAATATCGGCAAATGGTTCAATTTACGACGTATGTGCTACGATTAGGCAGAACCGGATTACTACAGTTAGAGCAAGAAAAATGTTTCACGTACGTCGTATCCGTATCGTAAGCAGTTCTTGCAGCGCCGCCAATTCTCGATAACTCTAAACCCGAAGAATTTTGTTAGTAATATTGGAGAAATAACACAATCACAGTAAAAATTATATTTCTAGGTTTTTTTAGACTATAAAAACTAATGTAGTACTGTTCTTGTTACAATAAAACTACCTTTTTACCCCCTAAATTAACCAAGCGGAAGCGCAACCCATCAATATATTAACGGAACCAGTTGGTTCAGTCAGCGTTAACAGATATGTCTTCTGTATTAAATTTGACTATAATCCTTTGATTAGAATTACATAATTAGTTTTAGCATTATAGCATTTACATGTTTTCCTACACCTCCTTTTTAAACGTTCGTCGTGGCAACAATGTTTGCCGCCTGGAATAAATTGAAAAATGCGCAAGCGTCAACTAGGCAGGCCTGCTGCTATTGGTCCAAATTCTTGGCCTCAACGGTCTTGCTAAGATACCCAACTGATTCGGGCTGAAAAGCCCCTTTTTTAAACTGTGCCTATGTCTCGACTAGGACTATAAGAGCATTCATAAAACAATGTCGTCAACGCCGTCCCCTTCATTTTCCCCTATAACCGTTGATCCGAAAAAATAACCGGTTATAAAAATTTTGATACAGTTTTTGAAATGATAGGTCACAAAAAATTCCTATATCACGGCCGTAAATTACAAATCATTCTAACACAGTTGATGGCTGTTTATGAAATCGACGCCTATGGAATGTAACCAAGCTGCCGCGCCTTAAATTATTTTCTTTCGCAGAGGACAAAAAGAAATTATTCTATGGTTTTACGAGATTTTGCGATAGGAACGGAGACAATGTCTTCCTCCTGGAATCCAAGATCAAAATATCGAAATTGAATATTTCAAGTTCAAACCATTTTATCTAATAATTGGTGTGGCATAATTTAAATGGTATACTTAATAAAATATTCCTAAACTTTTTAATTACTACGTTTACAGGACATAGTCAGCAATCAGATGTTCATAACACAAATAAGTCGTCTCAAAATGCAAGTCAAAAGCTTTTGGAAGCTCTAAATCGAACGGCGGAATCTCTCTGCACCTCTAATGACAACCCGAAAAAATGCACGCAACCTGCTACCAAAATTCAAGAAAAAGCAGTTAAAGATGGAAAATCAAGGACCAATATTTTGGAGAACAATGTTGAAGAACAGGTAGATAAACTGCTAATTTATTAAAATCTTTTACATAGTTGTATAATGATATTATTTAGTGTGAATTTGTGAACCCAACCTGACAAATTGGGCAGAAGAAATCCAAAAATATGGAAAAAAGCACACGTTCAGTTAGTTTCCGTCAAGGACCTCCACAGGTAGATCATGAACAGGCATGAGGGGCGCAACGTCACCTCGATCAACACAAAAGCATAGACCAGAAAAAGAACAGCCAAATTCACGTGCGACATTATTTTTTTGTTGCGTTCTAAAATAAATAATGGACGACAAATCTAAACCTGTTCTTGCGAAAACAGAACGGTTGGTTATTTTTTACAAATATTCTAATATTTTCTTATTTACACATTCTGTCCATTTGGACTGACACATATTTTTTTTAAAAATACGCTTTTTCGAAAATATCGAATACAGGACTTTTTCGATAATTTTTTTTTGGGAACCAACTTTTCGATTTTTTTTTAAAGTAGATACTTTTATAAGCTACATTGTTTTTAAGAAAAGATGTTTTTTGAAAGTACATTTTTTCATTGTTTCGAAAAAAACTTCGAATATTCATCTTAAAAACGCTTTTTTGAAGAAATAATTTACTAGAGTCATAGGTTGGGAGCCGGTGACACTGAAAGTCCCGTCATCGCGGAATCAAAAATTTTTTATGTAAATTGATAGTTAATAGTCATACGAACAAAATGAGCTCGGTACGCCGGGATTCATTAAGCCGAAAGTATTTTTTAAAAAATTCATTATTATAAAAAAGCAAAAATGTTTTACCATTATCACGGATCTCAATGAATTATATCACATTCGGTAGGAAATTTTGTGGCGATTTTTGGGTCCATTCTAAAAAGAAAACTTCATATGAACGTATGTTCTAAACGTCTTAACTTTTGAGATACAGGGTGGTAAAGTTTTCAAAAATAAATAGTTTTTTATTAATATCTTTAATACCACTTTAGCTATTTTAATTAAATTTGGCATACATGTACTACGTATCAAGAGGCATTATTAGTGTACTACAATTTTTTTTCTTTCCACCAGTGGCGTTCGTACGGAATTTCACCTGCCTATTTTGGCAGACATTGATGGTACGCCACTGATTTCTCGTAAAATTAAAATTATTCCTGAAATCCCCAATCATTTCTAAGCAAATTTGATTTCTTGAATTTTTTCAATCCGATGCACGGTTTTCGCTTAAAAACATAAAAACCTTTTCTCTGCATGATCATAACAATATCGTTAATATGACAATATCACCATGAAGAGAAATAGATTTTATTTTTTAGATCAAATTTGCTTAGAAATGAATAAGGATCTCAAAAATTAACTTCCTTATTCATTTCTAAGCAAATTTGATCTAAAAAATAAAATCTATTTCTCTTCATGGTGATATTGTCAGATTAACGACATTGTTATGATCATGCAGAGAAAAGGTTTTTATGTTTTTAAGCGAAAACCGTGCATCGGATTGAAAAAATTCAAGAGATCAAATTTGCTTAGAATTGAATAAGGATCTCAAAAATTGACTTCCTTATTCATTTCTAAGCAAATTTGATCTAAAAAATAAAATCTATTTCTCTTCATGGTGATATTGTCAGATTAACGATATTGTTATGATCATGCAGAGAAAAGGTTTTTATTTTTTTAAGCGAAAACCGTGCATCGGATTGAAAAAATTCAAGAGATCAAATTTGCTTAGAAATGATTGGGGATTTCAGGAATAATTTTAATTTTACGAGAAATCAGTGGCGTACCATCAATGTCTGCCAAAATAGGCAGGTGAAATTCCGTACGAACGCCACTGGTGGAAAGAAAAAAAATTGTAGTACACTAATAATGCCTCTTGATACATAGTACATGTATGCCAAATTTAATTAAAATATCTAAAGTGGTATTAAAGATATTAATAAAAAACTATTTATTTTTGAAAACTTTACCACCCTGTATCTCAAAAGTTAAGACGTTTAGGACATACGTTCATATGAAGTTTTCTTTTTAGAATGGACCCAAAAATCGCCACAAAATTTCCTATCGAATGTGATATAATTCATTGAGATCCGTGATAATGGTAAAACATTTTTGCTTTTTTATAATAATGAATTTTTTAAAAACTACTTTCGGCTTAATGAATCCCGGCGTACCGAGCTCATTTTGTTCGTATGACTAGTAACTATCAATTTACATAAAAAATTTTTGATTCCGCGATGATGGGACTTTCAGTGTCACCGGCTCCCAACCTATAACGTAGCAGACACAAGGAAACAAACCTGACCGAACACAAAAACGGTTCGTTGATGTTAGTTCAGGACCTTTTCTATTGACATTTTCTACGCTAGTAGAGTTCATATTTTTTAAAAACTGTGTTTTCCGAAAATGTAATTTTGAAAGATTATTCTTTGAAAAAATAATTTAACAATTGGTATCCGAATAAGTATCTTTCGATAAAGCTGTTTGTCGAGAAAACTTACTTTTTTATGTTCTGGCAGCCCACGAAGACCCAAGTCTAAGTACTATATACCGTGGGTGTACTGGGGAAATCCGACTCACACATCCAGAGCTGGAAACATCCGTACGGACTTCACCAGCCCTTTAAGAGGACGTGTAGGGTGGTACCACCTCGGTTGAGGAAATCCTCTACCACCTTCCAAAAATCCTCTACCACCTTCCTGAAATCCCCTACCACCTTCCAATAGAAATCCTCTACCACCTTCCTTATACTTAATTTAACATCGAAAAAATGTTTATAAAACAAAAACAGTACACGCGGCAGGTTTGATTAGTATGAAAGCGATGATCTATAATATGGAGAATGTACATACATTCCATGGAAGATTTAGCGTTGCCAGCTCAGACAATTGAAATGGAAAAATTGAGAAAATACCAACATTTGAAAAATTTACCGGTAAACCTATCAAACCGGCTCGAACCAAGTGAGGCACTGTAGTCGAGTGAATCCGCTTCGCATTTCTGCCGCGCTAAGAACGTACATTTTTTCAAAAAGGCCCTGACAGATTTTTCAAAGCGGATTTATGAAGTATTTTGAACATTTGCCATGAGTCCCCCACTTAAATTATTAATAGTTTCGCGCGGAGCCAAATTAAAAATTTTAAAAAACTTGTAAGGACAAAAGTTGTTCCTTACATCGTAGGAAATATTTTTTGTCCAAAAACGTTTTCTCTAGAACCAGTGGTTTATCAGTTATAAGGAAATAAACAACTAAATGGTTTATAACAATCGATCGCGCCAGAATTTTTTAATCCTGATAATTTTCCCTCAATCTACACCTAATTCTTAATATTCATAAGTTTTTTCAGATTTTTCTGAGTGATCCTTTTAGTGATAAGGGTGGGAGACAGTAATTTTTAAGCGTTTTTCCCTGAAAAAAAATTCATCATATATATTTATTGAATCCGTGCTTTAAAAAGATCCTGAACAAACCTAAACGAACCTGTTTTGGGTTTGATCAAGTTTCCTTGGGTTTGGTACGTTACTTTCTCGTAAATTAGTTTTTCAAAAAGCCGTTGCTTGAAAAAATTAATATCCGAAAAATTTTAATTTCGAAAAATATGTTCTCTGAAAAAATGTATTTTTGAAAAGAGCTTTAAAAAAAATTTGAATAATTGGTTTTAGAAAAGTTGTACTTTCGTAAGTAGGTACTCGTATAATATATCCCCAAATGAGCAGAAGGCATAAATACAAAATTACTACAATATTTACACTTTCGTATTAATCAAACAATTTGTCCCGTCGCGTGTAAAGGCGCGTATACACCTGAGCACGAACGGGTACGAGGCAAAAGCGAGCCGCCGCTCACGTACAGGTGTGTACGTATCACCGAGGAGAGGCAAACGGCATTCGGCCGAACGACGTTCGGAGCGAGGCCGTGCGATACCATTCGACGGGAGTCGGTACATCAAAGAGAATTTGGTTCAGGTGTGGACGGTGTTTTGCCTCGTTGAGTTTCAAATTAAAAAGTCAGTGTAGTGTGGTGTACGTATTTATTATTTTTGTGGTTTAGGCAAAGTTTACAAAATTAATTTTGTAAACTTTGGTTTAGGTTTCAATTAAAAATGAGTTGGGATAATGAAAAGATATTGTAGGCTAATAAATGAATCACCAGTTGCCAAATATCTCAATGTGATAGCCAATCTCTCTTCCGGAGTAACAAATTTTCGTAAATATGTATCGTTTCTTGATATTGTTTCACGAATTGATTCCAACAAAAAAATTAAGTCGTTGGGAGACATTCTCGTGAAATTTCGAAAATGGCCACTATCTTCCTCCACATACTATTTAAAAATAATTTTCCTCACGTGATAAGTCTATTTTGGTATATTCTGGTTGTCCACCAGCGTCTTTTTTTCTAAAATATTTAAAAAATAACAACAAAATTGTTTCAATCTTCACTAAATTTTTATTCATACACATGACAATTGTTTCGACATCACAGTGTCTTCGTCGGATGGTTGGTATAAATTAACTGTTCTTATTATATGTATTAAATACTCAACAAATTTTTACCTAAACATTTTTACCTGAAAAATTTGTTGTATTTAATACATATAATGAGAACAGTTAGTTTATACCAACCATCCGACGAAGATACTGTGTTGTCGAAACAATTGTCATGTTTATGACTAAAATTTTAGTGTAGATTGAAACAAGTTTGTTGTTATTTTTAAATATTTTAATAATGGATCTTCATCAAGTAAAGGCTACATCAAATTCAATCTTTTTTTAATAAAACCGCCGTCAATATAAACGCAGTACTAGCTACTACCACATCGTCGACGCTCTCCATACTCCGCAGCTGATCTGAACGAACTAACGAACGTACGGACG
Source organism: Philopedon plagiatum (assembly GCA_963971165.1). Taxonomy (NCBI): domain Eukaryota; kingdom Metazoa; phylum Arthropoda; class Insecta; order Coleoptera; family Curculionidae; genus Philopedon; species Philopedon plagiatum. The sequence continues at coordinate 54,969,430 of OZ020193.1, read as the reverse complement.
GAGGATGGGAACGGCGCCTCGTTCGGTGCCTCGGCGTTCGTTGTTCGCAATCAAAAAATGTTAAAGCGTTTGGCATCGCATGCCTCCTTTGGCATCGCATGCCTCGTTCGCGTTCGTGCTCAGATGTATACGCGCCTTAAGCTAAGATGACCAACTGTTCTGTTTGCTTTTCAAACATCTTTTTTGATGTTAAATTAAGATTTTTTTTTGAGAAACAGCTTATTTGAAAGATGATTGTTCGGAAATGGATCCACAAAATTTCTGTTTAAAGATGATTTAAAAATACATTTTCCGAAAATGTAATACATTTTCCGAAAATGTATGTTTTAGAAAACAGTTTTTTTATGTTCTGACAGCCCACGAAGACCGAAGTCTAAGTACTATGTACCGTGGGTGTACTGGGGAAATCCGATTCACACATCGAGAGCTGGAAACATCCGTAGGGACTTCACCAGCCCTTTCAGAGGATGTGTGGGGTTGTACCACCTCGGTCGAGGAAGAAATCCTCTACCACCTTCCAATTCAATCAATGCATTATTGGCCGTTATGTCACAATTTTAATTTTTACGAACCAATTCAAATAACATTTCTTGCTTGTTAGTACCAGTGACGTAACAACTTCTTTTTTCTAAATTCAAATAATGAACTCCACTGGCTTAGAAAAGTCAATTAAAAAATAATAAAAAGGCCTAAACTAATCTGAACGCACCGTTTTTGTGTTCGGTCAGGTTAACGTGTCTGCTATGTTACTCTATAGTAAATTACTTTCAAAAAAGTGATTTTTTATTATGAATATTCTATATATTTTTTTTTTTAAACAATGTTTCTTCAAAAAATCTAGTTTCAAAAAGTGGTTAAAAAAATTCGAAAAGTTGGTTTCCGAAAAAGAAAAATTGAAAACATCCCTAATTTTCGAATAATTAAGAATTATCAACCATTGCGTTCCGCCGCATTGCGTTCCGCCGCACTATAATTTTTACGGCAGATAAGCTCTTATTATTTGCATGAGTCCGCCTTGCGGCGGAACTCTAAGTCTAACCGTAACCTACCGCCGACGGACATATAGCCACTACGTTTTTCTTATCAATTATTGTAAAGAATGTTGTTCCAAATTAGTAATTATTTTTAAAAATTTCGGTATGAAGTTACTTGAAAGAAAAAATTAGGAAACGTAAAAACTTCGGTGTAATTTTAACTTGCAACATAAAACAAATCTTTAATCATGAAGAGCATACAGTGGAACATTTTAAATCCCTCAATAGACCATTGCCCTCAATTTAACAGTTAGCAGTAGATCCGACATTGTCTTATGTTGGTTAGAAAATCTGCTGGCTATCATGGCATATTTTGTTTACCTTAGTTACTTACTGTTCAGCGTGCAGCGTTAGGTACTGTATTTTCTTCTCCAAGTAAAAATACGCTAACAAATGAACAACGAGGCCTTTTGCCTTAAATTTAAATGTTTTTCCCGCATTTAACGACACGACGTTATCCTTGTTTTTTTTTTCTGTAAATAGCACGAAATCAACAGAAATCTTTCACAATAGCCAAAAACCATTTTTAAAAATATAATTTATATACACATATCCACTGCTAAATCAGTTCCTTGCAAACCATAAAAATGCAAAAAATCCGACACTAAATACATATTTCCAAGTTAAAAACTTGGGCAAGTAAAAAATTCAACGGAACTTCAATAAACAAGGCAACTCAAATAAACCTTAATACCGTACGTAAATAAATTTGTTTTTGTCTGTTCTTTCGCATTAAAAAATAGAAATGTCGCAGTTTAAGTCAAAATAAGTAAAAAGTTGAACCTGCGTATAAGACAAAGAAAGAGATAACAAACATTGTTTATACTAAATGCTGTAATTAGTGACGTAACATCCAAGTTTAGAATTAAATTTTTTATCTTTTTTTTGGAGTGAAGTAAATAGTTTGGCGGGGGGGGGGGGGATGACTCCCAGGCTCCCCTGAAGCTGCCACTGTCCATATGTACAATAGGGTTTTAATCCAGCTTAACTAAAGCCGCTCTTAGACCAATGCATCGCTCCAAGCCCTCTCTAACTGTCACAGTCTAAGCGACGTTTAGTGTATATATCCGGGTTAACAAACTACAATGCATGTAAGACTGATAATATACCAAATTTTTCAAATTGTAGGCAACCACAGAAAGTCCTCCGCGACCGAATTTTCGCTCTATTTTTGAAGAACAAGAACAGGCTTATAAAACGCTGAAAAACTTAGAAACACTGCAACAACAAAGAGAAGAGTATTTAAGCCATGCCACCACTAAGAAAGTTACCGATGACGCAACAACAGTGAAGGGTGTAAAACTGTTTCAAACAAGGGAAGAATTGATTGGAAAGACAAAACAGACACGCTTGTATAATGCATACAAAGAACATGTTAAAAAGGTATATTCAATCAATGAATCAATCAATTATAGTAGTAAACGCTTATTTTCAGAGGGGAACATGACTTTTAAGGGTGTGTACCTAAAAAACCGTCCCACAGCTTCTTACTCGAAGTTTAAAAGTCGATTTAACTTAAGAATTAGGTTTTAAATAACAATTAGAAAGGTTCTATGTCACCTCTCCCCAGATCCGTACTAGTATTAGTTAGCCTACGTCACAGAGTTTTTTAAAAGACAGCATGTTAATGGCATAACGGGGCATCCAAGAACTAATCAAAGACCTCGGGCCAGGTAGACAGTAAGTTTTTATCCCTGCTGGCGATCATCACTCATCAGACTGATGAATCCCATCAGATAGCAATCTTACTACAAGATTCTTGCATAGTCAAAACACTTTTTTTGAAACACAAACTGTACAAAATATTCGGTCACGTCATCTATAGGAAATACTGTAGTTCAAGAATAGATCTCAGTAAAGTTAAGTTGCTACTGTTATATAGGCAGCATATAAAAAATACGAGCGGAAGCAAGACGCCTGGTACCGGAAAAGAATTTTTGCGCTTTGCTCAAGATCTCCACCATTTTGTATACTCACCAAGGCTCGCACAACGCGCTAAAATATCGATATAAAGAGACGAGTTTATTGTTCGTACTAAATATAAGAAAAAAAAATATATGTGGCATAAGGGACAAAAAAGACAATGTGTTCTACTCTTGCATTAGAATACAGTGCATTCAAGAACTAATAGAAAACCCAGGGCCGGGTAGTAAGCTTTCACTTTTTTTGGAGAGCATCATACTGGCTTACCCATCAGGTATTCAATACTATTTCTAAAACACAAACGGTATAAAGTATGCCTTATCGCCATCTATAGAAATAACTGTAATCAGGAAGGTGATAGAGGAATTCTTCCTCAGCCAAGGTGATACCACTCCACACAACTTCTTAAAAGGCTGGTGAAATCCCTATGGATGTTTCCAGGTTTGAGTGTTTGAGTCGTATTTTCCCAGTATGCCCGCGGTACATAGTACTTAGACTTCAGTCTTGTTTGCTGTCAAAAGATAAAAAAAAATAAGGACAGATTTCACAACAGGAAAGCTGCTAATGTTATGTGGGCAGTAGAGTAAACCCGGGCAACAGTCCGCACCTAGTACTATAACTGCTATAAATAGTTTGAAAATTAAGCTGAAGGCGACAATATTTAAAGACAGATAGATTAAAGGTTCAGGTATAATCTGACCTCATCAGAAATTGCATTATAAAAAATTCCCTAGTTGTAATAATAATAATTCGGGTTCGTGCACAAACGGACTTGTGCCCCGATACCCGGGGTAAAAGTCCCACAGGTACGGGGCAAAAATCCGATGTCATGGGCAAAAGTCCTATAAAACTTTTTTGGGGGAAAAATCCATGTAATATCAAAACATTGTCTATACTAAATTGTTCGACATTAAGTAAGTGCAGTCTTATCATTGCAATGATAGTTTAATAGAAAATTAGGATTACTGCACTTACTTTCTGACAATAATTTTAGGTGCGTAATACAACAATCTTTTTTAGAAAAGGTTTATTAAAAAAAAATCAAATAAAAATAAATTTTTCCAAAAATGAACTTGGTTTTATATTTTAATAAAAAGGTAACTTCGCTTAGCCTTCAGAGCACAAATCATATACAAATTCACCTCTCTCGCAATCCCAACAACTTTCATGCCACCATCGTTGACATCTATTAGACTGAACCCAGTCCTCTAAAGGTTCTTTATATTTCCCATTACATGCAGGACATAAGATTTGCGCCCTTAAAGAAAGATTATGACGCGATATGAAAGATTGAGCCCAATCTTCTCCTGTCATTTTAGTTTCATCATTAAAATGGTGTAAAATTTGTTCTATACGGGTATTGGCATGCTAGGTATACCGAAAGGATTTGCGAGTGACCCCGTAGAATCTAAGATCCATTTGACGACAGTGTTCAGCTAAATCGTTTTCTTGTTCAATGAAGAACGTTCTATTGAATTTTCCCAGGCTTGTAACTCCAACTCAGTCGCTTGCGTAGAGATGATTCGTCTATTTGAATATCTTTGGCTATGCTTCTTATGGAGTCTCCTCGATGACGCCTATGCTGAGCCTGAGTTAACATGCCAGGCGTTATTGGTTTTTTATTCGTTGTTCGTTTATAATTTCTACAAACAACACAATAATTATTACTATGGTGTAAAAGTCCGCAAAGACCGGACGTTTGCCCCATGTGTGTAACGACAAATCGAATAAACCTAGCCGCCACATTGGTACGAATAAAGACCGTTTGAATACAAGCAATTAAGTCGACAATAATGCAGTATAAAAGCACTGCAAACTAATTCTGTTGACCCATTCTTTCTTTAAGTTATAGCTTACGAGAAAATAGTGGAAAATTATATCGTAAAACGAATTTTTGGACTTACCTCATTTTCTCGGCACGTCTGCCACCGGTGATAACCTAACATACACTGAAGTTAAAAGTTCCCATGTACCTTGCTTCGGTATATCTAATGTTAAAATCGCATCACAGGTGGCTGTGCAATAGGACTTTTACCCCGCTGCGGACTTTTGCCCGGGTTTACTAAACATAATATAAGCGCACTAGCGGAGGCACACCCCGTACCGAAACCGAATTTAAGGGCTGCCTATATTAACAGTAGCAGTTTTACTTTAAAGCAGTGGCATGCGTTGACAATTATAAATGATGAAGCGATCCGGTAAAAATAATTTTAAAAAATCCAATCAATCCTTTTTTAATATGCGTAAACTGCAAACGACACAAATATAGTCTAAATTATTGTCCACACTCACAGAAGATAGTCAATCCATTGCAAAAAAATACAGCCCGAAAAATTGGCAAATACACATAAAATATGCGAAACTTTCCAAAAGCGAACGCATTCGAACAAATTAAAACTCGTGGAAGGGGTTAAAAAAAGTTGCCATGGCTATTAAATTTGTCTGGTTTCTCGCGTAACGCGCCTGCCCGTAAGCGGGGTCGAAAACAACCTACATGGAGGCGTAACATACGACCTGCGGTCATTACAAAACGCGCTTCCAGGTCCAGGCCACGACGGTGACGCGAGAGAAATTGATTGTATTGTAAATTGTAAAATTTTTTACATTTACGTTTACGTTTACCATTTCAGATAAATTGTAATAAATTAAATCCATATTTTTATAAAATTATAGTATAATGTTAAATATTATGCATTATTATTGTATAGAAATTTATTTTTTCATCTACGAAAGGTTTAGGCAAACGGTGCTTCCCCCGCTTCCATGGACCGCCCCTGCTTTAAAGAGATCTCTTCTTGATTTTAAGTAGTTCCTATAGATGGCGTTAACACATATTTTGTACCGTTTCTGTTTTAGAAAAAGTATTCACTATATACTCGTTTGGTGTAAGTATCTACTTACTTCTTGTAAACAAAAATACTTGTTTTAAATACGGCAGTAATTTTGTGTCTAATCATCTTTCTCAAAAATTATCGATTTGGTTCAAGAATATGATCTTAAGATATATTTTTTAATCAAGCTATTTTTACAAAGCTTACGCTGTAATTTTTACTCTTGAGCCACGTTAGTTATAAATATGTAGTAAAGGAACTAAATTTCTTCAAAAGAGCAAGTTTTTAAATTTATCTAACCTCAGAACAATACTGACTAACCATAAATAATTTTTATAATTATTGCTCTAGTGGAGTGCATAACCAAGTGAACTCTTTAAAACTTACATATTTTTGTATAGTGGGTATTTATCATAATTTTAAGACAGTTATATTCCTGAAATAACTGAAAACCCCTCGGCTGTTTCTACAGATAACTATTCTTTGCGTAAAACTGTCAACGACATTTTGGCACAATTGCGGTTCAATTTCACCAATAACTTGACGAATGTTTTGCTTCAGGTCATTAATCGTATGCGGATTGTTAGAATAGACTTTGTCCTTGAGGAAGCCCCACAAGAAAAAGTTAAGGGGGGTTGGATCGCATGATCTTGCAGGTCACTGAATATCACCGTTTCGAGAAATGACGCGCCCAGGAAAACATGTCGGTGACAAATCCAAAGCTTTCCTACACGTGGCGCCATGCTATTGAAAGAACATATTATTAAGCTGCATATTATCTAATTGGGCCATACAAAGTTTCGTAACATTGCTGTAGCGTTCGCCAGTAACGTTAACCGGTTTCACCATCGTCATTTTCATGAAAAATGGCCCTATAACACCTCCAGTCCGCAATGCACACCGGACGGTTACTCGAAGAGGATGTAAAGATTTTTCTTCAATCACTCAAGGATTTTCACTTCCCCAAATCTTAAAATTTTGCTTGTTCACATAAGAGGTGGAAACGAGCTTCATCGGAAAAGATAATTTTATTGCAAAATTCTGCATTATATTTTCTAAGTTGTTGGAAAATGGCTCTAAATTTAAATCCCGAAGTATCTATTGGGACAACCTTTACTATGCTAAGAACTCACATAGCCGCTAATAAAAAGAAAAGTAGCATATTGCATTAAGTATCAGATATGTCGTGTTGTCAAATCAGGTGAAATAATGAACAGTGAGTAAGCTATCCAACTAAAGCTTGGCGCTTACTTATGCGCGGCGAAATGCGGCCACAATACAGGGTGATTCAAAAGTAAGCGGCATCCTTTCTGGGGCGTAATCCTTGTATGAAAATAAGGCAAAAAGTTTCTATTAATATGGGTCCGAAAATGCTTCCTAAGGGAGCTACAATATCATAAAGAACAGGACACCTGAAAGACGATTTTTTCTCTATAACTTTAAAACCCTTTACAATTAAATTTTGAAAATTGGTGTACAGTATAAACATTTGATGGTAAATAAGATTCTAAATTCAAAACTTTAAAATTTTATTCAGGGGCGTCACATGCGGGGGAGCGTGGGGGTAAAAACATCCCTTTTTCTTTTACTCTTTAGGTTGCTATGCTTTTGTTTGGAAATTATAAAATTCTAGAGTTTTTTACGTAAAAAAGGTACTCTTAGGTCAATTCGATAGAGCGTGCCATTTACGAGAAAATCGACTTTGAAAATTTTCTGATGCATATGTTTATTGATGAAAATTAATCTGCATTACCATAGAAAAAAAAAACACATTTTTTTACTAACATTTTATTTAACAATTTAGAGAAAATGTTCAAAATTATTACCATTAGCGTCACGACAAGCTAAATTAGGCACTGAACTTCGTTTTGAATGCGTATCTAGTAATTTTATTATGAATAAACGTACTACCAGAAAGTTTTCAAAGTCGATTTTCTCGTAAATGGTACGCTCTATCGAATTGAACTAAGAGTACCTTTTTTACGTAAAAAACTCTAGAATTTTATAATTTCTAAACAAAATCACATTAACCTAAAGAGTAAAAGAAAAAGGGATGTTTTTACCCTCACCCTCCCCCGCATGTGACGCCCCTGAATAAGATTTTAAAATTTTGAATTTAGAATCTTATTTACCATCAAATGTTTATACAATACACCAATTTTCAAAATTTAATTGTAAAGGGTTTTAAAGTTATAGAGAAAAAATCGTCTTTAAGGTGTCCTATTCAAAGGGGCGTAGCTCCCTTAGGAAGCCTTTTCGGAGCCATATTAATAGGAACTTTTTGCCTTATTTTTATGCAAGGATTACGCCCCCAATAGGATGCCGCTTACTTTTGAATCACCCTGTATAGATCCGCGTACACAAGCGAAGCAACGAATTGTACCTAAAGTCCGGTGCATGCATCTAGAGCAGTGGTTCTCAACCTTTTTGTGGCGGCGGAACACTTGTGGTAGTAATAGGAATATAGCGGAAGTTAGCATGTTTATATTAAAGTAATCCGTTTTTTCAAGCACTATGCACTATCTAAGATTTTTTTAAAAAATCTAACAAAATACAAAATGGACAAAACATACATATATTTTTGTCTAACAAATAAACTAATATTGGAGCTCAAACTGTTCTATTCTAAAAATACAAAAAAATAGGCAAACTTCTGTTTCTAATGAAAAATATAACGATTTTTCTGTTAAAAATAAATTTAACTTTTATACATATGGCACGCCTATGTAAAAATAATTTATTTTAGTGAGATATTTGACGTTGGTGAGTTCTACAGATATCTGCAATATTTGGCCTTATATGGGATAATGCTACTCTCATTTCATCTTGCAAATTTGTTAATCTTTCCCTTTTTTAGTTTTTATGTTGGTCAATGTTGAAAATCCAAACTTACATAGATATGACGTCGAAAAGAGTAGCAAAATGTTAAGTACCTTTTTGGAAAGACCTGGATATCCCTCTTGCTCAAAAATCCAAAATTTTTCAAGAACTACCTCTGTAAACTCTATTTATTTTTAACGTGCGATCAGATGGCAAAGAAATCTTTTGAAATATAAATTATTTTTTGATGCTAGATTAGTGTGTTTGTAGAAAAGTGACTCTTTAACTTAGCATAAACCCTTGTTTCACTACTGGCCAATTTTTCTCCACATGCAATACATTTTGGGATTTGATTGTCTTTATCTCCAGTCCAGGTGAAGCTAAAACTCAAGTATTCGTCCAAATATTGTCGTCGATTTTTTGTTACATTTCCTTCTTTCGCGTGTTGGTTGCGTATTTCCATCAGTTACAGTACCACTGGTACTTGCTCATTAATTTTTTTAATATCAAATTTTCGTTTAAGAAATTTTCCACCTTAAGTCATAACCATAAAACTAGAATATAAATAATAAATATAATCGAAATTGCCTTTGTTACAAGATTACCCGATTAACCAAGTAGAATGTCTCAGAGATATGTGGAATTGTATCAACATTTAGCTCTACAATTGGTAGCCCAAACGTAAAAACAAAATCTCTTAAAGTTCGAAAACTGCATGCGCAAAACCACTTTTGGACTACAACAGGATGAAACGGTTACGGCTACTAGACTGATTATGAATTCAATGAATTTATGGACAAATAAAGACAAAAGTCGTTGCGTGGGTAGGGTGATGAATAGATGTTGCCAAGTTGTGTAATTTATCGCAAAATTTTTTTTTATTAAAATATTCGGATTACTTGAATAATTAATAAACAATTTCGCGGAACACCTGGAAGAGGTTCGCGGATCACCAGTGTTCCGCGGAACGGCGGTTGAGAACCACTGATCTAGAGCTACAACGCCTGTGGTGGCAGGGAGGTAAAAGACATAAAAAGTGGCGTTTAAGCTGTGGGGGTATAGGCGTGCGTAATACTCAGTTTCAATTATATATATATATATATATATATATATATATATATATATATACAGGGTGGTGCAACCAAGATGGGGTGGACGTTTGTGAGTAAACGGTGAGGAATTTCGAAAAAAATTTTTTTGGATATTATCGATAGTCAAACACGCTATGTTTTAAAATTATAGCCATAATACAGGGTGGTCCGAAAAACTCGTGGCGAACCAAACTTGTATTTTTTTAAATGGGACACCCTGTATATAATTATTCCAATTGATTCTCCTGTTCGTTACGATCATTTTGATATAGGGTTTATTGGGTCTAAAACTTATAGTAAGGGAATGGGACGCGGTTAAAGTTGAAAAAATGCTCGCAGTTCGGCCATTTTTTTTTTAAATTTGAAACAGGTATGAAAAAAACAAATATTCCATAAAACGTTACATATCCTTGACTACATTAATCGCTTGCAATTTGTTTAAAATTATTCACTGTTATACAGGGTGGTCAAGTTTTGCAAATACGCCCTGGACTCATTTTTTTTAAATGGAACACCCTGTATATTTTATTTTAATGTTAAAGATAACATTACTAGCTTTCAAAAAATACCATACATGATGCCTTTCTGACCAACAGTTTTTTAGTAAACTAGCCGTGAAAGCAAAGTTTCTTCATTCTAATACGATTATACTGAATTTAAATTGTTTATTATTGAATATCTAATATTAATAGGCCGACACCATCATAAATGAAACAAAAGATTGACGAACTTGTCAAAGCTACTGCCGCATAATCTATTATTTACAAGTTAAGTGTAGGTGGCCCAATAATTATGAGGTAAGAAAACTGAGACCCGAAACTTTTACATGTTTATTAGAGGTATTTCAAAAAAAGAAAATATTGATTTTAGGAAATGTAAAGTAATTAATAAACCAGTTATAAACACATTTTTTGAGAAACGAGTTACCAGTATTGCTTGAAGATTTACCTTTAATGGTAAGGGGATCCTTATGGTTTCAACATCATGGCGCGCCCCCGCATTACCATAGGAATGTAAGATATTTTATCAATAATTGGAAGACAGATCGTTGGATTGGGCGAGGTGGACCCGTTAAATGGCCAGCCAGATCACCCGACTTAACACCACTAGATTTTTTTCTATCGGGGCATGTTAAAGAAGAAGTCTATAAAGAGGTTCCAACCACAGTGAAAGATATGAAGACGAGAATAAGAAACAGTTTTCGCAACATTTCAGAACAGACTTTGAGGAAAGTGAAACTTTCATTTATGGATAGACTCGAAATGTGCCTTCAGCAAAATGGTGGTTTAGTTGAACACCTTATGTGAGCTTTTTTAATTGTTTATATTAAATTAGGTTTACAAGTAAGTACATACCTAAATAATTTTAAAAGATGTTCTGTTTTTGCTTAATTAATTTTCTTACAATATTAATAATACTGATAACTGATTATCTTTGTTTATAACTAGTTTATTAATTACTTTATATTTCCTAAAAACAATATTTTCTGTTTTATGAAATATCTCTAATAAACATGTAAAAGTTTCGTGTCTCAGTTTTCTTACCTCATAATAATTATTGGGCCACCTACACTTAACTTGTAAATAATGGATTATGCGGCAGTAGCTTTGACAAGTTCGTCAATCTTTTGTTTCATTTATGATGGTGTCATGGCCTCTTAATATTAGATATTCAATAATAAACAATGTAAATTCAGTATAATCGTATTAGAATGAAGAAACTTTATTTTCACGGCTAGTTTACTAAAAAACTGTTGGTCAGAAAGGCATCATGTATGGTATTTTTTGAAAGCTAGTAATGTTATCTTTAACATGAAAATAAAATATACAGGGTGTTCCATTTAAAAAAAATGAGTCCAGGGCGTATTTGCAAAACTTGACCACCCTGTATAACAGTGAATAATTTTAAACATATTGCAAGCGATTAATGTAGTCAAGGATATGCAACGTTTTATGGAATATTTGGTTTTCCCATACCTGTTTCAAATTTTTTTTAAAAATGGCCGAACTGCGAGCATTTTTTCAACTTTAACCGCGTCCCATTCCCTTACTATAAGTTTTAGACCCAATAAACCCTATATCAAAATGATCGTAACGAACAGGAGAATCAATTGGAATAATTATATACAGGGTGTCCCATTTAAAAAAATACAAGTTTGGTTCGCCACGAGTTTTTCGGACCACCCTGTATTATGACTATAATTTTAAAACATAGCGTGTTTGACTATCGATAATATCCAAAAAAAAATTTTTCGAAATTCCTCACCGTTTACTCACAATCGTCCACCCCATCTTGGTTGCACCACCCTGTATATTAAGTTAGTTAGGTAAAAAATAAATACAAGTATATTTGTAGAAAGGTTTGTACCGTCATATTAAAAACAAAGGAATGTATATGATTACAAACAAACATATATTTTCATAAAAATAATATATCGAAATAAAAAAATCTAAAAACGGGTTCATAAAATAAACATTACAAAAAAAAATTATCTACACCAAAACAGGATTTCTCTGATCTTAGATTTTTACAATAATTTTATTCTTTGTCCAAACTGGTGTCACGACTATCATTACTGTCAGTATCGTCACTGTCACTGCTGTCATTATTGGGTGAGATAATTAATGGTTCGACTTCTTCCATGTATTGATCGTTAACCCAAAATTTATTTTCAATATCAATAACGTGTTTAGAGTATTTTTGCCAATCTTCTTTAGTTATTGACGCAATAGCCTTTTCGGTTAAGTCTTTTAAAATTTTTATCGTAAACTCCCCCGTAGTATTGTGATTTCTTATAAAATGCTTCACTTGTGCCCACACCATTTCGATGGGGTTTAGGTCACACATATATGGCGGTATTCTAAGAGGAGTATGCCAGTGAGACCTGATAATCCTGCCAATAAAGTATTTTTTGGTTGTTTGGGGGTTTTGTACTTGAACCAATTCAAAGGGTTCCCATTTTCTTTTGTTTGGATCGTAATTTATTCCTGAAACAGTTAAAAGTTATAAAAGTTAAGAGCTAAAGGTATTTTTATCGACGACCTACAGAATAAGAGCTTATAATAATAATATGTCATAATATGTCTTTCTCTAAATGGATTAGATAAATACACTTGTAATTTGTATATAACTATTAGTTGAATGGTTTTCACATAATCTCAGAGAGAAGTTTGATATTATAGTTCGTTACCTTCTTTGGACAGCCAGGCGATTATATCTTTTTCAAAAGATGATTTAGTTGGTGTCTTGTCCTCCTGGACAGAATGATAGGGTGCATTGTCTAGTACAATAACAGATGTCTTTAGCATGTTAGGGAGCAGTTTCTCCTCAAGCCATTTTGTAAAGTTGGCCATGGTAATCACCAGTACTCTGCCCTGCCTTAAAAATTAAGCTGGCATTTGACATAAAACCATTTTCTGAGCCAGCATGAACAATTATTAGACGACCTGCATCAATAAAAAAACAATATCAGTTATACTGGTGAAATTAACTCGAAACTTTCCTCAACTGTAAGTTACAATAGTACTCGATATTTTAAATTTAAGCAAAATTTTGCCATTTCAGTAGAGATTTCAAGTATGGCGATTGCCGTAACACAAGGATTCCTTAATTCAAAAGACTTATGTTGAGTTGCATAAAAAGTCACGTAATAAGTTTAATGGACGTTCAGAATAATTCTGAACGTCCCGGCCACAGATACAATTATTGTATTTGTCAACGTCAATGTTACATGTTTTGATACAATTGAAGTTCCCGGTTATTGATTCAGTTGCTTTGAGCAACCGGTTATAAGTATAGTTATGGCAGATAAAATTCGGACACCACTCAGTCATTTTATGACGTTTAAGTGTATTTCGGTAAGTTTGGCACACGCACACTTTAATTTGCCCTAAAAACTAAATATCAAACTACAGGTCATAAAAACTGATATGCGATAGCAATACCTACCTGTCGAGCTTATGTTGTTGAATATACCAAATACTTCGTCACTTTGCCAACATTTCTTAAATGTTAGGTCATTGTTCACCCACGTTTCGTCCATATATATGATATTCCTTTCTTCTCTATATTTTTTAATTTCTCGTAAATACTTACATCGCCAATGATGTTGGGCCTTTCTATCAATATTTTTCTCTTATTTTGACATTTGTGAAAATAAAAGCCGTTTGCTTTCAGTAGCCGCCTGAACGTGTCTTTGCTATAAGCAAAGCCCATGTCCTCTCTTAATTTTTGTAGAAGTTTCCTCATTGTGGGGACAACTTTCAGTTCCAAATAAAATTTTTGAATAGTGCGACTAATTATGCCAAAATCGGCGTCGTCAATCTTGTTGTTGATAGAAAGACGAGACCTTTTTTCCCAGGAGATGATAATGGTTGCTCCGGGTGCTCTCTCCCTCTCTCCTCATCTTCTCTCCGAATTCTTTTTACCGAATTTACACTTACTCCCGTATATAAGGCGGTTCGTCCAACTTTTTGTTTTAGTGGCAATTTAAATTGATTATTAGCTTCTTCATTGCACACCCTATAAACATGGCCAATTACTTACCGGGCTTGGCTATGCAAGGTTTTCCCCCGCGTGTACTCATTCATTTTAATAAAAATCGCAAGAATAAATATGAAATTTCAATCAACTCTGACTCCGCCACTGCCAGTCGCCAGTTAAACCTTCAGATGAGACGTGTCTTTAAGTGGGACAAAGAAATATTCTTTAAAGAAAACGTATAATGAAAAGAGACGGAATATTCATCAAACGAACGTTATTTTTAGTCGCTGTCTTGCATTGGCCGAAGGCAAGGCCATTGCCAGATTTAACAAAGGAGAGGGTTAACTAAGATTTTTAAAAATATTAGGCCTGGTGCCTTACGCTTATTGAAACGTTGTTTTGTTTACGATTGCTTTATTTTTTATTGAAAAGTTAAAATCTACTTAAGTTTTTTGACCGCATTTTTCCGCCAGCTCTAGACTCGTGCAACTATCTTTAGACCTAAAATCCCGAGCGAAGAAATTTTTTTCGGCTCGCTTCGCGTTGCATCAGTGAGCGATAAGCTTAAGAGCGTGATTGGCCTGAGGCTGAGGAAAAGTTCGAGTGCATCTGCTCTTTAAGAATGTGGGACTATGTAGAGAGTATTCAATTTAAATTTATAATTGATTTTTCTGGCAACGTATTCTAAAAATTCGCACAAAATCTTAAACTTGTATATTTACAATTTTTCGATTACTCTTCAAATATCAGCTGTAAGAGGGGTGTCAATTTATCAGGGAAGAGCTTGAATTTAGCTTGATAACATTTTGATTCGCTGTAACTTTTTTGTTTTTAAAGATATCAAGGTAAACAGAGATAATAGCCTACCTTATATTTTTAAATGGAACACCCTGTATATTATATATGTATTCAATATGAAATTTTTATCCTACTTTATGTCTTACTCTGGTATGCTGAAAACAAATCTAGACACGGCCACAGTTTAAATTCTGTAAACGTTGACACGGCACTCTTCGAGATTAAGTTGGATAAAAATTTCATATTTTTGCCGATATATGTCAAAAAAGAGTGGATTAAAATATAAAGTGTGTTATATCATTGTAATCAAAATAGCGTATTCTATTGAATACATATATAATATACAGGGTGTTCCATTTAAAAATATATAAGGTAGGCGATTATCTCAGAAAATTGTGTTTTGTTTTATGTGTAACTCAAAAAAAACTTGGCTAATAACCCTACATTTTGTTTGTTTGTTTACCTTGATATCTTTAAAAACAAAAAATTTACAGCGAATCAAAATGTTATCAAACTAAATTGAATGCACGATACAAATAACAAGTTAGACAGTTGCGCCTGCTTGAAAGGTTAGTGCCTTATTCCTTAAAATCAAGAAGATTTTCCAAAGCATCGACACTTAAACATACTGTATATTTACATCTAATGGTAAGATACCATTAACTCTACGCACACGTTTTTTTCAAACAGGATACATCAGGCAAAGATTATCCCAAGACTCCAGAAGCGGCCATAGCAACCTCTCGGTGGAAAGAAAACTACTTCAAGCCATGGAAGTTCGATTTAGTACGGTTTGGTTACCGATTTATAGATGGACTTTGCTGGGAAGATAGCGATCATGACACTGACGAATAAGTTAACTATTAGAGGTACTACATAATTGTATAAAATATACCACAACTATTTCGCTATATTTACATTAAGCTACCCACTAACAATAAGAAAGTGTTCATACAACCTACGTGGCCCATTTGCGAGCCTACGGCAAATATTAGGCTAATTCAATTTATTCTTTGCCTATGGATTGCGTTGAATTTATTAAAATACCCTTTTAATATTATTTCTCTTTAGTAATGCAGATTAAATTTAATTCCTTAAAATTACCCATTTTTTTATATACCCTGTCGGTTTACTGACCCTTGTTTTTTTTGCAATGCCAAATAAACCCCGGAAGACAAATTGACCATCTGTATCGAATAGGACGTGTTCTCACAAAAGTAAGTAGGTGGAGGCCATATTGTTTGGCGAGTTATAACTAATTTGGGAATCCCCAGTTGTTCAAAAATGAAAATAATGGTATTGGTCGAGGCAATGAAGCACTAAAACAGCCAAAATCTCGGAATTTTTTGCACTAAGACGGATCGGAATGCGGTTTTTTGCATTCGCTTCCAAAAATTATTTGTAAAAAATGTATCTACTTTGTATCTTATACAAACCGGAAATTGCATTGCTGCTGTCAAAAATACATTCACAAAAATGCGTTTTTTGAAGTCGCTTTAAGAAAATTAAATAACTTTGTTAATAAGACTCAGAATTGACTCAAACCGGGTTCCCGGGGGTTTTCGGGGTCGCTGATCATGATTATGATGTTCAAATTGACCCACAGCCGACCTGGAGCTCAGGATCGCTGATGAACGTCATCTCCGTGGGACTCTCCCAAAATTCACGCGGGGAAGGAGAGAAACTCGGCGCCCGGGGGTCTTGTGGGTTGCTGAATTCAAATATGGCATCGGCGAACACCCCCCCGGACACCTGGTGCGCCGGAACCTGGACGTGGACGTCATCCCTGAGAGTTTTCCTGACAAGATCGCAAAAAACAAACCGAAAATCGTTGTGTAGGCGTTTTTTGGGGCGCTGAATCCAAATTTCACTTCGAAACCGACCCCCCGAACACCTGGTGCACCGGAACCTGGACGCGGACGTCATCTCCGAGGGTTTTCCAGACACGATCGCTAAAGACAAACCGAAAATCGTTATGGGGCGTTTTTTGGGGCGCTGAATCCAAATTTCACGTCGAAAACGACCCCCCCAACACCTGGTGCACCGGAACCTGGGCCTGAAAGTCATCTCCAGGTGTCACATTTGCAAAACATGAAATGAAATTCACATCAAGGGGTTTTTAGCTACCCTCCTTGAATCCAGCATCCGCGACCATACTCCAACTATCTAGTGCACCGGAACCTTTATCTTGACATCGATGTCATTCCCATGAATGTCAATCAAACCTGATGCTTTAATGTCTTAGTGGGCACCAGGCGAGAATTGCACATCAATGAATGTGTCAAATTATGAGGCGATTTTCGTTTAGTTTTTTGCGATCGTGTCTGGAAAACCCTCGGAGAAGACGTCCGCGTCCAGGTTCCAGTGCACCAGGTATTGGGGTCGTTTTCGATGAGAAATTTGGATTCAGCGTCCCAAAAAACCCCCCATAACGATTTTCGGTTTGTCTTTAGCGATCGTGTCTGGAAATCCCTCGGAGATGACGTCCGCGTCCAGGTTCCGGTGCACCAGGTGTTCGGGGGGTCGTTTTCGACGTGAAATTTGGATTCAGCGTCCCAAAAAACGCCCCATAACGATTTTCGGTTTGTCTTTAGCGATCGTGTGTGGAAAACCCTCGGAGATGACGTCCGCGTCCAGGTCTCGGTGCACCAGGTGTTCGGGTGGTCGTTTTCGACGTGAAATTTGGATTCAGCGCATAGCGCCCCAAAAAACGCCCCATAACGATTTTCGGTTTGTCTTTAGCGATCGTGTCTGTAAAACCCTCGGAGATGACGTCCGCGTCCAGGTTTCGG
Source organism: Philopedon plagiatum (assembly GCA_963971165.1). Classification (NCBI taxonomy): domain Eukaryota; kingdom Metazoa; phylum Arthropoda; class Insecta; order Coleoptera; family Curculionidae; genus Philopedon; species Philopedon plagiatum. The sequence goes on along the minus strand of OZ020193.1, from coordinate 54,951,659 downwards.
TGCACCAGGTGTTCGGGGGGTCGTTTTCGAAGTGAAATTTGGATTCAGCGCCCCAAAAAACGCCCACACAACGATTTTCGGTTTGTTTTTTGTGATCTTGTCAGGAAAACTCTCGGGGATGAGGTCCACGTCCAGGTTCCGGCGCACCAGGTGTCCGGGGGGTGTTCGCCGATACCATATTTGAATTCAGCAACCCTAAAAACCCCCGGGCGCCGTGTTTCTCTCCTTCCCCGCGTGAATTTTTTGAGAGCCCCACGGAGATGACGTTCATCAGCGATCCTGAGCTCCAGGTCGGATGTGGGTCAATTTGAACATCATAATCGTGATCAGCGGCCCCGAAAACCCCCGAGAACCCGGTTTGAGCCAATTCTGAGTCTTATTAACAAAGTTATTTAATTTCCTTAAACCGACTTCAAAGAACGCATTTTTGTGAATGCATTTTTGACAGCAGCAATGCAATTTCCGGTTTGTATAAGATACAAAGTAGATACATTTTTTACAAATAATTTTTGGAAGCGAATGCAAAAAACCGCATTCCGATCCGTCTTAGTGCAAAAAATTCCGAGGTTGAGTGCTTCTCATTGCCTCGACTATATTTATACTTGATTCGAAATCATTGGTTTTATCTCAATAGTTCTAATTTTTTTTCTTTCAGATATTTGTCACCTAGTCTGTGATCAGTAACATCGTTGTTGGATTCTAGCACCTATTAGTACATCATAACTACATGAGAGTTATTCTGCATTCAGCAAATGCATGATGAGTTTATTTTTATTTGAGTTTTTTTATTTATACTTTTAGGTCGATATAACTTGGATATGGATACCATAATTCCGATAGGAACTCTCAAATATCTCGAAAGTTCTAGTCAATATCACTGTTACACGGTCTTTTAAAAATACGTCATTACAAAAATAAATTAGTTGTGGTACAAACCGGGTCATGGAAAGATTATTTGCATGAAATGATCATTTTTTACTAGAACATAACATCTGAAACACTAACCTTTAGTACAAAAATCGATGGCTGCTGTCTTTTTATGCGATAATTTCCCTTTGTAGACAAGAGCTTACTTAATTTGAGATAAAGGAGTTAATTTTAGCACGTTTTATCTCTAAAAATATAAACTTTAAGACGAAATGTATACCAACTTTCTAATATTTGAAACTTAATTCTCAATAAGATTTATAATACCTACTTGTGCTTACAAATGCAAGGTTAAAGAGATATTGAGAAAATCCATAACTGGTTGATTGGAAATGCTGTGGTCAGGAGACAAAAACGCTTTTTATCACTATTATACCAAAAACTACAACCTTAACAACATTTGGTTCGCATTTGTTGATTTAACTTTATGAGCACGATCACTTCTCCGCTTACGGCGAGGCGGTGCTTTAATTTTTTTCACTTTTTAATATGTAAAATTATTTCACAGTGCACAAAAAAAACTCTTTTGTAAAATTAAAATAATTGGTTATCGGTCAGAACTAATTGAGTATATTTTACAAAAAGTTAAAAGTTAACCACAACTTGGTGGACGTTGGTAATATTTTTATAATTATTTTGTTAAATACCATATTGTGTCTGAATTATATTATTGTATTCACTGTAATTTACACACAACACACAACCTGTAATTTTGTAAAATAACTGTAAAAGTATTACCTTAACTGTTACCTTGATGTATTGCTTAATTTACATTTGTCATAGTTTACCTTAGTTTATTTATAATTAGTTCTGTCGACTAATAACTAACGATTTTTACTGTAATTATTTCCCAAAACATTTTTTTATTGTGTACTACATAGTATTGAAGTAGCTATGACGCGTCCAATATTCTTTTGCAAACCAAGCACCTTCGGATATTTTGCTATGGTCTCGAATTTCGTTAGTAAAGCGTAGTTAGGTATCTCAAATCCCTAAAAAATAATTTCAATTCAAAATTAGTCTTATTTTGAAATAACGAATTTAAAATGACAAAGGTCCAATGACAAGTAGTCATAATATTAGAGGCTTAAAAGCAATGCAGACAAAGTGCACTCTAAGCCACACATGAGTTAATTAGCAGAATCACGTATGGACGTATATTAAGATCCCGGGATTTTCGGGATCGAAGGAACAAATCCCGGGATCCCGGGACTGATCCCCAAAAATTGTAACAATAATAAAGGTAAATTATTTTTATTTATAATACAGGGTGTTAATATAGATGTGGCCAAACTTCAGGGTATTATTCCTTACTCAATTTTAAGACAAAAAATTCATATAAACATTAAACGACTTTGTTTTTAATACACAGGGTGTTAAAAAAAAATTTAAGAGGTTTTACCTAGATATTATCTAGAAGACGCAAATTATAATCAAGTTGAAACTTTAGTTATGCATTGTTTAAATTTAAATTTTATTTTTTGCGAATAATCTCAGTTAGAACGTATTTTTGGCTTTTACGCAAAAATTACTAAATATATAACAATTAGAAAAGACAAAAAACAATTCTATGTCGTTAGTATTGGAAGAACTATATCTGTTCCTACACAATACTTTAGACATTTGCTTATTAACACAAAATCTTTATGAAATTTTTTTTATTCGCAAAAAATAAAATTTAAACTTAAACAAACCATACCTGTATGGCCAGAATTTTTTAATTTTCTAAGGTATTTTACCAACAAATATAACATAATATTTTTTCATAAATGTGTTTCTCTGTTATAATAAAAAAAGATAAAGATTAGATTAGAGCCCTCATATTCCTGGGCTGATGATGCCCAAAAAGGTCGAAACAATATATTGTCAACAGGATTGAGGTGTAAGTAAATTTTTTAAATCATTTGATGCTAATTTTTATTTTTTACAATTCTGTATTTTAAAAAGATTTCATTTTTCTAGCTACTTTATTAACTCCAATTTTTGCAATGTCAATTTAGATATTTTTTCATTTTCATAAAGATTTTTTGTTAATAAGCAAATGTCTAAAGTATTGTGTAGGAACAGATATAATTTTTCCAATACTAACGACATAAAATATTTTCTTTGTCTTTTCTAATTGTTATATATTTAGTAATTTTTGCGTAAAAGCCAAAAAAATATGTTCTAACTTAGTTATGCATAACATTATTTATTAGTGTAATTTGTTCAAAATAACAAGACAATAAGAGATCCAGGGAAACAAAAACACTTCTTTAAACAAATTTGGCAACTAGCAAGACTCCTCTTTATGCATTAAAAATGATCACCAAGTTTCAACTGATACTAATTTGTCTTCTAGTTATTTAGGAAAAACCTTTTAAAAAAAATTCAACACCCTGTGCTTTAAAAACAAAGTCGTTTAAGACCAATATTTATATATTCTTTTTGTCTCAAAATTTAGTAAGGAACAATACTCTGGAATTTGGCCATATACTTTATTAACACCCTATATAGTAATTTTAAAATAAAAACAAGACAAAGTTTATGCAGAGGGCACATAGAAGTATAAAAAGTAAAAATAATTTGAATTCTTTTACATAAGTACTTAAATGGATCTTCCAGGTTTGCCATATCACGCGTTAAACAGTATTTTTAGGAAAATACTGCGATGATCCTTGAAGCGTTAAGGTACTTAGTTTTTTTAAACATATTTTATAATTTATTTATCCCGGGATTTAAGTGCGCAATCCCTACATTTTTTGGGACTGAATTTTTAACGGGATCCCGGGATTTCGGGATCCCGGGATTGCAAGCCCTAGTTGGCTACCAAAAATTATTTACATCCAAAACATATTAATTCCCTTACATTCTCGCCTTTAAAATCTTAATTAAGAATAAAAAAAAAGCATATACTTACTAATTTAAAAAACTGATACTGCCCGATTTCTGGAATAAAAACCAATTAAATCAATTTTGGCACTTTAGTAAGAACTCTTAGAGCAGCTAAAGTAGAAAAATTCCCAAATATTTTGAAATACTGTGAAAGCAACAACGCCCAATTCGTCGCAGTTTTTTCTCGATACTTACGTGAGTGGATTTTTCCCGTTTTGCGTTTAGGCCCCTAAAATATTTGATGTTAAGATAGTTAATGTAATTAGATTGTAAACAACACATAAAAATAATAAAATAAAAGAAAATTAACTGGCACAGTAAGATTTTTTGGTTTGAAAATATCTGAAATTGATTTTATGTTACGCACTGTATATTATATTTTAAACGTTTTGATGACCATATTTCTTAACAAAATATGGAAACTTTAAAACATACCTACTAAGAGCATCTTTTATTCGTAATAAGAAACACAATTCGCAGGAAAATAATAAAAATATGCCAAATGGGAGAAAAGCATTGGCAGTAAAATATTTCTAAATAGTCTCAAATAAATGATAACTCAAAAAAAAACAGTCAGAAGGATACAAATCCGTATATACGAACATAATACACGTTATTACAATATAGTCATGAAATGATTCCATAAATAAGGGCACCAGTGGGATTTTGAAATCTTCATTTTAAATTGTGTTCGTTATAACGAGCATGTGCCGTCTCCGTATTACAAGGTGGTGATCCCTTTATTAAAGACTAACTGGTACCCGCGGGCTTCGCCGGCCTAACCCAAATATCGGTACCCCACTGAATGAAGATATACTGCCATCAACCTCTTCTTCTATTGCCACTACATCTCAAACACCAACACTGCCAAAGAAAAAAAGGAAGATAGATCGAAATTACCCCCTTCAAAAGAGCCATGCTGTTGGTGGAAGAAAAAAAATTGAAGCCTTCAGTAGAAGGGATACTGCAGATGATCCAGATATGGATTTCCTGAAATCTCTATTGCCTTTTCTTAAAGCATTAAATCCATAAACAAAGTTACTGGTATGGACTCAAATACAGGATGTTTTAGCAAATAGCATGCCGATATATACAAAAGAGCTTGGCGGCAGCGCCGATCAGTATTGCCAGGCCGATCAGATCAAAAATCGCTACCAGCCGCTCTCAAAGTCGCAATTTGTCGCTAAAACAGAATTTCATTACTTATTTAAGTGAGGTGTAATAAAACGATCAGTTAATGAAATAACACAAAAATAACATCTAATTTATTTCAAAATAATTAAGTTTTTATGATAAAAAAATATACATTATCAAAAATGTAAAAATAAAATCTAGCCTACCCTAATCACTGTCACTGTCATTTGTAAAAGACTCTTCTTGTTGTAGTGTTGTAGGATATTGATTTGATTTTTGATAAGTGAGTATCATTAAATTTATACGTTAAACAACAACTCTTACTTTGATTTAAATCTAATTTAACCCTTAAAATACAACATAAAAGTTCAACACTTAATTTATTTCTTTTCTTCGTTTTTACGTCTGCCATAACTGAGAATGTTCTTTCAACATCCGCATTTCCATGCGGAATTATTAACATAGCCGTAATAATTCTGGAAATATTTGGAAAAATTGAAACCAAACAAAATTTTAATTTCAATCAACTCAAGTCAAAAAGTCGTTAAAAATCGGGTTATTTTTGTAAATCGCAGCAACGTCTCAAGGCAATCAAAAAGTCGCTATTTTCGCGACAAATCTCTACGAATGGCAACACTGGCGCCGATTCTATTTAGATGCAGTGTTGCCATTTTTACGGTGTATGCGTTTTTGGCTTTTCGTCCGGGCGCGCTTATTATATTTGCCCATTGTATTTGCCTAATGTTTAAAAGTTTTTTTAGTTTACTTTTATATTTCCAAATCTTGATGCAATATTTAGATAAGTATATGATGCATTTGTAACAAGTTTACCGGTTTTCTTGCATCAGCAATGTACTCCAGAGGTAGAATATCCCTTGACAGATGGTGGGTTCGAATCCGTTGTCGGGTGAAAGCTCTTATATTTTTGTCATTTATAATATTATACAAAAAAATTAACAAATCGTCTCTAAAAGGTGTATTGGTACCGGATTTGCTGAGCTTTCCTCCTTAAAAAAAAATTTTGGGCTTTTTTTAAAGGTCCCGAGCAAAAACTAATCGAGTTTGAAAGTTGGTGAATGCGCACCCTATGCGGAAGCCAAAGTGGAGGTTTGGGTGATAATAATAATTGCAACTGTTGTGTCCATAAAACATTAAACCCTACTAATTAAGACTTTGACAATATCTTGGCAACGTAGCACTCGACGCATTAACATTTCAGAATAGTTTTAGCGCTGCCGCCAAGCTCTTGTGATGTATACGCCATCACCTGTGTATGCATCATATGAATCAACATCACCAGGTAGAGTAACCTGTACAGATCTTTAAATTGTCAGCTACGTTAATCGTTAATAGGTTTTTTTTGTAGGCAGCATCAACTTAACATTAAACATTTTTATTCTTAAGAAAAAATGTGTTTTTATTACCTTATAATGTTAATAGTCGTCTTTCTTCAACAGAAATGGGATTTTTTTTTAAATTTGTCGTGAAATGATAACAATCTTGTTCTATGCGCCGATGAATGTAATTAAACGTTTCAACTTGCATCCTTGTGTATTGAACAAATAAGCGTGGATCATCTCTCAGTTTTATGTGAAGATGATGAAATTCTCCAAATTTTGTGCAATTAGGACATAGTCTAGACCTTAAATTGTAATATCCTCTAATGTCCCAAAATCGTTAATGCTTACATAGTTTAGGTAATATCACGTTTGACGGATTCAATACGTTAAAGTGCAAAACACAAATAATTTTGGACTTTGCCTTGGTAACAGTGGCGGCTTATGAAATTTCAAAGTTGTATATCTCTGGTCCTACTTACAGGACCCATACCAAATTTAGGGGTTTCAATAGTGAGCCCCCTGGGAATGTTTTGGTAAAGAAAAAAACATTTTGTAATTTGCGAAGAAAAGTTAAATCTTTTTTAGCAACCCCCCCCCCCCCCCACCCCAACCCTCCCTGGTAAAAATGAATGCGTTTAGGTATTTAATTTATTGTTTTTTCTAAACAAATTTTACATCGTTTTGTCGAGAATTTTTGAATTTTGAGAGAACAAAGTGTGTTAGCAGAAAGTTATGGTCATTTGAATTTTTTTTTAAATTATACTTTAGGTTTAAAAAAATTCAAATGACTATAACTTTCTACTAACATATTTTTTTCTTTTAAAATTTAAAAATTCTCGACAAAATGAATTAAAATTTGTTTAAAAAAAATAATAAATAAAATACCTAAACGTGTTCATTTTTTTCCCAGGGGGGGCTAAAAAATATCAACTTTTTTCGCAAATTACAAAATGCTTTTTTCTTTATCAAAACATTCCCAGGGGGCTACTATTAAAACCCCTAAATTTGGTACGGGTCCTGTAAGTAGGAACAGAGATATCCAACATTGAACATTGAAATTTCATAAGCCGGCACAGCTTGGTAACGTCAGCATTAATGAGCCGATATCCGTTGAAGTAGGAAAAACCGATAAGACCATTAGAGCAAACACCGATTTTTAAAAAATAGAATGTACTGAAAATACAGTCCTTGGAAGATTGAGTTTTAACTGTTATAAAAAAAATTGATGAGAAACTTTCGTTATCGGCAGACCTTCCAAATAAGATGCGTTAAAAGAAAAAATTTAAAAAACATTATTTCAACTGGTAGCTACAATTTTATTACAGCTTTCTCTAGTTCAAGAGGTTTGTTTCTTTTATTATATATTATAAAAGCATGTTCATAGATATAGGTTTCAAAATCGTTCTAATGAAAAGTGTGTTTGTTTTTATTAAAACCTCTATAATATTAGTGCATATTTTATTTTTCTATAACTTTTTAACAATTAATTAATTTCCAGCCCCACAAAGAAACAGAAATAAAAATTTATCACTTGCCGTTATACAAAGCAACTTTACTTCACAATTACATCTAAAAATTCGTCTGCCTAAAACTCAGTATAAATACAAACTAATATTTAAATAAAATCTTGTAAAAAAATCTTTTTAAAAATGAGCTTTTATTATTTAGATATAGGTACTAAAACAAAAAAAAAATAAGTATAGTGTTTTTATTGTGGCAATGCTGAATGCTATTTATAAGTGGATGTAGTTCGCATAGGTGCATCCTAATAAAAGTAGTATTAAAGTTGTCACTGAAACAGATATTAATATATTATGTTAAATTTATTGTCTTAAAAGCTTGTCGCGCGCGAAAAGTTCATACAGGCATTAATTTTGTTTGGCAGAAATTGTAAATATATGCCTAAGTATGTATTGTTTCTTGTTTGTTGTAATGTAGGTATTGTTTCTGCGACAAGCTTTTAAGACAATAAATTTAACATACCATATTATTTCTGTTTCAGTGATAACTTTGATACTACTTTTATTAGGTTAGGATCCACGCACGCGAACTACGTCCACGTGTAAATAGCATTCAGCATTGCCATAATGAAAACGCTGTACCTATTTTTTTCATTTTAGTACATCTATATAATAAAAGCTTGTTTTTAAAAAGTATTTTTTACAAGATTTTATTTTTAAATATTTAGTTACGTCTTAACCTATCCATTTCTAATAATGCATCATTCTTATAATACATTTTACCTGTTATCGCATTCTACTCGTCAAACCCTTTCATTTGATACCCATATCAAGGGGATTGTGAAGGAAACGGTAATCCGCCATCTTGTGGCGGCCGCCATATTGGGTTTAGAATGACGTGACATAGATTACCGTATTTTACTCGTCAAATCCTTTCATTTGATGCCCATATCAAGGGGATTGTGAAGGAAACGGTAATCCGCCATCTTGTGGCGGCCGCCATATTGGATTTAGAATGACGTGACATGGATTATCGTATTCTACTCGTCAAACCCTTTCATTTGATACCCATATCAAGGGGATTGTAAAGAAAAAGGTAATCCGCCATCTTGGGGCGTTCGCCATATCGGATTTAGAACTTATTAGAACAATATTGAATATAATATATATATATATATATATATATATATATATATATATATATATATATATATATACATATATATATATATATATATATATATATATATAATATATAATATATAAGAATATATTGCATTGCCACCAGACATACACGTGTGCAAAATTTCAAAGCTCTAGCTTAATTAGAACTAGTCGAAATTTTGATTGCAATATTTGACCTAAAATGAACAAATAATATCTACATAAATATATACTCCCATACATACATACAAGCAAACTAACACTTTCAATCATATTTATTACTTCAAGACTATTTACAATGACACTTATACTCGATTTGAAATTGGTTGATAGTAATAAATCATTAAAATCCGTCAAACACGTACACAGAGTGGTCCACCTAAATTGCCAAGTTTTAAATAGTATATACATTGAAAGTCTAGACCCTTTTGCATTTATTAAACTTTCCATTCCTATAGATCTGATAAGGGCGTCGAATACAAAGCTTAACCCGAGGCTCGAACAATAAGCGGTAGTATTCTACCTGTGATGTTTTGCACTCATGCACGTGCTTTCGGGTGGGTTTAAGTTTATATTAAACACAATAATTATATAATTTAGTGAACATTCGGATGTGTGGCATAATTTGTTACCCTTGTATTTGAATAAATATAATACTAATAACAATAAAGCAACTAATAAACAAGTAAATTTGGAAAAATGTTTCTATTTGAAATTCTATAAAATTTATAGTAAGTCATTACAGTTCTTCGCTTTAAATTAATCATCATCAGAAAATGAAATATCTGAGGGACTGTCTTCTTCCCCTAAATTGATAATAAGTGGTTCGACCGTTTTCTCCAGTAAACTATCCAATTGCCACATTTTTTCCTCCTCCTTTAGTACATGCTCTATACATCTTTGCCACTTCCCCGCGTTGACTTCTTGAAGCGCTTCTTCAAAGAGTTTTTGAACATCACTCATTTTATAAGTGGTATTTTTTCTAGCCACATAACCTTTCACATGAGCCCATACCAGTTCGATCGGATTTAATTCGCAATGGTAGGGGGGGAGCCGAAGCACTATTATATTTTGTTTTTTGGCCATTTCGTCAACAACATATTTTTGAAACCGATGTTTATGGGTGTTTACAATTGATAGCAACTCCTTTTTAACCATATTGTCCTCAAATTGTATTTGTTTCTCCACAAGCCACTCGATAATTTTTGCTTTTCGCCAAGCAGTTGTAGGCATCTTCTCCAATCTTCTGGAGTGATACGGAGCGTTATCTAACACAATGACGGAGCCAGGTGGAATCAGCTCTATCATTTGTTCGAAATACTCCTCAAAAACATCAGCATTCATATCCTCGTGGTAATCGCCTGTACGAACTGATTGGAATGATAATAGTCCACCTTCTAAAAATCCATTGGAGCTACCGATGTGAGTTATAATTAATCGTTTTCCTTTTCCAGAGGGCGGATTTATTCCTGTTGATAGACCGTCTAAAAATGCTTGCCGGTGAGAAGTCACATTTTTGTCTGTCCATATTTTTCCAACTGTGTAGCCTTCGTTCAGCCATGTTTCGTCCAAATAGAAAATTGTTTTGTTTTCATTGCGAAATTTTCTTATTTTTCTCAAATAATTACGTCTCCAACATACTATTTCATCTTTTTCGAGCAAATGAGACTTCCGACTATGTTTTTCCCATCTAAAATTCATTTCTCTTAGAACTTTCCATAGTTTATCTCTCTTGATTGCAGGAAAGTCTTCTTTTACTGCCCCTAAAACTCTATCCAAAGTAGGGATCTCCTTATTGAAATAGAATGAATGCACCTTTCGTCTTATGATGGCCTTTTCGTCCTCATCGATCGGTATTGTTCGCCTTCCTGGAGATGGTTTTGGTGGCGTCACGGTTCCTGTCTTTTCTTCCCGCATCAGCCTGTAGATGGTTGCTTTTCCAATACCTGTCATCTTTGAACAAAGTTCCACTGCAGAATCCATACTTATTGCACTTTTTTGATATCTAAGTGCATTAAATACATTAAGCACAATAATCTTTTCACTAATGCTTAGCGCTGATTTCGCAGCTCGCTTAACTGGAATAAATCCTGAAAGACTCTCCATTTTCAAAAATTACCCAAATGTGTGTCCTAGAATACTCGCATTAGGTTTGTTCGCTCTTAAAATGACTCACAGTTTTATACCAATAAGTAGAGGTACCTAATTTTTCGTAACTACCTGAAAAGTAACATTGTGTATTAATTGTTCCCGGAATTCTCGGCATAATTATTTTTACCTGTTATGACAATAATGATTACTAAATTATTCGGATAAGTAAATAGGGTTCAAACCGGCACGTCAGGTAGGTGCGCCTATGGAATCGGCTGCTAAAAATGATTTATTACTATCAACCAATTTCAAATCGAGTATAGGTACTGCTATTTATAGTAGTATTTATGTATATGTATGTGCCCCGTGTTACGACTCCCATTCAGGGGAAGTCTAACACGGCAACGCGACCAGGGAGCGGCCGGGGCTAATGATGACCCTTGTACCCATTGCGTCAAGACGGTGCGTGGTAACGACTCTTACCGATAAACTTACAGAGTTGAGGAGAATAGTTTGCATGTATCTTGAGAGGGATTTTGGTTATTTACATTTTCCTAATTATTTAATTTTTATTTGACATCGCTGGAAAAATACAACGACAAAATCAGTTTAAAAAGCAAACTAACTGGAGAAGTTAAATAAAAACTTGTAAAAAAAAGTCGCGAAGAACACCCGTTTCGAATCTACATCTAGACGAGCGACAGACCGGTAAAGCGGCCGCTTACACACTAAGAAATGGTCGTACTCGGGCAAAATTTGCGTTTGTGTAAGTTTGGCAGTGAGTCTGTGATAGAGACGAAAGGGGGAAATGCCGCTAAAAAAAGGCCAGAATATTCTAATAAATTCTCCGAAAATGGGCGTGCTTATTATTTTTGGCTCAATAAAAGGTAGCAAATAAATATAACGAACATATTAACTATAAATTTACTTAAATATTTACCAACAACTTTTAACAATGAAAACAATAGCCTTTTTATCACAGATCCTATAAACATTGGCAATTACTCCTGGCGCTTGACTGTTTAGCGTTTTTCCATAAATAAATTAATACATGATGAATGATTACGCCGCGCCGCGCCTATGGAAGAATAACCAAGACGCTTGCCATCGCCACGCTCTCGGTACATTTCTGGTCAGCCATCACTTCTTTTGCTATAAACGGATTCATTAAGGAAGAATATTATTTGACTGGTTTGCCTTACGTTGCCAGTTATGTATATCAAAAAATAATAGTTTTAAAGCATTGGTTTATTTTTGGTTATGAATCGTTCTAAATATGCCTATTTCAATTAAATAGAATGTGCCTATAATATTAATAGTGAATCACTTCTAATATTATTATAATGCTATGTGTTCAAGTCACTAAAGAAAATTTATATTACAACCGTAATGTAAATGTAGGTAATGGTAATTTAAAAAATCTGACAACACAGCAGCTTAGCCATAAAGGGGTTTTAATCTTTTGCCCGATTTCTTTAAATTCTTTTGACTGTTACAGACTCACTTGCCAAACTATATTAATCCTACGATCAGAATCGTGTACCTAAATATAAAGGTATATATGATAAATGTTCAACTATAAAAGTTTAATTATGGTTTTTCTTATGCTTGTGTTGATGTTAGAAGGAAAATAACTTCTTTTAGAATCTCTTTAGGAAGAAAATACAAAATACAATAAATAATACATAATTTTTTCATGGAAATAATGACTGCGGCAACACTGTCAGGGGATAGGTCCGCCGTTAGCGACCTCTGAGACGGGAAGCATTCATAAAAATATATAGATTTGCGTTCGTCTCCTAATGGCGGCTAAACCAACTCCAATCGGGGTTGTCAATTCTGCTGCCTTATTCGGCGTTCTTGACCTATATCCAAATTTAATGTTATAACTGTGGTTAATGGTAAACTTAATTTTGTTGAAAGTTAGGTAACTTATACAGCGAAGTTCTAAACTTTGAAGCCGGCGCAATTTCACGGTATAAGGATTCGTAATGATAATTCATAAACAATTAACAAGGAGTTGGGCTTCCTTTAAAGTCAGAACTTTTGTATAGAAATTACTTAAAGTCGAACACAATTAGGCTGACCATTAGGCTCAGTAATAAATACCTAAAAATATTACTTTTTATTAACAATTTATTAATGTAGTATAATTAAGGATTCCTAGTATACTTTAAAATTGCGCCGACTTCAAAGTTTAGAACTTCGGTCTAAAAGTTACATAACTTTGAACAAAATTACTTTTTAGTTCTTTTTCTTCTATAAAGTCGGTTCATTTTTTTTAAATATTTCTTTCTTTTTAGTTCACCTATTCTCCTCACCCCCCCCCCCCCCCCTTCATTTTATCGCCCCCAATTTAAATTTGTAATGTCCATGTAAAATTGGATTTTCAGACCTCAGTAACCCCGAAAATGACATAGTTAACATTTTTAAAGAATTTTCGACCTGCTCCTTTCGCCCCCCTCCCCTGCCGTATTTTTACATCCGTTACATAAACTTAGCTTTTATTTTACAAAATTAGATTTTCTGACCTGGATAACATCCAAAATGATACATTAATACACCGGCACACACAAAAAAAAAAGTGGTCTGTACATTTGACCAGACCCATCTATCTATATGTATTTTGATGCGCTGAATCCAAATCCGAAGTCAGTTTGGCCCGTACACCCTCAAACTTTTGAGTAAATTGCGAAAAACGCTGAATATGGCTACAAATTGCGAAAAATTGCAATTATGAAAATGAAGAAAATTTTATTGAACTAGATCAAGTATGTTTCGTATGTATTGTGATGCGCTGAATCCAAATCCGAAGTTCGTTTGGCCCGTACACCCTCAAAATTTTGAGTAAATTGCGAAAAAACGCTGAAAATGGCTAAAACTTGCAGTTATGAAAATGAAGAAAATTTTATTGGACTAGATCAAGTATGTTTCGTATGTATTTTGATGCGCTGAATCCAAATCCGAATTTCGTGTGGCCCGTACACCCTCAAAATTTTGAGTAAATTGCGAAAAAACGCTGAAAATGACTAAAAATTGCAGTTATGAAAATGAAGAAAATTTTATTGAACTAGATCAAGTATGTTTCGTATGTATTTTGATGCGCTGAATCCAAATTCAGAATCTGTCAATCTCAATCATTCATATATTTATCAAAAATCGTAAAAAATAGCAATGAATAGCAAAAAATATTATTGTTCTTACGCACCAATGAAGACTTTTATTACATATGTGGGAGTGATTTCTTGTAACATTATACTCTACAGAAGCCAAGTTACCCACTAATGCAGAACTGCAGTCGCTTGATGACGACGCCTGCGGGCCTGCTTTCTCACCCTGACCAGACGCCGATACTGGGGTTCCGAATCCCTTCATCGTAAACTTATCGCTTGTGTCTGCCATGACGGCATACACGCCGTTAACCTAGGGACTCTGCCAGATGGTTCTGTTGCCCACCGTCACCACGTGGAGGTGCCCTGGTTACAGGCACAAGCAATCAGTCCTCCGAAGTTGAATTGCAAGTTCTAGCTATTTTTCGAAGTTTTTCGCAATGTACTCAAGATTTTGAGGGTATACGGGCCAAACGGACTTCGGATTCACAATACATACGAAACATACTTGATCTAGTTCAATAAAATTTTCTTCATTTTCATAACTGCAATTTTTAGCAATTTTCAGCGTTTTTTCGCAATTTACTCAAAATTTTGAAGGTGTACGGGCCAAACGAACTTCGGATTTGGATTCAGCGCATCAAAATACATACGAAACATACGTGATCTAGTTCAATAAAATTTTCTTCATTTTCATAACTGCAAGTTTTCGCAATTTGTAGCCATATTCAGCGTTTTTCGCAATTTACTCAAAATTTTGGGGGTGTACGGGCCAAACGGACGTCGGATGTGGATTCAGCGCATCAAAATACATAAGAAACATACTTTATCTAGTTCAATAAAATTTTCTTCTTTTTCATAACTGCACTTTTTCGCAATTTTTAGCCATTTTCAGCGTTTTTTGCAATTTACTCAAAATTTGAGGGTGTCCGGGCCAAACGGACTTCGGATTTGGATTCAGCGCATCAAAATACATATAAGTAGATAGATGGGTCAGGTCAAATGTACAGACCACTTTTTTTTGTGTGCCGGTAATTAATGTAGTTATTAACATTTTTGGAGAAATTTCCAGCCGCTGCTTTTACTCTCTCAATTAACAGCTCACAATGGTATATAAAAGCCTAAATTTTGGCCAAAAACCGCGAACATACCACATTGCAAATAAGATTACTCCATATCAACACGGATTTCTAAACAAAAAATTTACCACCACTAATCTATGCAATATTACCCACAGCTGAAAGTTTGGACAATGCGACAATGGATTCCAGCTTGATGTTATTTATACAGACTCTGCTAAAGCCTTTGATAGGGTATCACACAAGTACTGAATTTGGGTTTCACGAGTGTTTAGTTAATTTCTTTAGATTATACTTACAATAAGGAATATGCACATATTTTTTTATTGCATAAATGGTTTAAGGAAGTCATTACAAACCCAAAAAAGATATTTTGAAGAAAATTACTAGGATAATTTACCTACAAAAAATATTTACTTTTCGGTATAATTTATTATAATTTAAAAAGCAGCCATTTGTCCTTAGTGAAAAGTGACGTCAGGAGATCCGCAAAAATCTACAGGTTAACGTAAAGCTTAACTTAAAGTCGAACAGGTTTGATTTTCTCGGAAACAGTCAGAGGGAGAGAAATCGAATTTTTTGGGTTGATAGAGGAATAGTTCAAGTAGCTTCGGTAAAAAATTAAGTTATACAGGATGTTTCGTTTCATAGCTATTAAACGTCAAACTCGAAATTTCCGCGATTTCCGTTGAAATCGGGTACAGGTCGCAAATGTGAATTAAATCGATGTAAATTTTCGGAGATTGGTAGGGGACCCGAAGCTTCAGAACTCCACTGAAACTGGTGAGGGTCAGAAAATGGCAAGTAATTCTTTTGATTTTTTTTAGGTCGAAAAATTCCATTTCCAGACCCCTCTTGATACCTAATAACTCGAAAACAAAACGTCAGATCGAAAAACGGACTCATAAGCGAAACTTTAAAACCTCAAATACCTTTTTTGCAATACATTTACCTAAACTTAAAATCGCTGGAAAATGGAAATATTTGGAAAAAACTGGAAATTTAGATTTTTGACTCAAATATTTCACGGTTTTTAATTTTTTGTGGGGTCAAAATGATTCAAATTAAAATCCCATACGTCATAGGAAAGAGCTCGTCGACGTATATGATGTCCATATTTTTTAGATTCTTCGTTCTCTATAGGAAGGGAGCAATCGCTGTTTAAATTTCGATTTTTAAACTTTTTTTGCCCTCGACATCGGAACATTTGAATCACTCTGTATTTTTTCCTATCTAATTGTTTCCAAATTTTTCAGCACTATCTTATAAAGGGATAATCACACTTTAAAATGACTACGGGTCATCGAGGAGCGTATTTAAGGGGTAGAATTAGTATTTTCTTGATTTTTTCCGACAAATCCTATTTTTAACCGACATTATTCCACACTATTTCCTTATTTAGTGATTCTTTTTGAGTTTATTTTATCCGTTAATTATCTAGAAATACCTCCCACTAATTTAAATCGCTTATTTTTTCGGTAAAGTTATAAATAAACAGGTTTATTTGCATCGGGGACATCTAAAATTTGAAAATTTGTGAATATTCGAAGATTGCTGTGACAATAAAGAATTGCAGTTTATTTACTCGAAATTATCAAGATGATATGTCAAAATTTCGCAGAAATGACAATTTTTGTTGCAAAATTGAAAGGTTCCTGGGCCGATTTCGGCTTGAAGTATGAGTACATGAATAAGATTTTAGGAACCTTCTACTTTAAGTGCAGGGATGAGTTACGCATTAAATACCATTTTTATTGAGTTGTCGATGACTCTACAACACTGGAATTCGCCATATACTCATGATGAGTCATAAGTTCAGTTTTGACGACACAGCCAATGGGATCACGTTTTACAAGTTTCGAAATTCGCGCGAAAATTTGCAGTTTTAAATCCTTTTTTTTTTGCTAATAAAGACCAAAATAAATGAATAACAGCAACCGCCATAAACATTTAATTTATGTAGAGAATATATAAAAAATATTTTTCAGATTTATTGGGGTTATATGCATATTCCCTATTTATTAAACAAAGAGTTGTATTGAAGGGATTTTACTCAGACTATTTTGTTAGTACTTCAGGTGTCCCGCAGGGTTCTAATCTTGGACCTTTGTTTTTTTATTGTTTAGCGCTGTAAAAGAACTTAAAAATTGTAATATACTTATGTATACTGATGACATAAAAATTTATTCAAAGATTAATAACGTAAGTGATTCAGAAACTCTCTAGGACGACTTAAACAAGCTACATAAGTGGTCAACGGAAAATAAACCGTCCTTTAACATAAATAAATGTTATGTTCTCCAGTTTACTAGGAAAAAAACAAAAATAAATTTTGTATATAGAATTAATGAAAATAGTTTACCATGGTTACAGAAATGCGGGATCTTGGAGTTACATATGATTTACAATTAAATTTTAAGACCCATATGGCTAATATTACTAATACTTAAAATGTATTGATTCGTAATTAGGAATAGTAAATATTTTAATGATATAGGATGTATTAGAAAGTTGTATGTGTCTTATGTGAAGTATTTTGGAATATTGCTCAATGATATCCTTATTACATAAATCACTCATACCACATTGAAAAGGTACAAAACAAATTTTTTAAGGTATATTTATTATAAGACAAGCGGTATATATCAGTTACATACACCTAAAGAGGATGTTATGAAAACATATAATTTAAAATCTCTGGAGGATCGTAGAAAAGCTGCATCCATTATATTTTTATATTATAAATTAATACATAATTTAATAAATGACTCTGTCTTATTGGCACACTAACTTTCATGTCCCCACATATAGAACAAGAAATCCTTGTCTTTTTATGTAGATAATACACGAACTAATTACTATTACTAGAGTAATTCACCCGTTACTGTAATGTGTAATAATTATGATCAAATTAGCGATGAGATAGATATATTTGATATGAGTTACAGTAGATTTAAAAATAATGTAAATAAGTTAATTAATTTTAAGTCTTCCTACTCTGTAATTGGATTTGTTCTGTAGAGTTTGTAATAATAAATAAATAAATAAATGTAGCAGTATTTTCGCCATTTGACAATGCTGTTTCAATTCAAGAATCCTTGAAGTGCATGTTTACTTATACAGTGCTTTGTAGGATTCGGCTATGAACTAAAGTTGTGTTTATACCATAGTTTCACAATATTTACTTACAGCTTCACGCACTTTTTCTATATTTTTTGGGAGCGGACCCGGCAATATTTTCCGGCGACCGACCGTTATAATTTTTTTTTCTAATGTAACTGACATCGGTCGGTGTCGCAAGTGAGATGCTTTACAAATAATTTTAGAGGGCCTTTCGGATATATCTTTTTCAGCTTTCCTTTTACACGCATTATAAACAGTTTTTCTATTTAATTGTTGTGCATGTGCCTCATGATTGTGAACGCCATCGCTTCTTGAGATTACTTTATCAGGACCAGCAGAACAAACTTTGGCTTTGCAAATGCATGATCTACTCGTATAAATTTCTCGGACTATTACCAATTATTGCCTATTTCTATTATATTGCATTTAACTACCTGTAGGAAAGCTCCATAGAGAAAATATATAATAGAGAAATAATGTCATTTGCGAATGTGGCAAATTTACCAAGCTGAATCCGTAAACAAAGACGGTCTTCTGCGTGCTTGCGCCTTGTCGAACGTTTGCCTTGTGATAGCCATGACCGTACTTCAAAATTTATTTCACATGACGTGAATCTTTTATCGAGTAATAAATGCTAAGTATATTACTTGTAATTATTCTTTTTATTAATGATAAAAATGTAACTATTTCGCAGATTTTAACAAAAATTGTATAGTTTGTTGGCTTAAATCTGAGTTTTCTTGCTATACAAAACTGTCGATAATTCCTCGAAAATAGCTCAGTTTATACATATACAGTGCGTCTCTTTAATGTCCCCCCTCTTAATTTTTTAAACGTTACATTTACAAAATTGAAAGTTGAAATAAAATATAAACATAGTATTCTAAACAATAGAAATAAAATATGCAACTGTTTTAAGAAGTAAAATAGTAAATACAAAAATTACCAAAACTATGTGTATATATTATTGGATTGGCATCCCATCCTGTATAATTATTGAACAAACCAAGTTCTATGGTAAGATGTAAGTATTTTTACACCTATTTACAGTGTGTGCACTTAATACTTTGGTGAAAGCGCTACTTACTTACGGCCCCATGTCAATCTAATCCACTGATATCTTAGCGATCCTTTGGCGAGAGCGCTTTTTTCTTTCGCCATCTCTTTTAAAATACTCCCCTCTACCCTAATCCACTAGTATTTTTAGTGGCCCTTTGGCGAAAGCGCAAATATGCCTTTTGGACACTCACTCACCCTTATGCAATATAGGGGAAGGAGGTATTGACACTATATATGACCTTCTTACACATACAATGCCCCTAATACACACACACCCCATCAGTGCCTTTCTGACACCTTGACCACACTCAATATACGTCACTGACAAATATTTCTACTTCTCCGTGTGTGTATTCACTTCAACACCGGAGTGCATTTAAGATAAATTATATTTTTTACCTACTATTCTTTCACATATCTATTGATATAATTCAAATTTGGAATTAAACTATTTGTATTTATGCACTAATTGCAAGAAATAGACTACGAAATAATTCCTTATATTTAAAAGTTGGATCCATAATTGGCGAAACATACGAAATGTCTTTAACACTTTGTAAAGACTATTTTTGTATCGAAATAACAAGCTTCAGAGGTTCGCTATATTCGCCACCCCAACCAAAAATACCATAACATAAAAATGACTGAGATTTTTTCGGCCCGGTTCTGATCGCCGAGTTGCGTCATTGAGTTCAACAATTACTTTTGCGAGACGTCCCGAGTGCGCATGCCTCGAGAGAACCGTCGTTTAAAAACATGACTGGCTCCATATGCGTACAACCGCACTTTTTCGCCCATACATTGGACGGATTCAGCTGGTGTCGCGAATCCTACGTTGTGAACGTCTAAATATATTTTGTCTATGGGAAGCTCCCGCCCAATATACCTCTACGATTAAGGATTAAGGTCCGTTTCGGGAATTCCCATTTCGTGCAAAATTGCGAAATAGTATTGTTTCGGGCACCGCAGGTGTTGTGAAATAAATATTAGGAGGATTTTTCCCGTTTCGGGCAACATGGACAAAATAAAGTTTGACTTTGTTATGCTGTGGATTTATTTGCGCCCTTTCATCTGAGCCAAGAGATGTGCTATTCTACTTTATTTACTATTAAAATTAGGAATGGAATACCGATCCCCGCAATCGGTGTACGATACCAGTAGCCTAGTGTGAAAGGGCGCTTTCACTTTTTAGGTACAAGTTTTTGATCTAGGATTTGTTCATTAGCAAGAAAGAAAAAGCAAAAATAAATTTAGCAATATGTTGGTTTTTATTAATTTTCCTAATTTATTATTCGTTCTGAAGGCAATATGTAAATCAGCAAACCTAGTTTATTTAAATGTGTTTTTATATTTTCTGTAAGTGTACCGGTAAAATTAAACTTATAACCTGCATAAAGAATTACAGGTTTTCCTCGATTGGACTTGCATGAATGAATTGCAAAGACGTCATGTTTGAAGAAAAATAACTGAACACTAACTGAAACTCACTGCTAACTCAAGATACAATGTGATACACGCAAATCTAAATTAAAAATAAATATAAAGGGAGGAAACTATTTATTTCTATATTAAGTTAGTAGAACCACATTAATGTCATTAGTACCTACGGCCCCTTTTAGTATATTAATAGGTACATATTAACCGGAGTACAAATTTACCTGCATCCCTAATTATTATACCATTTTAAGCATTTTTATTTGGTTTAAAATGTCTCTTTAATGCAAAATAAATTATAAAATATGATTGTTAACAATACTAAACCACTTTTGACCAGTGAAAATATCGTAATTAAGGTTATTAGAAATTAT
The DNA here is from genome assembly GCA_963971165.1 of Philopedon plagiatum. Lineage (NCBI taxonomy): Eukaryota > Metazoa > Arthropoda > Insecta > Coleoptera > Curculionidae > Philopedon > Philopedon plagiatum. The sequence continues at coordinate 54,930,490 of OZ020193.1, read as the reverse complement.
GCCCGAAATGGGAACTAATTATTGTTATATATTTTGCTTTGCACCAAATGGGAAGGTTTCAGGTAGCTTTTAAATATTGCCCGAAAGAGAATGCCCAAGACAGGAAAACACTCGATTAAAAAATCCTTTTGTGAACACAGGCAGAGGAGATGTTTTCACGGATTTTTTTTTTTTAATCGAAAATGCGTTTTACGGAATAACGTCAATATGGCCTACTGGCTAAGTTAGAATACGTGTTTCAAATTGTCGAGGTCATAATGTTGATAACAAAAAAGCAGATTAAGAATGAGCAAACTTGACGAAATCCAAAAAAAAAAAGTTTGCTCAGGTTTGTTTAGGTTTGTTGTTTTGCCTTTTTCATTAACATTGACTAAACTATTACGATATGAATATCAAATTTCAAAAAAATTTATTTTCGAAACATTTTTTAAAATTTTTATTTTCAAGAAAAAGTTCTTTTGACATTTTATCTTAATAACAGTAGTATCAAAGTTATCACAGAAACAGATATGATAGTTATAATACCTACATTATGTCATTGTCTTAAAAGCTTGTCGAGCGTGAAAAGTTTTTTTGTCAGAAATTGTAAGTGCCTAAGTAGGTATGTATTTTTTCTTTTCTATTCACGCGACAAACTTTTAAGACAATGAATTTGACATAGTATATTATATCTGTTTCAGTGATGACTTTCATACTACTACTACTTTTATTAGGATCCACCCACGCGAACTACGTCCACTTATAAATAGCATTCAGCATTGCCCCAATGAAAAACTATACCAATTTTTTTCGGTTTAGTACATCTAAGCATAAAAGGTTGTTTTTAAGTATTTTTACATAAGATTTTATTTTCAAATTTTTAGTTACGTCTTAACCTAAGCATTTCTGATAATGCATCATTATTACAAGACATTTTACTTATTATCTTATCCTCCTCGTCAGTTGATACCCATATTAAGGGGACTGTGAGGAAAAAGGAAATTCGCCATGTGTTGGCATCCGCCATATTGGGTTTAGAATGACATTACATAGCTTATCGTATTCTACTCGTCAAACCCTTTCATTTTATACCCATGTCAAGGGGGTTGTGAAAAAAAAGTAATCCGCCATCTCGTGGCGTCCGCCATATTGGATTAAGAATGATGTCACGTAGCTTATCGTATTTTACTCGCCAAACCATTTCATTTAATACCCATATCAAGGAGACTGTGAAGAAGAAGGTAATCCGCCATATTGGATTTATAATGACGTCACATAGCTTATCGTATTCAACTCGTCAAACCTTTTCATTTGATACCTACATCAATTGAAGAAAAAGTGAATCCGCCATCTTAGGGCGTCCGCCATATTAGGTTTATTACAATTATAAATATACTATATTGCATTATCACTGGACTTATATCTACACGTGTGCAAAATTCAAAACTCTAGTCTAGCTTAATTAGAACTAGTCGAAATTTTGACTGCAATATTTTACCTAAACTTACTAAAAAACATACAAACAAACTAAGCAACTTGTAATCAAAATAAAACACTTTCGAAATTGGTGTTAAAAGTGCATTACTCCGTAAATTTTCCAGAAGAAATTTCATACACTCTTAAAAATATGTTGGTAGTGATAACTAAAAATTAGTCAATACAGCCTTTTCTTTTTGTGAAAACGGACTCAACCGAAATCTAAGTCATCGTAACTAATACAAAACTGTTGCAGTTGTACTACTTAGTTAAAACAGCTAAATATGTCAACTAAAGAAGCATTTAATTTTAGTCGCACTAACTAATGGTTGGGTTCAAACCAATTGAAATATGTGTTATTGATACTAAGATTTATGTTGTCACTCTAATTTAGGATGCTGGCCATTTGGTCTTAACCAGTGCCATTAACCTACATACACACACACACACTCTAATTTAGATTAATTTTTCTAACATAGACGAAGGTTGTTATGACCTACTTTATTATAGTAAGCAGAATTAAAAATGTAGTTAAATCAGCTAAGTATGTTAACTCAAGAAACATTAAATTTTAGTTGCATGAACTAATGGTTTGTCAGGTATGACCAATAAAACTCAATTCTTTTAAAATAAAAGTATATTCAAAGATTATATATGTTACATAAAAGAGCTTTCATACAGAACTAAACCTAAATTCCACTTGAACCTATAGGCCCCCAAAAGTAAACATTCGTCTCGCACTTGGCTGGCAGGTCACCACTAGGCCTTCAATTTATGACCATAAGCATCTGATGTAGAGCTGGAGCAATTCGTTCCTAACATTCGGCCATCCTGCCATTGTTTCGCCATCGGAACACCATGCTTTTGTCGTCGGCACAGGCCAAGTGATTTACCTGTGAAAAACAACAATGTAAGAAATTTGAAGGATTCCAAAATGTATATATCTGTTCCTAGTTACAGGACCCGTACCAAATTTATTGGTTTTGAAATTGGAAATGTTTTGATAAAGAACAAAAAAATTGTAATTTGCGAAAAAAAGTTGAATTTTTGGTGTACCCCTCCTAAGAAAAAAATGAACACGTCTAGGTATTTTATTTATTACTTTTTCTAAACAAATTTTACATGATTTTGTCGACAGTTTTTAAATTTTGAAAGAAAAAAATGTGTTAGTAAAAAGTTATAGTCATTTGAATTTTTTTTTAATTATATTTTATGTTAGGCTTTAAAAAATTCAAATAACTACTAACACATTTTTTTCTCTCAAAATTTAAAAACTGTCGACAAAATGATATAAAATTTGTTTAGAAGAAATAATAAATGAAATACCTAGACGTGTTAATTTTTTCCTTAGGAGGGGCACACACTAATTTAGGTTTTACTGCAAAAATCTTAATAATGCCACACAAGCTTTTCGATAAATAACCTTTCTAAAAACTACATAATTATTACTTTGAGTAAACACCGCTGGTTCTTGCAACGAGTCTAAAGCAGCGTTTTATAAAAATTAACATAAGTCCAGCACTGATCACTAGGGCAAACTTTGTAGAAACGGGACATGAACATATTGAGAAATAAAATTTAAAAAAGAAAGTAAATCCATAAAAGAAGTTATTTAGGTACCAAAAAGGTGGCAATTTAGGTATTTTGGCCCAAAAGGGCTTTGTTGTAGGTTTACCCATTCTTACAGGTGGACCTACCTATAATTATTTGAGTAGTTCTGTATTTCACTCCACCTTTTATTTGATCAGTTGGTTTGTATACTTGCTACAGTTCAATTAAAAGCTAATAAATAAATAAATAAGAAATATAATTTTATTAATACTTATTACGACATTTTTGTGTTAGGTCGTGGGGTTACCTAAACCGCTATAACTTTTACTTAATCGTATAGCATTCATTTGGGCGCTATAAGCAAACTTTTACAAAATATAATACCATAAAATGAATAAGTTATAGTTTTTAATGGGGTTGAAAAAATAACTACTTACCTTTAAGCTCGAATATCACGAATAAAAACAACATTAAAGCCCGTACTTGCAACGTTTAATGGAAAACACGGCGCAAAATGGCAGCAGCCAAAAATAAAAATGTCGGCTCTACCCGCTAATTCACTTACTCATGCTGCCACCCCACCATTCACGTATGTATGGATGGGGAAGCACCCGGCCCGTGCTCACAACTAAGAAGGCATTGCTGCCAAGTTAAATTATTAGTCAATAATGATAAGAAGTTTGTTGTGACAACTAAATCGTTTTAGCGTCCCTAATTTTTCGTAGAAGTAATCACGAATGGTTTTTTTATTTAATGGAAATATAAGCGAAGGTGTTATAACTATTTAATAAGTTGATAATAAAATTAAATCTCAAGTAACAAAATAAATATTTTGTCCCAACTAATATCAAGCAACTTATTTTCTTGCGTTGTAGTGGCTGTTTTTAAATGTAAGGAAAACTTATAAAGCCAATATTTTTGCTATTTTAACTAAAAATACTTATTTCCAACAACTTAAGAATTGCAACAAATGAAAATAAGTTAGGGACGCCAACTCATTTTTAAGAGTGTAGTGTCCCGTTGATTTTGTTTTGTATCAAATCGAACGTCCCCTATTTTCTGCTTTGTCGATTTCTGAAATGGGAATATTTTCTTCATTTTCCACGATAAATTAGAAAAATGGCTGGTATAGAACAACTTTGTGTTGCCGTTTTGAAAGCTTTTCTGTAACTATCAACAACAAAAGAAAGGATGCTACGTAAGTGCCAAATTCACGAAAGAGACGGTTTTTGGATTATTTTTTAAGAGTACTCTAGGGCCTAGGGGTTTAATTTTTGATTATTTTTTACCATTTTTATGAACGAGTATTTGTAGAAAAAATAGTGTATTATAAAGGCATGTGTTAAAAGTGTGTTTATTTTATTCTAAGCGAACTTCCCTTGTCATAGAATAAAATTAATCTTTTAACACTACATACATATATCATAAACAACTATTTTAAAATTTGGTCTAATATTTTGCTCGAGGCATTCAATAGTGCAAAGCCGGCTCTGGTTGGTCTCTTTAACCTTTGCAAAATAGATTGTTTAGTAAACATTCTTCCTGGCAAAAAACACATCAAAAATATTCGTTATATTTATTTAAAAATGTAGCTATTATAACGACAGATGTTGTTGTTTTAAGTTTTGGTTTGGCGGACCTATAACATTGATAGACTGTGTTTTAAAAACATACTTTTGGCAAAGAGACCCTTTTTGCCTTTGCAAGTAGAGACGCGCCTTCGCGCAAAGACTTGAGGGGTGGGGATGAGTGTCATCTGACGGGGCGGGATATTAAAGACCTATTTAACCCGCTGTTTCGCTGTCCTGCCTAGTGTTGGGAATAATCGAATGAATTAAATAATCGAAATATTAGCTCTCGAATGATTTTAATAATCGAATGATCATTCGAAATAATCATTCGAATCAAAAAAATATAGCAAATAAAACTGCACAAAAATCATCTCTTAAATTTTTTTTGCTTGGATTTGCCGTTTTCGATAAAAATAAAAAAATGTAAAGTTATACATAACATTTTATGGTAATTATTTAGATTAACGTAAACAGCGATTTTTTTTATGAAATTTTGCACAGACCCTAATTTTGGGTCGTAGAACACGAATCCGAAGTCAGTTTTTGGCGGTCTCGTAAAAAAAATTTTTTTTTGCTCCACCAACCTGGGCAAAACGGTGGTCAGGTTTGCTCAGTTTTGATTGATATAGATATATAGGTATCTATATCAATCAAAACTGAGCAAACCTGACCACCTTTTTGCCCAGCCAACAAATTTAAAGAAATTCATTGAAAAACTAACCTAAAAGTTTAAAAAATTTTTTTACGAGACCGCCAAAAACTGACTTCGGATTCGTGTTATACGACCCAAAATTAGGGTCTGTGCACAATTTCATGGAAAAATTCGATATTTACGTTAATCTAAATAATGACCTTATTTATTAGTATAATTTGTTAAAAATAACAAAAAAGTAAGAGATCCATGAAAACAAAAACACTTCTTTAAACAAATTTGGCAACTAGCATGACTCCCCTTTATGCATTAAAAATTGTCACCAAATTTCAACTTTATACTAATTTGCGTCCTCTAGTTATTTAGGAAAAACCTTTTACAAAAATTCAACACTCTGTGTATTAAAAACAAAGTCTTTTAGGACCTATGTTTTGTCTTAAAATTAAGTAAGGAATAATACCCTCAAGTTTGGCCACATACTTTACTAACACCCTGTATATATCATAAAAACATGCAATAACACTATGCGTTGTCCAGAGATGAAATAATGCTCGATCGATATCGAAGGATCATTCGAAATAAATAATCATTCGAATGAAAAACACATCCGAGACAATCGCATCGTAACGCAACGTCGAGTCGTATTTCGTCTCGTCATTCGAAGCGGCGAAAGGCGATTATTATTATATTATAATCTCTCGGCTAAATCATTCGAATGATCGCGCTGACTTCTCGAGATATCTCTAGTGAGTTGAATAATCGAATGATCGATTATTTTTCATTCGAGATATCCCATCGCTAGTCCTGCCCTTAGTCACTCGTGTCCGACCTCATAAGTGTTAATTGCTTGAACCAAGAAAGTGATTACTGCGTTCCTTCGAAACTGCTGGTATAGTCTACATTTTTGTGATCGTGATCAGTGTGTACTGTCTCGTTGTACCGTGCACTTGTGCCGTTGTTCACTTGTTTTGCCGTATTAAAACTTCGTATAGTTTTGGTTTTATAGTTACTTGAACTTTATAAAAAAGTTTCAGTGGTGCACTTGTTACTGCGAATATTAAAATTGTAAATTCGACTTTTTATAAGGCTAACTAAAATAACCATGTGGGCTACAGGGGCTAGTAGAAGGCCTTTTCGTATGCTAACAGTTCATGAAAAACTAATCGCCGTAAAAAGAGTAAATAATGGCGAAACTAAAGCATTCGTTGCTAGAGACCTTAACGTACCTGAATCTACTCTACGGGGATGGTGTAAAAATGAAGAAAAAATAACTTATCAAGCAAAACGTCTTCAATTAGAGGAATCGACCAGTGAAGCATGTAACGCTGCAGAAAATTATTTTGGTGGTGAACCTACAGGACTGATGGAAAGCCTACAACTTCAACAGAATTACATGTACCAATATTCTTATTGGAACTGGTATATGCAACAAGCTGTCGCTACCCAAATGGCCGATGAAGAAGTGAAAGAAAATGTTCCCGTTCCTGATCCTGAGCAAAATAGGCATCACGAGGAAACAGTTTCTCTTGAGACACGCGAAGCGATTCAACATGGTGAAAGTTTCCTGCATTGGTTGGAGTCGTGCAATAACAATCCATGCGTTACGAGACATCAAATTTTCACTCTACAGAAGGTACTTACAAATTTAAAAACGGGATTGGAGCGTAAGAATAGAGAGCATAACCAAAGTATCAGGTAGACTAGAGAATCTGTTTAAGTTAGAATAGAAGGTAGATGTAGAAAGAATCAAATGCTAAATTTTTAGATTGTTCTTGTTTCAATTTCTAGAAAGAGGCGCATTTCTAACAGGCATTTAAAACGTTTTATAAGAAAAAATATACAGGGTGACTCAAAAACACTTTGAGATGTGGTTGCTGACATTATTGAAAGACGACAAGTTCCAATAAACTATGTTCTAATTTCCAATTTTTTTTAAATTAGATATCAAATTGCAATTACATAGGTAAATTTTTGAAAGTGTCGCTGAAATTGCGGGTGTGTTTTTTATTGTTTGAAAGCCGCCGATTAATGATTCGGTTTCTTAGGTCTTATCGAGAGTCTTCTTTATTTTCTACTGGCGTTTTATAAACCAGTGACTTTAAGTGTCCACAGAAATAAGAATCAAGAGGATTTAAGTCTGGGAACCTTGGTGGCTATGACTGATTAGATTCTTCAGCCCCCCAACCGATCCATCAATTTCGATAAATTTCACTTAGGAACTCCTGAGTCACATCTTTTTTGTAGCCTAAGGCCAACAAAAATTATTTATTCTTAAACTACATATCCCCTGTATCAAAAAAGTACAAGAAACCTTTTTTTACTGTGATTGAAGGATTCATAAAAAATAAATATTTTTAAAGTATCAGTGGAGTACCTACTTAGTATAATTTTCATAAAAAAAAATGAGTGCATATTATTTTACCGGCGCCACTAGAATGTACTGAACTTTAAATTTAAGCGTATTTTAGTTTTCATTTTATCACCAAATGTCACAAAAAAATCTTTACTCGTTTAGATAATATTTTAAAATAACTAATTTTTTAAAAAAATTTCGGCACCCTGCATATCCTAAACGAAGCTGTTAAGGAACATAGTTTATTGGAACTTTTCATCTTATAATAACGCCAGCAAGCACGCCCCAAAGTTTGCCAAGTATTTTTGCATCACCCTGTATATTAACAACATAAAAATGACTATGTTTTTGGGCAAAGTTTTAAAATAAATTTGTTAATTTTTTTTTAACTTTGACAACAGCATTAGATCTAATACCGAAACGCAAAGTTTTGTATTTAAACAAAATTTTAAAATATGTGTACCTTCTATTTTTCATATGCCACTAATAATATGGGCAATCTTTTGGTCGTACCTGTAGGTAAATACTTTTAAAAAATTATCTAACTTTTTCCTGCGCTCGCTTGCTAAGGAGTTTTCTCAATTACTTTTTATATTTGACAACAAATTCATATATGGTAGGGTGTGTGTCACAGCGAGTTTGCATTAACAATTTATGGGGAAGGGCTTTATATTAAAATTTAACATTTGGGGAGTTCATGTTTCTTGATGTGCTAACTTTTAATCATTCTAGCGTTTGTGTTACCATGGTAACAAATATTAATTTGGTAATTTTACATGAAACACCCTGCATATTTTCCAATTTTTAGATAACTTATTAAAAACTTAACATTTTTTATTCAGGATACCCATGTCTTACTTATTCTGTTTTCAAGATAATTGGTTTTATTTAGTTTCTTTGATTTCACCCTATACTTTTCTTCCGTGAATATGTTACTACTTTTATTAACAAATTGAGAGAAACTCATTAGTCATTAAAAATAATCAACATTAGTCTTTTTCAACGCACAAGAAGAGCACAATATTTCAGTTTTATAAAATGGAAACATGCTTATTTTTTAAATGCTCCAGATTTTACAGAAAGTTTCAGCATGACTTTATCATAGCTCATATCAAAATCTAATAATTTTATTTTTAAAGTAGAACAGTTTTTACTTCATATTTTTTTAATTGCCGTTTTCGAACTCCATATTATAGTAGCCTTTGATTTATGCTATTTTAAACAAATGACAAAAATACTTTAGTTTTCTAAAAAAAAACCTTCTAGTATATCAATTTAGACAACGGAAAGAATTATTAATGATCATGACGAATTAAGAATTGTTTTTATTATTTAAAAATCTGTTAGATTCTTGTATACAGGGTTTGCTTCATAAGCTAATGCTGATTTCTCTAGAACTCGAAAATGTTAAAAAAAAAACAAGCATGTTTTCATCTGAAAAATTTATATATTGTGTTCTTTCGTATGCGTTGAAAAAGACTAATTTTGAAACACAAAACTTTGCGATTATTTATATTTTTTAAAATAATTTTCTTCTTTGTCATGAGTATCTAGTCCTCATCCTTTATTTTCAACAAAGGTAGTAACACATAGTATTCACGGAAGGAAACTAGGGTGAAATCAATGAAATTTATGATTAAAACCGATTCTATCGAAAACAGAAAGAGTTAGGAATAGGGTATGTCGAATAAAAACATTAGCAATAAGAAATTCAACACCTTAAAAATATACCTGCAGGGTGTGAAATTTAAAAATACCACGTCGATTTTGCTGGATATGATAATCCAAAAAGCTAGAACGATGACTATATTTTATTAACGGTTAGCACATCAAACACGAACTTCCCAAATATTTAAATTTAATATAAAATCTTTCTCGTAAACTTGTAATGCAGCCTCGTTGTGACACATACTGTGTAAGACAGTAATGCTGTAAGTAACTTAACCAAGCCACAAAAAAGGACTAGCCTTGTCACAGTCTTAACCCCAAAAATGTAACTTCTGTAGACCCGGTAAACATTAAATATTATTACTATTAGCATCAGGACCTGTGGCTATATTAAAGTATTCTTTATTGATTTCGATAAAATGAAACATTTTCTAGAGACATTCAATTGTAAATAGGTAGTATAATTTTGTAATACCATGAACTAGGTTTAGTATGCTTATCTACAAGCAAACTTTTAATAAGAACGAAACGGTTTAAATATTTGTCGAATTAAATTTACCTGCTGCACAGCTTTTAAGGAATATTTTTCCTCCGATCGTTCAAAAATTTTGACATTTCTGTCAAGATGTCTTGTAGAAAAAGTACCTAAATATTAGAATATCTAGTCGTTGCTAAATAGGCAACAAAAAATAACGCTTAGGAAATATTAATTTCTGTACTGCAAGGAATAGTATATTTCATTACCAGTCCGGAAAAAAGGATTTTTCTGTGCGCGCTTGACAAATTCTCGTGTGAGGCGCAGCCGAACACGGGAAGTCAAGCAAGCACGGAAAATCCATTTCTGGACGTGTAATGAACGATATTTTTTATTATACTTCTTTGAAAACGATAACATAAAACAAAATATAACATAAAAAAATACATACATACAAAATAAACTTGGAATATTTTTATTTTCACAACTGTTATCGGAATTTAAAAATGGAAAATTAACAACGCTGACAATATGGTCTTTGGCAGGTATGATGCGTTTTCATGGTAACTTTCAAATCATTTAAAAGGTGATTTAAATTTGTCTATGTCAGATAAGATTGACAAAACGTCAAAAAATATTTCAGAAATTCATCTAAATATTCAAATATTTACGAAATAAAATACAAAATAGGTACATATTAAATATCAGATAGCATATAGACTTTCTTGAGTTTAGTTTATTTTCCTATACCTATATTTCTATTTTAAAGCCAAAAAATAGTCGGTATCTTCATTTAGCACACTGAAAGAACTGGAGACCAGGAAAATTTTTTCCGTGCGCTCTTTCCGTGCGCTAGCCCGAAAAAGCCCATCTTACATTATTACTAAAACAGATGAAAATAAGGTGTTTTCAAAGAAGTATAATAAAAATAATATTTCCTTACAGTTGTTAGTGTACTGCAAAAGTTATTACTGATTATTATAGAAAATTTTATCTTTGAACACAGCTCTAGAAAGTATGCCATAATAACGTTTTCCGAGAAATAACTCATTTTCATTTTCTATCTTACTAAATTCCCTAAAACGATTTTATATTCATTGTATTTATATTCATATTTTTGTCTTTGGAAGTAAATTTAATGTGACAGTATTTATTGCTTTCGCCAGTTCAACAACTCAAAATTTATCATCATGATTTTTTAATGAGTCAATAATCCACGTTACAAAGTCCTTTCTACTAAAAATGACAATAAAAATGTTAAATTTTGTTTTACGCAGCAAAGCAAAATGTGGCCCAACATAAAATTATTTTTTTAAATTTAGTTTTAAAATCTGAAATACTATTTTATTTATTATCATATGACTCTACGTCGATAACAACTAACTAGAAAATATACAGGGTGTCCGAAAAGTCTTATTATGGGCAAATATCTCTACTATTAGCAAAAGTAAAGTAAAGATAGGGACACCAAATATTAGGTGTATCTTATTGGTTAATAAATCTACTTTTTTATGTTACTTAACTTTTTCAACCCCCCTGAGGGGTGACGCTAGGGAGTTGAGGTCAAAAATTTTAAATGCAACCCTCGGCGGTGATAAATTAGGCGCGAAGGTTACCTGCTTGAACTGTCATGAACTTGTAAACTTGGCGCATGAATTTTAGGGTCCGTTTAATCCTAAATGTAAATGGGGCCCAAACGTAAATTGTTCATATTTAGGTATGAGGTGTGCGTTATTCCAGTATTAAAAAAAAACAAATAGGGCACTTTACTTTATGTATATTAAAAAAGACACATAATATACAGGCGCGGCCCGTGAGTTCTTTACAGGTGGGTCAAAAGTTTGTGGGAAAGTAGTGATATCAACGCAAAAAGTAAAATACACTTTTTTAATTAAGGAAGGTTTTTTTATTAATGTGCCTAGTTTTGCCAAGAAATTATTTACCAACAAATAAAAACCGCAAAAATCATAAAATGGATATTGTAGTATATTGAACATTGCTACTCTAGATGTTTATGACTTGTAGTATTACCATGTGCTTTAGTCTAAGATTGTTAGCGGCTTCCCATTTTGAGTAAAGTAAATTAAATTTCGGAGTATTTAGATATATATGAGTAGTAATTGTTAAGTAATTATCTCATACAGACAGGTGCTTAAAAAAAGACCCGCGCCCAATTTACATGTTATGATCACAGACCCATTTAGAAATACAGGTAAAGGGATTCTTTTTGCGCCCAGTTTACTACCGTCCGCAACCCTATGCCGTGTGGTACCTCATTTTAAACGTCTACAAAGAAGAATTTCACCGCAAACCCGAGGTCCGTATCTTCAGTCGTTTTTAAATGGCAAGCCTTCAAAAAAAATCCTGAAAAAAAATTAAAAATTTGACTGGGTACCTACCTTTATTTCTCTTATTACTTTAAAAGTTAAAGAATGAACTTCCTGGTACTAATAAAGTCGATTTTGGAACTTTGCCAAGAATCAACCGGACATTCTCGAAAAATTCAGAAGTAATTTTCAAAATCGACTTTATTTCTGCCATGAAGTTCATTGTGGCCATTTTGAACAACTTTTAATGTAATAAGAGAAATAAAGGTATTTAAATTTTTATTTTTTTTTCACAATTTTTAATTTTTAAAAGCTTGCCATTTAATAACGAATTAAGACACGGAGCTCGAGTTTGCGGTCAAATGTTTCTTTTTTGAAGACCTTTAAAATGAGGTGCAACACGGCATAGGTTTGCATTTACAATTTTTGACCTCAACTCTCTAGCGTCATCCCTGAAGGGGGTTGAAAAAGTGATATTACATCAAAATGTAGAATTATTAACTAATAAGATACACCTAAAATTTTGTGTCTCTATCTCGACTATAGCAAAGTTATTTGCCCATGCTAAGACTTTTCGGACACCCTGTATAAATTCGACTTAGCAAGTTTTAATGTAATTTACTGTTATTTTAATAGAAAATGTGCATAACTTCCTCGTTTTTCATTATTTCTCCGTTTAGCTATTTTTCGACTTGTGTCAGTATTGCATTCAGCAAGCGATTTAATATAACAGCTTGAATTTTTGAAAATATCAACATATTATTGAATTTAAAGTAAGAATCAAGCAAGAAAAAACCACGAGCATCATAGGCATGAAGACGTCACGCGTGCTCTGTCTCGTTTTAGACCTATTCCTGGCTTAGTTGCTGGAAATCAATATGCCAGTGGCGTAGTTCCTTTAAACATTTTCCCAGTACACCCACTTAGACTTTGGTGTTCGTGGGCGTTCAAAAGAAAAGAAAACAAGGCTTTTTTAATTTAATAATTATTGGATTAAAAATTAAAACTAATGGTTCAGTGATTGTGTGGATTTATTATTTATTACTTCATATGTACAGAGGCATCCACAAAGTTCGCGTGATATGTAAAAAAATTTCATTTCCTATTTTTAAGAAAAGTTCTTATACGCATAAAAGATGTTTTTAACGTTATCACAGTTGAAATCAAATATTATACAAAATGTCAAAAAATAAAAAGAATGTGATTCGTCTAAACGAAATACTACATTTAAAACGAATATTTTTCAAAACAAGAACTTTCTTTGTAGGATGCATAGTTCGGATAAAATTAAAGTAGAACATTGAGAAAACTAGACTATTTTACTACATTTCATATTATATTCGTATACTTTAACAGGCATGTTAAAAGTTTAGTGCAAAGTTGAAAAATATGTACATATTATGTACAAATTTTGTTTAGATATCACCACAACTTTATAAATATCCTTTTACTTTTAAAACATTTCTTTTATAAGGATATATAACAAGATCAAAAGCCTACAACTTTAATATACGTATAAGATACAAAGTACAAAATACTAAATTTATAAATATAATCATAATTAAAAATAAAAAATACTATTAGCTAAATAAAAAAATTACTATTCGCTATCTCAATCAAGTTGCGAATATCCCAGTTTGTCTTCTGAAGCACTGTCATCACACTTGCTGTCTTCAATTTCTTCGGAATCTTCCGATGACCCCGTATTCACTTCAAAAACTAGGTGGTCTAGAGTCTAGAGTGTCGTCCAAGAGATGCTCTTTCCTTATAAGCTTATCTTAATATTTTTCAACATGTCAGCAAACATTATACCACTGAAAACCTCTCACCTCCTTAATTTGCCTAGTCGGTGCCTCCCTAAAATAGTTTTGTATAATTCCGCTTTGCTTAATTTGGGGTCTGCTGGTAATCCCTTTTCACTTAACCAGTTTAGCATTTCTTCTTTCTTGGGGGCCGTGGATATATTTTTTCGTACTGGGACATTGTAATACGATTGTCCATAACGGGGATGAACCTCTCAGGTAAATTGAGCAATAATTGCTATGCCACAAGATTTTCCTCATTTATGTCGTTGTGATAATCTCCCGTTTTTGTACCTGCAAAAATAGGAAAGTAAATTATGTTGGTTGTATTGTGTCAGGTAGTTAAATGAGGATTAATGGTTATGGTTTATTGATATTTGAGTACGAGTATAGATTCTCATTTATTCAGAAAATACCAAAAATTTAATTACCTTATTTAAATATAAGTAATTCGTCTTTCACAAAACCCCTTTCTCCATCAGCATGTACTATAATTAATAATAATTGTCGCCCTTTTGAAATTCGCCTCTTTAAACCTTTGTTACTCTCATCATACCACCCTTCATCATGAACACAGTGGCGGCTGGTTAAATTTCAAAGTTATATATCTCTGTTTCTACTTACAGAACCCGTACCAAATTTACCAGAGCCCACTGGGAATATTTAGGTAAAGAAAAAAACACTTTGTAATTTACGAAAAAAAGTTGAATTTTTGTTGAGCCTCCCCTGGTAAAAAATGAACGCGTTTAAGTATTTTATTTATTATTTTTTTTAAACAAATTTTATATCATTTTGTCGAGAATATTTTAATTTTAAGAGAAAAAAATATGTTAGTAGAAAGTTATAGTCATTTGAATTTTTATAAACCTAAAATATAATTTAAAAAAATTGTGACTTTCTACTAACACATCTTTTTTTTTCTTAAAATTTAAAAATTTACGACATAATCAAGTAGGTTTACTATTAAAACCCCTAAATTTGGTACGGGGCCTGTAAGTAGGAACAGGTACATATATGCACGTTTGAAATATGACTGCTGGGATATACCTAAGTTTCATATAAATAATTACATTGCGGCCCTCATTACGGTATTCTATCATCTTTTTAAGGAAATTAATTCGTTTTATGCGTATATCGTAGGATTCGCATAAAACTTTTCTGACGAAATTGTACAGGGTGTCCGGATTTCGTTGTATTTGCGGGTTATCTCAGCTATTAGTAGAGATAGAAGGTTGCGGTTTGCTACTTTTTTCCACTAACAAAATTTTCATAGCTTTCTTTGTTTTCGAGCTACAGGATGATTTTGAAAATTTTCTCTTTTTGAGCACCCCTTGTATCTCGGCTATGCCGCAACATATCAAAATAGTAAAAACTGGCATTTATGCAGAATGTTACGTAGAATACGATGACGTAGTTAGCTTTTTTCTAAATATTATAATTTTCGAGTAATGACGTAAAGTTGTGGTTTTTTAAATGGAACACCCTGTATATGTATATATATACATATATATATATATATATATATATATATATATATATATATATATATATATATATATATATATATATATATATATATATATATATATATTACATTCCGCTTAACGACGGCTTTTTGAAAATATATAACACATGATATTTATTTGTTCATTGAAGCCGATGAATTACAATTTTTAATAAAAATGGCAGTATTTTATAGTAGGCCGTGAAGTAAAACGTATACCTACACATTACAGAGATTATTCGAACTGATTTCCGTTATTCAACACAAATTGTCACAGTTTTTTATTCTTCATAAAGCAATTAAAAGGATAACTGGCCGTGCTTGCAAATTTTTTTACTCAGTTCTTCTATCGTTTGATACCGGGTATGAAATATTTTATTTTCCAAATAACCCCACAAAAAAGGTCGAAAACTGACAAATCGGGTGACCTAGGAGGCCATCTGATTGTGTATCCAGTGACCAGGAAAGTGATTTTCCAGATAAGTTCTTTCCTGGTCACTGGATTCGCACAATAAGATGGCCTTCCAGGTCACCTGATTTGTCAGTTCTCGACTTTTTTTGTGGGGATATTTGGAAAATAAAATATTTCATACCCGGCATCAAACGATAGAAGAATTGCGTAATGCTACTGAAATGGAATTCAAAAATTTGCAAGCAGGGCCAGTTATCCTTTTAATTGCTTTAGGAAGAATAAGAAAATGTGACAATTTGTGTTCAGAATAACGGAAATCAGTTCGAACAATCTCTGTAATGTGTAAGTATACGTTTTACTTCACGGCCTACCATAAAATATTGACATTTTTATTAAAAATTGTGATTCATCGGCTTCAATGAAAAAATAAATATCATGTGTTATATATTTTCAAAAAGCCCTCGATAAGCGGAATGTAACGATGTATAAATATACAGGGTGTCCCGTTTAACTAACCACAACTTTACTTCATCACTCGAAAATTATTATACTTAGAAAAATACTAACTACGTCATCGTATTCTATGTAACATTCTGCATACAAGGCTGTTTTTACAATTTTGATATGATGCGGCATAGCCGAGATACAAGGGGTGCTCAAAAAGTTAAAATATGAAAATTATGTTTATGGCATTTTTCGTTTCACAAAAAAAGTAGCGACATGACGTGCAAACCACAACCTTCTATCTCTATTAATAACTGAGATATCCCGCAAATACAACGAAATCCGGACACCCCGTATATTCGGCAACATCTGAGAGGCACTGGCAACGATAAAAGAAGCATGTTGATGGGACGGATTTTATTTTGATTCCGATTTGGCCAAAGCGAAAATCGTGCAGCGTTGCCAGTTCATTCAGCCCCACTATTTTTATAATAAGAATTAAGAATAATCCATAACACGCCTCTGATGCCCACTTTGCAAAAGATAAGAGAGTAGGAAATAATTGCGGTCTCTGTCAGTTATGACGCTCGTGGCTTTTTCTTGCCTGATTCTTACTTTAACGCGTCAAGTTGGATAATGAATGACTGATATGTTTTCATAGTTACACAACAAATTTTTATTAGAAATTTCAATATTACGATACATAGTCAGTAAGTGTCTTACCGAACGAGAAAATTTATGAGATCGGCGAGCAGTTACTGACTAAGTATGGTATACAAAAATACAAAAACTGGTAACATTATAATGGATTATACAGAGTCATTATGTCTGTTGCTATGCAACGGTTCGTGGTGATTGTTGTTACTGTCAATTTGTCGATTCCGATTATTCAAGAAATTTTTGATACAGCGTTATAGAACTAATCTAAATGTTGAGATGTTTGAGGAAGAAAGTAGTAATGAAGCGGAAAAATTGAAATCAAGAAAAGATGGAGAGCCGGTTGTTCACAGCT
Source organism: Philopedon plagiatum (assembly GCA_963971165.1). Taxonomy (NCBI): domain Eukaryota; kingdom Metazoa; phylum Arthropoda; class Insecta; order Coleoptera; family Curculionidae; genus Philopedon; species Philopedon plagiatum. The sequence continues at coordinate 54,913,264 of OZ020193.1, read as the reverse complement.
AACCCCACTAAAACCACGTAAAAGGTACGAAAGTGCATATAAAGATTTTAAAAACTGAGAAAAACAGTGTACGTAATGAGAAATGCTTATTGACATATTTTGAAATGATTACTTAATGAAAAGTTCAAGTTTAAAATCTCCTGCAAGTTTGTGGGCTTAATATTAAATGCTAAGGACAACAATCAATTTGTACTTTTAACTTTGATTTAAATAAAAAAATCATATTATGTGTTCTCTTTTTAACCGACTTCACAAGAGGAGGTTATCAATTCGGCATCTATGTATTTTTTTATGTATATTCACGCATAATTCTTGAACGGCTTAACCGATTTCGACCAATTTGCTTTGTAGATGAGTTCTCCCGAATGGTTCCATTTTAAGGGTCTTTTTTAAAGTGACAGGGAACTTAAAACAACTGCAAAAACTAAAAAAAAAAACAACCTTAAAATCGACAATTTTTCGGAATAGCGGTAAAGATTTCAATAATTTTTTCTCCGTTGTATCTAGCATGACAGTCCGGTGGTCCTGTTAGTAGCTGACTTTAAAAAATAATAAAGGGGTGGGAATGAAAGGGGTAAAACCGGAGCGGCTTAGAATTTCTCCGAAAATGTTGACTAATATCTCAGTTTCGGGGTTAATGAGGGCATGAAATCTTCTTTCTTTCTTTTTAAAACATTTATTCAATATAAATAATAATTTACATTTCATTCTGCCCTACGATTTTTTATACATTACATAGCAATACATAACATATAAAATATACAGATTTCGCAAACTTGTCGCCTAAGCGTCCCTATTTGCGAGGGGGACCAGCAAGCTGGGAGTCGTTGTTAGACTCTAGAGGAGGCCAGAATGAACGTTGCGTAACATTATTCGACCTGCGTCCGGAAAATCCAAGCGAGGTGCAAAGAACTTTGTTTTTACCTAGGTTGAAAGTATGTTTGTCGCGTCAGTTTTTTAGTTAGTTTAGTAATTGTTCGTATTTTGTTTTTAATGGAAAAATATATAAAAAAAAACATCTTGATGAAATCTAATATTGTGTAGCAGGTGTTAAAAAAATTACCGGGGGGGCGGGGGAGGGGGGTAATGAAATGAGAGACTGGGAAATTATTCAAACATGTTAACTAATGTGTCATTTTCGGGGCTATTTAGGTCACAAAATCTAATTTTCCCCAACAGATTTAAAAAAAAATCACCCGGTTTTAAAAAGGAGCGATTGGCAATTTCTCCAAAAATGTTAACTAACGTATCATTTTCGGCCTTATTGAGGCAAAAAAATTAATTTTAAAAACAGATAATATAAAATTGTCAGTGGGTCATTTTCGGGATTATTGAGGCCAGAAAAGCTTAGTTTATGTAACAGATGTCAAAAAAAATTCTGCGGGGGAGGGAGTGAAAGGAGCGGGTGGAAAATTCTTTAAAAATGTTAACTATACCATTTTCGGGGTTACTACTCCACTAAAAAGTATAAAATAATATTTCTACGTAGTTATAACTGTAGTTAATGGTAAACTTAATTTCATTCAAAGTTAGGTAACTTGTACACCGAAGTTCTAAACTTTCAAGTTTTAGAAAGAAATTTTAAGGAATAATAGGAAGCCGTAATGATAATAATACATTAATAAACTGTTAATAAAGAGCAATATTTTTAGTTATTTATTACTGAGCCTAATGGTCAGCCTAATTGCGTTCGACTTTGAGTAATTTGTACACAAAAGTTCTGAACTTTAAAGTAAGCGCAACTCTTTATTAATTGTGTATGAATTATCATTAAGAATCCTTATACTGTGAAATTGCGCCGACTTCAAAGTTTAGAACTTCGGTGTATAAGTTACCTAACTTTCAACAAAATTAAGTTTACCATTAACCACTGTTATAACGTTAAATTTGGATATAGGTAAAGAACGCCGAATAAGGCAGCAGCATTGACAACCCCGATTGGAGTGTTTAGCCGCCATTAGGCGACGAACGCAAATCTATATATTTTTATGAAAGCTTCCCGTTTCAGAGGTCGCTAACGGCGGACCCATCCCCTGACAGTGTTGCCGCAGTCATTATTTCCATGAAAAACCAATATCCCAACCAATAACCACAGTTATATCTACGTAAAAATATTATTTGATGCTTTTTAGTACATTTTCTTTTGTGAGATCGGTTCATTTTATTGGAAGAAAAATTATTTTAGTCAATTTTTAACTGCATATATAAGCATACCTTCACTTACCGCGCATTAATGAGGTAAGTCGTACTTACTGGCCTAGATAGGGCTTGTATATAGAAAAGATAATAACCGTTCAGTAAAATCAATTTACTGTTTCTGTCAATAATGACAGAAGTGACATAAAAAGTTTTAGTATTTTATTTCGATTTTTGAACGATCGATCGGCAGAAAATAGCTATTTGTGTATTAAGAGCGCAAAGTGATATATTGCCGCTCTGAGCGAGAAGTTAGACGCGCGACGCGTAGCGGAGCGCTGCTATCTCGCGAGAGCGGCAATGTCACTTTGCGCTCGAATTACACACATGATTTTTTCTACAACCGGTATTTTTATAAAAATATTTTGTAATGTAATTAATAATTATTGATATCAAATTTGACAGTTTATATTTTGTGTCAAAAGTCGCAGATACGCTGGACGATTCTTTATTATTATTAAGATGTCCATGGTAACTAAGCGAGCGACAAATAGCGCGTTCGGCAATGCAATCTTTTCCATCGTTTTGCTCGGAATTATTGATAGGCACGTGATCGGTCGTACTGTTTACAATAATAGGTCATGTGACCGTCAAAAATTCCGAGCAAAACGATGGAAAAGATTGCATTACCGAAAGCGCCAAAAGTAACTTTGTCGCTCGGCGAGCGACAAAGTAAAACAAACGCTTGTTCCTCGAAAATGTCCAACTTTGCGCTTTCTTTTGAAAGCGCAAATTTGTACTTTTCGCTCGGTTGTAGAAAAATATGTTTTTCTACAACCGAGCGAAAAGTACAAATTTGCGCTTTCAAAAGAAAGCGCAAAGTTGGACATTTTCGAGGAACAAGCGTTTGTTTTACTTTGTCGCTCGCCGAGCGACAAAGTTACTTTGTCGCTCGCTTAGTTACCATGGACACCTTAATAATAATAAAGAAACGTCCAGCGTATCTGCGACTTTTGACACAAAATATAAACTGTCAAATTTGATATCAATAATTATTAATTACATTACAAAATATTTTTATAAAAATACCGGTTGTAGAAAAAATCATGTGTGTAATTCGAGCGCAAAGTGACATTGCCGCTCTCGCGAGATAGCCGCGCTCCGCTACGCGTCGCGCGTCTAACTTCTCGCTCAGAGCGGCAATATATCACTTTGCGCTCTTAATACACAAATAGCTATTACGTTGTAGGAAAAGTCACATTCCCGGACTTTGTGTGGTTGTTACAGTCGTCCTTAAACTTCCCCTACTATAGATACAAAATACCCTATTCCTTGAATATTAGACGCGCATAGCTACTAGGTACGAGTAAAATTACCTTGCTCTTTATATTACAAAGGTGTTTTAAAAACTCATTTTCTTGTAATCTTTTAAATCGACAAAAATACCCTTTTTTATAGAAAAAGATCCAAATCACCTAAAAGTGAGTTGATTTAAATTTTACTAGACCGAAACCAACCAACCAAACCCAACCTGAACATTAAAATTTTGTGATCTTAAATATTAGGGCGATTCTCGTGGTGCTGGTTAAGTCACAACTTATGCAATTTTTTATGCAATAAGTAATACATAAGAATACGAAAAGATTACATTCTGATCTAGTCCTATCTAAAGCACAATATATCAAAAAAATTTTCTATAGTTGACTCAAAAGTTATTACGAAAACTCTAGTTTACACCGCCCCTTTTAAAGAACAATATCTTCTTGGGGATGCTCTTAAAAATATATATGTACAAAGTTTAAATATTACTATGACCTTACCTACGAGTACCCGAGAGGCGGTCCAAATTTTCAAGAATATCCTGTATATTATATAAAAATAGTAACGAAATATCCCAAAAAGCTAAAAATTGGTAACGATTTGTACAGTTTAGATCTCCGAATGCCAGTTTATAATAGAGTTTCAAATACTTTTTCTATTGCCCTGACATAGGAATTTAAAAATAATTAATATAATTCTTTCTATTTTGTAATATCATGTTAAGTTTATTAGTCCACGTCCAAGTGTAAGTTTTTCGGTGTTTACGTACATATATTATGTACCTGTTTAAGTATTATTTTTTGATTTGAGAAAGACTAAATATCATATAGTATAGTTTACATTATACCGTTGACCTTTTCTGCAATAAATCAACTACCTGCTTAAACCCCATTGTGTAGGCCCCAACCCCCAACATCTTCAAACCGCAATAAATGGGTGCAGGGTCGGTTTGAAAATATGAATCTATTATACATAATTATTTATTTTTATTTACAATTAAAAAAAATAAAAATCAATTAATAATATAAAAATAATAATAATAATAGTAAAACTAAATGTATATACATATTAAGATTAAAATACAGCACAGTGTGTGTACAGAGAAAAGTTTTACAATAATCGACTTAATTCTGCTTTACTCTAAATTTAGTTCTGTGTCACTATCACTATCTTCATCTACACTTATTATTAAGGGTTGAACATTAGTACTGATACATATATAAGAATTTTCCACCTTAATTACATGTTGTATACAGTTTTTCCAGCTGTCTGCAGGAATGTTACTTACTATGTTATAATTAGGGATGCAGGTAAAGAAAATAAATTATATTCCGGCCCTGCCCGAAAATATGTAAATAGGGATCATTAGGGTTTTATGGCAGTCCAAAGATCAACGGTATAATACTATACTCACATTTTCACTGTATTTTGCTAGTAAATGGAATTTTGTGTCTCATACAGGGTGTTATGAAATTCAGGGCATATACTGAAACCGTATGTATTCAGATTAAAGGAAAATATTCATAAATGGCGCTTCGTAATATTAAGCTGGTAATCGCCCTTTAAACTTTCTCTAACCAGCGGTACCCTCCACTGACAAGAAACACCTAGATACCGAATATGTTTCCAATTCTATTAATAATTTTTTCTATGCATCAAGTCAGCAAAAGAAATAATGTTATAAGCGGCGTTCGGTAATTCAATTTTTTTCATCGTTTTGCTCGGAATCTTTGACAGCCACGTGATCAGTCGTACTTATGACAACAATGAGTCATGTGCCTGTCAAAAATTCTGAGCAAAACGATGGAAAAAATTGAATTACCGAACGCCGCTATTGTTACCTTTACAGTACTAATATTCTGAAACGATTTTAGCTGATTTCATTATATTCAGTAAGTAGAATCTGAGCTCTTTATTTCCCGCGTAAAGTCCAATTTTTGTAATTTAAGGTTAACACCAGGAACGTGTTCTACCAAATGGTCTTTATCTTATTTACACCTGGGCTATTTTAAACTTTACAAATGAGCCAGTATGAGGTCGGTAAAAAATGTGGTTAATGAAATCAAGCATTTGTTAAGGAACTAGTGCTGTAAGTCCCGGGTAAGCCGGTTAACTAATTTTTTAATTGCACTCAAATATGAATAGATTTGTTTTCATTCCGGTTTTTTAATACTTTTTTTTCGGTTAAAAATACAAGCCTTACTGGACCTACACCACTTGAAAAATAATTGGCGCTAGCATATGTTGGACACTTTTTTAGTACTACTTACTTAGTATCCAATGCTCTTTTAAAATACTAAATTATTTCAGAAACTTGTTTATTATTTTAATCTAAAACAACAGCATAATATACATAAATAAAATTTAATTCGCAATAGATAGTTGTGATCTAAGTATATTATTGATCGACCAGAACTATCTATCTATTACCAAGCTTTAGACGCTTGCAGTTTGATATTTATAATGTATAATGCCTACCGTAGTAGTTCCTTTTAGTAATAAAAAATACTTTTGTGTATAATTTAAGCGAACATACAAGTGTATTATTTTTTCAGCACTAAGTTTATGTTGAACTTTAACTCTATATTCGACTCTTACTTCCAAAATATTTATATTCATACAGTGCATTTATTAATGGGTTTTACCTAACAAATCTGAGCAAACTTTTAACCCCGCGATAGGCTCTGTTCTATAAGAAGTAAGTTAAAGAGATAAATAAATATAAACTATAATAATAATAATAACAAAAATTAAATATAAACTAGACATAGGTAAATTTTAGGGTTAATTTGCCAAAAAAGCTCCAAGAAACACCTAAAAATTCATTTTTTAAAATTATTCACGCTTAGATGCATTAAGAAGGTTTAAAATTTACCTAGTACTGGTTTAAATTAAGATCATCTAGATGATCAGTTAGGTTCTGACAGGTTTTGGTCGTGTCATTGTTAACAAGTCGTCCGTCGTAAAAAACAAATTTCATAGCCTTAAGATTATGTTCATCGGCTAGTTACGCCAAAAAAGCTTCAAAAATACTAAAAAATGCATTTATTTTCGTAAAAGATTAATTTTTCACACCCCTTGTATTTTGGTGTTTTACCTTTTCATACCAAGTGAAGGTGACACACATTTACTAACATTTAAAACTTTATGGTCACAATTTTAAATGCATTTTTTTGGTATTTTTGGAGTATTTTTTTTCATATTTGGCAAATTAACATAATCTTAAGACTCTGGGATGTACCTCTCTCCTCATACTACTAACAGAACAGGGCCTAACAAAGGGGCAACAATTTTACGTGCAAAACGGAACGGTCCAGTTTAAAAATTGTACCGTATACTGTATTTGATTTAACAATATTTTGTTGTGTTGTTTGATCCCTCGATTATAAATTTCTGTTTTATATTTGATGAAGCATTAGAGTTTTCTACATATACTTAAATTAATGAATTTTTCTTGAGTCTAAATATAATGAAACGGTTTGAATTAACTATAAAAACTGAGACTAGGATTAAGTTAATAAAACTGATAATTCAATAGCAGAAAAAGAGGCCGTAATTATTTTTAGGACATTTAAATTAAATTTTAGTCTACAATGTATCCTCATATAGAATTTATAATGGATTTGACCATTTGCTTATATACCTACCGGGTGGTACATCTCCAGACGGAATATAGGAAATCGGATGAAAATTTTATTCAAATGGTCAAATATTGGTTCCCTTGCTTTTTTTAGACCACACTGAGGAAAATGATCTAATAAAACAGTACTGCTAAGAATTATTTTGTACGGATAACAATTTTTTTATTAACCAGTATTATTTAAATTATTGGGGTAGTAACACAGGTTAACAACTACAGCAATTCCTGAACTGCTAGAACGTCATTTATAAACAGTATGCATTAGTAGCATTACCAATACAATTCTGTCTTATTCCGTCCAGTCCTAATACAACTTTCTTATAAGGGTAAAAATTTCATTTCTTACTATTACACGTTAATAAGTATAATACAACGCTTTATTACCTTCGCAAAATTGTCATGCAACTGTAAAAAATCTTTTTGTATCTGTTATTATTTAAAATCCCAAAGAGGGCGGGATTAACATTTCCGCACAATATCATTGCCCATCGGCGGTTTATCGTTTCAGTATGGTTCTAGGAGGAGACCAAGTATAAGCGTTTTGCGTTTCGGTGTGTCCGTATTTCATCTTTTCAAAATGGAAGCCATTTCGACAGATTGGGGATGTCGTGATGTGATCTTCTTAGTGGGTTTGTGTTTTTGTTGTTGTTGTCTTAGTTGTTTGTGCAAATCAGTGGAACAAGAGAAATCTTTTTATACCAAAGTTTTAATTATCAGTGTTCCATATTTTAAAAATAGTCTTAATTATACGAACGAGGTCTATGAAAAAATCCGAATTAATTTTGTGAATAATGTCTTAAATTTAAATTAACTTTGATATCCTATAGCTCGAGATCTGAAAATGGACTCAGTTATCGGAAAACAAATTGAAGTTTCACATCTTAGTACCACTAGTATCAAGTTTTTTTCTATTTGTAATAGGTACTATGTAGTCTGATATCTCTGATATCTCAAACCGTTTTCGAAACTTCAAAGCTGAAACAGACTAATTGTCAACTGACTAAATTTTGAAAATAAGTGAACTTACATAAGTATTGGACACTTCACAAAATTAATTTGAAATGTTAAGAGGAAACCAAAAATTTAATAATATACCTAAATGATTTTTTATTATCACGCTTTTTTAATAGATCCTATATAGTTAAGAATATTTCTAAAATATGCTATATTTATAATTATAAAGACTTCTGACTTGCATAAAAAGTTTTTTCCAATAATTTGCACTTAACAGAAACCCACTAGTAACACCCTATATACCTATGAGAAAATGTTGCTACTCTAATAAAACAGTTCTATAACTGCAATTCGAAATATTAAATAACCCCAGCAATAAGACAAGCGGTCCTAATACAACTGAATGTTAAGGGTAACAGTCTCAAATTTTACCGGCAATAAGATAAATGCATACAGCATACGACACAGTTTCGTTAGCCCAAAAAAATGGGGTTATACAAGCTGCTATTTCGTATTATAACGACTATACAACGGAATTTTAGTGGCTATTGCACAGCTGTATTTTAGTTATGCTCTCAATTTTTTACTGACTAAGTCGCCATATTGCTACCACAGTAAGACGGTCTAGCAATTTGTGTTGTATTGAAGCAGCAAAGCGCGTTGCTGTCCCATATAGTATTAAACAGTTGCATAAAGAGTTTAAGAATTCTTATAAGGAATAATTAGCTTTTTTCTCAGTGCAAATCAAACCAAAACTGAACCTTTTGGTGGATAAAATAAGACTTTTTTTGCAACATTTCGATGACCTTTCTTAAATATTATTTTGATTATTATTAAATTGCTAACAATTTAAAATGGTAATCATTTTTTCAGCTAATCAAAAAATTTGCTGGTTTTATTATTATTCCAGATCAAGTTTTTTCATTTCGACATGTACGTCCAGATTTACTAAGAAAGTTTAAGATTTAGTACTGGTTTAAATTAAGATCTTATAGTTGATCAGTTATGTTCTGACAGGTTTTTGTCCTGTCCTTGTCATTAAAACCTTATGAATTATTGTGATATTTCAACGATTTACTTGGTTTCCAAATGATTTTCATCTTGGAAGGAGTTGCTGTAATGAATTTAGTTCTATTATTGTTGAAAGTACGTACTAAAATTGTCCTTTTCCTGATAAAGTTGCGAAAAGGTCAGAAATAAGTTCATAGAATAAAACTTAGTTGTCTTATTCTTACACTTGTCAGTTTAAAACTTTTGATTGTCAAATTAGACCGGACTAACATTGGAGAATCTGGCTGGTATTTTTTAAACAATTTTATTTTTTTGGGTATAATTTTCGAAATTTAATAAAAAATTTGTCTTATTGTATCCAAAAAGTTAGTAGATATAATCTAGAAAATAAGCAAATACGTCGATATTTGACTACCTATATACTTTAAAATTTACACGGGATTCTCTATTTTCATCTGGCGATGGAGGTTAGTCAAAACTATTATAATATTTTAAATTAACCCAATACTTTTTATGTTAATGTATCACATTTTTGTATACCAAAGGGATGTATGTACTTAATTATGAAAATAAATTTTTCTGACATAATGCACAGTGTTTTAGTATTAAATCTAGGTCTAACATAGAATTATGAATTTAACATATTTATAAGAAATCAACCGTATTCAATCTTTTAAACGTGATTATTAAGGTGTGCCACTTTCGGTTCACTTCCAGTATCGTGCTGCCGGGTGTCGGGTTTTTAGGCAAATAAGACGAACGAAAACAGGTTAACGCTAAGATTGACTTCTTCGCTACTGCAAGCACAGGACCGTAAAATAAAAAATAAAATAAAATAAGAAAGACTATTTTTTGATTTTGGTCTGGGTACCCTACTTCTATCGCCATTTCTGGGCCCTTACCCTTCCTCGCGCAAGCTTACAGCCAGGGTGTCTGAAGAACAGACAAAATTTTTGCCAGAATCAAGAACAGACGGGTAAGATATAGTGGCTCGCGACAACTAGTTCACCCAGTGTTGGTCCAATATCTAGGCTGCTAACAGAAATCAATAAATGTCGAATTTCTTCGACAGTACAAGTGGGCCACTGTACGATATGTAGAAAATGGGAAATTTCTTCGGTCAATAAGGTAATAATTAATATGTTTTGGTTTTCCTGACCGTTTTATACAATTAGTGTTGTTTTTTCTTAGGTTTTCGTTCACTTTTGAAAGAAAAGATTTTTATTTACTTGTTAACGTTTCGGTTTCTATTGAATAACCATCTTCAGAACTACAATGAATTTTATGTTTGTAATATAAAGATAAAAAAAAAGAAAATACTAACTATTATATATTATTATAAAAAAAACAAATAGGAAACATACCTTGCGGCTTATATAATCAAAAATCACTTCGTTTAGCACTACGTTGTCTTTAACAGTGATAAAATCCCATATTATGCGGACTTTACTGGTCACACTGTATATATATATATATACAGTGTGACCAGTAAAGTCCGCATAATATGGGATTTTATCACTGTTAAAGACAACGTAGTGCTAAACGAAGTGATTTTTTATTATATAAGCCGCAAGGTATGTTTCCTATTTGTTTTTTTTATAATAATATATAATAGTTAGTATTTTCTTTTTTTTATCTAAAGTATTTTTTCCTTTCTTGGGTAGAGGTTTATTGTGTGAAATTAAAATAGCTTCATTAACGTTTCACCCATTGTTTTTGGGCTTTTTCAAAAATGTTTTGTCTCTTTATTGGGTGTTTTCTAAAAACATATAAAATGGGATGTCATTAAAATCCTTAAAAATAGTTTTTATACAAAATGAAGACACAAACAAAGACCATAAAAGACAATACATACGAATTAAAAATTGTTTCGCTAAAATTTACTAAATATAAATATATACGCATCTCGAGACATTATGGTGTTTAAATATGTACTGAGAGATTTATTTTGAGGTACTTATCACTACCTGTATTTTTTTTCTTTTTTTATTTGTTTTTTGTTTCTTTATTGTGTGTTAAAATGCGTTTTTTTCCGTGAATTGTATGTTATATATAGAGTGTTCTAATTTGTGTGTTTAATGTGCAATGTATTAGGTTGTGATAAATTTTACTTAGATTGTCAATATCGTCGTTTACTGCATTAGGTTCTTTCTTTATGTGAATCATTTCTTTAACAAGAAGTTTTTGGTAATTGTTGTCCTGAGTTAAAATTTTTGTGTTAGTGAAATCGAAATTATGATTTTCATTTTTTTCGTGTTTGTGTAAAGCAGTTGACGCATTTTTTGTATACTTGTGCCCGTTTAATCTGCTGTTAAGATATTGAGTGGTCATTCCAATATATTGTTTTGGACAATTTCAACAGGGTATAGAGTAAATTACGCTAGATTTACTTTTTACTGGAACCATACTTTTAAGAGGAGAGAATAAGGATGACAAAAGATTTTGGGCTTTGTGGCAAACGGTAATATTGTGTTTATTTAAAATGTATTTAATTTTTTCTGATAATTCCTTCGTATAGGGTAGAGCTACATATTTTTTTGGTTCGATATTATTGGTCAGTCTCTCTTTGGTTGCGTTGTTATATAGTTTAAAAGTTCTTTGTTTCATAATTCTATTCACTTGTCTTTCTGGGTAGTGATTTTCTTTTAGTATTTTTCTAACTTTTTCTAAAGCTTTTGGACGATATTCTGGCGAGGTTAAAATTAATGCTCTGTCAGTTAAGCCTATAATTACGCTATTTTTTGAGATTTGGAATGGCTGGAATTGTAGTTTAAATATCGTCCCGACCAAGTTTTTTTTGTGTACCATATAGTTTTGAGGTCTTCATTGTTTATATTTCTAATTATTGTCATATCAAGGAAATTTATTTGGATTTGACTTTCTATTTCTGACGTGAATTAAAGTTTGTGGTGGAATTTATTGAAGGCTTGTATTACATAATTTATTTGGTTTTCGGGGATAGCTGTAAGGCAGTCATCTACGTATCGTTTGAAAAATATCATTGGTATATTCAGGTTTTTGATGACATTTTCCTCCAAACACTCCATAACAAGTTGTGCTATTGTTGATGATATAGAAGAGCTCATTGCACAACCACCAAGTTGTTCATAGAAACAGTCTTTATATTGAAAATAATTATTAGAGATTGTTAAATTTATTGCTTCTATGAACATGTCTTGAGTTAGATTAGTATGTTATTTTAAAGAGTTCCACTTTTCTTTAATTATGTTGGTTAAAAGGTCATTTTCCAAAGCTTCACAAACCTGGTGTTCCGCTAAGACCAATTGTATCTTCAATCCAATCACCCTTTTACAAGCTGTCAAAATATCTCATCGCCTTTCAGAAATAACATGTAAAAACGAATACTACATAAAAGATTCTTTCACTTTTAAGGAATTCATCAGTACATTAAAAATACCAAAAAATTTTAGGTTAGTCTCTCTCGATGTTACATCACTATATACTAATATTCCAAATGACCTTTTAATCAACATAATTAAAGAAAAGTGGAACTCTTTAAAAGAACATACTAATCTAACTCAATACATGTTCATAGAAGCAATAAATTTAACAATCTCTAATAATTATTTTCAATATACAGACTGTTTCTATGAACAACTTGATGGTTGTGCAATGGGCTCTCATATATCATCAACAATGGCACAACTTGTTATGAAGTGTTTGGAGGAAAATGTCATTAAAAACCTGAATATACCAATGATATTTTTCAAAAGATACGTAGATGACTGCCTTACAGCTATCCCCGAAAACCACATAAATTATGTAATACAAGCCTTCAATAAATTCCACCACAAACTTCAGTTCACGTCAGAAATAGAAAGTCAAAACCAAATAAATTTCCTTGATATGACAATAATTAGAAATATAAACAATGAAGACCTCAAAACTATATGCTATACAAAAAAAACTTGGTCGGGACGATATTTAAACTACAATTCCAGCCATTCCAAATCTCAAAAGAATAGCGGAATTATAGGCTTAACTGACAGAGCATTAATTTTAACCTCGCCAGAATATCGTCCAAAAGCTTTAGAAAAAGTTAGAAAAATACTAAAAGAAAATCACTACCCAGAAAGACAAGTGAATAGAATTATGAAACAAACAACTTTTAAATTATATACAGGCCCGCGCCGTACATAAGGGCAAAGTCGTGTGGTGCAAGACGGCGCCGAGGCGCCGAAGGCGCCGAAAAGCCTTAAAACTCGAAAGTAAAAAAAAGATAAAGCAACAAACAACATTGTCAAAACAAAATTTATAATGATAAAAAAAAACAGTAAGGAATTGCTAGCTATTACATTGTTTTTTATTTGTTTATTATTTTATTTTTACTCTTTGAGACGAGGGAACCGAATTTCTCGAAAATAATATATTTTCCAAATGAGAGTACGCAATAATAGCATTTATTCGATCGAATACGTAGCATGATAACATGAATTGTGTAAACTCAAACAAATCTGATTTTATTCATGTTTGAGCTTGAAATTTGGCTTGCAACGAGCCAACGAGCGGACAAGCGTTTTTTCCTGTCTGAGCTTGCAATGTACGAAACTTTATATATTAAGCGCTGCATCGGTCGCGATTTCATTTGTTGCCAGATGCTCGATCGATAATTAACTTAGCGAAGTGAAAAGGTGCATGGGGTAAAAGATATCTGTTTTTGAAACTTTAGTTTTTTGTAGTTTTACAGATTTGTGTTTTGTGTTGTGAATTAAGGTGAGTTCATCTAAAATTTATTTTTTATTTTAGATTTATTAAAATATTAAAAGCCAAAAACTTGCATCTCAAAAATCATTTTATATTTGATTATATAAACATCATTGTTAATTGAAGTAAATTTAAACAGAATAATTGATAAGCACTAATATAACTATTTATAAAAATTTATAAATTTTGAAATAAGTAATGTTGAGAAAATATTTTCGAGTTTGAGTTTGGGACGTCAAAACATTTCCATTTTTTATGAATAATTTGTCAAGTTGTTTACTTACGTACGTATTAATTTCTTTACAGTATACAGGATGTCAGAAAAAAAGAAGAAATTGTCTGGATACCAAAATTTGATGAATAAAAGAAAAAGAGAGGAAGAACTGGAAAAACATGTCAAAATTACGCATTTTTTTTTCAAAACCCGAGTCTACTTTGCCAAATATTAATAACAACAATAATACAGCTGAATCCCAATATACTGAACCTGTACTTGAAACAAGTATCAGTAGCAGACAAGAAACTGATGTAGAAAACAAACCATCAACATCTTCAAGTTCCGCTGATAATGAGAAATCAACACCTTCAAAAATTACCAGAACGGAAAATATGAGTCAACTTTCGAAAGATGCAGCACTATGGCCAAAGAAATTACGTCCTAATAATATTCAAGAATTAGTAGAACGTGGCCCTGCTCATTATCAAAACAAAAAGGATATTTATCCGAGAGATAGTTCGGAGTCGGGGCGTAAGTTTTCCAATAGTTACTTCTTTAGAATTTTACCGAACAAAGAAAAAATTGAGCGTTTTTGGTTGTTGTATTCCGAAACAAAAAATTCACTTTACTGCTTCTGTTGTAAAATTTTTACTGACACCGATTTGAAATCTGTTCGCCTTAGTGATGAATCTGGTTACAATGACTGGCAGCATTTAAGTGAACATTTAAACATTCATGAAAAGAGCAAGTTACATATCGAAAATGTTCTAAAATTGCTAGATCTTTCTAACCGTTTTAATAAAAATGAAATAATTGATTCTGAAATTCAAAATGTAATAAACAGAGAAACTAAATAATGGCAAGCTGTTATAGAAAGAATTTTCTACGTGATTCAGTTTTTAGGTGAGCAAATTTAGCTTTTCGTGGAAGTAGTAATAAGTTGTTTGAGAAAAATAATGGTAACTTTTTAAAATGCATAGAAATGATTTCCAAATTCGACCCGATTATGTCAGAACATACAAAACGCTCTCAAATAAAAGATCACAAAAACTATCTCGGGGATAAAATACAAAATGAAGTAATCAACTTGATCGGTGAAAATATCAAATCCAAAATTTTAGAACTAACTAAAAATGCAAAATATTATTCCATATTATTAGACTGCACTCCTGACTCTAGTCACCAAGAACAAATTTCAGTTTGTATAAGATTTGTTAATTTAAAGAACACTGGAATTAGTACAGAAGAACATTTTTTATTATTTTGTCCTATAGATGATGTGTCGGGTGAAGGCTTAACAAAGTTTCTTTTGTCGGCGTTAGAGAAAGAAGGCTTAAATATCAACGACATGCGGGGTCAGGGTTACGACAATGGGGCAAATATGCGTGGTTATGGTTTACAAAAAAAA
Organism: Philopedon plagiatum; assembly: GCA_963971165.1. Taxonomy (NCBI): domain Eukaryota; kingdom Metazoa; phylum Arthropoda; class Insecta; order Coleoptera; family Curculionidae; genus Philopedon; species Philopedon plagiatum. The sequence goes on along the minus strand of OZ020193.1, from coordinate 54,897,853 downwards.
AAATTGCCTAAATTTAGTCGTCAATGATGCCGCAAAATCCAATACTTTGAGCATCAATTTTTTTTTTTTAGTTCAACAACTGTTTGTATTTTTTTCAGCTTCTACTAAACGCTGGTCAATTCTGAAATCTAATTTATCTAATGTATCAAATTTGACTTTAAAACCTTTATCGGATACTCGATGGTCTAGTAGAATAGACGCAATAACTCCTTTAAGGTATCAACTTGGGGAGGTTTATGATGCTCTGTTTGAAATAAGCGAAGGAAACTTTGAAAATAACGTAAAAAATTTGGCTGCATCGTTGGCCAAAAAATTGCAAAATTTTGAGTTCATTTGCATTCTTATATTGTGGTATAATATTTTAAGTAAAGTTAACATTGTTAGTAAAATTATTCAAAAACCGAACTTTGATGTTGCTCAGTGTTATAATCATTTAAATAATTTGAATAATTTTTTGAAAGCTTACCGCTCTGATAAAGGTTTTAATGATCTTTTGATTGATGCTAAAGAAATAGCATCCAGCTTAGACATAGAACCTAAATTCAAAAAACAAAGAGGTCTAAAACCGCGAAAAATAAAAAAAAACATTTTGATTATGAATGTGACGATGAACCGATCCAGGACGAAACTTTAAAGTTCAAAGTTGATTGTTTTTTTAATGCTCTAGATGTAATCATAACATCAGTGGATGAAAGATTCAAATTACTTTCTTCTTACTCTAATAATTTCGCGTTTTTATGGAATATTGATAAATTTAAAAATTATTCTGAAAACGAACAATTAGAATTATGTCAAAAAGTAGAAAATTTATTAAATGACAAAACTCGCAATGAACGAGACATAACTGCCGTGGAACTTGTTAAAGAATTGCAATATTTACAAAATTTTGATGAAAAAGTTATTACGTCTCCAGAAGAAACTTTAAATTATATAACAATTAACAACTTAGCGGATTCTTTTCCTAATACGAGCATAATACTTCGTATTTTATTAACAATGCCGGTTTCGGTTGCTACCGCAGAACGATCTTTTTCAAAACTCAAAATAATAAAAAATTATTTAAGATCGACCATGGGGCAAAACCGACTTGCTATCATTTCAATAGAATCGGACCAGCTAAAAGAATTAGACACCGAACATTTAATTAAACAATTTGCAAAAATTAAAGCACGAAAAGCTCAATTCACTTAGCTAAAATATTAATAACAATACCTAATACTTCGATATTAACCTTGAAAAGGTGACATGTTGCATTATTAAAATAATATATTGTTTTGTTTTTATTTGTCGATCAGTTTCGTCCTGTGATATATAAACGAGTATTTTTTATATGTTTTAAATATTTTTTTTATTTCTTGTGCTTTTGTATCATATATTACATTTGAAACTAAAATACTAAAATTTTGAGTTGTAATACTGTTAGAATATATTTCTGTTTTCTATAACTTTATAATTATGTTATGTATCTCAATGAGAAAATACTTGTATGGCTTGTACTTGTAAAATATAAAAATAAATTTATGAATATACTTTTTAAAATTATTGTTCAATAGTGGATAATAATACCTAACTTAACCCGTATCTGTACTCACATATGAACGTTGGACGAATTTGGGGCGTTATTTTAAATTTTCACAAGGGCGCCAAAAGTGCTAGGCGCGGGCCTGATTATATAACAACGCAACCAAAGAGAGACTGACCAATAATATCGAACCAAAAAAATATGTAGCTCTACCCTATACGAACGAATTATCAGAAAAAATTAAATATATTTTAAATAAACACAATATTACCGTTTGCCACAAAGTCCAAAATCTTTTGTCATCCTTATTCTCTCCTCTTAAAAGTAAGGTTCCAGTAAAAAGTAAATCCGAACTGTTTGTGTCAGATTCCTCAAAGACCGAGAAAGTTATGCGGTAGACGCATTTATTTTCTCGTGGAGTAAATTTTATTTTTATGCTTTTCCGCCTTTCTATAATTTTGCGATGTTTACAGAAAATTATAGAAAATGAAGCAGAAGGCATTGTTGTTGCTCCGAACAGCCATAGTTCCCTGTGTTCAATTCCTTACTTATAAGTAATCAGATTTATTTTCAACCTAGTGATAAATTACTTCTCTCCTTTGATAGAACCCCACACCCCTTATGGAAAAAGATTACCCTGGTAGCCAGAGTGTTATCAGTAAAGTTTTGCAAACGGGGGTAAATCCAGAGACGGCTCCTAACCTAGTTGGAAATAAAATCAGGATTCGATGTGCAAATAAAATACAAATATTTATTTACCCATATTGTGTTATTTGAAAGTGCGAGATAAGAAAATACCATACAGGGTGTCTGAAAACTCTTAGCATGGTCAAATATCTTTACTATTAATAAATATAGGGACACCAAATTTTAGTTGTATCTTATTGGTTAATAAATCTACTTTTTTATGTAATTTGACTTTTTCAACCCCTCCCCCTTGGGGGGTTACGCTAGGGAGTTGAGGTCAAAAATTTTGAATGCAAACCTATGCCGGGTGGCCTCTTCTTTTAAAAGTCTTCAAAAAAGAAACATTTTACCGCAACTCCCGTATTTTATGCATTTTTAAATGGCAAGCCTATAAAAATTATAAATCGTAAATCGTATAATCGGGCGGGGCACAAGTCGACCATTAGTCGACCTCTTGTGCCATACAGTACCAGTCTGCGCTGCTATTTTTTATTTTGTGGGGCACTTGTTTTCTTTTTTCCAACTTTACTTCTTCATTTGACATTTTTATATTTTTGGTTTTTGACATCTGCGCAGTATACCAAAATGCGTACCACGCGCAAACCGAGAGTGCTAGACATGCGTACGCACTTTCAGGAGATGTACTTGGTTGTCTACTTTCGAACCCATTCACTTTTAAGAATATATCCCCAATAGTCAAGGTACCACTACGTAGTTAACTCTATAACTTTTTTCCCAAGTTTTTTTCCACTTTATTTTCCGTTTTTTGCCATCTGCGCAGTAGACCAAAATGCGTACCACGTGCAAACCGAGCGTGCTGGACATGCGCATGGAATTTCGGGAGATGGACGTTGGTGTCTACATTTGAACCCATTCACTTTTAAGAATATATTCCGAAAAGGCAAGGTACCACTACGGATTTAACTTTATAACTTTTTCCCAAGTTTATTTCGACTTTATTTTTCGTTATTCACTGCGCAGATGGCAAATAACGAAAAATAAAGTCGAAATAAACTTGGGAAAAAGTTATAAAGTTAAATCCGTAGTGGTACCTTGCCTTTTCGGAATATATTCTTAAAAGTGAATGGGTTCAAATGTAGACACCAATGTCCATCTCCTGAAATTCCATGCGCATGTCCAGCACGCTCGGTTTGCACGTGGTACGCATTTTGGTCTACTGCGCAGATGGCAAAAAACGAAAAATAAAGTGGAAAAAACTTGGGAAAAAAGTTATAAAGTTAACTACGTAGTGGTACCTTGACTATTGGGGATATATTCTTAAAAGTGAATGGGTTCGAATGTAGACACCCGAGTACATCTCCTGAAAGTGCGTACGCATGTCTAGCACGCTCGGTTTGCGCGTGGTATGCATTTTGGTCTACTGCGCAGATGTCAAAAAACCAAAAATATGAAAACGACAAATGAAGAAGTAAAGTTGGAAAAAAGAAAAAAAGTGCCCCACAAAACAAAAAATAGCAGCGCAGACTGGTACTGTATGGCACAAGAGGTCCACTAATGGTCGACTTGTGCCCCGCCCGATTATACGATTTACGATTTATAATTTTTATAGGCTTGCCAATTAAAAATGCATTAAAATACGGGAGTTGCGGTAAAATGATTCTTTTTTGAAGACTTTTAAAAGAAGAGGCCACCCGGCATAAGTTTGCATTCAAAATTTTTGACCTCAACTCTCTAGCGTAACCCCCCAAGGGGGTTGAAAAAGTCAAATTACATAAAAAAGTAGATTTATTAACCAATAAGATACAACTAAAATTTGGTGTCTCTATCTTTATTAATAGGTAGTAAAGATATTTGACCATGCTAAGACTTTTCAGACACCCTGTATGGTATTTTCTTATCTCGCACTTTCAAATAACATAATATGAGTAAATAAATATTTGTATTTTATTTGCACATCGAATCCTGATTTTATTTCCAACTAGGTTAGAAGCCGTCTCTCGATTTACCCCCGTTTGCAAAACTTTAGTTATCAGGCAGGCGCTATAAATAGGAAGAGTACCAGAACACAGTACAGTACAGTTAAATATTTGCATGGCATCTATTACTGACTCCACCCTTCAACAGTAAAACACCGGCTTAAAGTACTGGTGGCAGTTCTGTAAAGACACTAACAGGAATTTATTTTGAGTCTCGACAACATCTCTTTAAGATTTCTTAACTATTAATTTCAATAGAGGTGCGTCCTATGGCACATAAACTCTTATAGATCCGCTATTTCGCAAATAGCTGGAACAAATAATGCTAACGATTACAGGCTGAAAAGATTCTTCAACGGACTTTTTAGTCTATGCCCAGGTCTTCCTAAATATGATACAACTTGGGACCCTGCCCTAGTACTAAATTGCATATGCACAGAGGGAAAAGTATGTTAACCATTATAGAAAATTACATAATGGTTACGCAAAAGTTATATACTATTTGTGACAAATAAACCGTTTGTTCCGGATATACAACGCGTTTTTCTAAAAACTTAGCAAATTTACCATTACCACTAAAGTATTCTTTTATACCGGTTATATAACCAGTTATATTAAATATTACTAGGGCAAGTTTTAGTTGTATAGCCGCTATAAGTTAATTATATACCGGTTATATAACCGATTATATCAAATGTATATATACCACCAAAATATCATTATATATCAGTTATATAACAAGTAATATGAATTTTTCTATGGTAATATTTTAATTGTATGACAATAATGTATATAATTTTTAATGCGTTAAATATCAGGTCTGTATTATCAAACTATTTTATAGGTGCTTGATCATGAATAAATGTTTGTTACATATAAGAGCCGAAAAACTTTACTAATGATAAAGCATCTATATAGTAGTTTGAAAATACAGAGAGAGCTACTTAACATACTAAAAATTATACATAATTGTCATATAACTAAGATATAACCATTAGAAAAATGTGTGTAAAATAATTATTACTGCAATGCATAATTTAATGACCAGTGATGAGATTTCAGTCCGTTTTAAATAAATAAAACACCAATTTCTATAAACGTCAAATATATTTATAAATAAAATAATTCGAAACTGTCATAAATAATTGTAAGGTAAAATGTTCAGTTTTGTTTTACACAATATTTAAAACTAAAAACTTGAAGACAGACGTTAATGACGTGTTTGGGAACGTTTTAGCTCAAAAATATCTTCAACAGATTGTCACGGGATCTTATGAAAACATTGATCTCATCATTAATTTCTGCAGCATTTATTATATTAAAAGAAATATTTATATTTTATACAAGTACCCAAAAAGAATCATACCTTTGAACTCCTAAAATCACGTCGGGCAGGGCAGGAAAGTGGTACTGGTCGTAGCTGTCTCGCTTGGCTCGAGGTATCGACTGACCTCTATCGCTGTTCCCCCCTTTCCAAGTCGACCCTTCTAGCCCTACTCTCCGCCTGATACATCGACGTGCGTCGAATTTTGAGCAGGAAGCAGTATTAAGGCCGGAACGGGTGAACCGGGAATTAGCGAAAAGCAATTTGGTGACACTTCCCCCCCCCCCCCGCGAATGACAAAAATCCAAAGGATTTTTGTGTCTAAATTCCCTATTCTATTCTCTAATACAAACAAACAATCTCTTTTGGGTTTAATAAAAAATAAAAATATACAATTAAAAAGCTGCATTTTTTTTGTGGCTCTCTTCTTCCTCCTGGCGGGTCTTCCTCCCTCCTAGTCGGATGGTTCCTTGGCACTCTCTTCTTCCTGCTTTGTGGCTCTGCCTCCCTGCTGTTCGGATTGTCCTTAGTGTGGTCCCCATGTGTTGTGGTCCCAAGGTGGGCTTGTCCCCCGCTGGCACCGTCAGTGGTCCGCTGGCCTAGAAGGTCGTCGCCGTTCCCCAGGTTGCGGTCCCAAGGTGTTGTGGTCCCAAGGCGTTGTGATCCCAAGGTGTTGTGTTGTGGTCTCAAGGTGGACTTGTCCCCCTCTGGCACCGTCAGTGGTCCGCTGGCCTGGCAGGTCGTCGCCGCCCCCTGGTAGCCTCGGCTGCTACAGCCCTTAGGCTCGCTTCTTAGGACCTCAGTGGTTGGTGTACATGAAAACTAAACGAACAGGGTGTTAGACGCTACAAAATCTATTTACACAATTTATTTACAATTTTATATACAGTGAAGCAGTAATTTCTTTCCCGTCCATCTTTTGTGTTTGGCCCCCGTGGCCACCCAGCACGACCGTGCTCGGAACAATTACCTTTCTTTAAATAATTTCATCGCTTAAAACTTTTTATTTTTCCAAAAATTTTCAATTTTCCGCAAATTTTCCAAACATTTTCCGCAAATTACTTATTTCTCCCCCTCCCCTACCGAAAAAAAACACGATTAATTAGAGGCTTTACCCATTACTTTTTATCCCTTACACAACAAAAACAAAAATAATGACACAGCATCATTGAACATTGCCAGATTATATGTGTTGATCAGGCACGCTTTCAAGCAACGCCCAACTGCACAGAGCCTCGTGCAACCGTTCACGATCTCTCTTACTTTTCTCTCTTAACACAAACGTTTTATTTTTCACTCGCTATATTTCTTTAACACCGATTACTACCTATCTTTATTACTTGGGGGAAAAATCAAAATACCTTTTATTTATTTTGCTACCTATTTTCACTAGTGGCTTTTATATAACAACAAAAAAAATATATGCATTGTTCCTACTACCCTTCAAAATTATATGGTTCGTGGTACGGGGCCTATCTATATACATGGACTGTGTCCTGTTTAGTTCTTGCTCCTTCACCTCTCTGGATAATATAATTTACTGGCGATGCTTTTCTTACAATTACAAATGGTCCATGATACTTGCACTGCAGTTTGTCACTTTTTCCTTTCTTCCTAATGTAAACTCTAAGTTTGACTTTGTCTCCAGTTTCATATGTCACTTTTTTGTGGTTACTGTCATATCGGGTTTTGTCCTTTTTCTGTTTCTGTGTAATATTTATTTTTGCTTCCTGTCTATGTTCCTCTATATTCGGGTTCGGAATAAGCATAGTGGCTGATTTTAAAAACATGGCGTCCGGTATGAGCTGTGGGTTTCTTCCAAAAACTAAATAAAATGGCGAAAACAGCGTTGTGTCCTGTTTACTGGAATTGTAGGCAAATGTTACCATTGGTAGGTATTTATCCCAGTCATCCTGTGACGTAGACACATACAGGCTGAGCATATCTGCTACGGTTTTGTTAAAACGCTCAGTTAGCCCATTAGTCTGCGGGTGGTATGACGTAGTATATACGTTTTCTGAGCCCATATTTTTCACCATTTTTCTTACCAATTCTGACCTAAAAACTTGACCTCTGTCACTCAATATTTTCTTTGGTACTCCATGGATGCTTATTACTTGGTCCAACAGAAACGTTGCTATCTCTTCTGCTTTTGCACTTGGTATTGCTTTGGTTATGGCATAACGGGTCACATAATCTGTACAAACAACTATATTATTATTTTGACTTTTTGTTTTTGTTAGGGGTCCTAAAATATCTATGCCTATCATTTCGCAAGGCTGCAAATCATCAATTTTTATTTGTTGCAGAGCACCGCTCTGGTTTTTCATTGTTTGGCCCTTTTCTCGTCTGACAATCAGGATATCCCCTAATAAGTTTCTTTACGTCAAGATGCATTTTATCCCAATAACATCGTGTGTTTATTCTGTCATAAGTTCTTGCATATCCTAGGTGTCCCGACAATGGCTCACAATGCAGCTGTTGCATTTCCTTGATTTGTGGATTATTTCGTAATCAAATTCTTGCAGTTTGCAGCTCCATCTAGCTAATCTCCCTGTAACATTTTTGAGATTTTTTAGATAACACAGTGGCTGGTGATCAGAAAAGATTTTTATGTGTTCTCCCCAAATATAGCTTCTCAGATACGTTAAACTCCACACTATGGCTAGACCTTCTTTTTCTCCAACTCCATAATTATTTTCGGCTTTGGTGAGAGTTCTGGACACGTAGCAAATGGGATGGATTTCCTCGTTCATTTTTTGTAAGAGTACTGCTGCTATCCCTTGGTCTGATGCGTCTACATGCAGCTCTTTTTCTGCGTTTGGAAGGTAGTGAGTTAACACTGGAGGTGATTCTAATTTTCTTTTTAAAATCTGGAAAGCTTCTTCTTGAGCTGATGTCCACCAAAATGGTGTATCTTTCTTCAGCAAATCGTATAACGGCCTGGAAATGACACTAAATTTTTCAATAAATTTTCTATAGTAGTTGGCGAGTCCTATAGAAAACTTTGAAGTGATTTTTTATTTCGTGGAGTTGCAAAATGGTGTACTGCTTCACGTTTTGAAGAATCTGGAAGGATACCTCGCTCACTAATGGTGTGGCCTAGTACTGTTAGTTCTTTATACGCAAAATGGCACTGAGATGGTTTTAGCTTTAGACCAGTTGCTTTTAGTTTTGACAGTACTTTTCTTAGGTTCTGGTTATGTTCTTCCAAATTTTTTCCATAGACCAAGATGCCATCTAAGTACGTCATTGCTCCGTTCCATTTCAGGTCTCCCAAAATTGCGTCTGCCAACTGCTGAAAAGTGCTTGGTGCTGTTGTAAGACCAAAACTTAAGCGGTTAAATTCGAACAAACCATCGGTAGTGACGAATGTCGTTTTATGCCTGTCCTTCTCATCAATTTCTACTTGCCAGTACCCTTAAAACATGTCCAACATAGTAAAATATCTAGCTTCTCCCAGGTAGGTCAAAATGTCGTCTATAACTGGCAGAGGATACACATTCTAGTAGGTATACTTTGCCGGTGCAGATTGCACCCCCCACCACTTTTTTGATTGGTCGACCCCCCACCCAATCAAACCCAAGCCCCGCCTCCGGTGGGGGGTCGACCAATCAAAAAAGTGGTGGGGGGTGCAATCTGCACCGGCCAATGCCATCTAGCCCCGCCCCAAGCACCGGATTGGCCGACCCCCACCCAAGCCCCGCCTCCAAGCACCGGGAGGCGGGGCTTAGGTGGTAGGTCGACCAATCAAAAAAGTGGTGGGGGGTGTCAATCTTCACCGGTCAGCCCCACTCCAAACTATGCATAGGAGGGATAGGAGAGAAGGGATTGCAGCATAAAAGGTTGATAATTTCAGTTAAACGATATTAGTTGTGAACTGATAAAGTATTCTACTAAAGTCGGAATAAAATAAAACAATGGATTTACAATCCAAATTGTATATTTATAATGGTACTCCATTAAATGGGCAACGGGAAGAAATGGAATCGATTCATAAGGAAGAAAAAATTTATTTTCAAAAAACTACTGGTTGTCTAACCGAGGATAGACTTAATACTCTTGTGGATGTTGACCGCTACAATTACGATGATGATGATGATGAGGATGAAGATGAAGATGACTCCGGCACCGAGGAAGAAGTTCTGGGAAGTGGTTGTGGAGAAGAAGGACTAGTGAAAATTAAAAAAATTAACGCTTCAGAAGCTTTGAAAGAGAACTATTTAAAACGTGAAGTGTGCGTAATGCAATCATACATATTAATCATATCCATGGCGGGTGGCATGTACAGTCTGTGTCACGAGTGTTACTTTTTATTAGCCATAGAACAACAACGTGGTAAGCACATACATGTGAACACCCATTATAAGCGTGCCATGGATTGTTGTAAAGATGAAATTAAATGTAAAGTGTGTGAGCAAGTTCTACATATGATTATTTTACCAGAGATCTGTGTAACGTGTAACAAACCAGATGTACAGAAAATCACAAACCATAGAATTGACAAAACAACTTTAGAAGAAAGCGTGTAAGGATTTCTTTGAAGATTTAACTATGCAAAATTGTTTAAACAGTATAACTATACATTTAAAAATGTTGAACCATTATAAATATACAACTTGGATTGTTAATAGTTTTAGTTTAATAAATATTTCTAAGCGGAACTTTGTGTTTGTATTTTCCTCAACATTAACCCAACTTAATATTCATGCGATAGATAAATGGAAAACGTAATGAAAGATAAAATTTTATTTATTACTGCATAAAGTTTAACAATTATTTTTATTCATACTTTGTGTTTGTAGTTGCAATTTACACACAACATAATTTTTAATTCAGGTGATAAAGAGAGGTTAATCAAAAGTACAATTTTATTGGTAGCAATTCTTATAATTGTATAATAGTTTTACATTCTCCAATGCACAGTGGCAAGCTTGTACCGTTTTATGAAAATAACAATCAGGAACCTTCTTATATTTACTTAATTTTGGTTCATTAGAAGTCGGAATGCTAATAATGTTTTCACTATCTAAAACTTTTTGTAAAAATTTTGTCTTTTCAACACCTTTTACATATACTTTTGGCTTATTAAATAAAAAATATATATTTTTAATAATATTATCAATCTCGTTTAAGTCAATGCATCCAGATTCCCAGTCTAAGCCGTGATATGTTTCACACCATGTAACAATTTTATTATCTTCAGGAGACAGCATGTTTCTTTTAAAGGGTGGTTTAAATAAAAAAGTTGAAAGACGAAATCCATCATAAATTGCCACTTCTTTAGGAACGTAACCAAAGGAACAAGTATACCCTTGAATGTCAATAAAAATGTGTGAAGTGCATTCCTTCATGGTGTGCAGTGAAGTGAAGTATTGTTCTTAAAAAGTCGCTTTTAAAATCCACTTTGTCGTGAAGTTGTTTTAATTATAATAAAGAAAAAGATGTTATAAAGAAAATATATTTAAAAACAAGCAATATACAACTAAAAATTATACTTATAATTATAAATATATTTACATGACCTTTTCGGCTGTTTTCGCCGCACTGGTGAACAACTCAAATAGTTCTTTTTTATATCACACACACTCGAACAGTTTGGCGCGCTGCTGCTGCTGCCGTTGGCTGTACTGGCTGTGAGGGTGGTGTCGACTGTCAGGGTGCTGTTGCTGCTGCCGTTGGCTGTGCTGGCTGTGAGGGTGGCGCCCACTGCTGTGTCGTTAATCAATGTTGTGGATTCTGAAAACCGGCTTGGAGAATTCGGCCTTGTAGGGATATCCCAAATCCACAAATCAAGTAATAATGCTTCCGTATCCGAATGAAGCGTGTCGCAAAACTCACTAAACTGTGGAAAACTCATTTTAGACACTTTTTTACGCAAAGCTTCACTCATAGCTAATTTCATTGTACTATTCGTATTATTTAAAAGACAAGTGCGGTTAAAACGCGAGCGTTGTACTAATGAAAGATCACAACACGCGACTCAATATAGTGTGAAGCAAGCTCCTCCCATATGTATAATAATGCGGGAGAGAGGACTCACTCGACAACAAAGTTTTTTATTTGTAGCTTCATTATTGGAGATATATTCTTAAAAGTGGGTGGTGGGTTGGAATGTATGCACCAAAGTACCGCCCCTAACACTCCGTGCGCATGCGTAGCACGCTCGGTGTGCGCGTGGTACGCATTTTGGTCTACTGCGCAGATGTAAAAAAAAAAAAAACAACTCGCAGACAGAAAAAAAAACTCGCAGACAGGAAAAAAAAAAAAAATCGCAGACAGAAAAAAAAAAAAATCGCAGACAGAAAAAAAAAAAACTCGCAGACAGAAAAAAAAAAAAAAAACCTCGCAGACAGAAAAAAAAAACTCGCAGACAGAAAAAAAAAAAAGGTACTAGAGGTTGGGTTGGGTATATTCTCTTTGCGCTTCGCTTTCTTAAGTGTCGGTAGTCGTACCTTGAGCTCGATATAATACAGTTGTGCTTCATACATTCCGCTCAATATATTTTTGTGTTTATTCCGCTACGGTTAATTTAACATCTTTTGTTCACTCGCCTTGTGTCTTGTGTGTTTTGTTATATCTATTTTTCGTAAGTATGGCTTTGATTGATTTAACTGTCTTTGATTTAACATACGCTTGTAAAGTTCATGATTATATGGATTGCCTGATTTGTGGAATGACTGATGAACAAATTGTTGCGCTTGACTCGATCAGTATTGCGAGTGACAGCTTTTGTGATATTAAAGTAGAGGATTATATGCTAAACAATAGCGGGGGAGATCTAGAAAACATGTCTAATAATATAATAGTGAAATATTGTAATGATGACTCAGGTCATGCTATTTCCGATGTCGAAGCGCAACAAACCACTTCTGAAACTGATGGTCACTTCAACCTATTACTAGAAAAATTAGTCGCGGATAAAAATATTAGCAATACATTAAAAGTTGATTCTTCCAAATTGTCAAAGTTTACTACAACTGCCCCCAAATTATTAAAAGAAATTACAACAGACCCGAAACTAACCTGCACAAAATTCCACAAAACTGGCGATGTTCCGTACAAGAGTGAACTTGATACATTTTTACGAGCTAAACCTAAAAAAAATATATCAAGCAAGGATATGCGACGTAGTTGTGGACTAATCAAATCATTATTCCACAACTACTTTTCTTTAGGTGAGGCTTGTAAAAATTTAAATTTTGTCGGGGAAGTTTTAAATAGACAGGGAAATCTTCTAACCAAATGCGGAATCCTGCTTTTCGAGCCATGCTTCGAACCAATAGATATATAAAATATTTTTTTCCCTTTTCCCCACTCCTTTATTACTCATTTCCCTTACTCCATTTATATCCTCTCCTGGTGGAGTTATTGACTACCTTCCCGCGGTTCCACTGTTTAAACCAAAGTCAAGATTTTATTTCCTCAGTATTAAACATGTCCTTCTTGTGCACACTGTGTTTACGTGAGTTTAAGCAAAAGCGAGGTCTAGTGCGACATATTAAAGAAATTTGCTTAGCAAATACGTATGTCTCAAATCCCGATGATTACATAATTGATGGTGAGTTATTTTTTGTTTAACATTTTCTTTTTATTTATTGGAAATTATTATTTTTAGTTAATAAAAAATTTTTCTCGCAAGAAAAAGTTCGACACTGCCTGGACTGTGATGTCAGCGTCTCAAATGCAAGTTGGACTTCTCATTTAAAATCAAATGCTCACAAATTAAAAGCCTGCAAGTTTAGTGAATCTGGTATAGAGATACTAAACAGCGCATTTCAATGCCGAATTATTTCATATAAAATATCTTCCCCAAAGCACTTTGTTGATTTAAAAGAATTCCAAGAAAATGTGCAGAATAATGTAGTTAAAGTTATTCAATATGAATTGAAGAAACACAATGTCGTCAAAATTAATTTTGAGCTGTTTGGATTGTACTATTTACCAACTTCTAGAACTTCTGAAATTAAATCTCACAATACGATTTTCGAAGTTGTAACACAATCTACAAATCTGATAATGGTATATGAAAAATTAATGGCAATAATTCACGGAAAATTTGATGAATTTGCAGAACGCGATTCAGGTGTGTATAAGTTTATACATGTTTCGTTTTCAATAGTTTTTCAAAAACTAAAGAGTATCAATGAAAAATTTTAAATATTAACGCTTAACCGTTTTATTTTAGGATGGGTTCTGCAACAAATACTTCATCTTGAAGTTAATGTAAACAAGTATAATCCATTGAGGAGCTCATCATACATACCTCTTCCAAGAGAGATTCAATGGAAAAAGGCTGTTGTTAATGTACAAAATAGTGATCAGTTTTGTTTTGGTTATGCGGTTGTATCAGCTTTTTACCATGGAGATCCTCGAAATCCAACATCGTATCCGCAGTTTAGGGAGTTATTCAACTTTGAAGGTATAGACTTTCCAGTATCTATTAAAGATATTGGTAAATTTGAAGAGTTAAATAATGTATCAATAAACGTTTACGGTTTAGAAGTCGCATATAAGAATGGGAAAAACATTTATGAGGTGATTGGTCCTCTACATTTTTGCAAGGTTAGATCTAATACCCATATAAATTTATTACTATTATCGGAACTAGATGATATAGGTAATACTAAAAATCATTACTGCTATATAAGCGATCTTTCTCGGCTAGTTTCCAGTCAAGTTACTAATCACGAACATAGAAAATATTTTTGTGATGGTTGTCTACAATTTTTTACTACTTTGAATATTCTTAAGCAACACATGCAAAATGATTGCAACTTTGTTAGAAATGATTTTCCTTCAAAAGAGCTTATATTAGATAAATTTGGTAACATGGTGCCTGAAAATATATTAAATTTTGAAAATATCGAAAAACAAATGAAAGTTCCGTTTATCGTTTATGCTGACTTCGAGTGTGCTTTAAAACCTGTCGAAAATGATTATCTGGAAAATTCTTCTCAATCTTACACTCTGAATAAATTTGAACATATTCCGCATTCCTTTGCTTACTACATTAAATGTTCATTTGATGACAAAGTTTCAAAGTTTCATTTATATCGAGGGAGGGATTGTATTGGAAAATTTGTAAAAGATTTAGAAATAGATATTAGAATGCTGTATTCAAATTATTTAAAAGATATTACACCCATGTCTAGACTAACAGATCCTGAGAAGGAAACTTTTGACAAATCGACTCATTGTCATATTTGTAAAAAAAGATTTCTAAACATTTCGGATAAAGTAAAAGATCATTGCCATATTACTGGAAAATTCAGAGGGGCAGCACACTCAGTATGTAATTTAAATTTTAAAATTCCGTCATATATTCCAATTGTGATGCACAATCTAAAAAATTATGACAGCCATTTATTTATAAAATCATTGTGTTTAGATAAGGAGCAAATTGAAGTTATCCCCATGAATAAAGAAAAATATATTTCTTTCAGTAAGTTTATCCATGTGGATAAAATAAAATACAAAAATGGTAAAATAAGAGATAAATATATCAAACTAAGGTTTATTGATTCATATCAATTTTTACCATCATCTTTGGATAACTTAGCAAGCATCTTGGATGATTCTCAATGTTTTGAAATTAGAAAACAATATCCAAATGACTTACAATTTAAAAATATAAGAAAGAAAGGTATTTTTCCTTATTCATACATTGATGATATTTCAAAATTTGCTGAAACTGATTTACCTGCTGCAGAATTATTTTACAATGAATTAAAGGAGGAAAATATTTCAAATGAGGAGTATCAACGCGCTGGAGAAATTTGGAAAATTTTTCAATGTCACTCACTTGGTGATTATTCAGATATTTATTTAAAATCTGATGTATTATTACTAGCAGACATTTTTGAAAATTATAGAAATCTTTGTTTAGAAACATATCAACTCGATCCTGCGCATTATTTTACTGCTCCAGGATTAAGTTGGGATGCGATGTTATTGTATACAGGAGTAGAATTAGAACTCCTAACGGATCCCGATATGCTTCATTTCCTTAAAAAAGGTGTGAGAGGGGGTGTTAGTACTTGTACAGGAAGAAAGTCAATTGCCAATAATCATTTTCTTGAAAACTTTAATCCTGAGGAAAATACAAAATATATCATCTATTTGGATGCGACTAATTTATATGGTTTCGCTATGAGTCAATATTTACCTCAAAAAGATTTTGTTTGGCTGACCCAAGGAGAGATCGATAATATTAGAATAAATATAAATGATATATCTGATACAGCAGAAACAGGTTATGTTTTGGAAGTTGATTTAGAGTATCCTAAAGAACTACACGACGAACACAATGATCTTCCCTTCTGTCCTGAAAATCTGATTCCCCCGAACTCAAAATATTCTAAATTAATTCCAAATTTAAGAAATAAAGAAAAGTATGTAATCCATTACACATACCTTAAACAATGTTTAAATTTTGGTCTAAAACTTACAAAAATACATAGAGCTATAAAATTCACTCAATCCCCATGGCTTAAAAAATATATTGATTTGAATACTAATTTGAGAAATTCTTCAAAAAATAAATTTGACAAAAACTTATATAAGACTAAAAATAATAGCATATATGGTAAAACTATGGAAAATGTGGATAGAAGGGTGGATGTGAAACTGGTATCACATTGGGAACGAATAGGTCATAAAATTAACTGTGCAGAATCATTGATTGCAAAACCTTATTATAAAGATTGCAAAATATTTTCAGAAAATTTAGTAGCTTTACAAATGAATAAAACAAAAATTGAATATAACAAACCTATTTATGCAGGGTTTTCAATATTGGATATTTCTAAAACTGTAATGTATAATTTCTTTTATGACTACCTAAAGAAAAAATATAAACAAAATGTTTCCCTTTTGTATACTGATACCGATTCTCTCATATTTGAAGTTTCAACTGAAAATTTTTATAATGATTTGAAGCATAATTTGGATAAATTCGATACATCTAACTATGATTTAGATAATATTTATGGCATTCCTCCAAATATTTCTGAAGTAGGTAAATTTAAAGATGAATATGCTGGTGAACCCATCAAGAGTTTTTATGGGACTGGTGCGAAAGCGTATTGTGTTGAAACAAAAAGTAGTATTCTTAAAAAAGCTAAAGGTGTTTGTCGTTCATCTATTCAAAAGCAACTAACAATTACAGATTATATAAACGTAATTGAACAAAATTCTAAAGTGTATTGCACAATGTATGCCTTTAGATCACATTCGCATACTATATATACTGAATTAATTCATAAATTGGCTTTGACTGCTGATGATGATAAACGATATTTAATTCCTGGGAGTAGTAAAACTTTAGCTTGGGGTCACCATGACATATCGTTACATGAATTGTGTAAAGCTATTGATACTGTTAACAAAGATGAATAATGTAATTTATAAAAAATTATTTTATATATAATAAAAAACTATAATAGTTGCAGGTCAGTTGTTAGGTACTCGTTGCAGAAAATGATTGTTAATACTGTGTTAGTGTTGTCTGCTCTAATAGGGAATATAATATATGTTAATTATGTTCCGAAAACTCACTTTGCTGAGATTTGTATTAATACAAATAAATCAGATATTAAACCTGAATGTTGTTATGTAATGAAAATAACTAATATAAATGGTAGTACCATGTGGTATCACCAACTCGATGATAAGTATATATCTTCAACAAGATATTTTAAGATAAAATACCTGTATCCTAATAAAACTATAATTAATTCAGAATGGAATGTACTGTCACAACAAAGTGAGTTTACTTGTGAATATTTTACCATTTTATACGTAACCCTTTCATGTTTCATCTTAATTTTTGTAATGTATTTATTTACATCATTTTTCTTGTGGAAAATATATAAATTTTTACACTAATAATCAATTACAATAAAAGTAAATGATATGTAGTGGGAGATCCCTCCGGATGGAGGGGGAAATAGGGTATAAAAGAGTAAATATATCTGAACTGGACAGTAGTTGCGACGTTAAAGTTAGAAGTATAAACATGAATACTCCGAACACTATTCACCCTAATAAAGTAAATTCATATAATAGTGAAGCATTTTCTCCAAGTTTAACTTCAAACAACATTTTCAATTCTAGTAGTGATAGTGATTTTAAAAACACAAGTGTTTTTCAACAGTGGTTTCATCCTTTAAATAAATCTATCAATAAATATATATGCATTGGTTTAAGTGTCGAAGATTTTAACCCGTGTATGAAGCTGTCGGGAAATAAAGGAATTTCAATTCTTTTAAGTGAAAATGAGTGGAGGGGAATCCTCTTTTATCAAGGTGTAATAACCAGTAACCTATTTTCATCAGAATCATATTGTGAATCTTTAGAGATTGGAAAAATTGGATTACACTTTGAAAAAATTCGAGACGAAAATCTCCTGAAAATTACGAAAAATGGATTTTACATCTATCTAGGGAGAGAAACAGTTTGCAATTTGTGGCAGTTAATTCCAATGATAGAAAAAAGATTAACTCTTTTTAAAAATCAACAATTTAATCAATACTTTTCAGTCTTTAAAAACAATTATGCAAATTGTGAAGGTGACATTGCAAATAAAATATTTGAAGTATTAGCTGCGCAGGAAAACACTAGTGAAAATATTTGCGGAATTCTGGAATTAGCTACTTCACATCCAACCATTCTTGAACGCAAAATCAAACAATTTTAAAGATATGAAGAAAGTGCAGTTCAATGAGAAGATAAACGAGGTTCATACAATAATCGCTTGGAGTTTCGCTAATAGACAAGCTAGAGAGAATATGTATGAACAATTGGCTAGGGACCGATTCCATTTTCAAAGAAGAATTGAACGCCTTGCCGCAATTTTAAATAAAGTTTTAACTATGGAGCATCGAGATAAAATTTATTATAAACGTTTCACATGTAACCAATAGATAAAAATAAAAACAGTTATATAAATGTAGTGTGTTTTATTTCATATTTAGGAATTACAGCTATAACAAGTATATATTATTTTAGTATTTCAGTTTTCGGAATCCAAGAATTGTGTGACTTATCCATTCCTAACCATTTAACATAAACTTTGTCTCCTTTTCGTCTTAATACTTTTTCAACTAGATACACATCAGGATGTTTCACTTTTTGCAACTCCTCTTCATAAAAACCTCCTTGAATATCAATATTTTTTTCATCTTTCAGTAAATATACTCTAGGGTTAGTTAATTTTATTTCTTTAACTTGGAAAACTTCATTAGACCAATTTGTGGTATACCCTTTTCGAAATGCCTCTCTGTATTTACTTATTCGAACAAAATCACCTTTTTTATATTTTGGATTTCTGGGATCAAGGGTTTTTGGAAAAGTGTAAATATGTTTTAGAATCTCCTTTTCATTATTTTTATTAACTTTATCAGGTGCTAACCCAATTGTTTTATGCTTTGAATTATTATACCTTAACACAATATCGTTTAAAATCTCTACCCATTTGTAATTTCCCTGTAAGCTAAAATTTTTTCACATATGATTTTTTAATGTTCTATTTACTCTTTCCACAATACTTGCTTTTAAATTTGAGAATGTGCTATAGTGATTAATTTTATATCTATTCATCAACTCTTTAAAATCCTTATTAAAAAATTCTTTTCCCATATCGGTTTGAAGGTTTTTTGGAATATTATTAACTACTTTTAAAATATTAGCCATGGCCGAAGTTACGTCTTGCGCAGTTTTTCTTTTAACAGGTTGAGTCCAGACATATTTTGAAAAAGTGTTTATTACTACTAAAATATATCGATATCCTTTATTAAATTTTGCATAGGGTAGCATCTCCACCAAATCAGCTTGCCATAAGTCATTTAATCCTTTAATTATTACACGTCGACGCTTAAAATTTTTTCTAGCCGGTTTATGCAATTCATTAACAACTTCTTCCTTGATGTTAGTTTGTTTACTCATGACTTCTAAATGTTTATTTTTCTATTTCTACACTGCATTTTATTAACAATTCCCCATAAAAATCTTCTAAATGGCTACTTTCAGGACGATGAAAAGAAAGAACATCCCCTTTCTTTAGTTTTAATCCGACAGGGTTAATAACTTTTTTTCCATTAATTTTAAGAAACATATATTTTTTTGGATACTCTGCCCCAATTATTGTAGCAGATTCTATAGGAAAAATATAATTAATTCTTTTGTCTTGTAAAAGTTGGTAAACTCCATCTGAGAGATTGTAATTTCCCATAAAAGGTAACACCAAATTATAATATAATTTCACATCACTGATATCAACAATTTTTAAAACATTTTCCCTACTAAAATTGGGCAACAAGTTACTGTTTATATTATCCCTCCCAAATATGTGGGAGCCAAACTTATCAATAGACATCTTAGCAGTCAACGGTACAATAAACAATACTTCAATTATGTTAAGTATTTATCCAATTATTTTTGCTTCCCTTAATTCTTCTAAAATCGATATTATTTCATTTTGATGACCAGTATGTCCAGCCATTTGCGATGACATCAACAATTTCAATCTATCTATGATTTCGTTTGGATCGTCATAATATACATAATCTAATTTCTTTTTTGATAAATTTAACATAGCTCCCCCCTTTTTTGAACCAAGTCTTGTTGTTCTTTGACGCGTTTGGGGGGGTTGCAATCTCTCCAGGCTAGAGACGCTAGTGATACTTGAAGTGCTGGAAGTACTTCTCGGTTTAATAATTTTGTTTTCTATTAAGTACGGTTTAATAATTGTAAGATACTTTGGATCAGTGGTGCCTTGAATTTGATCATTAGCATCATAATTTCTCCTGTAAGCATTAGTTCGTGTCAAAATATCCATATAGTTTTTAAGATCGTTCGAGGTGAAACCTTTGGGATCTTGAAAAAACAAAAGTTCATATAGTCCAGGGGTACCATTATATGCCACATTTTTAACTTTAATATTCTCTTTATCAAAATCAAGCAAACTGTCTCCAATTTGCCATTTTTCAGCATCGGCATCATGTCTTAAACCGTGTGTGTTATCCAGATCTCGCTCGCCTTTAACTGACGCATCAACAAAAGCTCTTACTAGTGGGTGAAATGCTTCAAGATATTCATTGTAGGATGGCAATCTAGTTAGTTCTAAAATTTCGCGTCTTGTATCTTCTAGTGTAGGTTGCAAGGTTGATTCATCTTGATTTTCTCTAACTGTAGAGCTTAATCTCGGTCTTAACAAAGATCCGTTATCATCTAAGAATGCATCATCACTAGTCTCAAAAATTTCTTCATTTTGTAAAAACGATGGTACATCATATGGCAGATATCTTTGGTAAATATTAGATTTTCTTTTGGTTATTTCCTTTTTTTGTGGCGTAGAAAACAATGGTACTGAGGAAATTTCAGGTTTTATGTGCGCTTCCGTTTTAATGGTTTTAATTAATTCCCGTAAAGGTTGAGTGATCGGTTTGAATTCTTTTTCCTTACGAAATTCAGTCTCAGCAATATCTGATTTTAAAGCATTATATTTTTGTTTAACATCCTTTCTCGTTTTTATTAACTCTTTAATTGTTCTTTCATCCATCTTTATGAAAGTTATGATGTTTACTGAATACCAAAAATTTTAGTAAACTGTTATATACTCTAAAGAAAAATAAAATTATCAAATCCTTTTCTATAACGCCCATCATTTAACGGACAATCTTTATCAATTACGATGAAATCATAATACTTTTGCCAACATAAAGCGCACATATCTTTAAATTCTTGAAATGACATATCACTGTTCACATGGTCGTTATATATATGTTTTAAGTTGGTGGCATCCTGTTGAAAGATAACAAGCAAATTAGCGTTATCTCTTATTAACTGTTTAGGAATAGAAGAATATGTCTGACATAAATAAAAACAGTCGGTATTTTTATGTCGTCCAAAACAAAAATAATCTCTCATAAGTGTTTGGTCACAACAAACAATATCATCAAATACAATAACAGAATTTGATTTTATGTCATTAGGTGGTACAATGTCCTCAGCATTTGATGACTCAAAATAACCTATGAATTTTAGCGGAGTTAAAAGGGTTCTTAAATATTCATATTTGGGTTGGTACAGTGATTTCGAATAAACATATACATTTTCAAATCTTAAACCATTAACTTCTGTCAGAAGCGAAATTATTACGTTAGTTTTTCCACAGCCTGAGGGACCTACAATTAAACAGCGTTTACAACTTCCACCAAATAATTCACCATGTTTTCTATACGTATCTTGAGTAAACTCAAAATTTTTTATTGGTAAAGAGATATTTTGCTTTTTAATCTTCATCCTTTCAACATCACTATTTAAATAAGAACATTACAAAATATTACTCATTTTATATATAATGGTTAAACATATTACTTTAAGTAGCAGTCGCGCTAAGAGTGTTAAGAAGAAAGGTAGGGGTGTGGTTAACACCTTGATAGATAAATTACCCATAGAACTTCATTTACCTTCATACAAGTTTTGCGGTCCTGGTACAAAATTAAAGAATAGGCTTGCTCGAGGTGATAAAGGTATTAATCAGTTAGATGAAGCTTGTAAAGAACACGATATAGCATATTCAACATATTCTAATTTAGATCAAAGACATAAAGCAGATCAGGCTTTAGCCAATAAAGCTTTTAAACGATTCAAAGACAAAAATTCTAGTATAGTGCGACGCACTTTGTTCAATAAAAAGTGTTTGATTAAAAACCGTCAAAGATACTATGATGAGTATCATTGACCAAGTACTTACCGCTTAACTTGAAAACATTAAAATCACTCTTAAAGCTACTCTAGAGAAAAACACAGGAACAACAGGGTGTTCTGAGGGAAGCAGGTGTAGTAGAGCGCGTTGCAAATTAGCCCTCAGCTCAGTTAGGCTGGGTAGGTTCTATTGGACGCCACCAGTTTTTACACCGACACAAACTGGAAGTCGCCTAGTTGGTCTAGGGACCTGCTTCTCACACAACAATCCCGCTATTCATAATTAAAAATTAAACAGAGGGCGCAGTGAGCTGGATAAAAACAACTTAATAAGTTTACCCTATATACATTTATTTGTACACTGATTAAAAAAAAAAAGGTTACAAGTGGTGACAAATAA
Source organism: Philopedon plagiatum (assembly GCA_963971165.1). Taxonomy (NCBI): domain Eukaryota; kingdom Metazoa; phylum Arthropoda; class Insecta; order Coleoptera; family Curculionidae; genus Philopedon; species Philopedon plagiatum. Next base: position 54,875,273 of record OZ020193.1, on the reverse strand, counting down.
GGTTGGGCGATTTTGCCCTCGCAAAAATAAATAAATTAAATTAAACCAAAATAAAACTTCCTGAGGTCTGTCCCCAGGTACAGGTAAATTCATAGGGTGGCTCCTTAGCACCCGCCAAAAATTAATACGGATGGTTTTCAGCCCCTACGGAGGAAGTAGGGAGGTTCGTGGCCCCTACCAAGGACCCTAGGAATAAAACAATTCCCAGTAATTACAGTAATTCAAATAAACCCAGGCCCGTAAGCTGGTATAAAGAGCCCTTAACATAACTTATAGATTGTACGAGCAAGCTTTACAGCCAACAATCAAGACTCAAAAGGTTAATTGCAAATTAGTTAAAGTGATATTAATATTTAAGAAATTGAAGGCTTGACTACTATAACTCAAAATATGGTGTAGCAATAAGAACCACCCGAGAAAACTAGAGTCTTACTTAAAACATAGTACCGTAAAGCAGAACGATAATTATGTTATCATAAATAGACTAAAGGCGACTGTCTGTACACACAGGAAGGCCTTAAGCAAGGCGAAAATTCAGGCCCAAGCCAGAAAGAAAGATTTTAAAGCAGACTACAACAGATGGACAAGCTCATGTTAAGCCGATTTGGACCAGATAAAAGGGCAATCAACACCCCCAGGGGGTAGCCTGGACAGCAAGGGAAGGGGGCCACATAGCGGAAGAACGAAAATAGATCTTCTGAATCAAGGTAAATAACTAAGAAAACAGGCGTTCGTGAATAAACTAATTATTAGAACAAATCTAATTCGGTGACAAAAATGACCTGTCACAATAGGTGAAAAGTTATCTTCATTGGTTGTGACTGGAATAATGAAAGCTAAAACAAAATTGGGTATGGGTTTGAGGAGAAAAAGAAAACAAAAGCGTAAGAAAGGCGGTCAGATAACTTTTAATAATGCTGTTAAAAAAGCGCGTAAAGGTATCATCGGTAAGAAGTTTAATAATATAAAAAATGCTGTTAGCGCAGCTTTGTCATCCATTAAAAGGGGGAAATTAAAAGTTATAGAACCTAAGCAAAGAATCATTCCAATTCCAAAAACTGGAGGAATTTTACCATTAATACCACTTTTTGCTGGATTATCTGCTTTAGGAGCTTTGAGTGGCGGCGCTGCTGGTATTGCACAAGCAGTGAATTCAGCTAAAAACGCGCAAAAAAAATTAGAAGAAGAAAAGAGACACAATAGGATTATGGAGAAAATATCGATAGGGAAAGGGCTTTATTTAAAACCTTATAAGAAAGGGTGTGGTTTATATTTAAAACCATATCCAAAAAACTGTTAAAACTGCTACCTCGCAAACCTTTAACAAATTTTGATTTAATCAAATATGCAAAATTGCTAAAACTGCCGAATTTTAGAGGAGTTTTTATGAGAACAAATTTACCAACCAAAATAAAAAAATATGAAACGGGTGTTATTAATTTGGATGACAATAGGGGAGAAGGCACACATTGGACTGCCTATATTAAAAGAAATAAACATATAAATTACTTTGATAGTTTCGGTAACCTTAGACCGCCAAAGGAAGTAATAACTTATTTTTTTAGCGATGGTAGCCATAATAACGTAAAATACAACTACAATAGATATCAGTCTTTTGACACTTTTACATGCGGTCAATTATGTTTACAATTTATTTATAATAATGTGTAATTATGTTTATATTTTATTCCACTCGAAACCATCATGTCGTTTACTATTGCTCTTTCTGGTGACTCCGCTGTATTACAGTCAGTATTTCATCCTCCAATCTACTTAGATTCTAACTCCTCATATGTTATCGGACTAACAAATTTTGAAACTTTTAATGCCATACCAAATATAGATGACACAAATAATAAAGTTTATTTTGGAAAAAATAATGGGTTTTTACAAATTCCACCAGGAAGTTATGAAATAGATGATATTAATAAAAATTTACAAAACCAGTTTGAAAAGAAAGGTATTTCATTTCATCTTTATGCAAATAACAACACACTAAAATCATTGATTAAATCCACTACAGATATTATTTTCAAGGAGGGAACAATAGGTACACTTTTAGGGTTTCAAGAGGGCACTATTCCTGGTGATGGAAAACCGAGAATGTCAGAAAATCCTGCAGAGATTATAAAAGTCAATTCTTTATGTATTGATTGCAGTATCGCTGAAGGATCCTATCTGAACGGAAAGCCAGTGCACATTATTCATCAAAATTATAGAAAGTCCTCAAAATATTATTTATTTTCCTGTTACTGTTAACGTAATAGATAAACTTACTGTAAAAATAATAGATCAAAACTTAAAACTTGTTAATTTTCGAAACGAAATTGTTACAATTAGATTACATATAAAACAACTATAATGGTTATACTATATAATAGGAATGTCTTAGAATGTGATAAATTATTCAAAAACAATAATGTTAAAAGGTATAAGAAGAACAAACATTTAAAATTTAAGATTAGTAGAAAGCCAAACACACAACGGATAACACGTGAAAACAAAATTTTTCTTAAATCCCTGGGTTTAAAGATATTAGTATAACATGGATATCCTAAATGTATCACAAAATATTAACATAGACAATTCAATCACACATTCAGAATTTCATGCTTACGAACCATATTTACCATCAAAATTGGGGAATAATGATGAAATTATCATTCCTATTCATGAAGTAGAAAAATATACGCTTCCTTCCGAAAGCTTTCTTCACATAGAGGGTAAATTAACTAAAGAAGATGGGAAAGTTTCAACAACATTAAAACTTGTTAATAACGGGATAGCTTTTCTTTTTAAGGAAATACGTTATCAGTTAAATGGCGTTACGGTAGACTCGGTTAGAGATGTTGGTTTAACTTCAACAATGAAAGGGTATTTATCGTATAACAAAAACGAGTGCAACAAATTAAAAAATGCCGGCTGGTTTCCGGGAGAAGCTTCCAAGGTAATCGATTCTGCTACAGGGTTATTTAGCGTTTGTATCCCACTTAAATTTTTAATAGGTTTTTTTGAAGATTATAAAAAAATAATATTGAATTCAAAACAAGAACTTATTTTAATTCGAGACAATTCGGACAAAAATGCTACAATAAATACTAATGGGAATGAAAATCCCAAAATTGAACTCACCAAATTAACTTGGAATGTGCCTCACATATCAGTAGCTATCCCACAAGAATTAGCTCTTACGAAACTTATTGATAGAAATACAAACATATTAATTGCATTTAGAAGTTGGGAATTAATAGAATATCCGGAATTAACAAAAACAAGTCGTCACAACTGGCCTGTCAGAACTTCGACTAAGGTGAATACGCCTCGCCGCGTAGCACTATGTTTTCAAAAAAATTTGCGAGATAAAGTTACAACAGATATGAGCAGATTTACTGATATTAAATTACGAAACATTAAAGTATATTTAAATTCAGAAAGGTACCCATATAACGATCTATTCTTAGACTTTGATAAAAATAGGTATTCATTATTATATGATATGTTTTCACAATTTCAAAAATCATACTATGGTCTATCACCCGAACCAATTTTTTCCCCAGAGGAATTTAAAGATTATGCACCTATCACCTATATTGACTGTTCACATCAAAAAGATTCAATTGAAAGTGGTCCAATTGTTATGAGAGTAGAATTTGAATTACACAGTGACCTTCAAGATGATGTTTCTGCTTACTGTCTTGTGTTACATGATAAAATATTTAGTTATAATCCACTAACCAAAAGTGTTAAACAGCTTTAATAGGCATGCGTAATTATTTCTATATAATACGTTTATTTCATATGCGATTTTTAGTATTCGGTAGATAGTTATGAACACGCAATATTCAAAACTCTTAGCCAAACACATTAAAGAATTAAATAAACTAAAGCAATTAATTGATAGCTATTGTTTAAGCAGAAGGATGTTTAGAAAGTTTAAGTATTGGAAGATTTAACTATGAATACTGTTATTGATATTCAAGGATTTAAAATAGAAAATAATGAGTTTATTACAAAGGAGCTAGCAGCATATGATGGACAGCATATCACACATTATATTTTTAAGCGACCATTTCAAATGGATCTACTACCACCAGATTTGCATAAACAGGCTATATGGGTGATGAAAAATCATCACTGCATTCCATGGAACGAAGGATTTACACCGCTACACAAATTTTCCGATATTATTAAATATTTAACACTCAAAAGTGATTTGGTGTACGTAAAAGGAAAGGAGAAGGCTGACATCATTCGCAAATATAGTCACAAACCTGTTATTGAATTGGATAATCATCCAACTATACAAGCTGATCAACCACATTGCTTTTATCATGCAAAGGACTATTGCATCTGCGCCTTAACTAATGTTTTTAATTTGTATAATCATTTTTTAATGGATGATAAATAAAACATAATAAATTGTATTAAGGTGTTTTATTAACCAGATATTTTTTCACTTAAATGAAAACATAGTTTTGCAATATTGATATAAACAATAAACACAATAACAAATAATTCTTTCCCTCTTAGAAGCTTATAGAAAATTCAAACATGTTTTGACGTCCAGAAATCTGTTTCAAGTTAATCTTATCTTGAAATTTTCTTCTAAAATCTTCAGATAGATCTTGACAACGTGATATTCGTTTCCAGTCAACTCTATCTTGAAATTCTTCTATAAACTTTTCAGTAATGTTTTGATTAGCAGAGATCCATTTCCAATTAACCCTATTTTGAAATTTTCTTATGAAGTCTTCAGATAGATTTTGACAAGGAGAAAGCCATTCCCAGTCAACTCTGTTTTGAAATTCTTCTATAAACTTTTCAGACAAACCTTGATATTTATTTTGACAAAGAGAGATCCATTTCCAGTTTACTTTATCTCGAAACTTCCTTATAAAATCTTCAGACAGATTTTGGGAACGGGAAATCCGCTTCCAATTAACTTTGTCTTGGAATTCTTCTATAAACTCTTCACTTAGTTTCTGATATGCAGATATCCATTTCCAGTTAACTTTATCTTGAAATTTTCTTATGAACTCTTCAGATAGTTTTTGACTATGAGAAATTCTCTCCCACTTAACTTTGTCTTGAAATTCTTCCATAAATTTTTCAGACAGCCATTCAAATTTGGATATACGCTTCCAATCAATAAGTCTTCTATTAAGATAGTCAACTACTAATAAATTAGTTGCAGAGCATTCATAAAGCTTCAACAAATCTGATATTTCTAGCTTTTCAAGTATTTCATCGTAAATATAATTATCCATTTTATTTAAGCTAAAGACTCTTTAGAAGTTTACGGCAAAACTGAAATGTGAAGCTTCCTTTCAATCGATATATTATATAGCTTTTCCCCCACCTTTTCACAGCTTAGGGAGGGGGTAAAATAACGCTGACCATCATTAGCCAAATTTATGGAATAATCACTAACATTTCAATATAAATTGGTTTAGTGATATGATTAAAATTGCTAATCCCTGTTGCAGCACATAATACATCAAGACCATTACTCTGAGGGGTTGTGTGTAATCTACCTTCTATTACTGAATTCTCATATACCTTTCGAAATTGAGTTCTGCATACTGCATACAATTCTTCATGAACTATGTTATGAGAAATTGTTCTTAACGATACATATTTAGCTATATTAATAGTCTTTTTTAATTTTCGATGAAAACTAAAATTGTATATATCACCAAACTTGGTGGCACAGTAATTACACATATTTAGCAATGTTTTTAAAAGTCATTAAAATTTATTAAAAAACTTGTTAACTATACAACAATTTAAGTCATCATTTACTTCTTCAACCCCCGTTTCTTTGGTCAAGAATTCTTGAACAAGTGTTACTGGAAATAGTTCTCCATATCCCAAACGATGTAGCTGGTCTACAACAACATTAATACACACAGATCGTTCGGTAAATGTGTCACACATCATAATTCCATTAATACACTTTTGAAAATTCACATGATAATTATTAAAATAGTATGCGTAATAATCTTCCCAATATTTAAAACTCGTACGATCTTCAAAGTATTGATGTTGCAGCTCTGCGTATTCTTCTAATAAATGCAGTCTAGTCAAGTTAACAGTTTTATGAAGGAATATACTAATTTCCGAATTGCAAATACCGCACAGATCCATAACACTAAATATTATTAGTATCTTGAACAGTGCTGCAGTGGTACTAAAGACGCGACTAATACGCGAATGCTCTTAGACTACAACCCCTTCTCTCCTATCCCTCCTATGCATAGTTTGGAGTGGGGCTGACCGGTGAAGATTGACACCCCCACCACTTTTTTGATTGGCCGACCTACCACCTAAGCCCCGCCTCCCGGTGCTTGGAGGCGGGGCTTGGAGGCGGGGCTTGGGTGGGGGTCGGCCAATCCGGTGCTTGGGGCGGGGCTAGATGGCATTGGCCGGTGCAGATTGCACCCCCCACCACTTTTTTGATTGGTCGACCCCCCACCGGAGGCGGGGCTTGGGTTTGATTGGGTGGGGGGTCGACCAATCAAAAAAGTGGTGGGGGGTGCAATCTGCACCGGCCAAGTATACCTACTCATTCTTTATTGTTTTTGCGTTCAATTTTTTATAGTTTACGCAGAACCTCATATCACCATCTTTTTAGGGAACTAGGACTACAGGACTGGAATACGGACTTAGGTACAGACTTTCTTATCACCTCATTTTCCAACATTTCTTCTACTTGTTTATTAATAATTCTTCGCTCTGTGTGAGAAACTCTGTATGGTCTGGAAACCACTGGAACGTCATCGGTTGTCTCAATTCGGTGCTTCACTAAATTCGTTTTTCCTAGGTCGCTGATACTCCAAGCTAAAGTATCTTCAAAATCTCGAACTAACTCACTTACACTTTGAAAGTCATTTTTACACAAGTCCCTATTTACATTATAACTTTTTACTAGATTATCGTTCGGTAAAATCACTAAAGTTTCGCTTATATTTTTTATAGAGTCACTCTCTGCTTTAAACGCGATGCATGTGCCTGCAAAAAGTTTTTTTGTTTTTCTACCGTAATTTTTTATTTCGGCGTACCACGTCAAATTATCACTAAAAATTTTATTAATTTGAAGTCCATTTTTTATTAAAAAATCATAGTTCGGGGTAAAGTTTATTTTATTTTCACCAGTTTTTTTAAAGTTCACTTCGCATTTAATAACGTCTTTCGCAATTACCATGTCACTACGCAACGCAATTTTCGCACTGTCTGTTCTGCACTTTTCAATTTCAATAGGTAACTCCTCCCAAACACAACTATTTACATTACTGATTTAACTATTTACAAGTTCTTTATGACTACTACTATCTCCTAAATTCATAGCCAAGGTAACTATTTCATTTTCATCCGTTTCAAACTAATTTCATTCGCTATTAAATTTATCATGGCTTCGTGGGCCTTAAGAAATTCTAATCCTAATAAAACGGGTTGGGGTAGATTTTCTATAACTAATGCTTCTAAGGAAAAGGTACAACCAATAAAACAAACATTTATTTCTGCATAACCAATAATTTTTACCAGCGAACTATTCGCTACTTTAATAAAAGTTATGCCTGTGCCGGGTTTTATTTGATTTTTATTTACAAATTTACTATCTACAATATTTTTAACTGACGCAGTGTCTATTATAACCTCAATATTTACATTATTTAAACTTCCTTTTACGGAGAGAACATCTGTTGCTGCTTCTTTCTGATTCTTGTTCTGATTCTGATTCTGTTGCTGTTTCTGGACAGTGCTTATGTGTGTTAACACTGTCCGTTGGAGTTTTCCGACTGCTGTTGCCGTTGCCAACTTTGGTACCTATTGGTTTGCTGCTCTGGGCGGCGGCCATTTTGTTCTCGACTAGGGTGACTTGGCGTCCATCTTGGTCTTTGGTTTTCTAAATTTCGCTGTTCCCTGTAGTTTTGGTTATTTCTCTGTTGCGGATTGCTAAAACAAACTCTTGCCTTGTGACCACACTGAAAACATACTGGCCGACTGTCGGTAGTACGTGGCTGCCAGTTTTTAAAATTTCGGTTTTCTCTTCTGTCTTGGTTTATAGCTTTTCCAATTTCATCTCTCACAACTTGCGTGATTTCATCCATCAAGTTCGATTTTGTATTTTCTGGCTGAACCTGCTGACTTGTCCCTGTTATTCTTTCTGACATTGACAGCTGTGCGAAGATTTCCGAAGCATGACTTATTTCTTTTTCGGCGTCGTTTATGGTTTTAACAAGCTCTTGTACCTCTGCAAAATTTTTTGGCTGCCTAAGCTTGATTTGGTAGGCGTATGTAGCCAGTAGACCTTGTTCAAAATGCTCTCATCTAACCTCGTCCTTCATTTTTGGATCTACTTTGTCGCATAGGTACACCATTTCCCGCAGATAATTCATTACGTTTTCACCTGCGTGCTGTCTTCTATAACGTAATTTTAGCTTCGTTTCGTTGACATACGAGCTAAACAAAAATTCTTTTTTCAGGTCTTCTACTGTTGCTTTCCAATCGGAACCTGGGTTTCGTATTGCATAAATTTGCAACAAAGTTTGTGCTTGTCCCAATAAATACGACGAAAAATATCATAGCATAAGGTTGTCATCCCAGTTATTAATCAAAGCTGTTTTTTCATAGTCTTCCAAAAATACACTTAAATTATCGCAATCTGGATTATACGAACGCGGCGCTACAAATTGTGGAACAGCTGGTGTTCTGGTTGGGTTTATTAGATTTTCTAACGTGCAATTTAAGGTGTTCGGCATTTTTGAAAAAATATTTTTATCTGATTTAGCGGATAGCTGTTCGTTACTTGGCAATAAAGTTAGTGACTCGTTTGAAAAATTTTGAGTAGAGACTGTATGCTTTCCGGCGAGTTATTAAATATTAATGACCTTCTAACACTGTCTTTACTTTTAGGGGTTGATGACGTTTCAACAACTTTGTCGCTTTCTTTAGTACCGCTTATTCCCTTGTTTTCCGCCTTATTTTCACTTTCTGTTACTTTATTTTTATTTCCTGCCTTCTTAGAATGACTTCTTAACACCATTAATTTTTCCATGTAGTAAGAAAAGTGCACATTTAAAAAATAACGCATCCTTAAATATTAGGAACCACGATCAAAAATTTATTTTTCAGACTTTCCAAACTAGTAAAAAAAATACGTAGCAATTTTCATACTGCATAACAGGCACAATTTTAATTCTGCTTATTTTTAGCATTCAAACCCAAAAAGGCAGAAGATATTCGTTAAATTTAAGAGAGGATCTGAAAAATAAAACATATACAATGAACAAAAAATATATATTTATAAGTTCATTTTATTAACAATACTGTCATGTGCGCCCATAGAGTAAATTTCAGGGGGGGGGGGCAACCAGCCAAAAAATCGTATGTTACAAAGTCACGAAGTTGTGCAGTTGTTAAAAAGCATCGTGGAACCCGACCCCAGAGGGGCAACTGCCTCCTCTTGTCCCTCCCTATGGGCGCCAATGAATACTGTTAAAGTTTGTTGAGTAATTGGTGATTTTTATATTGCTCTTCATCAATAAAAAAATTTTTGTTGTCCTTTAACAATAATAAAACCCCTTGTTTTGACCTAGTTACCTGTATCTTGAATTTGCGGACCACATTGTTAAGAAACGTGATGGTTTGTTGAACGATTTACAGTGGTTCCATTGGTTTTGACTAGTTTATATCTGCGGGAGCAGATATTTTTTTATTTCTTTAACAAAAACCTCCCCTTGGATCAAAATATTTCAGTTGTTTCTTAAGTTATCCCAGTAAATTTTTCCATAAAGTTATTTTATTTTTAAACCAAAATAATAAATTTTCCCCATAAACCTCCCTTTCAAAAATACAAAATTTTATGCTTACTAACGTTTTCTTCTGGAACCACATACATCTTTCGTGCTTTGGCCTTTGCTGCTAGAATGGCATTAGCTAGTTCATGCAGTTTGGTGTAAATTAAATCATCCTTGTCACTATACACGGTGTCCCATATAAGAATGCACACTACAGGGATCTCGTAAACCAGAAGAGATACAAAGATGATTAAATTAGAGAAAAGTTGCGCTTTGCTGAACCCTTCAAAGTCACGATTCGAAATCTAAAAGAATTTGATTACTTCCGAAGATATTTGGGAAAAACCGAAATTTCCCGATTTCGTTTTAATTTTTTTCTGACTCTATTTAAAAAGATATGACAAAATAAATTTCACATTCTCATTGCCACTTTTCTGCTCTATAAGCCGGCGTTCTTAGATTTTCAATACGACGTTTCGTTTCTTCGCAACCATCATCAACTTCATTTTTTTAAATAGTCGAAAAATTTTGTTTTATTCCTAAAAAATTCTAATTTTAATTCTAAATCCCACGACATATCGCTTCTTACATTTATCAGACGTTTCGGACGAAAAAATCAACAATATTATTTGATGATTATTACGAAGGAACGAAACGTCGGATCAAAAATCTAATTACGTTATCATGTAGAGGAGAAAAAATTACATACGAATGTGGATTTTATTTTGACCTGTCTTCTTTTGTGAAATCAGAAAAAAATTAATTGCCAAAATTTATGTTTAAAATTTCAAGAATTCGTAGATTCAATTTTGGATTCTACGTTTTTTTGAAATAATCCGAAAATTTTATTTTAGCACAGTTAAATTGCCCTTGTTATTCTGAATTCAACGACGTATCACATTAAGAATATGTGCGAATGTTTAAGCTTTAACTATTATTAGTGCAAGTAAGCAAAATGTTACCATCAAATAATTAATTGCGAGTTATTCCAGTTACAGCGCTTTGAAATAGTAGGCTTTGAAACGCATTTGTTTAAATAAGTCATGTCGATCTGTCAGTATTGCCCATAAATCGAAATTGTTACGGTCGAGAAAAGCCTAAACGTAGAATCAAAAATTGAATGACGTCATGTTGTAGAGGAGAAAAACGACAATAAAAATGTAAAATTTATTTTAATCTATCTCTTACAGTAGAATCAGAAAAAATCTACGAATTCTTGAAATTTTAAACATAAATTTTGACAATTTTTTTCTGCTTTCACAAAAGAAGACAGGTCAAAATAAAATTCACATTCGAATGTAATTTGTACTCCTCCACATGATAACGTAATTAGATTTTTGATCCGACGTTTCGTTCCTTCGTAATAATCATCAAATAATATTGATGATGATTTTTTCGTCCGAAACGTCGGATAAATGTAAGAAGCGACATGTCGTGGGACTTAGAATTAAAATTAGAATTTTTTAGGAATAAAACAAAATTTTTCGACTATTTAAAAAAATGAAGTTGATGATGGTTGCGAAGAATCGAAACGTCGTATTGAAAATTTAAGAACGCCGGCTTATAGAGCAGAAAAAGTGGCAATGAGTATGTGAAATTTATTTTGTCATATCTTTTTAAATAGAGTCAGAAAAAAATTAAAACGAAATCGGGAAAATTCGGTTTTTCCCAAATATCTTCGGAAGTAATCGGATTTTGTTAGATTTCGAATCGTGACTTTGAAGGGTTCAGCAAAGCGCAACTTTTCTCTAATTTAATCATCTTTGTATCTCTTCTGGTTTACGAGATCCCTGTAGTGTGCATTCTTATATGGGACACCGTGTATTTGACATCGACGTCACTTTCAACCTAAGAAGTACATTTTAGTAGTTGTTGGACAAAATTTTGTGCTAATAAAGTACACATCTCATAAGTATTCAGTATACACACAAAATTGTATGCTCACCAACGTTTTTTCTGAAAGCACACATATCTTTCATGCTTTGACCCCTGCTGCCAGGATGGCACTAGCTAGTTCAGGCAGTTTGGTGTAAGTTAAATCATCCTTGTCACTATGTTTGACATCGACGTCACTTTCAACCTAAGGAGTACATTTTACTAGTTACTGACCAAAAATTTTTGGTAACAAGGTACACATCTCGTAAGTATACAAACAAAAATACAAAATTGTATGCTTACCAATGTTTTCTTCTGGAACCACACATATCTTTTGTGCTTTGGCCTCTGCTGCTAGGATGGCATTAGCTAGTTCAGGTAGTTTGGTATAAACTAAATCATCCTTGTCACTATGTTTGACATCAATGTCACTTTCAACCTAAAAAGTACATTTTATTAGTATATTTTATAGTTAAAAAATTGTTGGTAATAAAGTAGATACACATCTCGTAAGTATCGTTTTACTGCATATTTTGGATTATTATATAAACTTTTAATAAATTAAATAAAAACATAACAATATATTATAGACAGGTCTTACCAAATCAGGTCCAATACTGGTAGAAAAGGCGGTATAGTAATCTAGCAATTCTTGTACTAGTAAAGAAATTAATACTCTTAGAAGAAGTCGTCGTTGTTGTATCCTTAAACAGAGCCAAACCCCTCTTTTGTTTCAATAATGCTACCAAGTAATTCTATTTCGGCAACTTTTTTGAATAATCTGTAATTTAAAAATTTTATAGTGTCTAATGCCTAAAGGCAAACAGAAATTTAATATTTATTAAGTGTGGCTGGAAGTCCACGTTAACTAATTATAGTAGGCCTTCGGCGTTGCTTATTATCCATGTCACAATTTTATCACAGTTTTCGTTTTACCAGTCTGTAGAAGATACATATTTAGTCTTTTGCATTGTTTGATATTTTGTACATACAAAATTATTTTACCAATTATAAAACAAAATGTACTTATATATCTTTTTAAGAATTAAGTTGTTTTTTATGTTTAGTAAAAGAAAAATTTAAAACACCAACCAATTTTGGTACTTCATAAGTAATAATTATTTAATAAAAAATGGTCTGTGGTTTCATAAAGAAATCAGAGTGGTAAAAGGGACTATATCCCTAGGAAAATATCACCCTGGTTATAAAGATGTTCTTGATATTTATAAAAATGCAAAACTTTGATAGATTGATCGAACTAACTTTAAGTTAACTTAAAAAAAAAACATGTCTTGAAGACAACAGACAAAGCCTCTAAAGTCCCCTATTATAGGGCCAACAAGCCTTTACCCACGTCAGTGTTAGGTATTTATTATCATCCTGTACAAGTGACAACGAAAACAAATCCGCATTACCCCTGGACAACGTCCCAGTCTAAGCGATAAGCCCATAAGAATGCCGATAAAGATGCGTTTGGATCCTGCTTTCTGACAAAATGTTTAACGTTTTCATGTTGCGAAATTAAACTTGCACATAAAAAGTGCCGTGGAATTTAAATACATTATGTTGGAATAATTTTAATTAAAAAATATGGGTCTTGAACCCATTAGCGCAATAAAAACTAGCAACTGTTTAAGAAAACTAACTACATCAGAATTATATGAAGCTAACGTGTACAAAAAAGTAAGGACAATCTAACTTTTGTACTTTTTAGCAACTAAAAGTAACCAAAATCTAAACAAAAGAGAGGTTAGGTTAATTTATTAATCCGCTTCTCAACCTCAACCTATTGACACTGATCAAAGCATAATATCTATTCTTATTAGCTTAATATCACTCTAACTACATTTCAATACAGTTGAAAAAAGTAATACAAACTAAAATCACAATAAAAGCCTAAACAAAAGAAGAACATCCCACTCCACGAAAAATAGTACCTATTTTCAACTGGTAAAATTATATTAAAAATTGCAAGAAAATACAATAATCCGCTATTTTGTCACTATATATTATTACAAAAAACTGCCTAATCTTGTTAAATATTATTTTTGAAGAAAATTACGCATTGCGTTAGTGTTCAAGAACCAAAAATATTTATCACACTATTTGTAAACGACAAACTTCATAAGAAAAGCCGCCATGTTCACGATTTGTGTGTGGGAAGGTAAAGCTAGTAAAGCAAAAAAATACTTAGATAATATAAATATACCTTTAAATTAACTTACTTACCTTTAAATTTTTCCAATTTTTCCTTTGTCAAAACTAACTCCATCCTCCATCATTGCAAAACTACAAATAAACTGCACATACAATACCGGTGATATCGCAAAATGACAAAATAATGCATTACCTATTAATACATAAATGCAAATGGCCGAGTCGCGAATCATATGCACGAACACCGAAATTAGACGAGCTTCGCCGATGCATTTTGATTGGTTGGCAAACGGAAACCTTAATCAAAATTATAACTTGATCTTCTTGGGACAAAACAACTGGTATCTTACCATTATATATTTTTTTGTATAATGGTTATACAATCTCTCTAAATGGATCATGTATATAGCTAATTATATTAGCACTATGTAACAAGAATATAGCGGCAGCAAAGTATTTAACAACAAAAGAGATGTTGAATAACGGTTATATTCCTTGGTGCAGCATAACTGATATCCTTGCCACAATAGAAAAGTATCGTAAATTTATACAGATGTGTTTTTATGGGTATGGAAAATTCTATATCCACAAAGAACCTCGTGTCAGGATAACGGTTTTGTATTGGGGGATTTCTCTCAGTGTGGACTTAACCGTCTGATTGGATTTCATTACAGGATCTTACAATGAAGTTAGCTGCTCTTTTAGCATCAGCCACGGGTCAAAGGATCCAAACCTTAGCTAGTATTGAAACATGCAACATTGTGCAGTCTATTGATAATATAGGTAACGATTAAAATTTCCAAAAGACTAAAATGATCTTCTGGCAATAAAATTTAACCAACGTTAATCCTACCGATTTATAATACAGGTCCTTCCTCCATGTGTGTCGCTGGGACTGTTATTTAATACCTTTAAAAAAGTAAGGAATTTCCTATGTAATAATTTATTTATAACTTTTAAGAAGCCATATAAAATTGCAACATATAATTCAATTAGCAGGTGGACAAAAGTTATTCTTAAAAATAGATAGGGACACACATGGAGGAAGGACCTGTATATAAATCGGTAGGATTAAGGTTGGTTGAATTTTATTGCCTGAAGATCATTTTAGTCTTTTGGAGATTTTAATCGTTACCTATATTATCAATAAATTGCACAATGTTGCATGTTTCAATACTAGCTAAGGTATGGATCCTTTGACCCGGTGCTAATGCTAAAAGAGCAGCTAACTTCATTGTAAGATCCTGTAATGAAATCCAATCAGACGGTAAAGTCCATATGCAATTTAGTACTAGGGCAGGGTCCCAAGTTGTATCATATTTAGGAAGACCTGGGCATAGACTAAAAAGTCCTTTGAAGAATTTTTTCAGCATGTAATCGTTAGCATTATTTGTTCCAGCTATTTGCGAAATAGCGGATCTATTTATAAGAGTTTATGTGCCATAGGACGCACCTCTATTGAAATTAATAGTTAAGAAATCTTAAAGAGATGTTGTCGAGACTCAAAATAAATTCCTGTTAGTGTCTTTACAGAACTGCCACCAGTAATTTAAGCCGGTGTTATACTGTTGAATGGTGGAGTCACTAATAGATACCATACAAATATTTAACTGTACTGTACTGTATTCTGGTACTCTTCCTATTTATAGCGCCTGTCTGATAAGACTCCGGCTACCAGGGTAATCTTTTTCCATAAGGGGTGTGGGGTTCTATCAAAGGAGAGAAGTACTTTATCACTAGGTTGAAAATAAATCTGATTACTTATAAGTAAGGAATTAAACACGGGGAACTATGGCTGGGATGTCCAGTTCGGAGCAACAACAATGCCTTCTGCTTCATTTTCTATAATTTTCTGTAAACATCGCAAAATTATAGAGAGGCGGAAAAGCATAAAAATAAAATTTACTCCACGAGAAAATAAATGCATCTACCGCATAACTTTCTCGGTCTTTTAGCAATCTGACACAAAGAGTTCGCATTTTTTATTTACTCTAGTCGTAAAAAGGTCTATATCCGGTTTTTGGAAGGTAGCAATAATTTTCTGAAATGCTTGATTGCTTAATTCCCATTCAGTTTCTGTTTAATTGTCCAGACTCCCTGTCCTCCTCGCACCACTGCCATATTTGTCTTGCAAGAGAATTCAAATCGGGATATCATATCGTATGCTACCCATACGATTGATATAGGCAATTTCAGTAGTATCTATTCGACACAAAATTTTGCCTTTTGAAAAGCGTCTTGCGAAGCATTTAAAAAAAGGCAGTAAGGAGCTAGATAATTAATATGTTTATGTCTTTCGTAATTACTCCAAAACCAATGAGATTTTTTAACTCCACAATAAATTCCCCAACCCGTTGTTGAGGCATCTGAGAAAATTTCCATTTCAAAGTTTTTTGAAGATTTCAAATTAAAAGTTAAATTAATATAATTAATCCACCACTGAAAGTCATCGGACAACTTAGGTGAGATTTTCATATGAGGGTTATAGTTGCAGTTACAATTTCGATTTTTCATAGTAAAAAGTAGAACGTTTGTTTAGTTGTGAAATAACTCTAAAACATTGGCTTGAAAGAAATAAACACGCAAATGACGATTTTACGTGGAATATGAACTTTTATCTACGACTAATGTATAATGTAAGTATTATAGTTGTAGTTTTCGCAATATAATGCCACCTATTAATCCCTTAGGGAATAATGACAAGGGATTAATAGTCCTTATTCCCGCTCCAATCACAAAATTTCTCAAATCAAATAATATCATGGAAACAAAATACACCAAGTCAAAAGTGTCACTGTCAAACGCGTAGTGTTTATGTATTCGTATTGGGATGGATGAAAATGAAGAGGCTTTTACTTGTACACCTCCAGAAATTGTACAACTAGCTACAGCAACAACATCTACCTTAATACCGGAAACATCGAAATCTATTTATAATAAAACATACGCAAACTTCAACGAATGGCGTCTTCGAAATAACACAAATTCATTTTCCGAAAATGTTCTACTAGCCTATTTCGCTGAACTAAGTGCAAAATACAAACCATCTTCATTATGGTCATTTTATTCAATAATTAAATCTATGTTAAGAATAAACCATGACGTTGATCTGGAAAAATATGGAAAACTACGAGCGTTTTTAAAAAGAAAATCTGAAGGATTTCAAGCAAAGAAATCTTCCACTCTGACCTCGAAAGAAATTAAGACATTTATTGACAAAGCTCCTGATGAAGTTTTTCTTTTACATAAGGTAAATATACATAGGTATTTAATCTAATCTATTAAAAAACTCATATTCTTATTTGCTTCAGGTTATATTAATTATTGGAATTATGGGCGCATGCCGGTCAAACGAGCTTTATGAAATGAATATAGAAGACGTAAAGGATCTTCAAACAAACTTCTTAATAACAATACCCAAGACTAAAACCAAAATTGTACGAACATTCGTCATAAACAGTACGTTTTACAACATTATAAAGAAGTACATCGATCTCCGCCCGTCACATGTAAAAATCAATTCATTCTTTCTAAATTATCAAAAATCCAAATGTACAATACAACGTATAGGAAAAAACAAATTTGCAGACATTGGTAGACAAATTGCCAAATATTTAAACTTGCCAAATCCTCAAACTTATACCGGCCATTGTTATCGCAGATCATCTGCCACTCTGTACATTGATGGAGGAGGCGATATAACTGGATTAAAGCGTCATGGGGGCTGAAAATCTACACAAGTAGCTGAATGTTACATTGATCAGTCTAGGAGTAACAAGACAACTACAGCAGATACTATTACTAAACAAATAAATAGTAATGAAGCATCTTCTTCCTTTGCAGCAACCGACATTCCAAATATTTGTATTGAAAACTCTTCCAAACTTATTCATAGTTCTCGACCAATACAGTTTATTAATTGTACTATTACTAATTTTAATGTTATTGACAAATAAAGTTGTTCATTAAAAATCTCAAATTAATAAATTAGTCGTAGATAAAGTAGAGTATACTACTCACAATAATGGCTATTATTACCTCAGAATATTTACTCCCTCGCCGCTTACGCGGCTCGGTTCGTAAATATTCCTCGGGAATAATAGCTATCATTATTGACTCGTGGTATAATCTACTATTATTCAGGTGGGGAAATTTTAAAAAAATATTTTCTGTGTTTGGCCCCCACTGGGATTAAACGTAGGTTTGTGACTTTTTCTTTTGCAAAGCCCGGTGCGCATTTCACCTTGTATATAGAGCGAACCCAAATAAATATTATGTTTTCACTTCTCTCGCTAGAGGAATAAAATTATTCTATTGGGTTAAAAAATCGCCTCTCGAATTTTTTTTAGATCTTCATGTTTTGGGGTTTCTGAATCACAAAACAAATGTTTTTTCATTTCAATACTTTTTTGTCATACTGGATTTAATCTTTTACATATTAAATTAAAAAATTGCATACGAAGTAAGTTTAGTGGACTCTATAATCCTGAGGTATGTCACTGCTTTGTCGCTGGAGGGCACTTTACCTAAAACTCAAAACCCATTTTCTAATATTTTTTATTTCCACAGATAATGCAAAAATGAAGGTGTCTTTTAAAGGCAATAAAAATATAACAAATAATATATTCTTCATTTAAGTAGATAGACCTCACCGGTTAGTCGCAAATCGGCATTAAAGTTTTTATTTTTTAAACTAAATTTTCTACTTTCATCAACAAATTAAGTAGCAGTGCTTCAAATTTAACAAAATATGACATTGTGTAAATAAGTCATCGGGCAAATTAATAGTAACAATTATTCCCATTCTTTCATTTGAATAAAATTTTTTAATCTTTTTGTTCTAACGATTAAGTAGTTAAAAATCTGATTTAAATAAAAAAATGGTAATTGTTATTATTAGTTGGGCAGATGACTTATTAATTTGCCCCTATGCCATTTTTTTATTACCCAATCAAACCCAATATTTTTTTATGGGGCACTAAGTACAATTAGTTTTCCATGTGGAATCACCGCTCCAAATTTCCTAATACATTTTTCGAACACCCTATATTATCTTTTTCTAAATATATTTACCAAAAACTAGGCTACCCCAAGATGTGTATCAGACCGCAAAAATTTCAAAACTATTATTACTTATGGAGAAGGGGGCTGAATTATATAGAGGAAAATCTCTAGATGATATAGAAATTAACCCTGAAGACGAGGTGGCGGAAGAAGGATCTGACGATGATGACGAAGTACAGGGTGTCCCATTTTCGGTACTTTTGCGGGGTATCTCCCTTATTTTTAAAGATAGAGGGTTGCGGTTTTCGCGACAGTGTGCTACTTTTTGATGAAACGAAAGATGGCATAAAAATATTTTTCATGGCCCCCTTCGTTTTTGACATACAGGACGAAATTGATTTTTTTCCATTTTCGGACCCCCCTCGCATTTCAGTTATGTTGTAACTTATAAAATAAGTAAAAATGGATCCTATTAGAGTTTTCTACGTAGAATCGAATGGCGTGGTTAGATTTTCATCAGATGTGATATTTTTCGAGATATTAACCAAATAAATGTTTTTTTAAATGGAACACCCTGTATATTTCTTAGCCATTAAGTTTCCCTTTTCGAGAGCTTTTCAAAAATATATAACACTTTATAGTTATTTTTTATTTTTAGCCCTTAAATCGAACTATTTAATTTTAAACTTTAATTTTGCGTAGTTGGTCGTGTTTAAGAAGTGGTTTAACGTCAATTCAGGTATTTAGATTTAAAAAAGAAACTGGTTAAATCCTGTAATTTCATTAATTTATTAAAATTGGTATTATTTTTAACCTACAACACTACTTGTTATCTAGATATATAGAAAATCCTAACCAGAACTAAAACTGTTTAGTTTTTAATCACTTAAAGATTAAATTAGTTGTCTAGAATTATTAATAGCAAATGAAAGTCAAATTTAAAAACAAAACATACAAAACTTTAGGTAACGAAAAGAGCTAGAATGGATTAAATGGACTAATTCTTTTCGTTACCTAAAGTTTTGTATGTTTTGTTTTTAAATTTGACTTTTATTTACTATTAATAATTCAAGACAACTAATTTAATCTTTAAGTGATTAAAAACTAAACAGTTTTAGTTCTGGTTAGGATTTTCTATACATCTAGATAACAAGTAGTGTTGTAGGTTAAAAATAATACCAATTTTAATAAATTAATGAAAATACAGGATGTAACCAGTTTCTTTTTTAAATCTAAATACCTGAATTGACGTTAAACCACTTGTTAAACACGGCCAACTACGCAAAATTAAAGTTTAAAATTAAATAGTTCGATTTAAGGGCTAAAAATAAAAAATAACTATAAACTCAGTGGCGTAGCTACCGGGTGGGCCAGGGGGGGCAAGGCCCCACGGCGCCAAGGTAGAATAGGCGCCGAAGGCGCCGTTCCGTTTCTGCTTCTTTTTCATTATGCTTTTGCTCATTAACGTTAGTTAATGAGCTTAATTGATTTTTTAAATTATATACCTAAATTATAATACAATCAAAAATTACTAAAACACCTTTGTATTAAAATATTTACCCTATTATATTTTGTGTCACAGAATTTAGTCTATGTTGATTGTTGAATGAAAAAATCATACCCCAGCAGTGCATGTAATAATAAATCATAATTAGAGTTTAACAAATGGGGGTAATTCCAGAGACGGCTTCTAACCTAGTTGGAAATAAAATTAGGATTCGATTTGAAAATAAAATACAAATATTTATTTACCCACATTGTGTTATTTGAAAGTGCGAGATACGAAAATATCATACAGGGTGTCTGAAAAGTCTTAGCATGGGCAAATATCTTTACTATTAATAAAGATAGCAACACCAAATTTTAGTTGTACCTTATTGGTTAGTAAATCTACTTTTTTACGTAATTTGACTCTTTCAACCCCCTTGGGGGGTTACGCTAGCGAGTTGAGGTCCAAAATTTTGGATGCAAACCTATGCCGTGTGGCCTCTTCGTTTAAAAGTCTTCAAAAAAGAAACATTGTTTTAGTATTTTAGTATTTATTTATTATTGTAATTCATTTTTAAATGGCAAGCCTATAAAAAGTATAACTCGTAAATCGTATAATCGGGCGGGGCACAAGTCGACCATTAGTCGGCCACTTGTGCCAAACAGTACAAGTCGGCGCTGCTATTTTTTGTTTTGTAGGGCACTTTTTTCTAACTTTTTCCAACTTTACTTCTTTATTTGTCGTTTTTATATGTTTTGTTTTTTGACATCTGCGCAGTAGACCAAAATGCGTACCACGCGCAAACCCAGCGTGCTAGACATGCGCACGGAATTTCAGGAGTTGGACTTTGGTGTCTACATTTGAACCCATTCATTTTTCAGAATATATCTCCAGTAGTTAAGGTACCACTACGTATTGAACTTTATAACTTTGTTCCCAAGTTTTTTTCGACTTTATTTTTCATTTTTTGCCATGTGCGCAGTAGACCAAAATGCGTACCACGCGCAAACCGAGCGTGCTAGACATGCGCACGGAATTTCAGGAGATGGACTTTGGTGTCTACAATTGAACCCATTCACTTTTAAGAATATATCTCCAGTAGTTAAGGTACCACTGCGAATTGAGATAACAAAGTACATCCCCTGAAATTTCGTGCGAATGTCTAGCCCTCTTGGTTTGCGCGTGGTACGCATTTTGATCAATGGTAAAACTTTTTCCCCAAGTTTTTTTCGACTGTATTTTTCGTTATTTGCCACCGCGCAGATAGCAAAAAAAGAAAAATAAAATCGAAAAAACTTGGGAAAAACGTTATAAAGTTAAATACGCAGTGGTACCTTAACTACTGGAGATAGATTCTTAAAAGTGAATGGGTTCAAATGTAGACACCAAAGTCCATCTCCTGAAATTCCGTGCGCATGTCTAGCACGCTCGGTTTGCGCGTGGTACGCGTTTTGGTCTACTGCGCACATGGCACGAAATTGAAAACTAAAGTCGAAAAAAACTTGGGAAAAAAGTTATAAAGTTAAATACGTAGTGGTACCTTTCCTGGAGATATATTCTGAAAAGTGAATGGGTTCAACTGTAGACACCAAAGTCCATCTCCTAAAAGTCCGTGCGCATGTCCAGCACGCTCGGTTTGCGCGTGGTACGTATTTTGGTCTACTGCGCACATGGCAAAAAACGAAAAATAAAGTCGAAAAAACCTTGGGAAAAAGTTATACAGTTAACTACGTAGTGGTACCTTAACTATTGGGGATATATTCTTACAAGTGAATAGGTTCGAATGTAGACACCCAAGTACATCTCCTGAACTTGCGTACGCATGTCTAGCACGCTCGGTTTGCGCGTGGTACGCATTTTGGTCTACTGCGCAGATGTCAAAAAGCAAAACATATAACAACGACAAATGAAGAAGTAAAATTGGAGAAAAGTTAGAAAAAAGTGCCCCACAAAACAAAAAATAGCAGCGCCGACTTGTGCTGTAAGGCACAAGAGGTCGACTAATGGTCGACTTTTGCCCCGACCGATTATACGATTTACGAGTTATAATTTTTATAGGCTTGCCATTTAAAAATGAATTACAATAATAAATAAATACTAAAATACTAAAACAATGTTTCTTTTTTGAAGATTTTTAAACGAAGAGGCCACACGGCATAGGTTTGCATTCAAAAACGTAGATTTATCAACCAATAAGGTACAACTAAAATTTGATGTCGCTATCTTTATTAATAGTAAAGATATTTGCCCATGCTAAGACTTTTTAGACACCCTGTATGATATTTTCGTATCTCGCACTTTCAAATAACACAATGTGGGTAAATAAATATTTGTATTTTATTTTCAAATCGACTCCTAATTTTATTTCCAACTAGGTTAGAAGCCGTCTCTGGAATTACCCCCATTTGTCAAACTTTAATCATAATAAGTATTTTTTGCAAACCGCGGCTCGCGGCGATTTTTTGTTAAGGCATAGGAGGAAAGCGGCACGCGACTTCAAAGACAAAGACTTCAAAGACGATAATCGCAGTGGTAAAATTATATTTATGTAAATTGTGTGATTTATGACTGATGGTTTTAAATCTTTTGTCGGTAAGTTTTCTGTTATTTTATATTATCAAGGGAAGGGTAGCTCTGCAGTTCTGCGTTTGATTGGTAATAGCACAGTTTTAAGAATATATATTTATATATTCTGTAAACTTTGGTAATAGGATAAGTTTACAAGTTGGTTTTGCTTAATGAACCAGGCAAAGCCTAAATAGTGAATATTAAAGAAATTTTAATTTCTCAAACTAGACAAAAGCAGTCAAATAGAGGCGAAGGAACAGGTAAGTAATTAAAACAAAAACTTAAAATTATACATTCAGTAGGTAATTGTAATATTAGTTATTTTTCTGTTTAGAGTACCCAACATGGAAAAAGGCAAAAAGAAGTTAAGTGGTTGGGAAAATTTAAAAAGAAAAAAAGAGCAAGAAGATAAAAGAGGAAAGTTGCCTAAAATTACCAGCTTCTTTTCATCTAAGGAGGTGGCAGCTGGAAGCAATGAAAATCCAAAAACGACATCTTCAGTGGATATGGTGCTGGACCTGGATACAGATTTACAACAGGATAAGGTAAGCGAATTCGTATAATAATGTTTCAGATACTTAAATAGTGCATTATCAGTTTAAAATATTTGGGACTCTGAACTTTAATAATGAGCTGTGGGCTGTGGGAATCTATTACCAAGACATATTTTCCATTATTTACTTAATTTACGCGAAGTTTATTGGTGTTTTCGAATGAAACTTTCATTTACTGAGCGAACATATTTTTCTTGCGACACGTAAGTAACTATTTATCAATTTTTGTCAAATATTTTTTAGTGCATGCAGGAGTTAGATGTATTGGAATTAAATGAAAAAGCTCTTCAAATTTCTTGTGATATTTTAAAAGATAATGAGACAACTTCAGATGAAGAAAATTATATTTTTGAAATATTGAAAATGAAGAGATATCCTACAGATCGGGGAAATTATGAAGAAAATTTAAAAAGCAGCTTGTTAAAGGGTTCATTTTAACTTATGGCCCTTGTCGACCTACAGATATAGATATAAGTTTTCCCAAAACCGATGACAGGTCCTTTTCTCCTTTTTTTTATAATTATAAATCGAAATGTGGTATAGTTGTTGAGCGTAAGTGGTTATGTTATTCAATAATGTTGGATTCCTGTTACTGTGAGCCTTGCTGGTTATTTGGGAATAGGTCTAATCAATTTTTTAAACTAACTTGGGTTAATGGTACTTCTGACTGGAAACATATAGGTGCGAAAATTATTAAACATGAAGAGAGCAGTGTACACATCGACGCTTGTATAGTTTACGATTCTTGGAAACAAAATAAAAATTTAATAAAGCAAGATTTTGATGAGGCTTATAAGAACGACTATAATTTTTGGCGGCAGGTATTACGAAGGATTTTAGATGTTATTTTAACATTATCTTTATGTAATTTACCATTTAGAGGTTCCAAAGAAAGTTCTGATGATCCAAAAAAAGGTGTTTTTTTATCAATTATACACTTATTGTCTCGATATGACAACGTTCTTCAAAAGTTATTAGAAAAACCTTCTGGTTCAATAAAATATTTAAGTCCTACTGTGCAAAATGAATTTATTAACATATTGGGAAAAGATGTTGAAAATAAAATTTTTCACGAAATACGTAGCGCACCCTTTTTTTCTTTAATTTTAGACACTACACAAGATATTTCTAAAATAGAGCAGTTAAGTGTAACATTCCGGTATGTCGTTTTAAAGAAAAATGAAATTAATGAAATAATTCAAGTTGAATGTAAGGAATCTTTTACAGGATTTTATCCCATAGTTCATGACAGGAGTGCGGAAGGCTTAAAAAA
Source organism: Philopedon plagiatum (assembly GCA_963971165.1). NCBI lineage: Eukaryota > Metazoa > Arthropoda > Insecta > Coleoptera > Curculionidae > Philopedon > Philopedon plagiatum. Next base: position 54,850,553 of record OZ020193.1, on the reverse strand, counting down.
TTATATTGTGAATTTATTTGAACAAAAAAATCTAACGTTTCAACGCTGCAGAGGACAGGGATATGACGCTGCCGCTGTTATGGGCGGTGCCTATAATGGACTACAAGCTAAAATTGTTGAATTAGAAAAAAACGCCCAATTCATTCACTGTACAGCACACAATATAAATTTAGTCATTAACGATACTGTAGGTACTGTTACAGAAGCAAAACGATTTTTTGAAACTGTCGGCCATGTTTATAATTTTTTTTCGGCTAGTGTTAAACGATGGGAATTAGTTCAAGACTGTCCATTAAGTAAAATTTCATTAAAAAGGTTAAATCCGACAAGATGGTCATCAAGGAACGATGCTCTAGAATCTTTAAGATTTAATTTCATAAATGTTATAAAGTCGCTTACAGAAATTGTTTTAAAAAGTAAGAATAAAGATGAACAATCTGAAGCAACTGGACTGAAGAAAAAATTGGATAACCTTAAGTTCTTGATTCTTTTAGTTTTATTTTCCAAGATACTTAATTGCTTAAACCATGTTTCTAAAGTACTTCAAAGTAAAATAACTAATATTGCCGAGGCATCTGCTTTATTTAACAATGCTTATTTACAGTGTTGCGAGCTTCGTAACAGTTATGATGAAATTAAGTTAGAGGCTTTAGAGTTGGCAAAAACTTGGGGAGTCGAAACAACTTTCGTAGAAAAAAGAATTAAAATTTCAAAAAATTTTTTCGATGAAATGAGTACAGATGCAAAATTGTCAGAAGAAGAAAAATTTTAAAAAATTACGTTTAACAGTATTTTAGACACCACCTCTTCACAATTAAAAAATAGACTGCTAAGTTTTCAAAATATCGTGTCTAAATTTAATTTTTTTGAACCTTCCCATTTAAGTAGTGTTCCTAGGTGATTGTGAGCTTCACAAGCAAGCTAATATACTGCAAGAAAAATACCCTGACGATTTAACAGAAAAATTTGCAGGGGAAATGCTAACTTTCCGGTCTGCATTTAGAGCGAGTTTAAAAAATATAAATACAATTATAGAAGTAATTGATTTATTTTTTTGTAAACATCAAACCACTGTCTCAAATTTTCCCAATGTGTGCACTGCTCTCTTATTATTTTTAACACTTCCTGTGACGTCAGCTTCTGCTGAGAGAACATTTTCAAAGCTCAAGCTTATAAAAAACTATTTAAGGAGTACCATGAGCCAGACAAGGCTAAATAGCCTAGCAATATTAAGTATAGAGAATGAATTTTCCCAAAAAATTAATTTTGATCATAGAATCGATCAGTTTGCTTTGATTAAAAATCGAAGGAAAATGTTTTATTAAGTTTATAAATTTTTAGTTTACGTTTATAGCTTTAAATTTAATTGTTTTACCCCCGTTATATATTTTATTTTGCTTTAATAAAAAAATAAAAGTATACCTTTAAAACGATATTGTATTATTTTTATTAGTTTAGGTATCACCCAAAATATGGGTTTATTTTAGGCGCCAGCCGATAGTTTTGCCCCCCGGCGCCGCTATTTCTAGCTACGCCACTGTATAAACTGTTATATATTTTTGAAAAGCTCTCGAAAGGGGAAACTTAATGGTTAAGAAATATACAGGGTGTTCCATTTAAAAAAACATTTATTTGGTTAATATCTCGAAAAATATCACATCTGATGAAAATCTAACCACGCCACTCGATTCTACGTAGAAAACTCTAACAGGATCCATTTTTACTTTTTTTATAAGTTAAAAGATAACTGAAATGCGAAGGGGGTCCGAACATGGAAAAAAATCAATTTCGTCCTGTAAGTATGTCAAAAACGAAGGGGGCCATGAAAAATATTTTTACGCCATCTTTCGTTTCATCAAAAAGTAGCACACTGTCGCGAAAACCGCAACCCTCTATCTTTAAAAATAAGGGAGATACCCTGCAAAAGTGCCGAAAATGGGACACCCTGTACTTACACTACCTTTCACGTTACCTAATAGTCAAGGTATAGGTTACTTCCCAAACTACTTGATAAATTACCCACTTTAAGCCTGTGTCCAAATTCAGTGATTTTGTTTAAAGTCCAGTTTTTAACTTATAGCTTTTTAAAAGTTTTCTTTGTTTCAGAAATGAGGCTGGTATTAAAAAAAAACAGAAAATAAACTTGGTGCAACAAAGCATTAAAATCCTAATATTTATGCAAAGGCTCAAATAAAGCACAAAAGTATTTTCCAAATATACATAGTAAAGTTGTTACATATTTAAATAAAGTAAAAAAGAGCGAATCAAGATTGTCTCGCCATTGCGCTAGTGTAACTGTGGCATAAACGCGTTTGTCTAAAATATTTTCACCATTCTCCACTAAAAATATACTTTTTATGTTTTCAAACTCAAGATATTTTAAAAAATGTTCTTTTGTTGAACGTCATATTATTTTCCTTTTTATCACACCGTATAATCTGCAAAAAGTTACTTTTATAAAGGAATTCTAAAATAGGTAATTAATTTCTTTTGCTTGCTTCTTGGTATCATAGCCGGACCTAGTGTTTTTGCCACCCGAGGCAAAACACAAATTTGGCGCCTCCATATTTAAAAAAATTTATATACATATAATTTGATATACGTATAGAACCCATTTACTTTATTTACGTAAAACTTTAAAAATATTTTAGCTTAAATGTATTTAAAAAAAACAGTAATTAACCCTACTTAAAAAATACAGGTACTTATCCTTAAAAATATTAAACACTGAGGGCAATGTTCGACCTAACAATTACTATTCTTCTTATGCTTCCGGCGATAATTTGCAATTGCAAATAATGCATTGTTTTAAGTCTGACTCCTTTTTATATAGTGATGAAAAAAGCCTGTTAGATCTTGCTCCGCACGGATCTTCTTGCTAAATACTAAATCTTTAATGTTAATACCTAATAATATTGCCCCATGCCGCCCTTTACATGGCACCATCTTTGATTTTTTTAGATTCTTTATTTTTGATTTTGGCGCCCCTAAATGTTGGCGCCCCAGGCAGTCGCCTTGGTCGCCTAGCCCTGGGTCCGGCCCTGTTGGTATTATTATAACAGCAAAATTCTGATTTAGGTGAACCTCCTGCAAAACCAACAAAAGCTATCGCTAAAGGGAAAACGCCATGGACAAGCGACCAAGCTCACATTGTAAAAAGCAATTTTAAGGAACATATTATATTAAAGAAAGCGCCCAAGAAACTTGAATGTGTACAGCTTATCGAAAGATACCCTAGGATACTTTGTAACAAAAGCTGGGTTCAAGTAAGAACGTTTGTTTATAACGCCGATCGAACAAAATAATTTAGACTTTAATTAATTTAAACTATTTTTTATGTTTTTTTTGTTTTCCTATTTGTATGCTTTATTCCGAGAATAAATTTTTTAGTTTATAATATTTGTTTTATTTACTATATTCCCGAAAAATTAATATTTTTACTGTGGTAAAAGCATAGTGCATTGACTACTATTATAAAAGGAAGTACCCAACGGTCAAAATAACTAAAGTCTTTTTAAAGAGTCAAGGGGTCAATTATTTAACCAGGCGATCCCAAACGTGTCGAGTCGTCAGTTCACGTTGGTACTATCTTACGGACGACCGACATTGGACAAGAATCTCGCCACACCAAAAATTTGTAGCTGCGAGCCAATCGAACGCTTCGCATGTGCCTCCAATAGATGTTGCCGATAAATGTCATGTGACTTAGGCCGGATTCGCGCCTAACTGTAAATCCATAACCTATAATAATAACGGTTATTCTCTGTAGTTCTGTGTTTGAAGTTTGGATTCGTTTTCGTGGCTATTGCAATTTGCAAGGAACATTTTCGTTGTCTATGGATATGGAAGGTACAATTATTGCCTCACATCATCACACATATCGTGTAGAGGTGTAAGCCAATAGTTATTGTATTTTACCTTTATAATAAATTCTGAGTGATATTATGTATAGGATAAGTTGGTTTTAAAAAAAATCACTCGTAAGTTTCTTGCAGTTTCTTCTTACGGGTTGTAATCGAAACTGTGGATTTCTTAAAACTAAGTTTAAATAAAGAACTTTAATATTATGTATGCTTTTTATTTAATATAAAGACAAAAGTTTTGTTTATTGGTTCATGACAAACTAAATTCTATATAGATACCTATGTAACACATTTAAATTAAGAACAACAAATGAAGATTTTAACGCAATTCAGTACAACTAAACGATTTTACTGTCCAGCTAAGTACTGATACCTACTCAAAATATAATAGAATCATATTATTAAAAACAATTCTTGTATCGCATATTTATCCATGACACATTCACAAAAATAAATAGTCTTGCTTCAAAATAAGGGATAGGTGTTACGACAAAAAAAATTAGAGATACTTCTGCTCTGAAGCGACATAATATACTTTACAAGGAACATAAAAGGGTTTGATACTTTATCACGATAACAAATCATTTATTTTGAAGTCTACGACCAATACCAAAGAGAGACGATCGTCAAAACAATAACTAAGATTTTAGGTTAGGTTGTTTCGCATTTTTGACGCCAAACATGCGCCAAACTTAGGAAATCATGAAATCAATCAAAATTCCCGCCTCTCGCCGAAGCTCTTCGGGAGGGGCCGAATGCTTCCGAGGTTTCTGTGATATTTTAGTGTCGCCTGATTGGCTCGCAGCTACAAATTTTTGGTGTGGCGAGATTCTTGTCCGACATTGGTAGACGTTTCAGAAAAACCTATTGTTGAAAATCAGCGGTCAATATTTAATGCTAGTCGCCAACAAGGGTTAGACGCTGAAATTTAACAACAGCGTTTTTAGAAACGTGTACCAATGTATTCGCCAACGACTAGCAAATTATACATTCGCGGTCGCTTGTTTCAGTAATTGATCCCCCATAGAAAAAATCACGCAAAACCTCATTTATTGCACATGTATGTTACATGTTACATATAAAGTGTGGATTGTATTACGCTGCTGAATTTGACGATAAAAAGTTTTTGCCGCATTTTTTTTGTGTCAGGTACATTTAAACAAAAATAACATGATACTTTGAGTAACCTGAAGGGTTTTGATATGAATGTTTGATCGAAAAACTTTCATCAAACATCTGTTAGATGTTCCTTTAAGGTCCTAAAACTATAATTCTAGTTTTAGTGAAATTTTAACGATAGAAAAATAAAAATCCAGGTGTTTAACTTCCATACCCTGTTCAAATTTCCTGCCAGACCACTGTAAAACTATCAGAAAGTCGTTAAAACTTTGTTATCATCACAATAAATTTGGATTATTAAAAACAAATGTTTAAATATACAGCATAGAAGCATAACGTTTTCATATTAAACTGACATCTTGGTTTTCATAATTAATATAATGGCTACCAAGGCAATTATTCAAATAAAATTAGTCTCCTTAAAACCCATAATATTAATTTTCTGTTACCCGCGGCTTGCCCGCGTATACCTAGTTATGTTCGAACCCTCTTTGAAACATGTTCAGTATGATAAAAATTGTAGTCCGTGCGTGGGTTTCTATCCTAAGATATAAGTTTTAGTGTATTTTGATTTTTTTAAATTACATTTTAAGTTTTAAAAAATTCAAATGACTTTAACTTTCTACTAACACATTTTTTTCTCTTAAAATTTAAAAATTGTCGAGGAAATGATGTACAATTTGTTTAGAAAAAATAATAAATAAAATACCTAAACGTGTTCATTTTTTTCTCAGGGGGGGCCAAGCAAAAATTTAACTTTTTTTCGCAAATTACAAAATATTTTTTTTCTTTATCAAAACATTCCTAGTAGGCTCATTATCAAAACCCCTGAATTTGGTATGGGTCCCGTAAGTAGCTGCAGAGATATACACTTTAAAATTACTGTGGGCGCCCATGGGACGTTGGTACTGACGACCGACGTTGGTACACATTTCTGAAAAACCTATTGTTGAATGTTGTTGTTCTATGAAATCAGCGACCAACATTTAATGCTAGTCACCAACAAATGTTAGCCGCTGAAATTTAACAATAGCGTTTTAAAAAACCTGTGCAAACGGACTCGCCAGCGCCTCGAAAAGTATACATTTCCAAGCCCTTGTTTCAATAAAATTTACGCAAAATCTCATTTATTGTTACCGAGACTTTTAATGTGTCTATTATATTACGCCGCTAAATATTACGATTAAAAAGTTTTTGTCGCATTTTTTCAGTGTCGGGTACATTTAAACAAAAATAACATGGTAATTTTGATAAATAGAACGGAAGGGTCTTGGTATGAACGTTTGATTGAACAACCTTCATTCGAACACTTTTCAGACTTCCTTTAAAGTCCAAGAACTAGTTCTAGTTTTAGTGAAATTTTAACGATAGAAATTGTTTTATGAGCAGTAAAAGTTACACCTTCATTGGCGTGTCTGTAAGTTTAGCTCAGAAACAGACGAAAACATGCTCTTTAAATAGAAAACAAAGAATATTAAAAGCTCCTAATATTATATTAAATTAGAGAAAAACACTATAATATTTGTTATATTACTCTTGTGCCTAATTTTAGACCACGCCTCTGTACAATATACGAACTTAAGCATAATCTCGACACCAATAGTGGACATGCCTCTAAATATGGGCAATATCTTTTTTGTTTAGACTTGGTAATTTTTCGTGTTAGAGCGTGACAACAATTTAGCAAAAATAAATTTCAAAAAGGTTCTACTACTGTAACATACCTTAGTAATAAGAGTACCTATTATCTATTTTATCCCTCTTTATCATATAAAAACCGTACAAATAATGTCACAGACCCTTATATCAAAGCGCTCACCGATCTTATACACATACGTACATTTTCGGAGCCCCAATCGTAATTTCAGCGACTACTTTAAAACATAAAATAATCATAAAAGTAAATTATTTACACACGCTTAAATCTTCCGTATTAATTGGCCTCTTTACCTTGTTGCCATATTTCAGAGGCATAATGGTACGGAGAGCATGTGGAGGTGAATTCGTCAGTACCATTAATTAAAGTGTATATGCGTATAAAACGGTGGCGCCCCGTAGATAAAATATTGTGAACTGCATTGTGTAACTGTACATGTGTATCGACCGAATATGCCTCCAAACAAAAATTTGTGAAACGTCTTCTGCTGACTTAAATCTACAAATAAATCCGTTATACACGCAAATTCGCTTTGGCCTCCGATTTTTCGAATGCGCCTCCGATTTTGAAGGCGTGTTCTATGAAAGCATATATATGCTCCTCTTGCGGAACGTGAATATGCTGTCAGGTATCACACTTAATAAAAAGTTTAAAAATATTATTTTAATTTTTCATGGCACGCTTGACTACGGACCTATAAAAACAATTGCTTTTTTCAATTAACAAGATGTTTGTTACTCTTGTGGCTATAACTCCGAAACTAATGAAAATATGGAATCGAATTTTTTACATTTTCCCTTGCAAATTTATTCTACTTTTCGATTATGATATCACAACTATGTCATTCCGTTTACAATTTGGGAGAAAAATTTAAAAAACCAGAAGTTTTTCAAATAACGCCCTCTAGCGAGAGCCGCGAAAGTGAATGTAACACAGCTATTATTAAGTTTAAATTAGCAAACCATCCTTTCTTAAACGAGACCAAGTTCATCAAATTCGGTTGAGTCAAATCAAAATAATGGACACTTTTATCAATATATATCTTTTTATCAATATAATATCAAATATCAAATTCTACTAGAATTATCAGTGTAATATTTTTTTGGTAGCTTTTATAGGGATATCTTCCTGAAAAAGTCTTTTTTTACATAACCACAGCAATTACGCCCCCTAGAGGCAGAGTTAGGAACTTAAAAATTATTTCCAGCAATTTCTCTTGGCCACTTTCCTTATTAGGATTTTTTTTCCAAAGCTCCTGGCGTATCAATTCCTGAGATATGGTACCTCATCATCCATAATGAAACACCCTATATATATATATATATATATATATATATATATATATATATATATATATATATATATATATATATATATATATGTATATATATATATATATATATATATATATATATATATATATATATATATATATATATATATATATATGTATACATATGTATATATATATATATATATATATATATATATATATATATATATATATATATATATATATATATATATATATATATATATATATATATATATATATGCTTGTTTCTTGGGATTCGGTTCGTAGTAAAAACATTGTTTTTTTTTATTAAAAATCTATTGACGGTCCGACCCTTTTCGGGTCATTTTCAAAATATTTTTTTTATATTGTTTGGCAAAAAGACCTTGAAAACTTTAAGGTCTTTGCAAATTCTCCAAATTCAGCCAGAATTCAGCTACAATTTAATTTTAATTTCTTAATTATAAAAATATATTTTAATATTTGTGAATATTAAAACATTTAAACACTTATTTGGTAAAAATAATTTCGCACGCCAATGACTACACCGTGAGAACAGTGCTTCTTAGGCAGTTTCCCCTTTGCCACTTCAGACGTCGCCAAGGAATATCCGGGCGTAGAACTAGAAAATACCGCTACATCCGCTGCGCGCTCGCGCGCGTTCTTTTTGGGCAGTTTTTCTTTATTAAATACTGACGAATCTATTGGTCGTGGAAAAAGTGCTTGAAGGCAAAATTGTGTAAAATTTTTCCTGGTGGTACTCACGGCGTTCCGTATCTTAATAAATATCTGAGATATGACGAAAAACCCGAAAAAAGACAAGGAAAAAACTACTGTTTCGCAATAAATTTTTAATAAAAAAAATTAGCAACAAAATATTTTTATAAAGAGTTTCATACGTTCATCTGGACACCTTTAGGGAACCATTCTAATTAGTTTCGTCCATTGCATATTTTTTTTGCTTATTTCGACTCTCCAGATCTAACTTGCCTCCTCTATGTAATCAATCGTTTGTTTACAATAATTAGTTATGTACATGTCAAAAAAAATAAGGAGCAAAAAATAATTTTCCGCACATTTAGCAATTTCAGGCCAAGGCTCACCCTCTTGCATCGCTATAATCGTCTTTGTTTGTTAGTTCTTAACATTAGTGCCAAAAAATGTATTTCCCAATTAGTAACAAGAACTCTCTGTGCTTAGCTACATAAACACTAAATCGTTGTTTTATATATTTCATTTATTCTTACCTCCCATGCTAGTAAACACAATAAGGGGACAATTAAAAATGCGGCTTATAACCTTGAAACAATCACTCCATGTGTCTTCCATAATAACAGCGTCGAATGTTTCATTAGAATGAAGAAGTTTGTAAACTTCTGGCATTTTCAAAGCACTAGACCACGTTGCAGTTGTTATTTGAACTAATTTTATCGTATGAAACATATCAGATTCTTCCTTCACACTCCAAGGATCAATTTTCTTGACATATTCTAGAGAGGAAAAACATAAATTAGTCGCTGATGCAAAACTTTTGCAGTCTCGAGATTTTGCAATTGGTTTTACCACTAAAGCCGCTTAATGTTTCGTTTGCCGACCACAATCATTTATTTTGTTTAGCTTTGATACCCTAACAATAAAAGAGATGTAATCGTACATCTTTTAAAATATAAATCATTTGAATCAATTTAGCCTATAAACTTCAATGCAACGAAAAGCCTATGAAAATACTAACTGTAAAACTTTTCCACATTTTTAAATTTACTCGGCCCTCTCGTGCCAACATTCCTTAGCAGAAAAAGTTGGCGCCCATTGTGGGCTTCAAAAAGTCCCAGTGACCAATCTTTATGATTAAGTAAGGCGTTATGCTAGGTTGTAATAATAATAATAAAGATGTTTATTTATGCCAATAAAAACAATTTAAAATATAAATATAAAATTGATAAAGGTAAAAAAGAAAACCAAAAAATGACAGTAGTATACTAGTTGGCATAAATAGGTAGGATTTTTATTTATAAGAAATCATTCTTCCAATCCTATACCCCTACTAAATATTTTTTTATATTATTTTTAAAAGTTATATAGCTTAAGCCCCTTAGACTAGAAGGAATATTATTAAAAATTACAGAAGATGTATATTTAAACGAAGAGTTATATTTTTCAGTATGATGTTTAGGTATTTCTATTGCGTTCTGATTTCTAGTATTAACATTATGAATATTATTCCTGAATTAAATTTTTTCAAATAAATATCTAGGTTTCTGAGTTAAAATTATTTTATAGGTATATAAAACAGGATAAGTGGATTTCGCGTCTTTTTTCTAATTTAATTATATTATGTTTGTTAAAGGTAGGTGATACGTGATCATATTTTTTTAGTCCTATTGGAAAACGAACACAGTTATTTTGAAGAATTTGTAATTTCTGTTTATCTTCGTTACTGATATTTTTGTGATAAATTATATCACAATAATCTAATCCACTTAGAATAATTGAATCAACCAGCCTAAGTTTAGTATTGGTATTTAAGTAGTCCTTAAATTTATATAAAATTCTTAGTTTGTAGTATGCCTTTTTAATTATATTTTTATATGTTCATTAAAATTTAGATACTGATCAAAAATTACTCCAAGATTTTTACCATATTCGATTGAAGTTATCTTAAAATTATTGTTAAGAACAATTATTTTGAAATCAGAATTATTTTTATTTTAGTGATTAGTGTTTTAGGACCAGTTAAAATTAAGTTTTATTTTCATTTATTTTTAATGCATGGCAGGCGCGGCCCGTGAAATTTCAAAGTTGCATATCTCTGTTGCTACTTATGGGACCCATACCAAATTCAGGTTTTTTAATAGTGAGCCTACTAGGAATGTTTTGGTAAAGAAAAAAAATATTTTGCAATTTGCGAAAAAAAGTTGATTTTTTGAATTGACCCACCAGGGTAAAAAATTAACACGCTTAGATATTTTATTTATTATTTTTTCTAAACAAATTTTACATCATTTTGTCGACAATTCTTAAATTTTAAGAGAAAAAAATGTGTTAGTAGAAAGTTATAGTCATTTGAATTTTTTCAACCGAAAAATAATTGAAATTTTCGGTTGCAAAAAATTCAAATGACTATAACTTTCTACTAACACATTTTTTTCTCTTAAAATTTAAGAATTGTCGACAAAATGATGTAAAATTTGTTTAGACAAAATAATAAATAAAATATCTAAGCGTGGTAATTTTTTACCCAGGTGGGTCAATTCAAAAAATCAACTTTTTTTCGCAAATTGCAAAATATTTTTTTTCTTTACCAAAACATTCCTAGTAGGCTCACTATTAAAAAACCTGAATTTGGTATGGGTCCCATAAGTAGCAACAGAGATATGCAACGTTGAAATTTCACGGGCCGCGCCTGATGGTCAGTTATAGTTTTTGAAATATTTAAAAGATCCTTATTGATTAAAGAAATACTATTTTTTAAATCTGTGTATTTGATTGAGTGGTATATCTGAGTATCATCTGAAAAAGCTAAAAGATTGCCGTGTTTAATTGATAAATGAAAATCAAAAGTGTATATAATAAACAATAAAGGGCCTAATACTGATCCTTGTGGAACACCTCTAGAAATCGTCAGTGAATTTGAAATGTCACAAATGTATTCGTTTGCAATTTTTTTCACTTGTTTTCTGTCAGATAAATAATGTTTGAACCACTGACAATATTTTTGACTAAAACCTATATATTTAAGCATTGCTAATAACATTTCATGATTGAGAGAATCGAAGGCTTTAGCAAAATCGAAAAAGACTATATTAGTAGCAAAACCTGAATCCCAATTTTCTAAAATATCATCTTTAAGTTTACAGAGTAAAGTAGAAGTACTAAAATTTTCTCTAAAACCTGATTGGTTGTCTGGTAAAATATCATATGTTTTTAAATACTCTATTACTTGGTCAAAAACTATACGTTCCAAAATTTTAGATATTATAGAAAGTAGAGAAATGGGTCTAAAATTATCTACATTTTCTGCGTTGTGAATTTTAGGAATCGGTATAACTAAACTAGTTTTCCAGATGTTAGAAAAATAATTATTTAAAATAGAACAATTTATTATATGTTTAATAGCATTTAAAAAATTATTACTTATACACAGATTTAACATGCGTAAAGTAATACCATCTGTTTATTTGTACCTGTGCACGGATATTCATTTACTGATTTAGATTCTTTTAAATTAATATTAAATTTTTTCAAGTTTTTCCAGAAAAAGTGTCGGATTATTTGGATTTATATTATTCTTTATAAATGCTTGCTTTTCTTTCTTTACAAATTTAGATAGAAAGTTTCTTATTTCTACATAATCTTTCCAATTTGATTCAGATTTATTTTTACAATATTTTTTGAAAGCTTTTTTTTAATTTTGCACAACTTTTTATATTTGAATTAATCCATGAATTTGTTTTTTATTATTATTTATTTTAACTGGTGCATGTTTCTTAAATAAATTTAGGATATTATTGTTAAATATTTCAATTTTGATATAGATACATAATATGTATCTATATCAATGAAAACTGAGCAAACCTGACCACCTTTTTGCTCAGGTTGGTGAGCAAAAAGGTGGTCAGGTTTGCTCATAATTTATTATGTGCGCACTTATATTTGCAATCAGGAAAGCCAGTAGAATGTAACCATAAAAGAATTTTCCCAAAAAACGCAAAAATAGCTGAAAACCGTATACTACATAATTACCTTTTCTTCAAATAAGAATCACAAATGGCTAAATTCTTGAATTCTTTCCAACATAATGAACATGAAGTTTTTGACATTTTTGCTGTCAAATTCACTAATATTTTAAAAACTAAAAATGGTAGGATTTTCTTGGTTTAGAACAGAAACTTCTTATTATTGTATAATTTTATTTTTCTTTCTTCTTTTTAAACTATTGCTCGATATTTATTATTGTAAAAAATTTAAATTGTAACGGCCATTACTTATTGATTAAGGTTTACGAAATGTGAAAAATGTAATGAAATATGTAGTACCGTACTATTACCATCACGTCTATATTCTACAAGGGAAGAGACACAAAATAGTATTATTAAAGGTAGAAAGTTTGCGTGTTCTTTGTTCTTTGAGGCATGCGCGAAATAAATAGTTTTTACAAAATGACCCCCTCCAATTTCAATCCCAGATCCTCCACTACTTACATGATATGTAAACTGATCAAAGAAATTAACGCACCACCAGCCACAACGGCACAACTTTTATGGTATTTATTTTCTAAACCTGCTGTCCGACATGAATAAACTTTTTTTGATTGCGGGTTAATTCCTCAAAAATGTTATTGTCAAAATTTATAACAAATTTAAATTTTTTTATCTTCTGACAGCCGACAAAGACCGCCTAAGTACTCTGTACCGTGGGTGTACTGGGGAAGTCCGACTCACACATCCAGAGCTGGAAATATTTGTAGGGATTTCACCAGCCCTTTTAAGTGGATGTGTGGGGTGGTACCACCTCGGCTGAGAAATAGTTCCTCTACCATCTTCCTTGTTTAAAGCGGTGTGACACGGCGTTCCCAAGCGGTCACACATCCAAGCGTGTCGGGCGTCTTGTAACCTCAGTGATCGGAGAAGAATGGTCCGACCAGCGAAGGTAAACTTATTTTATGCTGGGGGTAATAACAATTACATTTTTTCCTAAAATTTCGCAACATCCTGTGAAGTGGTATACTAGCCATAATTTCAAATTGCATCTCTCTTCTCTTCAGACGTTAACGGTACGTTAGTACTTAGGCTTGACCTATACTCAGATAAAAGAACTCGTATAATAACGCAGCTGAAACTAAACTCTATCTTTATGTTTCCTTAACATTTTTCTTTTTCATTCGTTCTCTTATCTCTGCTGTTAACTAATACTTATATGACGCGTGAGAGCTCAATAGACCACATATATATGTATGTTAAGGCTGAGCTTACTCCAGCAGCCCCCTCCTGTCACATTCCATAACATAGAAATACGTTGTACGGGGTGTCCAAGATCTAATGGACAACCTCGAACCGGATAGACAGTAAGCTTTTTTGGGAACCATCAGATTGATGTAACCATCAGGCAGCTTCTCCCACAGCAAACATTCATATTCAATGCCTCCTCTTGACCAGAGATGGTACAGAATACGCGCGAACGCCATCTATAGGAAGCCACTGCAATGCAAGAAGACATTTCGCTAGAGTAAAGCTGCAACTGTTATACAGGCAGCCGCTAAAACAATTAAAACAATAAAGTAAGCAGAAGCTTGACACCTGGTACCGGAACCGGTTGAGCATCACTTTACTCTCTGCAGTTTTATGGCACTCACTAGGGGTCGTACACATAAGCTCACTAGGAGCAGTGCAACTTCGTCTGAAATCCAAATAATACATAAGGAAAGGGGTTTTAGCGTGTCAGGAAAAAAATATTGCGAGTTACGCTCTTGCATTAAAGTACGGGGAGTCCAAGTTACATAATATTCCCCGATAGCAAACTCGCATTTCAATACCTCCTCTTGGACTCCCCGTACTTTAATGCAAGAGCATAACTCACTGTCTTTTTCGTCCGCTTGCCAACTAACATTTTCTTTTTCTGACACTATTACTGTTGCTAACACCTTTCTTCCTATATGTTAATAAAGTTCACAAAAACTAGCTGAAAAAATAGCTAAACTATACCGGGTGTACGCGGAAGGTGGCTCGCCCCTATACCTTTTTTGTTTTTAAAGATAATGGAATGAAATTTGGAGGATTTGTATACGACACAAAACTGTATTTTTTGACAGGTGACTCAACTTTATGGAACTTCCAGTTTAATCGGAAGTGACATAAACTTTCGATTTTTAAATGGGACACCTGGTATATATTTACTGTTTTTGGCATTCTAAATACAACCATGTGTCACTTGTCACTTTTAGTCACCAACGTTTTTTTGATAATGATTTTTATCTAGAGGGCTATGAATACGTTCAAACCACTAATTCAGTCCTAAAATATTGGAAAAAATACAGCTTTACTGTTTTTGGTCAAAACCTATCTGCTATGTAAGATTTAATTTTTAAATTTGTAATTACTCATTTTTTTCAAACAACATGGTGGCTCGTCGGTTTAGGAAAAAAGAGTATTTTATTACGATTAATTTGATACGGCACACTATTGGTTTCAAACAAACTTCCATTAAAAAAACCTTAAAAATATAACGTTAGAACTTTCCTAAAATGAAGCATCTTTTGAGAATAAGATAAGATTTAAATTCATCGAGTAGCCTATCCTATGACCAACAAAACTGATAAAACAAAAACATTAAGGTGTCTTGAAAAGAATTGACATGTGGACATCTTACTGTACCTCGCTTCTGCAAAAGTAAATTAGGTAATTATTATGTACGTTATTCATACATAGAAAATAATACTTAATATTTATACAAGGAGTGAAAAGGTGGGTATGTTATTAGTTTCTGGAGAGTGTAGGCAAAACTCAACCGATGCTGCACGTCTTTACGCTTATTTATTTATTTATCAACAGTAAATCCATTTGTTTAATGAATAATAAAAAACGTTTGGTCATTTTTTTCAGCTTTACTGAATGATCTGTCAGCTCCCCTACCGTAATAACGCGATAAATCGTAGACATGGAAATTTGAATTAATTCATAAATTCTCTAATAAATGTATCTGACTGTTCCGTATTTTCCTTTTTAAAACACCTGTAAATATTTATAATGATCGCCAACTTTGAATCCGTAAATCTTTACAATTAAATTCTGGACTCCTTTTCGTTGCCGATACCGACGGCAATTCAACGTTTTCCTGCAATGGTTCATTTTTATTTTTATCTCAAAGGGTCGCCAAAAGGCCATATTAATAATATAAACTTAAATTTACTTACATAAATCTCCGTGCTAAGACACTTACCCACTGCACTGGCTAAATCACCTAATAAATCACCCGCCTGACATTAATGTTTCGATTACTTGACAATCAAGAAAGAGGCCGTCTAATTGGTCAATTTAGACAGCGTCCAGCCAATCTCACACTTCGCTTGCGTTTGGAGAAAACGAATATTATGGGGTCAGTTTAAGATAAAAACGTACGCAATATGCATGAGATTTCAGCGCTGTAAAGCTTAAAAAAATATCAATATTTGATTTAGTTTTTTTGTGATTTGGTTTCAAAAAACCGCTCAAATCAACGCAATTGTCTAACACTTCGACCGTCCTAATAAGCCTCTGACTTCACTTACTGAACATTACATCGTTTACTTAATTTGGGCAATTTTGGATGGCTTTTTAGTTCCGCTTTTGTCTTTCGCAGTCAGATGTTTTGCTTTTGCACATTTTTTAATTATTTTACTCACCTTCATAGTCCTCACGAAATCCAGTCAACTCTATGAATCTTAAAGACCCATTGGTTACGTTTTCCTTTGGATTATGGGCACTGATCATGGTAACATCATGGCCGGCGTTAGCCAAAGCCACCATGAGCTTATTGTATAAAATGTTTAAACTTCGCCCAGCAACTGGAAATATTCCTAAAATATTTGCACTTTCCGAATATTCAAGAGAAGTAAAAAATAGCAAGGTGGGCAAAATCTGAAACTTCATTTTTTTTAAATGAAAGTGTGAACAATAGTAGCACAATAGGTTTCAAGTATAAAATAATGAATACTATTGTTAAATGTTGCGGCTGGTTTATATTTTAGATATTAATCTTTGGGAAGGTCATGGGTTATCAGATCCGGATTCCGCCTGCTACTGCTATACTAAAATTATGTAATAGCTTTACGATTTTAACCGTGGGCTATTGTTATTGATTTAGAAACAAGGAGATATTAGTATTTACATTTTGGAGCAATCAGAGATTCCAAGGTTACTCTTAATCTGGCCAACTAAACTGCTGGCCAATTCAAGCGGGACAAACTAAATTTTTGATAAAATTTAGAGTGGACTATTTTCGAAACGAAAAAAGATTTTGATTTAACTTTTTCAGTATGTAATTGAATAGTTCTTCTAGTTTTTATACTTCAAGGCACTATTGCTAGCAGTCGCTGCAACTCTATTTTACAGGGTGTTAAGTGAAACCCTGACTTTTTTGGAAAAGTTTTCCAGTTCCGAGAATCTAGGAAGAATTTTTTTTGAATTTTCTTTTCATACTAAAATGATCCATGGTCAAATACAAAAAAACAATTTCTCCGGATTTTCTCTATTTTCATTTGTTTTCCGTATACAGGGGTTAGTCGAAATTATCGACTTCTTCTTACAAAGGAACCCCTAATTTGGCCGTTTATTCACAAAAAGCGAAAGACCAAGTAAATTTGTAGTTTGAAGTAGTCCAGCTAACAAAATTAATACAAATTTTTGTACAGGGTGTAGCAAGTTTGGATCACGGGCTAGTAAATTATTATTTTTTAATTTCTACTACTTTTTCCTAAGTTAACTATTAATTATCACGTGCTACGTTAAAGGGTTAAAATTTGTTAGGTCCGATAACAGTACTGGTTAGAAAGATCCTTTTTGCCCAAACGGGTTTTTCATTTTTTGTCTAGTCCCATTTTTAGTGATTAAACGGCTCGCATTTTGAACCTAACTGTTTGCAATTGCATCCATGAACGATTGAAGTGAGAGTGCTTTTTTGGTGGTACATAATGAATGTTTTATCCAACCAAAAAACATGTAGTGGCCAAACAGCTAATGATGCTTATTCGAAGAATTTTTTAGCATTATACAAGGTTGCAAAAAATATACCACCTATACTTTGCAGGTGGATTTCTGTTAATTTAGCGGCGTTTCTATTTCTTAGTCAAAAGATCTAGTAGGCCAAAAAATAAAACATTTTCTTTGCTATTGACAGTTACCAAGGCAACAAAGTATTCTTCTTTGAATTGGTGCGTTATTATCCTTTATAATGGCTCGATTAAGTGCAAAAGAACAAGCTAATTGTTTGCGTTTACTACAAGATGGGGTAAAAATTAGTATTATTGCGGATATGTACGGGGTTGGGCGAAGTACAATATCTCGACTGCGTCAACGCTTCCACGAAACGGGAAGTGCAAACTATCGTTATGGGGGAGGTCGCCAAAAGAAAGTCGGCATTGCAGATGAAAGATGGTTGGTTAGAGAGGCTCGTCGAAGGCGAAAAATTTCATCAGAGAAAATTAACCAGGAGTTCAGAGCAAGAACACACATTCGTGTGAGCAATAGGACCATTAGAAGAACTTTAAACAATAATAACTTAAGGTGAGTTACTTCAAATGAGATCTTATTTTTTGTACCAATATTTTTAGTGTTTCATTTTAGTAAGTCGGCTATTATAATATCGACGTCAGCTGAGGCGTGAATCTTGGATTTTGCGCACCGATATTATAAATGTAAACTTGAACTAAGTTGTTCATAAATTAAAGTTTTGATAGGCGACCCTAAACACATTATTTGTGCTTGCAGCGTAATGTTCCTTAGTTCTTCCCTAGAACTAACGTTATGAAAATTGACCTAATTTTGCATTTTAGTATAATAAAAGCTACTGTTGGCTTATTTATTGGTTCATTCCCTACACCTATACTACAGATTTTTAAGCCAAAATTTTAATTTTAGAGCTCGGCGACGTGCTAAATGTGTGCGACTTCTACCACAGCATAGGCGAAGACGTCTCCAGTGGGCATATGAACATCGCAATTGGCCATTAGATAACTGGGAAAACTGCATGTTTGTAGACGAGTCAAGATTTAATTTAATTCACTCGGACGGCAGAATATTAGTTTGGCGTGAACGTGGCGAACGGTATATGGAGGAGAATATGGCTCCTCAGGAACCTTTTGGTGGTGGAGGCGTTACTGTTTGGGGTGGTGTAATGTTTAATGGCAAAACGGAACTTTTTTTAACATTGGAGCCCATTAACGGTCAGGTATATAGGGACGAAATTTTAAGCAATATCGTTCTACCATTTGCAAACAATTTTGGGAACGATTTTGTGCTAATTGACGATAACGCCAGACCTCATAGAGCACGCATTGTGCAAGAGTTTTTGGAAGCTAATAATATTACCAGGATGGTCTGGCCTGCAAAATCACCAGACATGAATATTATCGAATACGTCTGGTCTAAATTGAAATTATTGGTAAGTTCTAGGGAAGATCCTCCTCAGACTCTAGAACAACTTGCAGACGCCATTGTTCAGGAGTGGGAAAATATTCAGCAAGAATTTGTCAATAATTTGGTAATAAGCATGCCTCGAAGATGCCAAGAGATAATAAATGTAAGGGGAGGTCCTACTAGGTATTAAGATTTGTTTTGTTTTCGTTAGTTGCAAGTTTTTATAATACCTTCAAGTAAAAAAAATGTTCTATAATTTAAAACGTTTTCTGTTTACCTATAAAAGTAACAACCAAAATTTACATTTTGGATCTCCTAAAGTAATGCCGGGAAAAATAACTACTAAATTTGAAAATTACGTATCTTTTCGAGTACTTTCAAAAGTAATTAAATCTTCTGAAATTTCTATACCTTCTAAAAACTACGCTATACAGAATTTTATAACTTGTTCAGTTGAATTCACTATCCATCTCCAATTTTTGACGAGAAAAATGTACTCCGTGACTATTAATTTAAGACACTTCTTATTAATTAAAATTTCTCAATGCCATGTACTGACTTTTTAGAGCAGTGGTAAAATATTTTTCTTTTATAATGAATAATCGAAGTTTACGAAAATCCAAAGATATCGAGAAACACGTGGCTTCTATTATAAGTAGTAACTTCTGCACAATCCTGTATAATGTGAAAAAGTTCCGAATGAATATTATTCTTTTTATCTGTATCGTTACTAGATTTTATTAATAATAAGTAGGACATTTTCTTTAATAATTATTAATATAGCAAAAAGGAACTTTATGAATACCTAAAGGACTCTAAAATCACATGATTTTCATATAAAATGTAGGTGATATGTTTTGGGCAAACGCGGACAAAAGCAGCGAATAAGCATCTTTAGCTCTATGGCCACGACACTTTTTTATTGGTTGGTTAAACCAATAAACGATGTCCACTTCAATAGTTCATGAATGCAATCGCAAAAAGTTAAGTTTTAAACGCAAGCCATTTGTATCACTAAAAATGGGACCAGACAAAAAAATTCAAAAACAGTTTCGGCAAAAAGTTCCAAGAAAATTGGGACTATATTCAATTAATTTGAAAATCACATGACTTCCATATAAAGTATAGGTGGTATATTTTTTGCAACCCTGTATAATGCTAAAAAATTCTTCGAATAAGCATCATTAGCTGTTTGGCCACTACATGTTTTTTGGTTGGATAAAACATTCATTATGTACCACCAAAAAAGCACTCTCACTTCAATCGTTCATGGATGCAATTGCAAAAAGTTAGGTTCAAAATGCGAGCCGTTTACTCACTAAAAATGGGACTAGACAAAAAATGAACAACCCGTTTGGGCAAAAAGGATCTTTCTAACCAGTACTGTTATCGGACCTAACAAATTTTAACCCTTTAACGTAGCACGTGATAATTAATAGTTAACTTAGGAAAAAGTAGTAGAAATTAAAAAATAATAATTTACTAGCCCGTGATCCAAACTTGCTACACCCTGTACAAAAATTTGTATTAATTTTGTTAGCTGGACTACTTCAAACTACAAATTTACTTGGTCTTTCGCTTTTTGTGAATAAACGGCCAAATTAGGGGTTCCTTTGTAAGAAGAAGTCGATAATTTCGACTAACCCCTGTATACGGAAAACAAATGAAAATAGAGAAAATCCGGAGAAATTGTTTTTTTGTATTTGACCATGGATCATTTTAGTATGAAAAGAAAATTCAAAAAAAATTCTTCCTAGATTCTCGGAACTGGAAAACTTTTCCAAAAAAGTCAGGGTTTCACTTAACACCCTGTAAAATAGAGTTGCAGCGACTGCTAGCAATAGTGCCTTGAAGTATAAAAACTAGAAGAACTATTCAATTACATACTGAAAAAGTTAAATCAAAATCTTTTTTCGTTTCGAAAATATTCCACTCTAAATTTTATCAAAAATTTAGTTTGTCCCGCTTGAATTGGCCAGCAGTTTATATGGCTCCCACTTACTTTTGGAGAGTGTCAGCGTCTGTGCCAGGCTTTTAGTTATATGGCATCTTTTCAGATTAATATGCTATACTAAAATAATGCAATTACTGTTAATATCTGCAATCCAAAATATAACAGGTTAAAGCCTATTATGACCAATTCAGATGAAATTATTACCTACATGATAGCAGTGCCGGCTTAAGGCTGTTTACTGCCCGGGGCTCTTCAAAGCTGAACACCCCCTCCACCCCGCCAATACAATTTTCCAATTTTTACTTCCACTAGGTATTATTAGAGACTATAAAGAATATAGACAGACACTCGAATACATCGAAAAGCGGGTCCCCTTTGAGGCATTTGGTGGGTTTACTGGTTTATGGTTTAAAACTTTGTTTGTCCACCGTTATATACATATATATAAGTAGATACATAGTATACATATTTATATAATGGAAGACAAGCAAACTTTTAAACCATAAACCAGTAAACCCACCAAATGTGTCAAGGGAGACCAACTTTTTGTTGCACGGTAATGTTCGTCTAGGTATTACTTAGTCTATGGCATTATGCATGTGAATAAAACGAACGTAAAAGCACAAAGATGCAGAGGAAAGTCGCCTAATATTAGATAGTTGCCTAATTTTCGATACTACGTCATCTCAAAACTTGTTAAGAATTTTCTCCATTTGAATCCACAAAACGAAAGGTCTTTCACTTAGAGTGAGTCTGTGTGGAGTACACAGTTTGACCGTTCAGTGTTCACTTCTAGGTTGGAGCCAGAGGCGTATTCAGGATTTTGTTTAGGGGGGGGGGTCAGTCATTAAATGAAAAGTGGGAAGGTGGTAAAGCGCCGCAGGCGAAAATTTTTCGGGGCCGCGCCCAAAGTTCGTCATAAAATCTAAATAAAAATATATTTTTTTCAGACAGCTGGGGGGGGGGGGGTGAACCCCGCGACCACCCCTGAATACGCCACTGGGTGGCGCCATAATATGTTTTTATTTGTGACATAGTGTTTTCCTCTGTGCCTAAAAATTATTATAAAAAGGTAAGTACTTAGCGTAGGAAAGTGACAGTTCGCATGCATGTACGAGAATAGTTTTAGAATAAGCCGAAGTGTTTGAAACATAAATATGTATATGTCAAGATTTTTTTATTTTAATCACATAACCTTAATCATAAAGGTTGCCTAATTCTGGATAGAAAGGTGTCCTAAAATTGGCTATCCAAAATTAGGAACCCAACTAAATGTACGGTTCTAAAACTTTTTTATGTATAGGAAATAAAAATTCAGTAAAATGCCTATAAAAGGACTTCCACATAAAAAATGGAATCCAGAGAATACGATGACGCAGTTAAAAGGATATGTGGTATTTAAAGGTGTCAAAGAGCTTGAACGTTCCAAAAATAACCCTTGAATTATACGTCAAAGGTGAGAAGAACAATGTAAACTAGAAATGGGTCGAAAACCAGATTTATCGCCTAAAATGGAAGAATATTTGGTACAGTACTGTTTGGAAATGGACAAAAGATATTATGGTCTAGGACTCGCTGACATTCGCAGACTGGCGTATCAGCTTGCTATAAGGAATAACCTTCCTCATCCGTTTTGAAAGAAAGATGCGAATGCCGACAAAAAATGGCTTAGAAATTTCTTCAAACGTCATCCCAATTTATCTTGAATGAGAAGAGCTCAAGGAATTTCAAAATATAGAATAAAAGATTTCACGCCAGAAAATGTCAACTGTTTTGTGTGTCAGTTGTGTCATTTTTTTGTACAACTGCTATTGTTTTTCAGCTTTACAGTTTTTACTCCACTCACCGCCCCCTTTAGCCCACCGCCCGGGGCTGATAGCCCCATGTACCCAACATGTACTAGTGCAGCGAGAAAACTTTTATAATAAAAAAAACAGGAAGTTCATTTATTTTTATGATCTGAAAGATAAGTTCAGTGGTCATTTTTAATAAATATTAAAATGCATTTTTAATTTTTATTCATTTGCAAATTATAATTATAGAGCAGTCCCTTCTAGACAATTTTCTAGCTTTTTCAACTTTACATCCATATTATTTATGATCTATTCAGCTATATAAGGTTTCATTTGTTGAATAATTGAGGCGTTTTTTTCAAAAACAGCATAAGTCCAAAAATTACAAAAATCGAGTTAGTGTCCACCGTATAAGTCCATAGTCTGCATGGGCCAATGCGCTTTTTGCTAGAAATTTCAACCGACTATGAAAATGTTTAAATTAAAAAAAAATGTAATAAATTGGAACACTTTCCGAAAATACGGACATAGAAAATGATAACAGCAGCGGAAGCGAGGATTAATATTTATTGTACATTAATTTGAAGAAATAAAAATAATTTTAGAACATAACACTTCTTTTCTTGCAGAAACAACTCTCCAACTGTGTTTCCTTTGTGTAGAATGTGCGCATACAATACATATATTTCTTTCCAAAATATATCTGTAGTTACATATTACACAAATAAATAACCAAGAATTTATAAATTATTATTATACCTCGATGCAAACTGTTTTTTGTGTTTTCTGATGATTTTTATTTTTGTGCAAATTATGTCGCTTTTATAAAACGCGTCTCAATTTTACCTATTTAATAGTATACACATGTCCTTTAAGGTGGATTTCAGAGTATATGTCTAAATGCAGACTCTCCCACAGCTTTACGTGTATCTTGAAAACACTTGAGCAAGATGCACATCGACATAAGGTCGCATATTTAAGGCTTTACGCCCTGATCGGAAATCAGATATTGACATGGAAAAATTTAAGAAGTGTAGGATATACTATATGTGCATATTACTTGATCAGTTTATATTATTGTAATCAACTTGGTATATAGAGTAAAATCTAATTATTCTACATATATTCTTGGGTGAATATTTTTGAAAATATCGCCACGAAGTCAGAATACTGACAGGCTAACTAAATCAACTATATTGATTTTTTTTGTGAAATCCAATGTAATTACATAAAACCGCTGGCGCTGTTATTATTCAAAATTTAAATCTTAAAATTTGTATTTCAAATTTTGTATTTAGTCTTTGTTTTACTTTATAACCAGATTTGTTTTCTAAAAATTTTATATAAAATAATAAATAATGCTACTTCTCACTTGAAGCATTTCATGTTTTTCTAATTTATTAACACTCTGTATATTTAATCTAAAATTTTTATATGATAAACTCAAAAGAACGACTTTTTCGTAAATCGATAATACAATTTTTTTCCTCTTTCCAACTCCATCCATGGACACACTGTATGCAGTATCTTCAGTTTATTTTATTTACTACTTTACAGCTAATATTTGAAGACAATAGGGGAATAGCGATCTACGTCACATTTTTATACTTTCGAGAAAAACGAATTTGAACGTTTCAAGACTTATACAGGGGGCAAGAAAAAATATAATGACTTGCAATATTTTTTTATTTGAAGTCATAACCATAGACAATATTTATCCAATATTAGATTTAAAAAATAAACAGTTAGAAAAAATGTAACTGTCACAATGACGATGAATCAGAGATACCTTTTCTTATCATTAGGTAATTAATTTTGGTTATAAATTAAGTAAACAGAAGACAATAAACTTTTAGAACTAGTTAATTTTAACAATGACTATTTGATTAATTAGATATAAAAATATTGCGATTATAATGACTTTTAACTTTTTTAAATCTATCGTATGTGTATAAATGTGTATAAACGGTTAAAAATTCCGATATTTGATGAAGTGATAACACTTACCTAATTCTCGCGGATTGAAATGTTTTCAAATAGCGTATAGACTTAGAGATAGCAACATCAAAACATACATAATTTTTTAATGAAAATTTCTAGTCCTTTGGTGTTGTAAATCCGGTTATGGACACTAATATAGGTATGAGTCTCTCTGGCGAGCTCCGGTGAACATCTACACTACCCTCCTAACAAAGAACAACTTATCTGCCATTTTATAAGTTTTGAGAAAAAATAATCTAAACTTTTGTATCATTTAAACCAATACGACTTTTTTGCTTGCGCTTAATAGAAGTACATATTTTGTGATGTTGCAAAATATGTCTTGGGACTGGAAAGGACAATCCAACGTCTGAAAGTCATTATCACGTCTCCAAGTTGTGCATAAGACACTCCGGTATTTGCGGTCGTTATCTTCTTGTATCCAGGAAGCAGTATTATCTTCATACTACCTTTAAGCAGATTTCTGCAGAGTAGTTTTATATACAGGGTGTTATGAAATTCACGGCATATATTGAAACCAGTAAATCCTGACTTCAATAATTCAGATTGGGGAAAAATAGTCACAAATGGCGCTTCGCGATAATAAGTCAGGTATCGCCCCTCAAAAAAATTTGTTCAATCACTGCACACCACTGGTGATAAAACACATGGCCATATAAAGAACAGTCAGCTAGGTGCCGTGTTGCCAGGTCTTTTAACAATATTTCGGATCTTGAGCAATATACGACCCCTCGAATTTTCAACAAATACAAATTTTAATAGCTTGTCAGACCTCCGGTCGAAACGATAACGAATCGTTTGTGCACTTTATTAACACCGATGAAATGTAAACAAAAGTTATTTCCGTCTCTTCAATATGTTTTTGGGAAAAATACTTTATATTTAATAGTAATCTGTTGAGAAACTGTGAGGTAAATGGTTTGTGTATTAAACGTTATTAAACCCCATGGGCAAATAAAAATAGTTATGTGAAGTTTTACAACCTATCAATAATTTTTTTTTGGTAAAATATGGTTCATCCAACAATTTTTTTGCTTTAATGTGTTTCTTTTGAGGTAAGCTTTTTAAAAAATCCAAAAATGTTATGACATTCGTCCTATATGGCTCTAGAACCCAATATTTCAATGTAATAAGTTCGTAGAAATAATATTTTTATTACATTACCTTTAAATAAAGAAATCCTAGTAACTCTCCTAAAATTCTCAGTTTCAAAAAGTTAAAATACTACCTATAACACAAATTTAATAAAACACTCGAAGGAACAACTGTCTAAACCAACAAAATTTGTTGGTTTAGACAGCTGTTCCCTAGAGTTTGGTTATATTTAATATAAATACCTTAACTTCAACTAACTACCAAGGAATTAGTGTTTTACTAATTTAAAATAAAGAACCGCGAAAGATATTTTGTTAATATCAAATGGCTTTAACTTTTGTTAATATTTAACAGCATTAACTTTTTCACAACACAATAATAATGTACACGGTATTATTAAACTCGTCAAAATGCATCATGTTTCAGCCGGCCTCGGCATTTACAAATCAGGTAGGCGCTTACTCTGCGGAATGGGGTCAACAAACCTTCACTGTGGCTTTGGCGACTACATAATATCTCACCGTCGAAAGATATCTAATATTATTATGTATTTAAATTGAATATTTGTTTACCAAATTTCCTGCTGTTATTAAAGAATTTGGTTAAAATTTTATAATACTTTGTAGTTGTGTTCAATTAGTGTGATAGTAAATTATGTGAAACCATATTTGCGACTACCGTCTGTAAATGTGTTAAAATTAGTGGAATACGTTTTAATTTCTACAGTTTAAGCTAGTAGGAATAATTCTCATCTCATTATTAACGTAACAGGTAAGTCATAATTGTTTGTGTTACCGTATATCATTGCCTATTTTATTCTGCTTACAATATCAACCTAATTTCACGAGTGCATATTTTCCCCTAAATATTAAGTAAATTGAAAATTAAAAAAAAACAATTAGAACAGACATTTTTGGTAAAATTTGTCTGTGGAATTAAAAATTGGATTATTTTCGGTTTTCACTAAAATTGATAACACGATAATATTTAAGTTTGGCAACGCCCTGGCTGGATCATTTGTTGTTCTTCATAATATTTGAAGGTATGACGTCAGACTCTTTAGAAGCGTCGGATACAGGGGTGGTTTAGGATATTTTTTAAAATAAATGTATGTATGTCTGTAGACTTCCCCAGGAGGCACTCATTCAAATATATGCAGTGTAATTCATAACACCCTGTATATTTAATATTTTCTGTGCATCCACAGAGTATAGACATCTAAAACCACGAAAACTGAAGCAACTCCAGACATCAGTCTTAAATGAATGTTTAATGGTACGCTGAATGAAGAGATGTCCTTCGATAGTCCACGCTTTTTTCCCCAGGGACCCACTCCCAAAATGACGCTTCATCAGAAAAAATGACGTTGTTCCAGTCGCGATCTATATTGTATCATGCCAAACTCTCAGCGTGTTCCCGCGTGCGCCCGGTAATTAAACGGTCACAATTATTTGTAACCGCACCGTTTTCGCGATCTCAGCGGTTATAGGCGAAGATGTAATGACGTAAGCACATGACGCCATTATTTCTAAAAGCGGTATTCACTTTTGTTACCATCCTACTGAATAGGGTTACAAACGGTTAACAATTGAATTTATTTATATTTTTGTTGTTGTGCAAATTCTATAATTTTTGTCTCGTTTGTAATGGAGAATAATCTAGTTAAAATAACATTAAATGACCGGGGAAACAACTATACAGTATTGGTAGATATCAATAACGCCAATATTTTATTGAATGGTAAGTGTAAAAATTAAAAATGATTTTAAATTTAGGATTCATTAATAGCCATTGCCCCTAAGCTGAAGTAAAACAATTATGTACTATTTACATGTAGCAAAAGTATTTTATTTAAAAAAACAATGCATTTGCAATACCTCTTTCCTTGCATGTCACACCACGGCGAACGCGACCGCCGGCGATCAAAACTTATCTCCGGGGACACAGCAGATTTGTCCCAATTTCATCATGAATTTTGGTGGCGACGCCGGTATATGCATGGGAGAATTAGGGTTAAAATCGCGTGCTATCGGCATCTCGATGGGCACAATATTTCGCGTCTCCTCGCACTTGTTTACTGTTTGGATTTCGAGCGGCGTTGTCGTTGGCGCGGCGAGCGGAATAGTTTATTGCACAATTTTATGTTTAGATTCCTTGATATATTAACACGTGAAGGCCTAATAATTTTTTTTTGTGATCAGTTGAGGGATATTTTTTTTTATTTAAATAATTTATTAATTATTAGTAGTGCATTAGTGCGTAGTATTACTAGTAATTATAGTACTGTGTATTTTGTTTTGTTCTTACTTTTGGATTTTCCCGATCCACCGTTTCCAAAAATGGAATCAGAAATAAAATCAGTGCAATATGTATTACAAAAGACTGTTTTAACATTTTTTAAGTAGGTATTATTTATTGATTTGTATTTGTGCCCCCCAAATAAAAAAGTCACGAGCCGCCACTGTGTCCTCTACAAAATTGTTGGGGATTTATTGATGGGACAGTAAGCCAATTTGTAAACTCTCGATCAACCAGGAGCGGTATTATTCAGGGCACAAGAAAACCCATTGTGTTAAATATCAGTCGGTAATTTGCCCAGATGGCATTTGCATCAGTTTAAAGGGAGCTTATGAGGGACGCGACGTCACGATGCCGGAATTTTCAGAGAATCTGGTCTGTATGAAGAACTTACCCAGAATGTTGTTTTTAACGAGCAACTTTTCCTTCTCTTATGGAGACCAGGCTTATGGTTTAAGGAACCTTCTCCTTAGACCATATACTGAACATGACATTGCAGGACATCCAGAGAGGCAAAACTTTAACAATATGATGAGTGTCTTGCGAATATCTGTGGAATGGGGATTCAATAAGATCCATAAGGTCATTTGGTCAATGACCCACCTAAAATTTTCAGTGATCTACCTAATAATTTATTTTTTAATTTTTTAAAACCAAAAAAGAATCTTTTGTTTCAAAGTTCCATGCGAAAACTCCCCAAGAAGGAATCAAGCCAAGCCATCGTCAAAGGATATCCAAGCTTGCTCCGGGCTGGGTCATATTTTAAATTGATCTTGAAGTTTATATTACGGACGATATAAATTCATTAAAAGTAAGAGAGAAACAGGCATACGCGCTTTAGGAAGTTAAAAAGAGACACAACTGGTCGACGGCCCACCAATAATATCTGGCCACTCCCACTATGGAAATGCTCTCAAACCGCCCCCTAAAATATACTATTTCAAAACATTTGGTTCGGCAAAAGAAAAACTAATTAGGTACCTAATATGCGCATTGTAATTGCATCGTATTAATAATATTAATTAGTGGTTAAACATAAAAAATTATAAATAGGATTTCTGTCAGGCCAGCGCTTGGCATCAAATTTCACGGTATCGGACCGATTTCCTTTCATAACCAGCGTAGGATGAAGCGCTCCGACCTTGCGAGCGTACGGTCGATGCGAGAGAGATTTATAGCGAGTTTATACGAAAGCTTACGAGTGTACCCGATTCGAGTGCTGTGTGTGCGGGAGTTCAGTAGACTGAATCTGCGCTCTCCTGCTTTTTTTTTTTTTTTTTTGGTTGGGGTAAGAGGAAGTGAATCTTGCATAAGATACCCATATGCGAAAAACTGGGTTATGTCGGATTCCTACCGACTAAACACTCCCCCTAGAGTTAGTTGGTTTCGGACCTGGGGTCTATAAACCAAGTATCTCTCGTAAGATTATAAGCGCTCGCATGACCCGTGTCATGCCGAACCTTTACAATCCTCCCATATTTTCGCATACAAATATGGGGGAAAATCTCTGTCCTGAAAGGGAAGTTTATATATTGCCTTAAGGTAACTGAAAGTCCTACTTAATACAATATTTTGTCTCTAATCCTTAAGATATGTGTATGTTACATACGGTGTTAAGTAACTATTTATGTATAACATGTAATTTAATCTAAGCTATCTTAAGATAAGGGAACTTAGATATTTGTCTTAATTGGTATAATCCACTCGCACTAGCACTCGCACTAGCACTCGCACTAACACTCGCACTAGCACTCGCACTAGCACTCCTACTCGCACTGGTCTTTTTGGCGTTTTTATTTACGCCACATGCTCTCCATTTGTTTTGTAAAACTTCATATTGTGCATCATTTTATTCATCATCTCTGACATTGCTTTTTCAAAGCCATCTCCCAGGTTGGGTGACTTCTTATTTTTATCTGATGCCGCTTTCTGCGGGTTAGCTTTTTTGTCAGAGGGGTCTGCAGGTTTAGCTGCAGATTTCTTTATTATTTTCTTGGCGACTTCGCATCCTCTGTAGCTTGCAGGATGTCTTCCTGTGCACAGGGCGCAGGTGGCATTTCGCTCGTCTTCTGCTGCAGGCTTAATAAGCTTGCAGTCTTTAGGGGCGTGATCGCCCGCACATTTAACGCATCTTTGCATATATGTGCACTTACTTTGAGCATGGCCATATCTCTGGCATCTGTGGCACTGACCTGGCCCTGATGCGCGTTTTTTCGGTTCTATTTGAACGCTAAGGTCATATAGAACTTTAATATCATAGATGTTTTTATTCTGGGTTTTGACATAATATAAAGGCAGAACTGCTTTGGTACTGAATGACTTCATTCTTGTGACCTGAGCGTCCAAGATTCCGCGAAATTTTAACTCGTCTGTTATTTCGTCTATGTCAGCTTAACCGGGAGGTTTTTAATGACCGCATGGGTCATTTTTTCCTCCTCGGTTTGGTACGTAAAGTATCCCACGTTAGAGCTATCCAGGAACTTGACTAAGTTCCTGAAGTCGGCACCAGTCGTGGGGAATACTTTTATACCGTCTGGTACTGTCCTGGCTTTGTGAAAGTCTATCTTTCGGCTTTTGATAGCCCTTGATAAATTCAGCCAGTTGACTGTATCTATTGTCACGGGTGGTATTTTTGGGGCTTTTTCAGCCTCCATGTCTTCTGAGATTGTCTGTATGTTGTTAACTTTGGTTGGCTCTGTGGCTTTTTTAGCCACTATAGCTGCCAAAGTTTGTGTCTCTTTTTTTGTTTGTTGTCTCTCTTGTTTTTGTTCGTTCATTATTTGTCTCATGTTTGTCGGTTCATGTACTTGTGCTTGTACTGTTATCTGTGGTATTTCTTGTTCATGTACTGGTGTTTGTACATGTATTGTCGTCTGTGGCGTTAGTTGTTTTATCATTTTTTCTGCTTTTAGCAGTTTTTCGTTCAACAAGGTGTTTTGTCTAGTTAGCTCTTTGTTTTGTTCGCTGAATTCGTCCTGTATTTGTCTCTGTGGCGTACTGTGGCGTATTGTCGTCTGTGGTGTCATTTGTATTATTTTCCCTTCTGCTTCTATCAGTTTTCGTCTTAGTTCTTCGTTTTGTCTATCAAACTGTTCGGTCGTTCGTTCCATGTATTTATGTAAGCTTTCTAGCAGAGCCTTTATTTGGGCATTTTCTGCCTTTATTTCCTCATTTATCTCTCTGAGGTTTTTTATTTCTTCCCTTTCTTGGGAGGGGGATCTCTGAGATCCTCCGCTCCTACTGAGGTTCATGACTTGGTATTTTAAGTCTTTTATGAGCTTATTTTTCTCTTCTATCATCTCTTTACATAGTTCAATGTCTGGGGAGGAGTCTCTTGTCGAGCCTCTGCTCCTGTTTGGGGATCTCAGAGGTGAGGTTGTCGACTCGTCCTCTGAGAATTCGGCGTCGTCTGAGGGCGTCGTATCCCTGAGTTTTGATCCCGACGGTCCGCCATCGGGATCATTCTCATCGGGACTATTTCCCTTTCGTTTACGTCGTCTTGGTCTTGTCATGTCGTGTTATCACTGTATGTCTCACTTTAATTTATATCACTCACTGTAAATCTAAATTACAATTCAACAATGCTACAATTTTAACAATCAAATGCTACAATTCAACAATGCTATCATAATAATAGGCAATGGCATGCCATTGCCTAAAAATCAAAAAGGACTTACCCCTGTATCTCTCTGTTGCACTTCTGCTATCTCACTTTCACTTTCGGAGCACTCTCTACGATCGACTGTTCGCTTCGACTGCGCGACTCTGAATGAATGCGCTCTCCTGCTTTTTTTTTTTTTTTTTTTTGGTTGGGGTAAGAGGAAGTGAATCTTGCATAAGATACCCATATGCGAAAAACTGGGTTATGTCGGATCCCTACCGACTAAACACTCCCCCTAGAGTTAGTTGGTTTCGGACCTAGGGTCCTCGTATCCAAGTATCTCTCGTAAGGTTATAAGCGCTCGCATGACCCGTGTCATGCCGAACCTTTATAACCCTCCCATATTTTCGCATACAAATATGGGGGATAATCTCTGACCTGAAAAGGAATATATTTTTGGGTTTTTTACAATTTTTATACAATATTGCCTTAAGGTAACTATAGTCCTACTTAAAACAATATTTATGTCTCTATCTTAAGATCTTTGTATGTTACATACGGTGTTAAGTAACTTATGTGTAAATGACATGCAATCTACTTACAATTTATACCTAAGCAATCTTAAGATATGGTAACTTAGGTATTTGACTCACCAGGCTATATTAGTATTTATAGGGGGCGTGGCCTAAACCAGCTCCCTTAGCAAGCCGCCCACTTTTAATTTCGAGACGTCTCCAGCCAACTGATTGCAGACTAACTTTCATACTTATATCCAAGTTAGAAAAGAAATTTGTCAGTAAACTGCGAATCTTCTACTGAGTTATGGATGACATTGGGGGTGCCTCAGGCACCCAAAATGAACAAGAAAGAATGGATTCTTTAGAATCAAACGATATCGATGATGACAACGTCAGCGTAAGCAGCGGCAGCCTCGCTACCACAATAGGCAAGACCGCCCTTAAGGCAAAATCAGTAAGGAAGAATAGAGATATACTAAAAATGCTCGAAACATATAAAGCATACTGCCAACAATGTGCAAAGTATTGGAAGCGATGCAGCAATTTGGATGAAAGGAACAAGCTCCGCAACGAAGTAACGGAGCACTTACGTAATAAACACGCCCTGAAGGGGGAACCCGCAAAAACCCCCCCAGTACATGCTTCAAAATCCAAAGCAGACGATTTTAAGAGCGAATATGAATTCCCTACACCTACACCACCTAAATTAACCAAGGCAGAAAAAACTGAGCAAGTAACGAAGCAACAGAAAGCCATAGAAGAAGAAGAAAGGAAAAAACGTGACGAAGAAGAACAAGAAATAGCGAGAATACAAAGAATAAGACGAGAGAGGCAACAAACAGAGCAACAAGAAAGAGAAAGAGAAC
Source organism: Philopedon plagiatum (assembly GCA_963971165.1). Lineage (NCBI taxonomy): Eukaryota > Metazoa > Arthropoda > Insecta > Coleoptera > Curculionidae > Philopedon > Philopedon plagiatum. The sequence goes on along the minus strand of OZ020193.1, from coordinate 54,817,386 downwards.
AAAGAGAAAGAAGAATCCAAGAACAACAAGATAGAGAAAGGCAAAAACAGCAACTAACAGAACAACAAGAAAGAGAGAGAGAAATAAGAATTGCAGAAGAAGGTCTCAAAGAAATAGAAGCGAGGATAAAAGAAGCAAAAGAAGAAGAAGAAAGGATAAAACGTGATGAAGAAGAACAAAGAAAATTAGAAAGAATGGAACAAGCAGTGAAGCTGAGAAAAGCTGAACAGGAAAGGAGAAGGGCAGAGCAAGAAATACTAATCAGAGCAGCAAGAGCTAAAGAAAGAGAAGCAAGAACAGAGGAGCTTCGGAAAAACAGCAACAATTACAAAACCCAGAATTAACAGACAGTGAAACAGACGCACGGAAAAGACCCCGTTCCAACAACTCATCCCCAAATAATGAAGATGATCCACACACAAAAATTGCCAAATTGCTCAGCACCAGGCCGACAATCCCGACCAGAAACAGATTTGAAATATTAGCAGATACAGAAGAAGATGAAAACGAATCCGAAATGGAAACAGATAACCAAGATATAGTACAAACAGATAAACAAACAAGTGAAGAAATCAGAAACAAGGCAAAACAAACATTACTACAAAATAAGCAAAAAGAAACACAAAAAGACGCACCTAAGACCGACAACAAAAACAAGCCGCCACCCATAATTATGAAGGGGGTAATATTAAATAATGCCGATTACAGAAATCTTAAATCCACACTTGACAGGAAATTTCAAAAGGGATACAAACTAAAACACACAAAGCAAAATACAATAATCTTCGCTGAAGACATAAAAGAATACAAAGAATATAGGCAGGAGCTGCAACTTCAAGATGCGGTGGAGTGGCACACGTATTCAATTCAAGAGGATAGAACGCATGCGTTTGTGGTTAAGGGACTGGATCACCTTCCTGAACCAGCAGATATCATTGAGGAACTAAGAGTAGACTACAAAATAGACGTGAAAAACGCACATATAATGAAGACCAAGTTTCGACCTTTATTCCTAATAATTACGTCATCCAATTATAAATTATCTCAAATGGAGAAAATAAAGCATTTAGACAATGTCCGCGTCTCCTGGGAGAGAAGAAAGGCGATGACCGAAATTATCCAATGCAAGCGCTGTTGCCAGTGGGGCCACGCTACATCTAATTGTTTCAGAGCCCCTAGGTGCCTCCAATGCTCAGGGGCCCATTTTTCTACTGCTTGCCCAGGAAACCTGCCGGCAAAATGCACTAATTGCCAACAGGCTCACAAGGCCAGCGATACTAGATGCTCTGTCTACACATACAAGACAGAGCAAATCAGAAAAACAAAGCCACAACCACCAGCGTACAAACCAGCACCGCCGCCAACAAGAAATATGTGGTCAAGTAGGCCCAGCGTTGCAGCCACCACGTCACAAAGAAGAAACGAACCTCCACAGCAACCATCCCAGGATGAAGAATCCGAAGAAGAGGCGTACGAATCCAACTTTCCGCGCTTACCAAGAAGACAAGGACAACATACAGCACAGACAACAACAAGGACAAACGCAGTAGGACAGGTGAGTGATCTGGTTGGCGCTGTGAATAATTTTAATTCTGTTTTTAATATCCCGGAGCTCGTTAGATTCCTTAATGACTTTGCAGAAGCAGGTAAAAAATGCAGATCTCAAGACGAAAAAGCGGTAGTTGCCATCGAATTTCTACAGAACGCTGGTAATTATCGTTTTTAAGAACTTAAAAATAGTCTTATGGAATGCCAACGGGCTCCTTAATAAAACCGGCGAAGTAATATATTTCCTAAAAACATGGAAAGTTGACGTAATGGTAATTACAGAAACAAAACTTGTACAGGGTAAAAATCTTAAATTTAGAAATTATTGTATATACAGGTTTGATCGCAATGTGAGGGGCGGGGGGGTCGCCATCCTCATAAAGCAGAGCATTCCTCATGTGAAAATAGACACAGCAAACTCCGCTATAGAAAATATAGCGGTGAAATTACATAACGGAATAGTTCTCTGTGGAGGATACGCCCGTCCCTATCTAAACATGCAGGACGCGGATTTGGATGTATTATTTAATTTAGCGAACCAAGTCATGCTGCTGGGAGACCTGAATGGACGCCACACAGCCTGGAAGAACAGGCAGAACAATAGAAACGGGAACCTAATCCATGATTACGTAATAAATAACAACATTCAGATATTGAGCACTGCTTCGCCAACTCACTATCCGGTCAACAACATGTCACCGTCTTACATAGATCTAATTCTAAATAAAAATATACCGAATCTCCCGGACCTACAAGTCTTGGATGAACTGCCCTCGGACCATCTACCTCTTCTGTTGGACTGGAGAACCAGCATAACAACAGAAGAGGGACCGACAACATGGATTTATAAAGAAGCAGACTGGAGATTGTTTCGACAAATGCTGAATGATAAAACAGTAATAAATAATAATATAAATAACACACAACAGTTAGAAAATGAAATTAGCATTTTTACGGAAAATCTCCAGTCTGCTAGAAACAGAGTTGCCAAAAAAGTAACAATCCAATCGGCCGAGGACAGGCTCCCTCGGGAGATTTTGGACTTAATAAAATTCAAGAATAAACTACGTAAGCGATGGCAAAGGACGCGTAGGAGACTGGATAGTGAGAGGGTGAAACAACTCCAAGTAACAATTAGATTAAGAATAAACGCACATAAAAATGAAACTTGGAATAACACACTGAACGGTCTTTCGTTGATGGACAACTCTTTATGGCGATTATCAAAAAGGCTAAAAAATAAATATTCCAAAATTCCTTCCTTAAATAACACACCGCAAGCAAATATCCAAAAAGCAAACACATTGGCCGAACACATGGCAAATGTTTGCCGCGGAAAACCAAACACCACTGCGGAACAGGAAGGAATCACGGAACTAGTCAACAAATTCATACATAGGAAATATGCAATACCTCCTAGCATGCTCAAAAAATTAATCATATCGCCTGGAGAGTTGTCTAACATCTTAAGATCGTTAGCTAACAATAAGGCACCTGGGCGGGATGAAATCGCGAACATTTTGCTTAAAAGCTTACCGCGCAAATCCATTGTTCAGTTTATGTACATAATAAACAGCATTATTGTTTTACAGCATTTTCCTGAACAATGGAAGAGCGCGGTAATAATACCAATTCTGAAGCCTGGCAAGGAGCCCTCCAATCCTGATTCTTACCGTCCCGTAGCTCTCCTAAGTTCCTTATCAAAAGTCGTAGAAAGGGTCATTCTAAACAGAATCGTAGACCTGGAACTAGACCGAAACATACCGGACGCGCAGTTTGGCTTCCGGCGAGAGCATAGTACAACGTTGTTGATTGCAAAAGTAGTGCAGGATGCAATCAACAAAATGAACACACAACAAAGTACTATACTCCTCTCGCTGGACGTCAGCAAAGCGTTTGATTCGGTCTGGTTCAATGGACTCTTATATAAACTGATTACTATTCATAATTTCCCACTATACCTTATCTCCTTTTCCCATTCATACATAACTGGCCGCTCCTTCTCCGTTAAAGTTGAGGGCGCCTTGTCAGACTTGAAAAGATTACATGCAGGAGTTCCCCAGGGGACAGTACTGTCCCCTAAACTTTTTAATCTTTACATGGCGGACATTCCGCAATTTCCCAATTCCAACCTGGCTATGTTTGCGGACGACGTGCTTGTGTACGCAAGCTCGTTTTACGCAAACGTAGCCAGGGCACACATTATGAACCACCTACGCTTGCTGCTGCCATGGTACAGCAAGTGGAAGCTGGCAATCAACGAACCAAAATGTGAATCCGTTATCCTAACCAAAAAATTTACAAACCACAAAACAAACATTCCCATTTACGTTGGCAACTCCCGAATACCATCGGCTAAAAAGCTGAAGTATTTGGGAGTTGTCATCGACTCCAGACTTTCCTTTTTCCATCACACTTCGTACACTCTGCAAAAAGCCTTTGTGGCAATGCAGAGCTTGTATTCCTTACTCACTCCACGTTCATCCCTTTCACCCAGAAATAAATTGGCAATTTACAAACAAATCATACGGCCAGTACTAACTTACGGAGCACCCATCTGGGGCCGTACTTCTGACACTCAGTTGTACAGGCTCCAGAGGATGCAAAACAAAATTTTAAGATGCATTACAGGACTACCACGGTACACAACAATTGCCGATTTGCATGAACAAGCGGGAGTTCAGAGATTTCACGAATACATCGCGGAAATCTCTGAAAAGTTCTTTAGAACGAAAATCGGCAATTCAAGACTAACAACAAACATTACACAAACTAGACATAATGACAATCCGACGCACAAACCATTGTACTACAGATTGCCAATTTATTTCGAAAACATCCTTCCTGATCCCGGTTGATTGCCATTCCAATACTAACAGTAAAATCTCATTTTCTTATTAAATACCCAACAAAATTCTCCTAACAAGCCCCGCCCAGGAAGCAATCGCGCATTGTAATAATAATAATTCTTCTAATCCTATGTAAAAATGTACATATTAAACCGCAAACAAAATCCAGCTCCCTTAGCAGTTCTGAGGCTCCGCCCACTTGACGGAACTTGGAGCGTTATTGGCTGTCCAAATTTGTATATATATCTACCATAGCGTAATAAATTCAGTATCATTCATTCTCGTTGCATTCATTCATTCAGAGTCGCGCAGTCGAAGCGAACAGTCGATCGTAGAGAGTGCTCCGAAAGTGAAAGTGAGATAGCAGAAGTGCAACAGAGAGATACAGGGGTGAGTCCTTTTTTGATTTTTAGGCAATGGCATGCCATTGCCTATTATTATGATAGCATTGTTGAATTGTAGCATTTGATTGTTAAAATTGTAGCATTGTTGAATTGTAATTTAGATTTACAGTGAGTGATATAAATTAAAGTGAGACATACAGTGAAGACATACAGTGATAACACGACATGACAAGACCAAGACGACGTAAACGAAAGGGAAATAGTCCCGATGAGAATGATCCCGATGGCGGACCGTCGGGATCAAAACTCAGGGATACGACGCCCTCAGACGACGCGGAATTCTCAGAGGACGAGTCGACAACCTCACCTCTGAGATCCCCAAACAGGAGCAGAGGCTCGACAAGAGACTCCTCCCCAGACATTGAACTATGTAAAGAGATGATAGAAGAGAAAAATAAGCTCATAAAAGACTTAAAATACCAAGTCATGAACCTCAGTAGGAGCGGAGGATCTCAGAGATCCCCCTCCCAAGAAAGGGAAGAAATAAAAAACCTCAGAGAGGTAAATGAGGAAATAAAGGCAGAAAATGCCCAAATAAAGGCTCTGCTAGAAAGCTTACATAAATACATGGAACGAACGACCGAACAGTTTGAGAGACAAAACGAAGAACTAAGAGAAAAACTGATAGAAGCAGAAGGGAAAATAATACAAATGACACCACAGACGACAATACGCCACAGTACGCCACAGAGACAAATACAGGACGAATTCAGCGAACAAAACAAAGAGCTAACTAGACAAAACACCTTGTTGAACGAAAAGCTGCTAAAAGCAGAAAAAATGATAAAACAACTAACGCCACAGACGACAATACATGTACAAGCACCAGTACATGAACAAGAAATACCACAGATAACAGTACAAGCACAAGTACATGAACCGACAAATAATGAACGAACAAAAACAAGAGAGACAACAAACAAAAAAAGAGACACAAACGTTGGCAGCTATAGTGGCTAAAAAAGCCACAGAGCCAACCAAAGTTAACAACATACAGACAATCTCAGAAGACATGGAGGCTGAAAAAGCCCCAAAAATACCACCCGTGACAATAGATACAGTCAACTGGCTGAATTTATCAAGGGCTATCAAAAGCCGAAAGATAGACTTTCACAAAGCCAGGACAGTACCAGACGGTATAAAAGTATTCCCCACGACTGGTGCCGACTTCAGGAACTTAGTCAAGTTCCTGGATAGCTCTAACGTGGGATACTTTACGTACCAAACCGAGGAGGAAAAAATGACCCATGCGGTCATTAAAAACCTCCCGGTTAACGCTGACATAGACGAAATAACAGACGAGTTAAAATTTCGCGGAATCTTGGACGCTCAGGTCACAAGAATGAAGTCATTCAGAACCAAAGCAGTTCTGCCCTTATACTATGTCAAAACCCAGAATAAAAACATCTATGATATTAAAGTTCTATATGACCTTAGCGTTCAAATAGAACCGAAAAAACGCGCATCAGGGCCAGGTCAGTGCCACAGATGCCAGAGATATGGCCATGCTGAAAGTAAGTGCACATATATGCAAAGATGCGTTAAATGTGCGGGCGATCATGCCCCTAAAGACTGCAAGCTTATTAAGCCTGCAGCAGAAGACGAGCGAAATGCCACCTGCGCCCTGTGCACAGGAAGACATCCTGCAAGCTACAGAGGATGCGAAGTCGCCAAGAAAATAATAAAGAAATCTGCAGCTAAACCTGCAGACCCCTCTGACAAAAAAGCTAACCCGCAGAAAGCGGCATCGGATAAAAATAAGAAGTCACCCAACCTGGGAGATGGCTTTGAAAAAGCAATGTCAGAGATGATGAATAAAATGATGCACAATATGATGCAAAGTTTTACAAAACAAATGGAGAGCATGTGGCGTAAATAAAAACGCCAAAAAGACCAGTGCGAGTAGGTGTGCGAGTGCTAGTGCTAGTGCGAGTGCTAGTGCGAGTGGATTATACCAATTAAGACAAATATCTAAGTTCCTTATCTTAAGATAGCTTAGATTAAATTACATGTTATACATAAATAGTTACTTAACACCGTATGTAACATACACATATCTTAAGGATTAGAGACAAAATATTGTATTAAGTAGGACTTTCAGTTACCTTAAGGCAATATTTAAACTTCCCTTTCAGGACAGAGATTATCCCCCATATTTGTATGCGAAAATATGGGAGGGTTATAAAGGTTCGGCATGACACGGGTCATGCGAGCGCTTATAATCATACGAGAGATACTTGGTTTATAGACCCTAGGTCCGAAACCAACTAACTCTAGGGGGAGTGTTTAGTCGGTAGGAATCCGACATAACCCAGTTTTTCGCATATGGGTATCTTATGCAAGATTCACTTCCTCTTACCCCAAAAAAAAAAAAAAAAAAAAAAAAAAAAAAAAAATCAGTATGAATCATGAATGAGTGAGAGTATGATTGAACGATGAATGAATGGAGAGAGTGAATGGATAATGTAAATAGTTTTATGTAATTAATTAGGGTAAATACCATTACGTCGATTCTAGTCATGAAAATCAAGCAGGTTTTTTGTACTTCTTTTCCTGTAAAACTTTCCCATCCTACTAAACCCATTAACCCTTCCTAGTCCCCTGGGACAGATTAAAATTATTCACGGCCTCCGTAAGTCAACACGGAGGAGGCCCTCCTAACCAGATTACTCGGACTTAGACTACCCAGGGCTACCATCCGCCCCGGCCATTCGTGGTCGTTTATTCTTGGTGGGCGCCTAATGAAAGTTGGGTCCGTACCAAGAAAACTTTTTAATGTATATATGTGTGATATATTGTAAATATGTTATATATTATGTGCATAACCGTAGCTATAAGTCTGAAATTATAAATATGTAATTGAATAAAGCAGTTTTCAAAGTGGTACAATTTCAGCGAGTTAATCGGGAGGTCGAAGGTTCGAATCAGTGTTGGACCAGGAACTTTTTTTAAATTATTTGTTATTTAAAAAATTAGATCGGCTCTAAAAGGTGTATTGGCAACAAGTTGTTCCTCGATAAAATATTTTTAAAATTGTTGGCAATCTCATATTTACTACAGCTTACAGCCTGCACGTGCGTAGACAAATATCGTATTACTATGTCTAGTCGCCAGTATTGTATTTATTAAAGAAAACGGAGTTTCTGCAGCGTTCCTAATTTTATTTTACGAATCATCATACTTTTAGCTCAGAAATTTGTTCTGCTTATATTCTGGGCTTTTAGTACAAGGCGCGACATCTATTGAGGATATGATAAACTTTTCCAACGGAAGCCGCTAAATCTACCATTTTAGAGTATTAAACATCAGTCATAAACATTAAGAGTAGTAATGTTCAATATTCTGCAGTACCTATTTTGTGATTTTTGCAGTGTTTATTTGTAGGTAAATAATTTCTTGGCACATTATTAAAAAACCTTTCTTAATTAAAAAAGTGTATTTTGCTTGTTGCCTTGATGTCACTAGTTGGCCACAAAATTTTGACCCACCTGTAAAAAAACTCACGGGCCGCGCCTGATAACTGGGCCTACAGACTTACTGTTTAAATAAACAGAAAAGCATACACGATATGAAAAAAACTATAACAACAAATAAATTCTTTAATATTTAGGTACATAATGTACAGGTACTTACTGAAATTGTAGTGTCCTATCTTTTTTTAGAAATTTCTTTATCAAATTTCGCACTCTGTCTTTAAAAGTCCAAACTGAAATGAATTTTCCAATTATTTGAGCTATATTTATTTGTATAACGTTCCACCTAGTGATGTCGTCATAGGGGTTTTGTCCAACAACCTCCCGCAAGTCGTCCTCATTGGTAAAATATATTCGTCCTGTCGGTCGATTTTCTAGTTGTTGCAAGGGATTTACCATGTTTAATGAATTTTTATTACAATCCCGAGATCTCACCACAATATATTAGGTCAACAAAAACAAATGCAGCGAAAAGTAGTGTACAAAATTTAGGTTAGGTTTCTTAGTATTTTTCAGCGTTTTATCTAATTCTTCCAGGTGGTCGGGTGTCGTCGGCTTGTATCGCGACAATACTACCGCGTTTCTGGGTGCACGTGAGAAGCCGTATCTTTTCGTCCTAACGCATCTCGTAACGCCACGAAAATTTACATGCGCATGCGTATTAATTTGATGCACTGAGTTAAGTGTCTACTAACTATTACCACGATGACTGTAGCTAGACTGGCTCTATACCATTACTGCGTATTAGCTTGTCCCATCCTCTATTAATTTGTGAAGGGATTAATCCAATCCATCTCGAACCTTTCAAGAACTCGAGGCAACGCTCACGTGAATGACTGACTAAGTGTACATCCAAAAAAAAACTGAAGACGATATAAGGATAGATACAACGGATAGCGTTATTGGAAAAGGAACCAAGCGACAAATTTGAATTATTTGAGTTATTGGCGCTAAGCGACTACTGAAACCCTAAATTATAGATATTCGAAAAATACTCAAGTGCCAGGATGTTAACAGAGCCCTCTGTTGACGAGAGGACGAAGCGACAACAAAGAAATACGGGAATGCGAATTTATCGAAAACGAACCACGAGACCTTAATGAGTCTGTTTAGACGTACCTATATGTCTGTCACTAGATTTACGTAGGTACGTTATGTCATGCTGTTTTTTTTTATGAACAATTTTACGTTAATAAACGCATCCTGTGCAAGAATGGATTTAAAAAATGGGCGACAGAGCTAAGAAAATACTATCATTGGCTTTGGAAAATTCCATGGTTCTTTTACTGTAAATTTTCAAATAGAAGCAACCGCCAAAAAAATCAAAACTCCAGCTTTCACTACGGAATTTTTCTTTTACTAATTGCCAAAAAGTTAAGCAAGGTATATACTACCAAACGTGACTTAAGCATTTTTGTCATTTACAATGTAATATTTTTAACCAAAGCGAATCTTTACACCTTACTTACTCAAACAATGTTAAAGCGTCGGTTGGTTCCTTTTCGAATATCGCTATTCAAACAATATTAAAAATGGGTCAACATCAGTTTGGGATTTTGCCATTAGGCACACTATACCGCGTGCCTAAGGCCCAATGATAGATGGGTCCCAAAATAGTAAACATTTAACCACGTCCGACGTCCCCCGACTTGAAGTCGGTGTCCGTGGCGGCCTCTTTGTCATTTAAACAGAAAACACGGTGTTTAAAAGATATAAAGGCCGCGGAGCTGGCGTAAGAAAACTTTCTGGCAGGCGAGGCGGCACGAGCGCGCCCTCAAAGACACTCTTTATATTATGTATTGATATAGCTAATTATGCGATTTGAAGAATGACCAGTGTGCCAGATCGGCAGAATATTCTGTAATATGCGGAGATTTACAGACTCATTTAGCCATTTGCAGAATTGCAGATTTTTATAATTAAAATCATCGAAAATGCGGAGTTTTAGTTTGCTGACAATTTATTTTTATTTTTAAATATTTAGTTATTTAGCAGAATATGCCAATAATCTCTAATCCATTCAGATACAGTTTTGTAGTTTATACTTGTTTCGCTATCAGTGCCCCCTACTTGTGTTTGGAAGAAGATACAATACATACAGTATGTATTGATGGTAAAGAAGGTACGCGTCTACGCGACAACGCCAGCCAAACGACACCAAGAGATGGTGCTAACTTCAATGGCGAACGAGTCTTCACAAGCTTATGCTTATTGTAAACTAATCAAAATGAAATATCTAAGGTGTACGGTGTACGTGACGTGCCATGCGAGATGCGAGTGCGACGCTAGTGCTAATTTTTAACAAACCCAATCAATAATTTTATTTCGATTTAATTGTGAGCCTTTAAACATTACACTGAAAAAGGTTTAAGATTTGAATTCAGCTGAAGTTATCGTTCTAGGCGACTTCAACGTCTATAGCAAGGAATGGCTACAATATAAATAAATTTGGCAACCTTGCCAGAGGTCCACAGCCGGGGAACGTAGCTACAGTTCATCATCCAATTGGCAACATCTCTTTATTTGATACATTAAATTAACAAAATACGACGATCTAACTCGATAGTCGATTCTAATTTCGTAATTCGGCAAGGTGTGTTAGGGAACTCACGTAGCTCAATCGTTTAATGTCAAATGTAATACCGATGAGCACCAGTCGCTCCTATTGAAGTTTTTTAACACTATTGCAGGGTTTTATTTGATTTTACAGTGATTCTATGTTATACCTACCTAAAGGTGTTCTAGGAAATGCAGCAAAACCAGGAAATTTCTCAAGAATAAAAAATATACACGCTTATACATGCTTAGGACTGTAAGGAGACAAGTTAAACTAAACGAACTTGAACCTCAAAACATCTGGACTGCCATGTGTATAGTTTTTCCCTGTGTAAGCTGCCCATATAATTGACCAATATGAGATGAATTTTTGTTCATTTGTTTTTTCTGCCATTATTCTCAAAACCAAATGGATACAGTTTTTTAATTTTTATAATTCCGCGATATTTTGTAAACGAAACACGTCTTTTTTAAGATCGCGTTGTGTTTCCAACTATTTATTGGTGTTTTTATGTTTAAAAGTAAAAATGGCATGTGCTGCGTATGGTTGTGATGTGGACAATCAATCAATCAATGTATGTATTTATCCCTATATGATTATTTTAAATTATATACTATAAAATTTGTATTATAAGCAGGAGACAAAGTGTATTGCCAATAGAATTTATATAAAATCGCCTTTAACTAACGTAAACTATATTGCGCGATATAAATTTCAAAAAGTCACGGCGTGACGTCATGCGCGAACCCGGACGACGGCTTGGTATCATACCTTATTTTATTTGTATCATGGCTTCTACTGATAATTTCGACCGCCGCGCCGCTAGATATTACCAGTCTAGGGAGGGGATGGGTGGTGCTACCTTTTATCCCGTGCTTCCGCATGCGCAGAGGATCTGTGCTTCATTCGAATACTTCACAAATGACATTAGTGGAACGTTGGGTAAAATATTTTTATTTTAAAGAAAAATTAGTGGAACGGGTATAGTATGATTTAAAAATATATGTTGATTAATAAGAAATAAACGCTAACCCAGATCGGCTCTAAAAGGTGCAGAAATAAAAATTACATAATAAAGTCAGTTATGAAATACGCTCTCGGGCAGGTTTGCTCAGTTTTAGGTTTCATCAGTATCTTTTTTAATAAAGTGTCAGTTGTATGTGGTGCTGCTAAAATTTTATACCAACACGAATCGCGCAGTCGCAGTAAAAAAACTCAGCAAAGATAAAAAAAAAAAGGTACTGCTGAAACCTAAAACTGAGCAAACCTGTCCGAGAACGCATTTCACAATTCTATGGCCATAAGAACAAATTATATTATTTATAAGAACAGCTTTAATGCCAAAAATATGGAATACTTAAAACAAAACTCAAAACCAGAGTGGACAATGAGCAACGAGGAATACTTAAAACAAAACTCAAAACCAATACACACAAGGTTAATCGGTTAGACAGTTACAGGATATAAGATTAACTTGACAAAGAACAGAAGCTTTTGTCTACGCATGCGGAAGCCCGGGATAAAAAGTAGCACCCAACCTTCTTTTTGTTTTGGGTAAGAGGAGGTGAATCTTCCAAAGACACCCATATGCGACATTCATGGGTTATGTCACGATTTTTACTGACTAAACACACCCCAACCCCCCCCCCCCCTAGAGTTAGTTGGTTTCGGACCTTAGTCTATAAACCAAGTATTTCTCGTAAGATTATAACCGCTCGCATGACCCGTTATCATGCCGAACTTTTATAACCTTCCCATATTTTCGCATACAAATATGGGGGTTTATCTCTGTCCTGAAAGGAAATTTTTTTACAATATTGCCTTCCTTGAGGTAACTAAAGTCCTACTTAAGATAATATTTATGTCTCTAGCCTTAAGATATTTGTATGTTACACACGACGCACACTCATATGGAGTGTGACTAGGACCACACCATAATAGAAAGGAGAGAGAACATAAAAATCAATCATCCTTACGATTGGTACCAACTGGTCGAATTTTGTGGTACCAAAACTAAATTTGTTGTTCAAATGGAACAAGAACATTTTCTGAATTTTTCCTCTTTACTAAAATAAGGTATATAATAAAGTCATTAAAATATAAGCTTCATTTAAACATACTTTATAATTTTTTTAGGTTCGCTGGTTCAAAGGAAAGTAAACCGCGAGGGTGGAAAAGTTAACTGGCATGACATTAAGTGGTGTCGCTATACGAATACTTTAAGTGGCTCTATGAAATAAAAAACTTCCTTACTGGACGAAGAACCATTTCTAGAAATTGACTATAAAAGACGCACAGCGCGAAGTAAAGTAATACAACCAAATAAATTTTTAATAAGTACGCCTAAGCCATTACATGATGGTACAGTTGCTGTTAGTACTGAAAAGAAGTCAAATCTTTAAAAACTTTTACCGTATATTGACCAGAATTTTCATAGTTTTTATTATGATTTTAAAACAGACTCAAGGGTCACGGTTGAGCCTGAGTTTGCGGAGAATACTTCATCTGATAGCAAGTCTGAGTAACGCGTTCTCTATTTGTGTTTAAGAAATTAAACTTTTATAATGTAATTTTGTTTTAGTTTTCTGATAAATACAGTTTTCGAATTTATGTCTTTGATTATTTTTATTAGCCAGAAAAATAATGTCTGATGTATTTATCATTCATAGGTTCTATTTAAAGTTAACGAAAACTGGTATACAATGCTTAAACCTGCAGCCGAATACATTCAAGGAGATCGAATTCATTGTTTTTTTTAAAGCTATTTTTCAAAACTGAATAAAAAATGATAAGTACCTGTTCTATTGTGCTAATAACCAGGTAAGTATCATGTTTTGCTACAAAATAATATTTTTGAGAACTATTGTATATTATTTACTTAGGTTTAGTACCAGAGAATATTGTTATTACATTACTACATTACCAAAAACTATGCCTTTTTCTTAATAGTACATTCAAGAAACGTTTTTAACCGCTTCTGTAAACTTTCGGCTTTAACATTTACTTTGTTTTTACCTGGCAGTAGTGATATATAATATAATCAATATAACTTAAATTTCTTTTTTTCGAAAAAATTAACCAACTTCACAAAAGGAAATACACTGAAAAGTATGAAAAAATATTGTTACGTATTTATTACTGCGGGTCAACTTAATTTTGTTCATTTTCATGCGAAAATGGGTTTTTTCTTTTTAGTGCACCTTTTCTCCTCCATCCCTTAATCTTATCTCCCCTTCTTCAAATTTATAAATGCCATGTTATATTAGATTTTCTGACCTCAATAACCCCAAAAATGATATATGTATTAGTTAACATTTTTGAAGAAACTTCCATCCGCCCCTTCCCCCCTCCCTCCACCCGCCATTAACTTTTATAGCATCTATTACACAAAATTCCCTTTTCTGACCTCAATTATCCCGAAAATGTTACCTTAGTTAACATTTTTTACCTCCAGCCCCCCCCCCCCAACCCCAGGTAATTTTCTTAATTACACAAAATTATATAATGTATTCACCTTAATCACCTCGAAAATTACAACGGTTTTTGGAAAAATTGCCAGCCGCTCCTTCCCTCCTTAATTTTTTGTCCATCTACTAATGTGTTACACAAAATTAGATTTTTTGACCTCAATAGCCCCGAAAATGACCGATTTAACATTTTTGGTAAAATTCCCAGCCGCTCCTATTTATTTTCCCATTCCTCGGTTAATTTTTTAAACATATGTTAGACAAAATTATATTTTCTGACTTTAATAACCCCGAAACTGGCACATAAGTTAACGTTTTTGATGAAATTGACAAACGCTTCTCCCCCCTCCCCCCAACCTTAATTTACTTAACATCTATTTCACTAAATTTGATTTTCTGAGCTTACTAACCCCGAAAATATTTACATTCCGTTGGAAAGACAATGTACACAGAAAATATTAAAAATATTTTTGAGGAGACTATGGAATTACTGAGGTCCGAAAATCAAAAAGAAGCGACTGGAAATTTTTCCAAGATGTTAACTAATATATCATTTTCGAGGCAATTGAGCTCAGAAAATCTAATTTTGTCTAACAGTGATTAAAAAAATATACGGGGGGGGGGGGGGATAAACAAGACCGGCTGGGGATTCTCCAAAAATGTTAGATGCGACATTTTTGGGGTTTTGTCTAACATATGGAAAAAAAATTAAGGGGGTGGGGCCAAAAAGGGAGCGATTGACAGTTTCTCCCAAAAATGTGAACTAACATGCCATATTCGGGGTTATTAAGCTCAGAAAATCAAATTTAGTGAAATAGATGTTAATAAGGAGGTAAATAATAATAAAGATGTTATTAAGGTTGGGGGGAGGGGGGAGGAGCGTTTGTCAATTTCATCAAAAACGTTAACTTCTGTGCCAGTTTCGGGGTTATTAAGGTCAGAAAATCTAATTTTGTCTAACATGTTTAAAAAATTAACCGAGGAATGGGAAAATAAAAAGGAGCGGCTGGGAGTTTTACCAAAAATGTTAAATCGGTCATTTTCGAGGCTATTGAGGTCAAAAAATCGAATTTTGTGTAACAAATTAATAGATGGTCAAAAAATTAATGGGGGAAGGGGCGACTGGCAATTTTTCCAAAAATGTTGTAATTTTCGGGGTGATTAAGGCGAATATATATAATTTTGTGTAATTAAGAAAATTATCTGGGGGGGGGGAGGTAAAAAGAGCGATTAGCAATTTCTCCAAAAATGTTTTAACTAAGGTAATATTTTCGGGATAATTGAGGTCAGAAAAGCTACTTTTGTTTAATGGATGTTATAAAAATTAATGGCGGGTGGAAGGAGGGGGGAAGGGGCGGATGGAAGTTTCTTCAAAAATGTTAACTAATACATATATCATTTTTGGGGTTATTGAGGTCAGAAAATCTAATACAACATGTCATTTATAAATTTAAAGAAGGGGAGATAAGATTAAGGGATCGAGGAGAAAAAGTGCACTAAAAAGAAAAAATCATTTTCAAATCAAAATGAACAAAATTAAGTTGACCCGCAGTAATAAGTACGTAACAATATTATTTCATACTTTTCAGTGCTTTTCCTTTTGTGAAGCTGGTTAATTTTTTCGAAAAAAAAAGAAATTTAAGTTATATTTATTATATATCACTACTGTCAGGTAAAAACAAAATAAATGTTAAAGCCGAAAATTTACAGAAGCGGTTAAAAACGTTTCTTGAATGTACTATTAAGAAAATGGCATAGTTTTTGGTAATGTAGTAATAACAATATTCTCTGGTACTAAACCTGAGTAAATAATATACAATAGTTCTCAAAATTATTATTTTGTAGCAAAAAATGATACTCACCCGGTTATTAGCACACTAGTACAGGTTCTTATCATTTTTTATTCAGTTTTAAAAAATAGCTTTTTAAAAAAACAATGAACTAGATCTCCTTGAATTTATTCGGCTGCAGGTTTAAGCATTTTATACCAGTTTTCGTAAATATTAACGTTAAATACCTATCCTATTATTAGCGAGTTTTTGCCACCTCACGCAAACGCTCACGCAAAGCGCTAAATCGCCTGAAAACGGTTTACAAGCCGCAAAATTTTAGGGGGTCTTGGATTTTCAGGGCGCTGAACATGTGTGAGAAAGAAACAGCTGTAGTTAGCAAAAGACGGATATATGAAGTTAAGGGAAAGTGTGCACATCTTAACGGAATTTCTCTCAGTGAAACACGCAATTATACGAGATTTATGGGGGCAGTTACTTAAACTGAGCGCGTTATTCCGATATATTGTCTTTTGTCTTTAAGCAGTGAAAATAATAATAATTTGCAAAATTAATATGTTTAAAGACGCTGATACTTGGTATGGTTTTATTTCCGTATGGAATATGCAAGAAAAATGCTGACACACGGAAATAATTCTGTCTAATTAAGTAATTATATGTTACTACTCAAAGGAAAATAAAAAAGTTGTGCTTGATGGAAATGACAAAGAGGTATCAAGAAATGTATCTGATAAATATTAGCGGTGACGAAACGAATGTCTATACCCAGTGGCCCAGTGCCGGTTTATCCGTTAGGCACCCTAGCCACGTGTGTAGGGGCCTCCGAAGGGGAAGGCGACGCCACACCAAGATGAATGCTGAGTTTGGTAGAATGGAATGGGGAGGGGCGTCAAAAACATAGGGCCTAAGGGCGAACAAACTGATAAATCTGTCAATTAGTTTCGATACCTGGAGTTTTAACATGTTTCAAATAAACTTACTAAGCTTTGGTTATAAAAAGGGAATTATCAAATTTCGTACTAGGTACAGGGGCATATTTTCGTATGGGCTAATTGGGCTATGGCCCAGGGCGGCAGAATTGTAGGGGCGGAAAATATCTCTCCACTACTTTGATGTAAAATATGAAATATTGGCGGCGGGGGCAGCCAGATTTAAGTAGCCCGGGGCGGCACTGAACCTAAATACGCCACTGACTACGTATGCATTTTTGACAAAACCATTACCTTTTTCTCGTAGGTGGAACTAGGGGGGCTGGGGGCTAAACGTCCCCAATCGTTTTATTACCCCCAAACCGTATAGATAGAAGACGTATATATTTAAATCTAGATTATATGGGGTGGGGCTGAAGCCCCCAAAAAGTTCATGGTAGTTGCATGTATGCCTTTGCTGTTGCCCTATTGTATCCTAATCGTGACTAAATAAAAGCCATATTGGTGCTAAAAAATAAACTTCCTTGTCATAAGAAGCTAAAAGCTGTTTAGGCGCAAGAATAAAAAGTTTCCTTGGCGTAACAAAAACCTAGGTAGGCAAAATTTTATAATTTACAATTTTCAGTTTTGTGTCGTAACTAGTGCATAATAAAAAAAATGTTGTTGACGAGGTCTCCTTGAAAGGGGGGTTCCTTTTTTATAACTTTTCGCCAAGATATCTCTTTAGCTGTTGATATATCGATGTTTTTTTTCCCATCGGGTGTACTTAAATTGACAGAAATGGCGAACACGAATGTAATGCTATAACAAGTGTAAATAAAAACAAAAAGGGACAACGGCCGTATACCTATATCACTTAGTACATCAAACGTGCGACGGCATTTTCTTGGATAAGAAATTCATCATATTCGAGTTTAAAATAGTCACAGTGACAACATCGCCAACTGCAAGCTGGGAAAATCCCAAAGTTTCAGCGAAACCGAGAAGAGCCGAGAGTCATCGGCTCTTCTCGGGCGAAGTTTGGGGTTAATGGACTACTTACGTCTGACGACATAGGAATGGGTGGAGCTTAAAAAACTTTTTCAAAAAATCGATACGCCGAAAAGTCATTACGATTTTTTAATAGAAACTTCATTGTTTTATTCTGCTTGAATAAGGGAAGGGGAATTTGTCGATAAAGTGTGTGCGTATTTAAAGTATTTTCCACCATAATCTTCAAAGGTAAGGTTTAACTGTTATTTGAAACTGATTAAAGTTTTGTTAGGTTATGTTATTGTTTTGATCATATAGTTTAGATTTGTTTCTGCATAATTTTTAATAGGCAAACTGATTTTGGATTGCATTTTATGTGTTATTTAATGATTTTTTTAGCTTTAAAGAGCCATTTTCAATATGGTTAAGTATGTGTTTTGGACCCGACTGTAAGCACTACAGTGAATGCAAGGTCTTTGTGGTTCCTGCAGAATCATCCGAAAGAGAAAGGTGGATTGCTCTAATCAGGTATTAATATTTACAACGTAAATAGTGAATTTTATAACTCATAAACTTTACTTTTTAGGAGGCAAGATAGGGAACTATCAAAACAGTCACTGGTTTGCAGTTGTCATTTAGTAAACAGAGAGGAAAAAAGGGCCAACTATATATGAATTTAACGCTAAAAGGAAGTTTATCTTCGAATCTTTAACAAAACGGTATGTAATTTTAAAGATGCTTCTCAATAACACTTTCATAATATAAATGAATATTATATTACCTTCTTACATTTTCATTAGAGTTGTATATTCAATACTCCATAAACATTTCTATTTTTTGCAGTAAACGAAGGCTCTAGACAACAGATAGTGGTGAAAATCTTTTGTGTGAAAATAAATCAACTGATAATGTTGAAGTAGCAGGGCCTTCGAAACCAGCTAGTGCTAAAACCCACCATGAAACCCCAAGTACATCGAGAAGTAAAAGTAGTTACATCCGATGATGACTTACATTTTTGTTCAAGACTGGAACATCATTGGAAGCTGAAATGTATTTGTTAAAACCCGAACTGGAAGAAGTAACAAACAGATTGAAGAATTTAACTACACATTTTGGTTATGAACATATCAAAAACAATGATTCACAAGTGCTTATGTATACTAGTGCACTAGTGCTTTATTTATAGTGTTATATATTAAACCCAAACAATGGACAGTTGTATATACAGGGTGTTAATAAGGTATGTGGCCAAAATTCAGGATATTAAACCTTCGTCAATTTTAGGACTAAATATTCATATAAAAGTAGGACATACAAGACTTGGTTTTTAATGCACATAGTGTTAATTTTTTTTTAAATTTTCCTAAATAACCAGAAGACGCAAATTAGTAGGTATTTAGTTAACACTTGCTGACATTTTTTAATGCATAAAGTCTTGCTAGTTGTCAAATTTGTTTAAAGACGTGTGCTTCAACCTTTAGACATACATAAAGTAATTGTTTTTAGGTACCTTGGTACCTAATTATTCCATAATAATGTGTTTCAGTTCTGATACCAGGGCAATTTACAAAGATGTATAGTTTGAAATCAAAATCGTTGTTTTGTTTGTAAATATTTTATTTTTTAAATATATGTATTTATAAATATATGTTGTATTTTATTTGTTTCTATCATTTATAAAAACTTTCATTAAATTCTCATCACATAAATTTTTGTGTAATGGCGAATGCACCGCCTGCGTCTCATAGACGTAGTTAGGGGGGTGGGTGGTTGGGTGTGCTTAGCACCCCCAAAACTGTAATAAGCACCCCCATAATTTCCATTAAGCGCTTCTATTTAAGTAATTTCTTTAACCATATGCTGAATAGCTAAAAATACCTTAAATACGTACATGTACCTATGCAACGTCTCAATAAAATAGGTGAAAAGTCATAGGCGTAGTTAAGGGGGGCTTGGGGGTGCTCAGCACCCCCAAAATTTACAACCCTCCAGCCTAGCTAGTAGGCGTAGTTAAGGGGAGCTTAGCACCACCAAAGCTCAGCACCCCTAAACAAAATTTGTGGCCATATACTTAAAGGGGGCTAGAGCTTAAGCACCCCTGACTGCCTAACTACGCCTACGTGAAAAAGTCTTACTACTTTAAGTGTAATAATTAAATGCAAGTTTTAACTGACATAAGAAAATCCACTATACTAATAACAAACTTTATTCATCCCATCAAGACAGGCTTATCAGACTTGTCAAAATGTACAAAAAATGCTTAACGTACAGTTACAATTGGAATCGATGCTAAAGTTAACCACAGATATAATACAGAGAGTAAAAATATGTAATGTAATAATATGAAAAACATCAGCTCGTACATCGCAGCTGAAGCCTAAATAAAAGCTACAATACAATAAAACTTCAAACACATAGAGTTATTCTAAGAATTTAAAAACTCTGTCACTGAATACAATGCTCTATACACTAAATAGTTATACAGGCGATTCTTAATTCGTTATTTCAGTAAAAATAAACTTAGAATTGAGTACCAAGACCATGCGTATATATTTTTTTCTAGACGGGATAGCACCAAAAAATTTGTAACCACCCTTTACAAATTGTTTTTTTATATCAACCATAAAAGTAAAATAAAGTGTCGCAAAATAAAATTAAAAGAAATAAACATACATATAATACAAAAACTACATATTTTTCACATAACAAGAACTTAAACAAACCTAGGAAAAATAAATACTGGGTGTTCGCAAAGTCTAGTATGGGCAAATATCTTTATATCTTATCTTAAGTTAGAGACGCCAAATTTTAGGTATCTTATTGGTTAGTAAATCTCCTTTACTCCTTTTTTATGTAATTAACTTTTTGAACGCCCTTACGGGGTGATGCTGGGGAGCTGCTGTCAACATTTTAAATGCCGTGTTGTACCTCATTTTAAAGGCCTTTAAACAATATACATTTTAATAAAAACCCGATGTCCGCATCTTAATTCGTTTTAAATAGCAAGCCTATAAAAAGTCAAAATCACGAAAAAAATTAACGGCCAGATTCTTCAATGCTATTCCAGTCTAATTTCACAATCAAGTTTTATACTGACAAGTGTAAGAACAAGACAACTATGTTTTATACTATGAATTTATATTTGAGATTTTTCGCAAATTTACAAAGAAAAGGACAATTTTAGTATATACGTACTTTCGATAATAATAGAACTAAATTCATTGTAGCGACGCGTTTCAAATTCAAGAGGCATATTTTTTGGAAACGAAGCAAATCGCTGAAATATCACAATAGTTCACACAGTTTTAATGACGACTTGTTAACAACGGCAGGACAAAAACCTGTCAAAACAGAAGTGATCAACTAGAAGATTTTAAACCAGTACTAAATCCTAAACCTTCTTAGCGAATCTGAAAGTAAAAATGTGAACATCATTATTTTTCTTATTACTTTAAAAGTTGTTTAAAATGACCACCATGAACTTCTTGGCAGTAATGAAGTCGATTTTGGATGAAGTATCTCCTGCCATTCTCAAAAATGTGAGAAGTGACTTCCAAAATCGACTTTATTACTGTTAAGAACTTCATGGTGGTCATTTTGAACAACTTTTAAAGTTATAAGAGAAATAAAGATGCATATTTCAATTTATATATTTTTTCACGATTTCTAATTGTTAAAGGCTTGCCATTTCAAATGAAGTAAGATACGGACCTCGGATTTGCGGTAAAATGTTTTTTTTGAAGACCTTTAAAATGAGGTGCCACGCGGCATAGTGTTACTTTTAAAATTTTTGACCTCAACTCCCTAGCGCCACCCCTCAAGGGAGTTGAAAAAGTTCAATTACATAAAAAAATTGATTTATTAACCAATAAGATGCACCTTTAACACTTTTCGGACACTTTGTATAATATATGTTAAAGAAGCAGTGGCGCCCAGACCAACATCCTAGACACACAAAAATTAAAACAGTGCCCTACTACTTGAAAAAATCCACCGAATTGCACTATTTGGCCCCCCTCCCCCCAAGATAAAATCCTGGGTGCGCCACTGTAAAGAAGGCTCAGAAAATTACTCCTTAAGCTAAAGGTATTCTTTTAAACGATCTCTACATATTATTTGAAACAAGTAAGAATAAAAATAAACATGCGAATATTATTCACATGAACTTATGCAATAATTAACTCTAAATTGCACTAGGATATAATTATATATCTATTTTACATCTCCATCTAGCAATTTTTTCGTGCCTTTCTGGGCTGCTTTTCGTACGCTGGCGGCTGGTGAAATTTTAAAGTTCTATATCTCTGTTGCTACTTACAGGACCCATGCCAAGTTCAGGTTTTTACTAGTGAGCCTACTAGGAATGTTTTTGTGAAGAAAAAATAATACTACATATAGACATAAACACAAATTGGTTAAAATTCCACTTTATTTAAACAAAAAATATATTCGTTTACAATATATTCGACATGAGTAGGTATTCCGTCGGATCAGTCCACCCCCACTCCTCTCCCTTTTGCCCCGCCCCGTTCCCCCCTCTCCTTATAAGCTCCGCCCCCTTCCAACCATTCTTCAACCAATCCTTATAAGCTCCACCCCCTTTTCCAACCTTTCTTCAACCAATCCCTATAAGCTCCGCCCCTTACCCTCCATTCTTCCCCACCCCTTATAAGCTCCGCCCCCTTTTCCAACCATTCTTCAAACAATCCTTATAGACTCCACCCCATTTTCCATATAAGCTCCGCCCCCTTTCCCTATAAACTCCGCCCCTTTCCCCACCATTCTTTTCCCACTCCTTATAAGCTCCGCCCCCTTTTCCCTCTTCTCTATGCACTCCTTCTCTCTCCTATCTTCGCCACTCCTTATATGGACATAAGCTCCTCCCTTTTTTATCTAACTTCTTCCCCACTCCTTATATGGGCATAAGCTCGTCCCCCTTTTTTCCCTCCATCTTTACTCACGAGGCCCCCATAAATCTAGCAACTAGAACACCATAACCCCAAGTCCTATTTTAGGTTGAAATGGGCATTTAAAAGGACAATAATTTATTTAGACCCTATACAGATGGATTCAAAAAAAAAAGTTCCTAAGGTGTTAACAGCTTTCATGCATTAAGGGTTCTGTGTCGCCGATTGACTAATAATTCTATCGATTAAGCTAAACTACTAACTGGCCCCTCTAAATGGATAAATAATCTGTTAAACGGTAGTTCAGTACAGAAGAACAGCAAGTGGTTAACTAGGAAGCCAAATAAAAGATAAGTTTTATATAAATTTTTTATTTTTACTTCAAAATTACATATGTATATATATTTTTAATATAGTCTAAATATACTAATACATTGCTAAAACTAGTATTACCAAAAAATAAATCTATTGTAACACTTTTGTACAGATACAATACACATACATAATATTTTGGAATTCTGAATACATTTCATACAAGGAGGCTGTTTTACCTCTAGATACATCTATATTTAAGCTGTCACATTTCCCAAAATTAAATACAGTTTAACATAAAAAATGTTACCCTAATAAAAAGATTTGTGAAAAATAATTACTTAATTCATGGCGTAGGTTTGCGGGTTGGTATGACAAAAGGGATTGTGTAAAGATTTATGACCTGGCATACATAAACAGCCACCTGAACTATCGACGGTCGGGGGTAGATAAACAGGTGTTAAAAAGGTCTTGAGTGGTTCAATTGTAAATTTGTGAGTCGGTATTAGCGTCGGTTGCTACTTTAGACATAAATAGTTTTTTATTATATAGAACGGACGTTTTAATTAAGGAAGATAAAAACAGGTGCCTGCCCAAATAATCTTAAAAAATATTGATGTACCCATTAAGACCTTATTTTAGTGTATAAAAGTAGATACGCTGAGCTAGAAACATCTTCAGGTGAATTGATTTTACAACGTTGGGTTGCTCACGCGTAGCAGTTTCGTTCCCGTTGGGTTGCTCACGCGATGTACTTCCGTCCCGTTCAGATTGAATTACGTATCATTTTTCACCCTATCTTGATAAAAAAAAGTACGGGGCATTTTATAGTAATACAGTATGCATCAGTCTGGCATAGAGCTGTGTATATATTTTAATATTGTTTCTGTATAGTACCAGGCGTCTAATAAACTAATTTATCTACTTTTTCTTATTATTTCACCGTGTGCAATTTTAAACCTTAACTCATATATAAGTTAATACTACATTAAACTGAAAAACAGCGTGGGATTAAGGTAGAGCTTTTGTGTAAAGATTTATGACCTCGCATACATAAACAGCCACCTGAACTATCGACGGTCGGGGTAGATAAACAGGTGTTAAAAAGGTCTTGAGTGGTTCAATTGTAAATTTGTGAGTCGGTATTAGCGTCGGTTGTTACTTTATACATAAATAGTTTTTTATTATATAGAACGGACGTTTTAATTAAGGAAGATAAAAACAGGTGTCTGCCCAAATAATCTTAAAAAATATTGATGTACCCATTAAGACCTTATTTTAGTGTATAAAAGTAGATACGCTGAGCTAGAAAGATCTTCAGGTGAATTGATTTTACAACGTTGGGTTGCTCACGCGTAGCAGTTTCGTCCCCGTTGGGTTGCTCACGCGATGTACTTCCGTCCCGTTCAGATTGAATTACGTATCATTTTTCACCCTATCTTGATAAAAAAAAAGTAAGGGGCATTTTATAGTAATACAGTATGCATCAGTCTGGCATATATTTTAATATTGTTTCTGTAGAGTACCAGGCGTCTAATAAACTAATTTATCTACTTTTTCTTATTATTTCACCGTGTGCAATTTTAAACCTTAACTCATACATAAGTTAATACTACATTAAACTGAAAAACAGCGTGGGATTAAGGTAGAGCTTAATAGCAAAACATTTGAAGCCTATCACATTAGCAAAAAAGGTAAGAAAAAAGAGCGTTACTTACATATTTGTTCTAAAATCCGAATCTAGTTTTTAACACAACACTTGTCTTTTTACCATTACAACACATTAAATGAATCAGTTTATAACGTTAAGCCATTGTAATAAAACCTGATACAGTAATTTAAAAATACCCTGTTAGAGACATCAAGATGCTAACATTTTACAGTGTCCTTATATATTAAAAGCACCACAAAATGTATTTAAATGTTCTAATTGTTTTTTGTAGTTTTTCACCTTTTTCTTAGATGAGACCAGTTTTTCTTGCAGTAACTGAATTCGTAGACTGTGTTTTTCCATTTCTTTCTCTTCGTCTTTTAAATTCGTCAATAACTGACAACGAATTTTAAAAACACCCATCACTTCATCCCTTAGGCTGACAGGAAAATCTTCCAGCCAGGCACATTTGGAGGTACTACCTTTTGTTTTCCTCATAGACCATTTCTTCTTCCTGACTATCCCACTGCATTTGATCAGAGTTTGGATTATTGTTCTTCAAAATGTTTTGAGAAACTGTTCTTTTAATTTTTTTCTCAATATTTGTTTGTAAAATGGTATCGAAACTTGTCGACTGGCGATATTCTTTATTTTTTTTTATTTTCCCATAAAAATTGTTTTCACTTTTAAGCATGCTCGACGGCTGTGTAAGTAGGTTTCGCAGCAGCGATTCCTGTGGCTTTTGAACGGGTTCCATTTCTTTGACTACAATGTTCTGAATTATGTTAATTTTAGAGGTCTCTTCTTCTTCTTTTTTCAAGCCTTCTCGATTTTGCTCTAGGTCATCTAATAAATTTGAGCAAGTCAAATCAAGTAAGGCATCCATTCCATCATGCAAATTTAGTTCTTCTTCTTCAGTCCAGCTATTGTTAAGTATGTTTTGGGTAAAAAACGGCAAATTCTCATCTGGTAGGGTATTTGGGGTTATATTTCCCCCTGAAATAACATCTATTTCGGAACTACAATACGCACCACTCACTAAGCTCATTTTTGAAAATAAATGTGCTTAAACTTTTGATTAGCAGCTTTAACCACAAACTACAGACTGGAATGCGATACTCGAAACCCCTTTTTCTTATATACTCGGTATTTTTAACCGTTGAACACAATTTTTACATATAATCTTTGATAAGAGGTTATAAAATTTTACAATGTGGTTGTTTTTTGTTTCTTATAGCCGTACGGCTTAGAGCTGCCATCAGGTAGAAATTTTCTTTTTGTTGAATTGTGTCTATAGAGTTTGGTCTCAATACAAGTGGTGACAGTATGCTCCTTGGTCCGACGAATATTCCTAGATACTATTGGTACGGGGTCTGACTTTTTCAGCACCATTTCCTTAATTGTTTTAAAGTTTATTAACTGCGAAGTCTTGTAATTTAAAGATATTCCTTTAACCTTGACGACCACTTCTTCTGTTTCGTTATTGGTTGCATTAATGGTGTAGGCATAATTTTTGGGTCCACCAGAAACAAATTTGGTTATATAGGAATTAGAACCATATCCCTCCAGTTCATTAGTTAAATCCCCAATAAATTGACCGGTTGGTAAATTAAAATCCTCAGGTTTTGAGACGTAAATAACTGAGTCTGTATCATAATATAAAACCCTACTGTCAGGTTTCTCCAGATAAGAGTATAATTTAAGTCTTGCTTGTGCAGTTACGTATGCAGCAATAGCAACATTAACCGTGGTGAGAGGATCGTACGATTCATCTGTGTGTTCGTAACTTACGATTACCGTTTCTTCGTTGACAGGAAGAACCCCATTACAATAAATGGATGGATTGGTAAACATGGCAAACAACGCGGCAGGATTATTTACAATTTTGGTCTTGGGTTGATTTTCCCTTTGTCCGAACTTCCCCCAGAATGAGTTTAAAAATGAGCTTAGCTAGGCTTCTGAGTCCAGGGTTATTCAGTATTTTGGCGTACTCTAACTTTACATCTTCCCTTTCGAAAAACTCATTTACATATTTGTTCTTTTCTTCCTCAGTTTTGCATGTTTTTGGCCAACCAGAAGCTTCTTGTTTAATTTTAATGAATTTATTCATCATGGCAGTGAATAATCCCTCCGCCCCAGTTGCGCTATTAAACCTCTGCACATCATATTTCCAAATTTCATAAATCTTTGTTATTATATATCCTTTCCTAACAGCTGAAAGTACCTCGTCCAACACCCATGTTCCTTCAAGTGCTCGTTCTTCATCAGTGTGATGGCAATTATCTGTGTTCATTTCTTTCCCACAAGTGTTACACAAAACAAACATCAGCTTGTTGTTCATCTTTTGGGGAAGCACGGGATGATATAAATCTATTGGTGGTAGAACTTGACATTTAATTAGGCCATTAATATTTTCCAGGTCAAGTTTTGCACAATCCTCCCCCACAAATATCTCAGGATGTCCAATGGGGAATTTACCATATTTACAAACATACGGATAGAGGGAGCAAACATCAGCGTATCTGATTTCTTCAGATTCCTTGGCCTCGTAATATTCCCAAACATTTCCGGTACGACCACCACAAAAAGCGTCTCTTGGGTTTAATGGTAACAAAGCTATGTACGGGTGATCTTTGGTATAATTTCTAATCTCTGGATTCTCCCCTATTTGTTTTTTAAATTCACATTCCCACATTTCAGTGACTACATAGTCAAATTCGCGCAACCTTGCAACTTTGGACTGAGTTGCTTCATATCGTAAATTAAGAGTTTCGGAGGAATCTTCGAAAAGAGGTTCGTTTCGCCCATATTTGTAACAGGTAATACAGCCATGGTAATAGCAGCCTTGAAACTCGAATACCTCATTGGTCTCGGAACAATAGCCGTCGACTTTTACGCCATGTAAAACGACTTCTTTTCCTTTAGCCGCATGTAAAATGTTAATTTTTTTCTGCTGTTCCTCCCAAAGTAACCACTCAATGGCAATTTTACTCTGACGATCTTTCCATCTGTATCCGTTCTTTGGAATGACACCGATGGATTTTGGTTTAAGAAAATTCCTCCTAAATACTTTGTTACATGCTGAGGCAATAGTTGTCGCTTCGGTAAAGGGGCATACATTGGTTGTTGTTAAAAGTTGCTCTCTAAATTTTAAACAGGCTCGTGCAAGAATTTCGACGTCTGACACACAATAGTCCACCAGATCTCTCTGCATATCAAACTCGTCATCTTTGTGTTCTTCATACCACTGAATAAATGTAGTCCTATCCTCTTCTTTCATGGTGTCTGGAGAGTAATAGTTAATGGAGGGAAGAGTACCCACATAATTTTCATTAGCTTTGGTATTGAATAAATGAGGGAAATAACCTTTCTTAAACACAGCGTCAAGTCCAAAGGCCTTGGGTAACTTAGATAGAGCCATGGGAAAATAGTTTAAGGAATCAATAAATTTAACGTTACCCACTTGCATCATAAGGATTTTTGTTCCCCTCATGATCAGTTCGGGTGTCAAGTCGGTTTTTATCATCAGGTAATTCAGAATAAATTGATGATCAAATGCTTGTCCGTTGTGAGCTATGACAACCACATCTTTAAATTTTTTTCTTATTTGGAGCAAATGTTGTGTAAACGATTCGACTGGGGTTGATCCTTTAACTTTTTGCAATCTGACACCACATTTTCTACAGATAATATCTTCTGAATTTATACAGATGTCACAACATTGTTTAAAAACACACAAATTCACCTGATGAAGAAGAGAACCATTTTCTAACTCTTCTTCCTGTCTATTCTCGAGATCATAAAAAACAAACAGCACATCTTTGGTTTTCGGGTTTCCACTGTCAACCTGGATATAACATTGGTGACTGTCAGGAACATGGGTGTTACACGTTTTGCAAAAAATTTCCCCACACGTATGCTTTCTGTTGCCCCTTATGGTTTTAAAACAGTTGTTACAACTTCTAATTTCCTTACAAACAGTACTTTTCTGCCAGGATCCGTCCTTTAGATGATTGTTGTAACAACTTTCACCTCTAAGATATCGGCGACAATTATCACATTTAACTTTAACCTGACCTTCCAGACATTTTGGAGCCTGTAAACACCCCGGGCAGGTACCACCACATCTGTGTTCATTTTTGTGATCAAAAGGAGCATGACATTCTTCACAAAAATAAATACATGCAAAAGCAGCAGTCAGCGAAGTAATAACATTGAAATGGCCCTTATGATGTAGAAGGTTAAGTTTTTGATTGCTTTCAACTGCTCCCTCAAAAATTAACTCTCTTCCTTTCGACACATAACTATAAACCACTATTTTATATTCCTTGAGATATTGCTGAAATTTCTGCAACTCCGGGATTCCAGCACCTTCTTCAGGAATAGTAACTTGGGCTTGTTCCATTAACATTTTGGTTCTTTCTGTTTGTATTTTTTCCAATATCTCTTCTAACTTTGTTAAAATTACTGTCTTTCTTAATGTTCGCAATGGCAGCCACCAAAGCACGTGGAAGACAAAGATTGTCTGTATTCTTAATTGTGACGATTCCCCTCCTCATACCGCATTCCTCATCAAAACTATTATACGCTTTTCCCCTTCCTTGTCCTGTCGGCAGTCGTACAGTTGTCACCTTAAGACAAAAGGACTCAGTATTAAGACCTGCCGAGTTTGACTGATATACATTGCTGATAACATTCCAAACATCCTCATAATTTATTTCTTCCGCTGGTCTAAAGCGAAGCCACCCTTCACCACGGTTAAAGTCCTTGGAACAGAAGCTAAAACCCACACGATCCGAAGGCTGTAGTCCTTCAGTAACTTTTTGAATAACTTGATTAATAGCTTCTCTCACCCATCCGACTGGATCAACTTTTTGCGGCACAGACCTTAATTTAAATTCCAAGGTACGACCGGTAAGATTAAATCTTCTCACCTTTTTGAGGACATCTTTGGTTACAATAAACTTCTCCATTTTTACAGAGCTCCAAAAAGACACGTCTACACTCTTCGACTGTTCACTTAGAAATGACTAGGGACTAGACCGCTGCTCTGGCCTGCTATTTATAACTTCGGTTGACCTGATAAGACCGAGTAGAAGTGCGTTCAGGAAGGAGGAGTGTGTTCGGAAAACTTCTTACCAACGAGAAAGCTTTTGGTTAATTCTGTAACAAATAATAATACTTACAATCAGTTTAACTATAACTAGTTTTAACAAATATTTAACACTTAAATCCCATAAAAATTGCAAAATCTCTTAAAATACTACTCTTGTTCAAGAATACCACGTACCCTCACATCAGTTCTTTAAAACATATAGAAATTTTCATTGCCCCATCACAATCCTTTACGGATAGCCGAAAGATGGTTTCTTTATTAGCCAACGACGATCTACGAGATGTTGATGTCATCTATGTGAAGGGACATATAAAGCCCTTTTTACTTGAAACTTTTTCCACGATAAAATAACTTAAGAATATACCCGATATATTGTTAATTTATAATTTACAGGGGATAGTGTTAATGTACCGAAATTATTTCTAAGTAAAACCACTTTTCTTATCATGGTTTAGAATATTGTACTTGTAGTGCTGAGAATTCAAAAATCTTGTATGAATATATTTATGATTTTCTACCTAAATAAAGAAGTTAAAATGTACTACATGTTTTAATTTTATCCTATATTACTAGAATCCCTTGAGAAATTTAGACATTTAGCCTCGAGCTTATGACAAAGGCGGTTGACTGGACAGTTAAATTAGACGAGCATTTGAAAAATACGCAAGCTGAAAGAGACATTAAGTTTTACAAAGAAAATAAATCTTTGGTTAGAATATTTTTGAAACTTAAACTTACAAATGGATACCTCCTCCAGCTGGGATAAGGTGTTTAAATCTCCTTCTAGATGTCCTGATGTTCCAGCGATAGTTCTTAAGACTAAGCCTAACCGAGTTTACGAGATTGGTGACTTTATAACAGTCGTTTTTACTACGTCCGAAGAGGAGCACAAACACGTAATTTTGGATACTACTGGCACCGCTACTGGTTATGGTAAAATTTATTTCTCCAGGGATGAATTAGAAGAATTTCTAAGCAGTCTTGATTGTTTCAATACGCACAGGGTGGATATATTTATGATAATTGGACAGTACAATTTAGTGTTTCGTCGCAATGGCGATGACAATAAAAGAAGTCTCAAGTTTGAAGATGCCGCAACAGACAAGTATCTATTTCGATGGACTGAGAAGCTAATACACTTATTTGCAAAGCATATTTATGAACTGTATAAGCTTAATATTCAATATTATACTGTTACTAAGTCGTGTACTGTTTATTTGTTTCAATTATTCTAACTAAGCAAATAAGACACCAGTTTAAAACGCAGAACATCACATTTGACAGTTGGTGTTTTCAAGAGATATTTGATCTTGTTTTGCGTGCATGTTGTTACTATGCGATTTAGAACTAAACAGCCACATACTCGTTGAAGAATATAGTTTTAACCTCTGATCAGCCTAAGACTCAGCGTAAATAGGTCATTAATAGGTTGTAGCATTTCAAATGCTACATTGTTTTTGAAATTACTTTTTAGTGCATTTGGTTTTCCTGACAAGATGGTGAAGATGATTTTGTAGAAAATTTTGACATTACTTTAAGGCAAACACTAAATATCTCATAAAATCTTATTTTATTAAATTATTAATTTCTTACACAAATAACAAGCATTTATGTTTTACAAGGATGTAGGTTATGCAATTTGGCATCCTTTTTTTATTCTATATAGTTCAACCCCACTATGTTGTGCGAGTCCAGAATGTCTTAATTTTATTTCTGCACTTGAGTTGATTCACCCTAAAAGATCAATTTACAGTATTGTATTCATTGTTTAATTTAGCATTTCCTAAGAATATTACCTATATCATTGCGTGTACTTTAAGAACTACGTAACGACTGGCCCTGATAAAAAAAATTCTTATTCTTGTAGCACGTTTCTCCCATTTTAATTGTATATAGTATATTTTGATTAATTGTAAACTAAAATAAAATACTAATTAATAATTGATTACAAATTCTAATTAACGAAGTGAATACTTTGTTTTTCTAAGGCTACAGTGTCTGCACGTCCAGAGAATCTTCCGTTTCTTTTCTTCTTATTTCCTAATATGATTGCCATTTCAAAACATCGTGTTTACTTTTGGGAACAACCAAAATATAATTATGTAGAGGCCGAGTTTTGAACGGCGCACATTCGGGCTGACGTCGAATGCTTTGATTGGTCCAATGTGACACATGGAGTTCCAATTGTGAGGGGCAAGAAATTGATGTCGTGGGAGGTTTTTGGGGTGAATTTAAGGAAGGACAAGGTGGTCGTGAAGGACAATCTTGGCCAAACAGTCTTGGCAAGAGAGGGCCGTTAGTTATAACCCTCGTTTTATAAGTTGAACCTACTAGTTTGTGATTGTGGCAAAAGTCACAATGTGGCCGATGGTGGTTTTTTCGTTTTGGTGACCCTCCAATGGGGATGAGGTAAGCAAAGCTTTTATTCTCCCCGAATTTCTTGGAGTGATTTGTACTGTTGTATTACAGGGTTTTTTCCGGGTAAAGGAATAATTTTCGACAATTGAAAGGATGTTTCATGGTGGATGCAACCCTATGTATGTGGCTTCTCATGAGTTTCTATCGTCAACACCATAGAGTCTGAAGGGGTACCTACTCCAGGTGGTCCAGCCGCATCACCTCGATACAACCTTTGGTACCATGCAGATCCACATCTAGAAAGGTAGCTTTTCAGAGCTTTCCTCCTCCGTCAGGATAGTCACCCTAAGCACTCAGTTCCGCGTGCTATGGTGGATTGTACTCCATTTTGTCTCTGGGTAAGGCCTGTACGCCGATTTTTGGTTAAAACTGCATATATAAAATGTTAATTTATGAATTTATTATTATTACATAATCCCTTTTATTTAAAGCATCGCAGTATAAAGTCTCCTGTGGACTAATGTAAATTTTGTAAAAATAAGTATTTAGAGGTAATATTATTACGTAATTACCCCTATTTTAAATCTGCCGTATTATGTTTTTGATTACTGATGAATATAAAATTGTATATATAATTTTTTGGTACCATGCGGCTTATCAAGTGAATATTGACTTAATAGAGTGTATAAAACTGTTTTGGTAAGTTTTGTATCATTTTCTTTAGGGCGTAGCGAAAAGAATCATGATTTTTTTTTGGTACCTACCCTCGTTGCGTTACCTGATGATTTACTTTATCTATTTTTATTATACTATTTGTAGCAGGGTGTATATTTAATATTTACTAAACTGTACTTGCCAAAATGGTACTAAAAATATTTGATAACCTTTCATACTGTAATTTAATTTAAGTATCTACTACCCATATGTTCAAGTAGGTATTATTTTATTAATGACCAAATCCTTTTAGCTGTCGACAAGCTTTTCTAAAATAAGAATAAATATATTTTATTTTGGGGAATGGTTTGTTTTATTGCCTGCTAAAACACATGCAAAGAATTTTATAACATTTTTTAAAATCAAATATCAGCTTAAGTTCTGAGTTTATTAAGCTGTAAGCGTATTTTTCTTTAACAAAAACTCAGTGGCGCCCTAGTGCCTTGGAAAACCTAAACAAAGAAGAGGAAAAGGGAAAATTAAAAAACCTACGGCCCATAAATGCTCCTAGCGAAAAGCTGCCGCGCACTTGTAGCACTTCTGGGTAGTTAAATTTATCAATTTAACCCCAGAACGCTGCAAGTTAAATAGCGCCCAGTAACGTGAGGCTCCGAATTTTCCATTTTCCAAACTAAGAACGTTAAAAATTATTTAATATTAAACTATTTTTTAATTCCAGGCATTTAAGTAAATTTTATTTTCTCAAGTTGCATGTGTTTGGTAGCATAAACAAACTTATTCTTATCTACGAATGATAACAAAATTCTTGATATTTTTACCTACTCTTTTTATACTGTTGGAAATTCCTTTTTTTGTGGTACACATACATTCCTTTGCGATTTTGACTAGATATTTATGAAATATTTTATTTAGAATACAAATAATATAGTACCGAAAATATTTATAGAAATGGATTACCAATTTTCCCCTAGACATCTTTTGTTGCCTGAGATTGATTATGAATTGAATATTCGTGGTGTTAGAAGTAGAAAAGAACGTTCCGAAAAAATTAAAATTTTAGCTAGACTCTTGCAGAAAGAAGCCCAAGGAGCTGATAAAATTGATTTAGATAATTATATAAGTGATTTTGACACAGAACGCGATGCTATTAATGCGACGGTTGTCGATATAACCGGTCTTATCTTAGATTTCGAAGGCAATCCCGAAGATACGCTTCTAGCTAGAATAAAATCACGAATTGCTCATGTTACGAACCGCGTTCTTAGACTTAAAATTCCTACCGAAGGGGATGATATCGAAGACGTAAAACTTTATAAAGAAGAAACGTACGCAACATGCCTTCAATTAGATGCAGATGTACATGCTAGAATAATTATTACCGATACCGCGAACACAAGTAACCAAAGTTTTCCTAGACCATCAATAGTAAATGTTCCGCCCCCTATAATAACGTGTCAAAATAAACAGATTTTACTTTCAGATTGGAATGTTAAATTTAACGGGGATCCAAAAGCCGTGTATAATTTTATTGAACGCATAACTGAAGTCGCGGACGCGCGGGGTGTTTCTGAAGACGATTTATTTAAATCGGCTGTTGAATTGTTTGTGGGCGATGCTTTTGTTTGGTACCGTAGCATAAAGAGCTCTGTTTTAAATTGGCCCGATTTATTAGAAAGGATAAAAAGAGACTTTCTATCGCCGTGTGTAGAAGACGAAATTTGGGAACAAATAAAATCGCGCAAGCAACGCAAAGATGAGTCGGTCATAATTTTTGTAGCTCAGCTAGAAAATCTTTTTTCGAGACTAAGCAGAACCCCATGTGAAACAACTAAAGTTAAAATTTTAAAACAAAACCTTTTAGCCGAACATATTACTCAGCTAGCTTTATGTACTATTGATTCCGTTCAAGAATTGGTAAATTTAGTTAAACGTTTAGAGGAGGCTAATTACATAAAAAATAAAAATCGTTGTTCTGTTTCTCGTTCTTCCTCTCAACTCTGTGAAATTAATACGGATAATAAGAATAATTCAGGCAATAGGAATAGACAAAATATTTCAAATTTTCCGTCTCGTGTTTTTGAACGCCACGTTTCGACACAAAATTCCTCCTCAGGAAACAGTAAAGTAAAATGTTGGAATTGTAATAAATTAGGTCATGTTCTCTCCAATTGCAAAGCCAAGAGAAATAAATTCTGTTTTGGTTGTGGCGCTGCCAATTTTACTATTAAAACTTGTACCAGGTGTTCAAAAAACTAAATCGTAGCGGCATACGTTACGGCCGAAACTATGTCGCAAATAAACAGGCCAAAATTAAAAATAAAAGCTATCCTACTGTTGAACAAACTAAATATATAAAATTCTTTAAAAACTTTTATCATAACTTAAAATTTCCCGTAGTGAGGAATGAAATTTCTCCAATGTTGGAAAAAAGAAATTTTGACAATAGACCTTATATTTCAGTAAAAATATTTGATACCGAAGTAATTGCTCTTTTCGATTCCGGCGCAACGTCGTCAATTATCGGTGCTAGCGGTCAAAACATTTTAGATCAGTTTAAAATTAAAATAAACCCAGCGAGTGTAAAAAATATTTCCGTTGCAGACGGCTCGCCGCAAAAAGTGATAGGCCTGGTTGATTTACCAGTGGTGATTAGCGATGAATGTCGTGTAGTTAGGGCATTAGTTGTACCTTCAATACGCCATGGGTTTATTTTCGGTAGCGATTTTGCACGCCAATTTTCACTATTATTGGACTTTAGAAATAATACATGGAATACTCAGAATAATTTAACTAGCATATCAAGCACGAATCAAACTAATTTAAATTATTTGGTGACTTTAGATGAACTAGAGTTTGAGCAAAGAGCAGCCGCTCAAAAATGTATCGATTCTTTTCAAGAAATTTCTAGTGAAACGCGTTTGGGGCGTACAGATAAAATTACTATGACAATAGATACTGGCGACGCAAAGCCATTTAAGAAAAAACAATACCTTATGTCACCTTATATGTCAGAAATTTTAAATAAGGAGCTAGACGAGATGTTAAATTTAGATGTTGTCGAACCTTCAAATAGCCCTTATTGTGCACCGGTTTTACTTGTGAAAAAATCAAATGGTTCTCATAGACTGTGCTATGATGGGCACATGCTTAACGCGCAGACGCGTCACGATTCCTACCCTTTGCCTAGTATCGACCGTATTCTGAATATGTTAAGGGACGCAAAATTTATATCGACTATAGATTTACGCAAGGCGTTTTGGCAAATACCGTTAGACGAAAAGTCACGCGAAAAAACCGCATTTAGTGTCACCGGTCGAGGTCTTTTTCAATTTAAAGTTGTTCCGTTTGGACTTTGTAATGCTGCGCAAGTACAGCAACGTTTAGTTGACAAAATTTTTGGGCCACGTTTCGAGCCTAAAATATTTACCTATCTTGACGATATAATAGTGTTAGGGTCTACTTTTGAAGAGCATTTATCTTTGTTAAGAGAAGTAAAGAATCGTCTTAAAGACGCAAACTTGACTATTAGTATAGAGAAATGTGAATTTTTTAAAACTACCCTTAAATTTCTTGGTTATGTTGTAGGCGCAAACGGGTTACGTACCGATCCGGAGAAAATTTCTAGTATGATAAATTACCCGCGTCCTACGAATAGTACCGAAATTAAACGATTTATTGGACTATGTTCGTGGTACCGTCGTTTTATTAAAGATTTTTCTACTTTGACTTCTCCTATTAACGATTTATTACGTGGTAAGAAAAAAAGAGAGCCTATTAAGTGGACGAATGAAGCAGAGGAGGCTTTTACGAGAATTAAGCAAGCCTTGGTGTCTGCTCCAGTTTTATGTCAACCTGATTTTACTAAGCCTTTTACTGTTCAAAGCGACGCTAGTGATACGGGTTTGGGCGGTGTGCTTACCCAAATTTTAGACGGTGAAGAACGGGTTATCGCGTACGCGAGTCGTTCTCTTACTAGAACTGAGCGTAATTATACAGTAACCGAAAAGGAATGTCTAGCCTTGTTATTTAATTTAGAGCGTTTTCGACCGTGGATAGAGGGTGTTAGGTTTACAGAAATAACCGATCATTACTCTTTACTTTATCTGAATAACCTAAAAAATCCTACGGGAAGACTTGCACGATGGGCGATGAAATTGCGCCAGTACAATTTTGATTTAATTCATAGAAAAGGACGTTTTAATGTAGTCCCTGATGCTTTAAGCAGGATTCCACAAGTACCCTTAATAGACGTTTCCTTAGAACAGCTAGATCCGTGGTATATTACGTTGAAAGAAAAAATAGTTAAAAGCCCCGATTCTTACCCTCATTTTAAGGTAGAAAATAATATAATTTATAAGCTTATTTTGTCTAGATCTAAAGTAAAGACTAATATAAACGAGTGGAAAACTTTAGTTCCAAAGTACTTGCGAAATAAAATAGTTAGTTCTTGTCATGATCCACCTACTTCTGGACATTTTGGTTTCTTTAAAACTTTAGGTAGAGTTCAAGATAATTATTATTGGCCGCGAATGAGAAAAGATATTTTGCGGTATGTTAAAGCTTGTAAGGTGTGTTCTTCACAAAAATTAGCTAACAGTCCGCGTATGGGTTTTATGGGTGCTGAGAAATCCGTACAATTTCCTTGGCAAATTATTGCCGTAGATTTAATGGGACCTTTTCCCCGGTCTTCCAAGGGTAATGCTTATTTACTCGTCGTGGGAGACTGGTTTACTAAATATACTCTCCTTCATCCGATTAGACAAGCTACAGCTAAGAGTGTAATAAAATTTATCGAAGAAGAAGTTTTTCTTGAGAGAGGCGTTCCTCAATTTATATTGTGTGACAATGGTTCACAATTTGCCGGTTCGGAGTTTAAAAAGCTTTCTCAGCAATACAATGTTCAAAAAATTTGGTATAGCCCTAAATATTCTCCCCACTGTAATTTCGTCAAGCGAAATAATAAAACTGTCGGAACCGCAATCCGTTGTTACATTGAAGAACATAAAGACTGGGATAAAGAATTACCTAAAATTAGACATGCCATTAATACCGCCAAACACGAAGTGACTGGTTACTCACCAGCGTTTTTAAATTACGGTCGTTATGTACCTATTTCTGGTCGTTACTACGGGGATATAACTTCTACCGAAGGTATAGAGATTACTGCCGGAGATCGCGACGAGTACGTCGGCGATGTTAAAAATTTATCGGATATTTTCGAAGAAGTTCGAAAACGGTTGCATGATGCGTATAGACGCTATGCCAAGTCTTATAACCTCCGGAAGCGAGATGCTAGTTTTGAACAGGGTGAACGGGTTTGGCGACGCAACAAAGTTTTATCGGACGCAGCAAATAAGTTTTCCGGTAAATTAGCCCCTAAATATGTTCTTTGTACCGTAGAAAAAAGAATCTCTCGTTTAGTCTATGAATTGCGCAACGCAGACGGCACATCTGCTGGTCGTTGGCACGTGAAAGATTTAAAACCATATTTTGGT
The DNA here is from genome assembly GCA_963971165.1 of Philopedon plagiatum. NCBI lineage: Eukaryota > Metazoa > Arthropoda > Insecta > Coleoptera > Curculionidae > Philopedon > Philopedon plagiatum. The sequence continues at coordinate 54,778,883 of OZ020193.1, read as the reverse complement.
TCTAATTCAGATGTCTCTGTAAATTAACAGGAATGCAGATCTTACGTAGTTCTAAAAAAAAAATGTCTAGAATACTGTCGAATATCTTTGAATACCTAGTAACTTGTTGTAAATTTTGTTTTATCCGTGCACTAAAGTTTTGGTAGACTTTTACCGATTAAGACTATAGCCGAATTGTGACTGTACCCGAATTGTGACTTACCAAACTGTGACTCCAGTAGGACGTTTTGATACGCGTGAGATATCAACCCAGAACTTGGTGTACGAGATGAAAAATATGTTAACTGTAGTTAACATATTTTTATTTTTCGAAGGGGGTAGTGTAGCATTTCAAATGCTACATTGTTTTTGAAATTACTTTTTAGTGCATTTGGTTTTCCTGACAAGATGGTGAAGATGATTTTGTAGAAAATTTTGACATTACTTTAAGGCAAACACTAAATATCTCATAAAATCTTATTTTATTAAATTATTAATTTCTTACACAAATAACAAGCATTTATGTTTTACAAGGATGTAGGTTATGCAATTTGGCATCCTTTTTTATTCTATATAGTTCAACCCCACTATGTTGTGCGAGTCCAGAATGTCTTAATTTTATTTCTGCACTTGAGTTGATTCACCCTAAAAGATCAATTTACAGTATTGTATTCATTGTTTAATTTAGCATTTCCTAAGAATATTACCTATATCATTGCGTGTACTTTAAGAACTACGTAACGACTGGCCCTGATAAAAAAAATTCTTATTCTTGTAGCACGTTTCTCCCATTTTAATTGTATATAGTATATTTTGATTAATTGTAAACTAAAATAAAATACTAATTAATAATTGATTACAAATTCTAATTAACGAAGTGAATACTTTGTTTTTCTAAGGCTACAGTGTCTGCACGTCCAGAGAATCTTCCGTTTCTTTTCTTCTTATTTCCTAATATGATTGCCATTTCAAAACATCGTGTTTACTTTTGGGAACAACCAAAATATAATTATGTAGAGGCCGAGTTTTGAACGGCGCACATTCGGGCTGACGTCGAATGCTTTGATTGGTCCAATGTGACACATGGAGTTCCAATTGTGAGGGGCAAGAAATTGATGTCGTGGGAGGTTTTTGGGGTGAATTTAAGGAAGGACAAGGTGGTCGTGAAGGACAATCTTGGCCAAACAGTCTTGGCAAGAGAGGGCCGTTAGTTATAACCCTCGTTTTATAAGTTGAACCTACTAGTTTGTGATTGTGGCAAAAGTCACAATGTGGCCGATGGTGGTTTTTTCGTTTTGGTGACCCTCCAATGGGGATGAGGTAAGCAAAGCTTTTATTCTCCCCGAATTTCTTGGAGTGATTTGTACTGTTGTATTACAGGGTTTTTTCCGGGTAAAGGAATAATTTTCGACAATTGAAAGGATGTTTCATGGTGGATGCAACCCTATGTATGTGGCTTCTCATGAGTTTCTATCGTCAACACCATAGAGTCTGAAGGGGTACCTACTCCAGGTGGTCCAGCCGCATCACCTCGATACAACCTTTGGTACCATGCAGATCCACATCTAGAAAGGTAGCTTTTCAGAGCTTTCCTCCTCCGTCAGGATAGTCACCCTAAGCACTCAGTTCCGCGTGCTATGGTGGATTGTACTCCATTTTGTCTCTGGGTAAGGCCTGTACGCCGATTTTTGGTTAAAACTGCATATATAAAATGTTAATTTATGAATTTATTATTATTACATAATCCCTTTTATTTAAAGCATCGCAGTATAAAGTCTCCTGTGGACTAATGTAAATTTTGTAAAAATAAGTATTTAGAGGTAATATTATTACGTAATTACCCCTATTTTAAATCTGCCGTATTATGTTTTTGATTACTGATGAATATAAAATTGTATATATAATTTTTTGGTACCATGCGGCTTATCAAGTGAGTATTGACTTAATAGAGTGTATAAAACTGTTTTGGTAAGTTTTGTATCATTTTCTTTAGGGCGTAGCGAAAAGAATCATGATTTTTTTTTGGTACCTACCCTCGTTGCGTTACCTGATGATTTACTTTATCTATTTTTATTATACTATTTGTAGCAGGGTGTATATTTAATATTTACTAAACTGTACTTGCCAAAATGGTACTAAAAATATTTGATAACCTTTCATACTGTAATTTAATTTAAGTATCTACTACCCATATGTTCAAGTAGGTATTATTTTATTAATGACCAAATCCTTTTAGCTGTCGACAAGCTTTTCTAAAATAAGAATAAATATATTTTATTTTGGGGAATGGTTTGTTTTATTGCCTGCTAAAACACATGCAAAGAATTTTATAACATTTTTTAAAATCAAATATCAGCTTAAGTTCTGAGTTTATTAAGCTGTAAGCGTATTTTTCTTTAACAAAAACTCAGTGGCGCCCTAGTGCCTTGGAAAACCTAAACAAAGAAGAGGAAAAGGGAAAATTAAAAAACCTACGGCCCATAAATGCTCCTGGCGAAAAGCTGCCGCGCACTTGTAGCACTTCTGGGTAGTTAAATTTATCAATTTAACCCCAGAACGCTGCAAGGTTCTATATTAATTTTCGAGCTTAAAGAGACGAGTTATTCGCCTATTTCTAGCAAATAAATAACTAATTATTTCCAGTAATATTGGTGTCTTTATGTCGAAAGAAAATAGCCTGTATCTACGTATGCAGTTATTAAAGATTTTGGACGAAACTTTTATTTTAAATGCAATCCGAAAAGGGATAGAATGGATCCTTATTTTTAACAGATAAATGTCTGATTATTAGTAGCAATATTAGTACCCTTATATTTTCGAAGAAAGTAGTCTGTATATTGTTTCTATATTAGCAAGTACGAATACGAACGAATTGAATTGTACTTATACATATATTAGCTGTAAAGTAGTAAATAAAATAAACTTTTAAGATGCTACATACAGTGTGTCCATGGATGAAGTTGGAAAGAGGAAAAAATGTATTAACGATTTACGAAAAAAGTCGTTCTTTTGAGATTATCACGTACAAATTTTAGATTAAGTATACAGTGTGTTAATAATAAATTAGAATAACATGAAAATGCTTTAAGAGAGAGAAGTAGCAATATTTATTATTTTATACAAAATTTTATAAAACAAAGCTGTTTATAAACTAAAATACAATAAATAATTAGTGTCAATTGTACCAAAAATTTTAAAGGACATAAATAACCATTTTCATTATGTTTTTTATATTATATTCTGAAACCAAAATCTTTATGTCAACACTTTAATAGTATTTTTTATTAATTTAAGCTCACCGTATGGTAGTGATAAAACGATATGAAAACTTTTAACACTAAAACCAGATTATAATCAGAATTTTAACCAAAAGGTAAGCATATCTTAGTTAAAAATACATGAATTAATTTGTAGGTATTGTGTCTTATGATATGTGGTGTATCGGTGTATCCCTTTTTTGTTTAATCGATCCTATTTTATTTGCGATATTCCATGTTCTAATTCATTATCAGAATATATGTACATTATAAAGATAGGGTTTTTTTCATAAGTAGAACCGCATACATATGGAGACCACAGGGGAAAAACAATCTAACTCCAAAAATTTTAAAAATTAAATTTTTCACCGTTTTGATACCTTTGCCCTGGTACTTTAATATGCCATATAATCCTGATCGGAATACCATTCTTAATCCACTAAAATCAGCGATAAAAATTTGATATACTTTGGAATAACTATCTAAGTCCGCTCGCATTCAGTAAAGAACGATCAACCTGCCAACTTAAAATTTTTGGAATTCGTTTAGCATTTTAATGATCAATTAGTCGTCCTAAGGGAATCATTGTTCGTTGTTTGTTTTATGTTTATATATTTTTAAAAACTATGTATAAAATAAACTTTTCCATTTCCAACAAGGCCGATAAAAGAGCTAATAATAAGTCGTTAACATTCACGAACTTTAGAAACGAGAGAAAGCTACAATGGAGCTTTGTCAAGATTTGGTTTTCGACCTATAAAGTCCTGTCATAGGAAAGCTGAGCACCAGATAAACTTTACACCGACCTATTCCCATATTAAAGTATGACCAGTTGCACGAACTTAAGAAGTTTGTGGATAAAACTTCACAACCCTACTATATACTTATTTGCCTTGTGCTTCTAACATTGCCCATGTGGATAATATAGATATGGCAAGCGATAGCAGTCAAACTATATCATTCTTAGTAACTATAAAGCGATTTCTTTTTTTAACACGAGTAAATACCGTTAACAATGTCCATAATGCCTATGTATTTAATGCAAACATAGTAAGCGATAACGATAACGATAAAAATTCAAAGCCTTTTAGTAATGTCGAATTCTGTTACAACCGCGTTAATATCCTACTTACTGCGGAGTGGATCGTTTTTCGGTACATCGGAGAGGAGATTTTTACATTTTTTCTAACATTGTTTATTTTTAAATCTAATATTGGATAAATATTGCCTATGCTTATGACCTCCAATAAAAAAAATATTGCAAGTCACATTTCTTCTTGCCTCCCGTGTAAGTCTTGAAACGTTCAAATTCGTATAGTATAAAAATGTGACTTAGAGGTTATATACAGTCAGGAGGCCTAAAAAAGCGATTTTTCAAGAATTTTTCCTGAGAAGACTTTTAAATTTATTAATTTGAAAATTTGTACACATATTATGGTAACTTTTAACTGTATTTTAGGATTTTTGTATTTGTAAAAATAATAATTTTGAAAGCTGCTATAGCTGATCTCCAGGAGTTCCTCTCAAAAAAGGCACCTTGTGGTGACAACGATATCTCTGGATTGGATCATCGTAAATGAAAAAACCAAACGGATTTCATTAAAGTAATGTATAGCCTTCTAATTAGTCGATGGAATAAGCAAAATTTTTTTGACAAAAATGGCGGCTTCTCAGAAAAAAAAGCGATATTTGGTCAAAATTTTTGGCCTTAAATTGTTTATATAAAAAATATTTATTGGTGAGAAAAAACCTTCGATTAATTACTAAAAAATATACTTAAGAAGCTTGTGTTAAAATTTGAGACTGATAGGTTCAGCCGTTTCCGCGAAATCTTCGTCACCGACTTTTAAAAACACAGTTTTGAGAAAAACGCGTTTAAAGTTTCAATAGCACGTTACATAGTGTACAATCGCTCTGGCACGTCTTTACAATATGCGTGTAACTTCGAAAATAACCCCGGATTGCCTTGAAATTTTCTGTGTGTGTACTGGAATATATGTACGTTACGAAAATGAACCTAAAAAAAATCGATTTTTTGAAAATTCTAACTGTATATAACCCCTTAGATGACTCTTCCCCTGTGGTCTTCATATATTAGTGTAAAGTAGTAAATAAATTAAACATTTAAGATACTACATATAGTGTGCCCATGGATGGAGATGGAAAAAAAATGTATTAACGATTTGCGAAAAAGTCGTTCTTTTGAGATTATCATGTAAAAATTTTAGATTAAATATACAGGGTGTTAATAAATTGAAAAAGATGAAAATGCTTTAAGAGAGAAGTAGCATTATTTATTATTTTATACGAAATTTTTATAAAACAAAAGCTGTTTACAACCTAAAATACAATGAAGATTTAGTGTCAACTGTATGTACCAAAAATTTTAAAAAGGGCACAAATATCCATTGCCACCATTGTAATATAACACCTAACAATCAATCAATGTTTTTAAAACCTGTTACTCCTGAAGAAATTTGTGAACTAGCAAATGAGATTAAAAATAATCACAGCAGTGGTATCGATGCAGTACCAACAAGTGTTATTAAAAACTCTATAAGTGAATTAAAAAAGTTATAAAAGTATCATTAATTAAACCATTGTATAAAAAGGAGCCCCCAAACAAATGCAGCAAATTGCGTGGATTTTCTCAAACTATTTGAACTTGCCTTGTGTAAAAGATTAGTTAATTTTGTAACCAGGTGTAATTAGATTTAACTATGGCCTACAAATGTCTAAATAGAGAGTTACTAATAAAAACTGGAAATGTACGGGATAAGGGGCCATGCTCTAAAACGGCTAAAATCCTATCTCAATGTAAGAACGCAGATAGTAAGGCTTCACTAAGGAAGAAGAGTTTTGTACATCACAATAACGAGTATGGATTTGCTCAAGGTAGCATTCTGGGGCCATTTTTTGTTCGTAATATTCATTAATGACTTTTGTATTCAGAAGCAGATCAACCCTTTCAGACAATAATTAAATATGCGGATGACACAAACTTAATATCTGGCAGTAAAAACATGCTTCAGCTATTAACAGACAGTGATAACTTTTTACCAAGGTAAGAAAATGGTTTAGGGAAAATAAATTAATTCTTAATTCAGATAAAACAAACATAGTGTTTGTGTAGCCAAAAAGATCCAAATTAGAAAATATTACATACATAGAAACCGTAGACAGTAGGTTAAATATCGTTGAAAATACAAAGTTTCTAGGTGTTTACATTAAGAAAAATTTAGACTGGTCTCTTCATATTAACAATTAAAAGGTTAAACTCAATCTGCTACGGAGTGCGGGTTGTTGGTTGGTGGATATATAAAGGATAAAACCTTAAAAATAATATATTTTGCAAACTTTGAGTCTGTTCTTAAATACGGAATATTTTGGGGTCGGCATACCCATACACAGAATATTTTTGTTTCACAAAAAGGACACTAAGGGTTATTAAGAAAATCTAGTTTAATCAATCCTGTCGAAATGTCTTTAAGGCAGCAGGTATTATGACTGTGTATGCCTTATACATTTATGAATGTCTAATGTTTTTACGTAGAAACCAATATTTGTTTAACTCACACAATATCAATCGGTTAACAAGAGCAGACCATTTAAGCTATCCCATACGTCGCGTAGCCTTCATATTACTGAAACAAGTCCAGAATATATGTGTGTTAAACTGTTTAATAATATAATAATTTACCACTGTGCATTAAACGTATTGATAGTCAACGCTAGTTCAAAATGAAAATTAAAAATTGTTAATTGAGCTGGAACCCTATTATTTAGACGATTATTTAAACGTGTAGTGGATTGGAATGATAGTTATATGACACCTCTGATTTTCTAATTGGCTATTTGACGTTACATTTTTTCTAACATTGTTTATTTTTAAATCTAATATTGGATAAATATTGCCTATGCTTATGACCTCCAATAAAAAAAATATTGCAAGTCATATTTCTTCTTGCCTCCCGTGTAAGTCTTGAAACGTTCAAATTCGTATAGTATAAAAATGTGACTTAGAGGTTATATACAGTCAGGAGGCCTAAAAAAGCGATTTTTCAAGAATTTTTCCTGAGAAGACTTTTAAATTTATTAATTTGAAAATTTGTACACATATTATGGTAACTTTTAACTGTATTTTAGGATTTTTGTATTTGTAAAAATAATAATTTTGAAAGCTGCTATAGCTGATCTCCAGGAGTTCCTCTCAAAAAAGGCACCTTGTGGTGACAACGATATCTCTGGATTGGATCATCGAAAATGAAAAAACCAAACGGATTTCATTAAAGTAATGTATAGCCTTCTAATTAGTCGATGGAATAAGCAAAATTTTTTTGACAAAAATGGCGGCTTCTCAGAAAATAAAGCGATATTTGGTCAAAATTTTTGGCCTTAAATTGTTTATATAAAAAATATTTATTGGTGAGAAAAAACCTTCGATTAATTACTAAAAAATATACTTAAGAAGCTTGTGTTAAAATTTGAGACTGATAGGTTCAGCCGTTTCCGCGAAATCTTCGTCACCGACTTTTAAAAACACAGTTTTGAGAAAAACGCGTTTAAAGTTTCAATAGCACGTTACATAGTGTACAGTCGCTCTGACACGTCTTTACAATATGCGTGTAACTTCGAAAATAACCCCGGATTGCCTTGAAATTTTCTGTGTGTGTACTGGAACATATGTACGTTACGAAAATGAACCTAAAAAAAATCGATTTTTTGAAAATTCTAACTGTATATAACCCCTTAGATGACTCTTCCCCTGTGGTCTTCATATATTAGTGTAAAGTAGTAAATAAAATAAACATTTAAGATACTACATATAGTGTGCCCATGGATGGAGATGGAAAAAAAATGTATTAACGATTTGCGAAAAAGTCGTTCTTTTGAGATTATCATGTAAAAATTTTAGATTAAATATACAGGGTGTTAATAAATTGAAAAAGATGAAAATGCTTTAAGAGAGAAGTAGCATTATTTATTATTTTATACGAAATTTTTATAAAACAAAAGCTGTTTACAACCTAAAATACAATGAAGATTTAGTGTCAACTGTATGTACCAAAAATTTTAAAAAGGGCACAAATATCCATTGCCACCATTGTAATATAACACCTAACAATCAATCAATGTTTTTAAAACCTGTTACTCCTGAAGAAATTTGTGAACTAGCAAATGATATTAAAAATAATCACAGCAGTGGTATCGATGCAGTACCAACAAGTGTTATTAAAAACTCTATAAGTGAATTAAAAAAGTTATAAAAGTATCATTAATTAAACCATTGTATAAAAAGGAGCCCCCAAACAAATGCAGCAAATTGCGTGGATTTTCTCAAACTATTTGAACTTGCCTTGTGTAAAAGATTAGTTAATTTTGTAACCAGGTGTAATTAGATTTAACTATGGCCTACAAATGTCTAAATAGAGAGTTACTAATAAAAACTGGAAATGTATGGGATAAGGGGCCATGCTCTAAAACGGCTAAAATCCTATCTCAATGTAAGAACGCAGATAGTAAGGCTTCACTAAGGAAGAAGAGTTTTGTACATCACAATAACGAGTATGGATTTGCTCAAGGTAGCATTCTGGGGCCATTTTTTGTTCGTAATATTCATTAATGACTTTTGTATTCAGAAGCAGATCAAACCTTTCAGACAATAATTAAATATGCGGATGACACACACTTAATATCTGGCAGTAAAAACATGCTTCAGCTATTAACAGACAGTGATAACTTTTTACCAAGGTAAGAAAATGGTTTACGGAAAATAAATTAATTCTTAATTCAGATAAAACAAACATAGTGTTTGTGTGGGGGGACATTTTACAGCCATATGAAGATCTCATATCTTCAAGGTCTCTTTGCAAATGAATAAAAAATTAAAAAATAGGTACATTTTAATATTTATGTGACGCGCGGTTTAATCTGCGACCAAAATTTTACTTTTCTTACTATTTGTAAATAAATACTTTGGAATCCTTTTGGTTTTTTATGATTGTATTGGTTTTCTAATGTACTGACTACTAATTATTTAATGGTAAATGTATGTACAAACTATACTATAAAGAAATATTAGGAAAATGTGGAATATTTATTTGAAAATTAATTGTACAGGGTTAATACTACTGATCGAAAGGGGGCTAGCAGCTTTTCTTTTACGGCATTTTATTAACTTTCTATTAACTGTATGGAGTTAGCCGAAATTTGTACACATTTTTAAACGAAGATCTGATATCTAGGAAATTTCGCTGATAAAATAATATAAAAATTACTTTTTTTTGATTTTTCATAAGTGCTGTTATTGCTTATCAATAATATAACGCAAATTTCCATTTATAACAAGTATAATAATTTATCTAGGCGGTTTTAAAAATTCTAAACTATTATAAATTTCAAATTGAACCCGGTAATTTATGGACTGTGGTACTTACATATTAGCTGTAAAGTAGTAAATAAAATAAACTTTTAAGACACTACACATGTACCAGCACACACACACACACACACACCATTACACACCTCCCAATAATTATGGCAACGCGTGCATAAGCCCCAATTGTGGCATTTTCGAGTTTTTTGTACAGGATTGTGGCGCCCATTCCGAGGAGTGTATAGGAATACAAATAATTTCGTTACACTCCGTAGTTTTTTTCTTATCGCTGAAAAACATTTATGGCATCCGTTTCCACAATTATATCATGACAAGAACTGTGTTAATGCGACGCCATTAATATTTCAAAGTAAGAAGTTGTGTAAAAAAAGTTGCCACTAATATTTGGGCAGGTACAAAGTGTTATTTGCGACGTTGTCAGCTTTCTTAAGTTGCCACAGTTATAGTATGAATGTGTGTGTGTGTTAAAAATATATCTACCAGGCTTGAAATTGATATTTTTAAAATAGTGGCAACAAAATTTGCATTAGTTTTCGGTATATGGATTCCTAAATACTGGGTTGGCCAATGAAACCGAAACAAGTCCGATTTTTCATATTTATTGCTCCTAAACAGTCAAACAGGAATAACTTCAGAATGCTTATCAAATTGATATGCTATATGGAAAGGCACAAAGAAACCAAATAAAAGCAAGAGCATTTTATATTCAACGATTTCTGGAACGTGATCACCCCTGTGAACAATATTTTTCATGGTTGGAAAAACATTTAAAGGAAGAAAACGATTACGAATACTAAAACGATATTATAATATGTGAGGAGGCGGAGACAAATACACTGGCTTGTGTTGAGTTGATCCTACAACATCTACATTGAAATTGGCATTGATATTGGAATATGCCACGAAGGTGCTGGAAAAATACTACATGGTTATAAATTGTATAAACACATCATCATCTCTACGATACCGACTACCAATGAAGATTCGATTGTTACAGTTGGTACCTAGAAACTGAGCGGCAACAGCCAAATTTAAAATCACTTACGTTGTTTTCAAACGAATCCCGTTTCACTAATATGGGAATGTTTAACAGGAAAAACACGAAGTACTGGGCAACTGAAAATCCCAATTTGGCTGGGCATTCTAAGAACTCTAACTGTTGGACCAATACTTTTTGATGAACCTTTAAACGCGGTCCATATCTTAATTTTCTACAGAACCAAATACAAAATGTTATTGAAAATTTACCAGTGAGACAATTTTCACAGATTTTTTTATCAACCAGTCCATAATGCAAGAGTAGTGATCGATTATTTAAACGAACTTTTCGAGAATCGTTGGATAGGTACCAATGACCCTTTAAGGTGTCCGGCGAGGTCTCCGGACCTTACTACCCTAGATTTTTTTTATTGGGCACACACTAAATAAAAACTGAATATGACAAAACTTTAGAATTTACAGGACCTTAGAAACAGAATTACGCAAGCAGTAAACTCTATTACTCAACTTCAAATGCAGAATGTATTACGAGAATTTCAAGAAAGAATTAACTGTTGTCGAGATGTTAACGGTGGTCGTTTTGAACGTTTAAACTATGGTTAAGTATTATAATGTGGTAGTTTTTTTTTTCGTTTTTAAATTACTAAGCTCATTTTCGTTTTAAAATTACGACTTTCCAAAGCAACTTGTTTAATTGCCGATATCTCAAGAACTATTAGGTTTTGACAAAGGACATCATGAACAAAAAATATTAAGAAAAGTAAGTAGAATGTAAATTTAATATTTATTACACGCTTTTATTTAATTTCACCTGTTAGTTTGTTAGTATGTTTAGGTCAAATATTTCAATCAAAATTTCGACTAGTTCTAATTAAGTTAGAGCTTTGAAATTTTGCACTCGTGTGTAAGTTCAGTGACAATGCATATATTATTATGTAATTTTGTTCTAAATCCAATATGGCGGTCGCCCCAAGAAGACGGATTACCATTTTCTTCACAATCCCCTTGATATGGGTATCAAATGAAAGGGTTTGGCGAGTATAATACGATAAGCTATGTGACGGTATTTTAAACTCAATATGGCGGACGCCCCAAGATGGCGGATTACCATTTTTTCCCCAAACCCCTTGATATTTGGATCAAATGAAAGGGTTTGACGAGTAGAATTCGATTAGCTGTGTGACGTCATTCTAAACCTAATATGACAGACGCTAAAAGATGGTGAATTAACTGTTTTTCAACAATCCCCTCGACATGAGTATCAAATAAAAGGGTTTGACGAGTAGAGTACGATAAGCTATGTGGCGTCATTCCAACCTAATATGGCGACTGCCGCAAGATGGCGGATTACCTTTTTCCTCATTACCTTTTTCCTCAGAATCACGTTGATATAGGTATGAAATATAAGGATTTGACGAGTAAAATACGATAAGCTGTGACGTCCTCCTAAACTCAATACACCGGACGTTACAACATGGCGGATTACCTTTTTCTTCACAACCACCTTGACATTTTTAAGCCTTTATCAACAGGACGGTGCACCAGTCCATAATGCAAGAGTAGTGAGCGATTATTTAAACGAACTTTTCGAGAATCGTTGGATAGGCACCAATGGCCCTTTAAGGTATCGTGTAATACGATAAGCTATGTGAAGTTATTTTAAACCCAATATGGCCGCCGACGCCACAAGATGGCGGATTACCATTTTTTTCACAACCCACTTCACATGGGTATCAAATAAGATGGTTTGACGAGTAGAATACGATAAGCTGTGGTGAATGTGGCAGATGCCACAAGATGGCGGATTATCTTTCTCTTCACAATCCCCTCGACATGGGTATCAAATGAAAGGGTTTGACGAGTAGAATTCGATAAGCTATGGGACGTCATTCTAAACCCAATATGGCCGATTACCTTTTTCTTCACAATCCCTTTGATATAGGTATCAAATGAAAGGGTTTGTCGAGTAAAATACCATAAGTTATGTGACGCCATTCTAAACTCAATATGGCGGACGCCACAAGATGGCGGATTACCCTTTTTCACAATCCCCTTGGCGTGGATATGAAATGAAAGAGTTTGGCTAGTAGAATACGATAAGCTATGTGACGCCATTCTAAACCCAATATGGCGGACGGCACAAGACGGCGAATTACCTTTTTCTTCACAATTCCCTTGATATAGTTATCAAATGAAAGGGTTTGACGAGTTAAATACTATAAGCTATGTGACGTTATTCTAAACCCAATATGGCAGACGCCAAAAGATGGCGGATTACCTTTTTCTTTACAATCCCCTTGACATGGGTATCAAATAAAATGGTTGGACGAGTAGAATACGATAAGTTATGTGACGCCATTCTAAACCCAATATGGCAGACGACACAAGACAGCGGATTACCTTTTTCTTCACAATTCCCTTGATATAGGTATCAAATGAAAGGGTTTGACGAGTTAAATACTATAAGCTATGTGAAGTCATTCTAAACCCAATATGACAGATGCCACAAGATGGCGGATTACCTTTTTCTTTGCAATCCCCTTGACATTTGGATCAAATGAAAGGGTTTGACGAGTAGAATTGGATAAGCTGTGTAACGTCATTCTAAACCCAATATGGCAGACGCCAAAAGATGGTGGATTACCTTTTTTCAACAATCCCCTTGATATGCGTATCAAATGAAAGGGTTTGACGAGTACAGTACGATAAGCTATGTGGCGTCATTCCAACCCAATATGGCGACCGCCGCAAGATGGCGGATTACCTTTTTCCTCAGAATCACCTTGGTATAGGTATCTAATGTAAGGATTTGACGAGTAAAATACGATAAGCTATGACGTCATCCTAGACTCAATATAGCGGACGCCACAAGATGGGGGATTACCTTGTTCTTCACGACCCCCTTGACATTTGTATCAAACGAAAGGGTTTGACCAGTATAATTTGGTAAGATATATGACGTCATTCTAAACCCAATATGGCGGACGCCACCAGATGGCGGATTACCTTTTTCTTTACAATCCCCTTAATATGGGTATCACATGAGAGGGTTTGACGAGTAGAATACGATAACAGGTAAAATTCCTTGTAATAATAATGTATTATCAGAAATGCATTGGTTAAGACGTAACCAAAAATTTATAAATAAAATCTTATATAAAACATAGGTATAGTTTTTCATTGTGACAATGCTGAATGCTATTTATAAGTGGACGTAGTTCGCTTAGGTAGATAAAAGTAGAATCAGAGTTATCACTGAAACAGATATAGTATGTTATGATAAATTTATTGTCTTAAAAGCTTGTCGCGTAAATAGAAAAAACAATACATTCTTAGCTACTTACAATTTCTGCCAAACAGAATTAATGCTTGTATAAACTTTTCTGTGCGCTACAAGCTTTTTAGACAATAAATTTAACATAACATAATATGTTTCAATGATAACTTTGATTCTGCTTTTATTAGGATGTAACCTGTTAAAGGATATAGTGGGGGGGGGGGAGTAAAAAGGAGCTTCTGGGAATTTCTCCAAAATTTTTGGGTTAGTAAGGTCAGAAAATTTAATTTTATCTAACAGATGGAAAAAAAATTAACGGGTAGGGGAGGATAAAAAGGGAGCGATTGACATGTTCTTCCTAAAATGTAAACCAAAATGCCATTTTCGGGGTAAAAAAGGTCAGAAAATCGAACTTTGTGTAATAAATGTTGAGAGAATTAACGTGGTGGTGGAACGGGAAAAGGGAACAGCTGAAAATTTCTCCAAGACTGATAATGAATATGTCGGTTCTGGGGTTATTAAGGTCAAAAAAATTAATTTTGTCTACGATTTGTTAAAAAAATAATCGAGGGGGGGGGGGGGAGAATAAAAAGAAACGGCTGGGAATTTTTCCCAAAATGTTAAATGTTACATTAGTTAAAATTGTTGGGGAAATTAAGTAATTATTACAGAAAATAATATTTTTTGACATTAATCACCCCGAAAATGACAATTTTGGACAGATTGAAAATCGCTCCTTCCCTCCCTTAATTTTTTTACCATCTGTTAATCTGTTGCTGATTTGCTAACCTCAATAACCCCGAAAATGACACATTTAACAGTTTTGGAAAAAATCCTAGCCGCTCCTTTTCATCCCTCTCCCACCTCCGTTAATTTTTTGTACATATTATGTTGGACGAAAGTAGATTTTCTGACCCCAATAACCTCGAAACTGACATTCTTTACCATTTTTGGAGAAATTTTCAGCTGTTTCCTTTTATCCCCCCTCCCCAATAACTTTTTTAACATCTGTCAGACAAAATTAGATTTCTTGACCTTAATAACCCCAAAAATGACACATTACTTAACGTTTTTGTAGAAACTGTCAGTCGCTTCTTTTACCCCGCCCCTTAATTTTCTTAACATCTATTACACAAAATTAGATTTTCGGACCTTAATAACCCCAAAAATGATACTTCCAACATTTTTGGAGAAATTCCCATCCGCGCCTTAACCCCCCCCCCCCCCCCCCATTATATTTTTTGAAAACTGTTAAGACATGGTTTAAAAATTAGATTTTCTGAGCTCAATAACCCCGAAAATGATATATTAGTTAGCATCTTCGAAAGATTTCTAGCCTCTTTTTTATATGTCCCCCCCCCCACGTTAAACAAACCTATATCGAAGTAACCTTACTCTTGTTATGGTTTTTTAAATTACAAGGATTAACATTTTGTGTGTGCGGGCATCCATTATGCAAACAATAGTGGCAACTCTCGCGACACACTCGAAATACTAAAATCTTATTTCAGTTAAATGGAATAAAATCGGCAATAAAAATGGCAACATTGCAAATTCTTTACAGAGGTCGCCACTTTCTTACCACGCCCACGACGCCATTATTGGGTGTGTAAAGGTAACATACTTAAGCCCAAATAGTGGCAACTTACACAATTTAAAGCAATTTTTGAAATTGTTCGGTTTATTTAAAAAATAGGTAAAGAAAAATAAATTGGATGATTAAATAGAGGAAGAAACAAGCACAAGGCGATGAGATAGAGAAAAATACATGGAAAATAAAGCTGGTATTATTAAAATAAATTGTGGCGACGCGTGTAAGTTGCCACAATTTTGCCGGATGCCATAGTACAGCCTTATGCATACACAAATCGCCACAATTATTGTTCGGTATACACACACACACACACACACACACTAGTATTTTAGATTAAAACACTAGCTCGAAGTCTTGCAACTAATAAGAATTTTACTGTTGAATTAATTTCTTATATAGGCCCCCAAACAATTAAAAGTCTAAAAAATTTTGGAGGGGGTTTATTACTTTTTAAAAAATAGTTAATTCAGAGAAATGACATTCTCATAAAGAACCGTTTTAAAAGGGCTATAGAATTATTTCTAAGAAGCATAAATATTATTTCAGACATGACGTAATAAAACAAAATCTTTATCAAACCGTATCTCAGCCTGCTTTTTCCATTGTAATAAATTCGTTTTGTAAGCCATCAGGCTGTTAATTTTAAAACCAACATTTTTTATGTAGATATACGAAATAAATTTCATACAAATAATGAATATTTAAAACTTAAATGTAATCCGGGAAACAATGAAATCCACCCTACTGAGAACAGCGCCGATTAATTTTAAAAACTATTCTTTTTATGTAAATAACAAGAAATAATTTCCCTACACAAAGAAAGTTATTCCCAAACGTGTTTAAGTTTTCAATGCAGAATATTTTACCATATATATATTTCCTAAACCGGTAAATAAAGTGAAATAAAAAGGTTTTTATGTGAATTATTTAGGAACTTAATTCTTTTCAGTTTTAGAAAGGAAACAATAAAGTGCCCTGTGGTTTAATAATATTCTCCCTTTTAAAAGCAGTTCCAATTAAACAGAGGGAATTTTTAAATGTAATAAATTCGTTTTGTAAGCCATCAAGCTGTTAATTTTAAAACCAACATTTTTTATGTAGATATACGAAATAAATTTCATACAAAGAATGAATATTTAAAACTTAAACGTAATCCAGGAAATAGAACGGGACGGAAGTACATCGCGTGAGCAACCCAACGGGAACGAAACTGCTACGCGCACTGATAAAACAGGACTACTTATGGGAAAAGAATTGCTTCTTTTGCCAATTTTGTTCTTAGGACAAAGGAAATTTATCGGACAGAAAGATACCACTCTTCGGCCAAACACACATCGGTATTTAAAACCAGTCCAAAGTTCACTTGGGCTTTAATTCTATTAAGCTGAAAGAAATTCATTTAAACTAAAAACTTTCCCAACATAGTTACTCTATGATCTTCTATCAAATTCAAAATTCTCTTCTTAAAGAACCCAAGCATTTGGCAACCAACATAACCCACGAAGCCTAGTGCCCTAAGCCATCGTGGAAACTCGTTTTTAACGAATCGCGCGAACGTTAGAATCCCGGAATATCAGTGGTAACAGTGGTTGAAACCTGTTAAATTTTCTTTGATCAGTTAGTTGCTTGGAACTGAAAGCATTTGAGTATTGGGTTAAATAGTTGGTGTTTAGACCATTTGTGGCCATAATTTGATGGTAAGTAAATGCAAGAATATTCTTTGATAATTTAGTAGACTACCTAGTTAATTAAGAATTGAGAGGTTTATGCGATGCAGATGTTAGACTATACTGACTATACAGAATTTACAAAACCTGGACATTTATTTTAACCTTACACATTATTTAGGACTAATTATTTCCAAAAAGCTCATTCGGTACTTGGGATGAAACAACTCGTATAATTTAAAAAAAAAATACCATAATAATTATTGAACTTCTTTGTAAATACTTCAGGGTAGGAAATAAAAATGGCGATATCTTTCTTCAAAACCGTTGCACTTGTTACAAAAGAATACAACCTTCTTACAATATATTATGTCTTAAACGGAAAACCCACGGGTTTGTTGATAAAAGATTAAGATTTTCTATTGATGCGTATTTCCTTTGAGTTAAGACACTCTGCAAATCTACCAAGATTGTCTTTTTCACCACTCAAGAAAATTTTCTGTCTGTCCCTTATAGTTTTCGGGATACTTTCATCACCAATTTAGGACGCACTGTTAGCTATACAATTTTTACCTACAGCTTCGCTCGTATGAAATACGAATGTTGCCGAAATTACGGTCTCTAGTTTTTCAAAAGTTATTAATTTATTTTTTTCTTATTTTCTGACAAGGTTAGAACAAAGAATTAATGAAGTTGAGATATTGAAATGTCCCACTGAAGAGCAGATCAATTCAATAATACAAAACATAGGCTTCCGGCTTCAGCGAGGCATCAAAAGCTTGGATGAGTGCAGCTCAGGTGAAAATGTAAGCAAATTAATGTTAAATACCTGACAGTTGCGAGTATTTTACGTATCTACTTATTTTATTCTCATTATCTTCCGACACATTTTTATAATGTTGCTGTCTTTTGCTACGTTACCTACTTTATCGTAAATAATAATAAATAATAATTATAAATGGTTAGTTTTTGGGATATATTAGTTTTAAAATATTTTGTTTGTTATGCGATTTGTTAGTTCTCATAAGTAAATATCATTTGTTGTAATAGCGTCAGCAAAAAACACAGGTGTTTCTGTTTTAAATATATTTAATATTAAAATAATTCATTGTTTTCTTGTTACCTGTACGATATTTTATTTAATACATACGTTTTAGGTAACTAATAAAATAAAAAAATTACTGAGTTTAAATTAATGTTCCTATATTTTGCAAGTTAAACATTAATATCATTAAAGTTCTATTCAAATTTGGAAAACTCAAGGAAAAGGCATACATCCTTCTAGTATACACTTCTGATTTTAATTTAGTCTTTAACTACACTTTTGAAACATCCCTTATTATAGGATTTTAAACGAGATAATTATTCTCTTTACCCAAAGTAACAGTTTATAGACAAGTCTTACGAAACTTCTAACAAATGACTTAATTTTTAGAGCTAAAGTTATCGAGATCTTAAAATGAAAAATCGATTTTATATTAAAAGAATTAATCTTTTGACTCAAATGTACGATAATCTTAAGATAAGAAATTGAATTTGCAACAAAAGGCTTAGTCTCTTTACTTAAGTTCAAGATGATCTTAAAATAAGGGACAGAATTTGTAACAATTAAATCAAGTTTGTGGCTCAAATCTACGATTATTTTAAAACAAAGAACGGAATTTGCACCAATTAGCTCGATGCTATGCGTTCATGTGCCCGGAGTGCATCATATTTTGGCATAAATCCCTATTCTCTTACTTGACAGTTTACTACTTTCCTAGATAAAGGATTGTAAATTCAAATTCTTCTGGGTCAAAGAAATAAATTGAATCTGAACCAACGAAATGTATTTCTTATTTTAAATTCCTCATTCATTTGGCATATATCAAAAGAATCATTCGTTTGAGGAAATGTCATATTCTATTAAAACAAATGATCCTTTTTATCAGTGCGTGAGCAAACCAACGTTGTAAAATCAATTCACCTGAAGATGTTTCTAGCTCAGCGTATCTACTTTTATACACTAAAATAAGGTCTTAATGGGTACATCAATATTTTTTAAGATTATTTGGGCAGGCACCTGTTTTTATCTTCCTTAATTAAAACGTCCGTTCTCTATAATAAAAAACTATTTATGTCTAAAGTAGCAACCGACGCTAATACCGACTCACAAATTTACAATTGAACCACTCAAGACCTTTTTAACACCTGTTTATCTACCCCCGACCGTCGATAGTTCAGGTGGCTGTTTATGTATGCCAGGTCATAAATCTTTACACAATCCCTTTTGTCATACCAACCCGCAAACCTACGCCATGAATTAAGTAATTATTTTTCACAAATCTTTTTATTAGGGTAACATTTTTTATGTTAAACTGTATTTAATTTTGGGAAATGTGACAGCTTAAATATAGATGTATCTAGAGGTAAAACAGCCTCCTTGTATGAAATGTATTCAGAATTCCAAAATATTATGTATGTGTATTGTATCTGTACAAAAGTGTTACAATAGATTTATTTTTTGGTAATACTAGTTTTGGCAATGTATTAGTATATTTAGACTATATTAAAAATATATATACATATGTAATTTTGAAGTAAAAATAAAAAATTTATATAAAACTTATCTTTTATTTGGCTTCCTAGTTAACCACTTGCTGTTCTTCTGTACTGAACTACCGTTTAACAGATTATTTATCCATTTAGAGGGGCCAGTTAGTAGTTTAGCTTAATCGATAGAATTATTAGTCAATCGGCGACACAGAACCCTTAATGCATGAAAGCTGCTAACACCTTAGGAACTTTTTTTTTGAATCCATCTGTATAGGGTCTAAATAAATTATTGTCCTTTTAAATGCCCATTTCAACCTAAAATAGGACTTGGGGTTATGGTGTTCTAGTTGCTAGATTTATGGGGGCCTCGTGAGTAAAGATGGAGGGAAAAAAGGGGGACGAGCTTATGCCCATATAAGGAGTGGGGAAGAAGTTAGGTAAAAAAAGGGAGGAGCTTATGTCCACATAAGGAGTGGCGAAGATAGGAGAGGGAAGGAGTGCATATAGAAAAGGGAGAAGGGGGCGGAGCTTATAAGGAGTGGGAAAAGAATGGTGGGGAAAAGGGGCGGAGTTTATAGGGAAAGGGGGCGGAGCTTATATGGAAAATGGGGTGGAGTCTATAAGGATTGTTTGAAGAATGGTTGGAAAAGGGGGCGGAGCTTATAAGGGGTGGGGAAGAATGGAGGGTAAGGGGCGGGGCTTATAGGGATTGGTTGAAGAAGGGTTGGAGAAGGGGGTGGAGCTTATAAGGATTGGTTGAAGAATGGTTGGAAAGGGGGCGGAGCTTATAAGGAGAGGGGGAAAGGGGGCGGGGCAAAAGGGAGAGGAGTGGGGGTGGCCTGATCCGACGGAATACCTACTGACATGTTTCGCCAACACGGTGGCTTCTTCGGGAATGAAACAGATTTGGTACCAAGTGACAAGAGGTAGGTAAATAATTAGGGTTTGGGGATTTTACAGCAATAAACATTAGGTATTTTTAAAATAGATTTAACAAAGGAGAATATCTTAGGTCTAATTGGCAATTTAACAGATGTTCAGAATTTTGAAATTAGTATCAAAACTATGATTATTTTCTATTAGATGATTAGAATAATTTGAATCGGTTTTTTTATTTAAAAACTTGAATGGTGTTCTTTGATTCTTTTTGAGAAACTTCTTCCCGATTGGCCTATATAGGTTTTGGGACAATCTGCGCATGAAAGTTGGTAGACGCCTGATTTGTTGTTTTTGTCTGTTTTTGTTTTATTGTTTTTTAGAAACTTTCCGGTTGAACAGTTTGTTTTGAATGCAACATTGGTGTGTAGGTTTTTGAGGAATCCTGCGATGTTTTTACTTGCCTGGCCAGAATATGTGATTAAGCAAAATTTTTTTGGTTCTTTAACTATAGGAAACACCATATTGATTGCTTTTTTATATAATTTTTTATTTAAAATGTTACTTATTGTATCTGTTGTGTATCCATTATTGATGGCGATTTGTTTAATTATATTTAGTTCTTTGAAATAATTTACTGTGTTTAAAGGAACTGTTAATAATCTGTGGATCATACTATGAAATGCCGCCAGTTTGTGTTGTATAGGATGACATGATGTGTTGTGTGTATAGTTGTGTCAGTGTGTGTTGATTTATGCTGGTGATATGATTCAAGCTTTTTAAATAAAAAAACCGATACAAATTATTCTAATCATCTAATAGAAAATAATAATAGTTTTGATACTAACTTCAAAATTCTTCATGTAGAAAATAACGGTTGTAAATTAGATTTGCTGGAATCTCTAGAAATAAATAAACTTAAAAATTCTGAACATCTGTTAAATTGCCAATTAGACCTAAGATCTTCTCCTTTGTTAAATCTATTTTAAAAATACCTAAGGTTTATTGCTGTAAAATCCCCAAACCCTAATTATTTACCTACCTCTTGTCACTTGGTACCAAATCTGTTTCATTCCCGAAGAAGCCACACGGAAAAAAATCAAAAATCAAAAATGTCAACAATTATGGTGCTTTTCATTTTGTACTAGTTGTAACATTTTCTCAGACAATTGTAAAAATATTTATTCACAGGATGCAAAAAAGGTTATTTGCCAGTTGTAATTTGTACCATTAAGTTGTGTTTGAGTCTTTGTAGTACAATTTTAAACTAATACTTGTAAATATAATTCGGATTCTATAAAAAGAAATTATATGTATAGTATTATTAATACTAAAATTTTATTGCAGAAAATAGACAGTATTATCATAAATTCTTTCACAATTTGTTATACTAATTGAAACATGATATTGGCAACAAATTGTAGACAAAAACTTGAATTATTTCTCTACTTTTTGTAGAGTAAATAACCTTTAAAATTATACAATTTATAACAAACTGAATACATTTTTAAAACACAAAATTTTAATACGTAACAACTGAAAATATTACTAAGCACAATTTTTTTAAAAATAAAATACACCGAAAAGTGTAGAATACAAAACAATTTATACTGACTTTAACGGTAGGTTAATATAAATAAATACAAATATACTATTTTATTAATTGATTATTTTGTTGAAGCAAGCACAAGTTTTAGTGTAAATTTTACAACAATTTGTAGTAAATGACACAACATATTAAGTTAAAGCAATAGTAGCTAAATGTAGCAGTAATTTGGAATTTTTATGAAAGAAAACTCTTTATAATATTTAAAATTTACTACGATTTGTGAACAATTTTATAGGTCGCACCGACAAGCCAGGCGGCGATGCCGATGCTGCGATATTTTAGTGGTTTACAATACAGGTTACTGTTTATTATTTATTAGTATCACTTCGTTACGAAAGCATTATTCATTGTTGTTCTGCTTGATGATTGTATTTAAAATGCTAGAAGATAATGTCTAAATAATAATAAATATTGTGTGGTTTCTAATTACAAAGTTCAAAGATTTATTTAAGTAAATTTTCGGACGAAGGAAGTCGACACTCAGCTATATGAAAATCCGCTTTAGTGTCACCATTATGTTGATTTATCTTTTAATTCTTTATTTGCATCTCACCATGCATGTTATGAAGCAAATTTTATTCCAGTGCCACGTTTTAAAAGATAATAGGTACATTTTTTTTACCAAACAGGTCAATTATATTTTTTAAAACTACAGTGGCAACACTGCCTTCTCTTTCGGGAAAACTCGGCTGATATCGGCAATGACTCGAGTGCATTAGTACGGAATGCAAAAATTTTGCAGGTTTCAACCCTTTCTTTTTATATCATTTCTAGCAGGCACAGGTTTGACTTGCTGGATTATGTTAGATAAGTAAATTTCGCGCTTTTGTTTCCTTTTCGCTGCAATTATTTTCTGAGAAGTTACAGGTAAGTTTTACCAGTAGATAATGTACTAATATTGGTTGTTTTGGGGCCTCATTTACATCTTATTTGCAGTGTTTAGCAATCGGCGAAAAACTTTGCATGGGCACGGGATAAAATGGCCGACAAAATTGTTAACCGAATGAGGTTTTGTACACTTCATTGATGTATTTAAGGGTAAGAATAATATAGTTTTTAAAACTATTAATAAATATTTAACTTTTGACAATATGTTTTGTTGAGACAATATTAACTTCAATATAACTAATGTGACAGTGGTCAAGAATAATACTATTATTGAAAATAACATAGCAGTTTTTTCCGTGCATCAACGACGATTCTACAAATATATTTTTACTTAAAAATCAAAATTTTTTTTAAATATAAAACCTTTGGCAATACACCTAGGTAGGTAGGTACGTGACCCTACAAAGGGATATCCTGCTTCCTGCATCCAAAGTGGCGGTTACAAAACAGTTTTATTATATTGCCATTGTTTGTCTTAAAGACAAAAAAGCCATCCTGTTAAATGACCCTAAAGTCAACTAGTTTTCGAAATATTTGCCATTTTGGCATGCAGCATATTTTTTATAGTGGTTTGAGTGCTATTTTATCATACTAAGTATATTTCAGGAGATATGCGAAGGAACCTGAAGCAATACGGATTAATTTCTTTAAATAACAATGATCTGAAACTACAAGTACTTAATATAAACGCAGATACAGGTAAGTGTGTAATGTTTTCTTTTTTTTTTCAAAGGCTTTAAGTTATAAATAGATCAGTTAAATGTTTACGAATAAAGAATGCCTAGTTATAGGACAAAAAATGGGACCTGCATAGTGCACATTATTGATGCAATTTTTTCTCTTATAATTGTTATATAATTTGTAAAACAAAGCTTAAAAGGTAAATTCAGATTATAAGATACTCATAATGAGGTGTGGAGCTTTTACATTTTAACTTTAATAAATGTTTTATTTCAGAAGGTACCGTCAGTGAAAAAAATTTTTTAGCTGAAAAATAACAGTCGTTCATTTGGACAAGTCCAAGAATATTAGAATAGTACATCAGTTCATGCAAGAAAGTTTTCCAAATTAATGAAAAGGTATTATGTTTCAACTAGATATTATGCTTTATAGAAAGCTGTCATGTTGCCACATTAAACAGTTTAATAAAAAAAAAAGATTTTATTTCTAAAGTAATTTGTTTTATTTAGGTAATTATAATAAATTAATATAACAAAATGAAAGGGTCAAAACAGCAGCCGATCCATGAATTTTAGAATTTCTAAATCTTATAAGATTTAGAAATTCTAATATTGTGTAGTTTCTAGCTTCTCCAGAAGTTTTAGCACCCTAAAATCTCTGTTATGCCACATGGGACCCACATCAAATTTGGTAGTAGTTAATAAATCCATAAAATTAATCTGAAAAATAAATTTAATTTAATTTTCTTTTATTTTAATTTTTTTCACAGCAATAAGTCCTTTTTTAACCTCTTAAATCTGATAAGGGTCCCGTATGCTATAATTATAATTATAGCATACGGGACCCTAATCAGATTTGAGAGGTTAAAAAAGGACTTATTGCTGTGAAAAAAATTAAAATAAAAGAATATTAAATTAAATTTATTTTTCAGATTAATTTTACGGATTTATTACCTACTACCAAATTTGATGTGGGTCCCATGTGCCATAACAGAGATTTTAGGGTGCTAAAACTTCTGGAGAAGCTAGAAACTACACAATATTGTATTAACTAATTTGCTACAAAGACGTGTTAATTTTTAAAACAATTTTGTATTTTAATATGACGCAATCAGGTAAAAATATAGCAACAGCAGTGGAAAATCCGGTGCAATAATTTTAAAAGTTTTTACAACAGCGCTGTACCAAAATGTAACACAATAGTTGCAAAATAGTCATAGCTTTGTAGTAAAGTATTTCAGACAAATTGTGTAAAAAATATTATCAAGAATTTAAAACTCATTTAATATAAATGACAGGAAGAAGAACAATTACTGTAGTAAATTATACAACAAATTATTAAAACTACTCGAACAATATATTTGATTTTTTACTCCTATGTTTAAATTATTTGCACCTAAAAATTGAACTCTATTTACAAAGCATTATTTTAACGACTTTACTACAACACTCTTTTAGATTTTAAACTTCCTTGTCTACTTTTCTGTTGTAACTTTTGTTAGATACTCGTAGAATTAATTCAAAAAGAAACGAACAATATCATGAAGCAATTCACAACAAATTGCTCTTGTCCCTATTTTTAAAACAATTTGGAG
This sequence comes from Philopedon plagiatum, assembly GCA_963971165.1. Lineage (NCBI taxonomy): Eukaryota > Metazoa > Arthropoda > Insecta > Coleoptera > Curculionidae > Philopedon > Philopedon plagiatum. The sequence continues at coordinate 54,753,530 of OZ020193.1, read as the reverse complement.
CAAAAGTCTCTACATTTGTAGTAAAACCTCCAACAATTTTTTTTCCGTGCACCGTGTTGGCGAAACATGTCGAATATATTGTAAACGAATATATTTTTTGTTTAAATAAAGTGGAATTTTAACCAATTTGTGTTTATGTCTATATGTAGTGATATTTATGGAGTTACACCAAGCAAAGGCAGAATCAATTATTCAAAAAATAATACTTTGTCATTTGCGAAAAACAGTTCAATTTTTGCGGAGCACCCCTAGGAAAAAAATGAACACGTTTAGGTGACATTTATAATTTTTTGTAAACGAATTTTACATCATTTTGTCGAAAATTGGTAAATTTGAAGAGAAAAAATTGTGTTAGTGGAAAGTTACTTATTTGAATTTTGCTAAACGTAAAATTGAACTTAAAAAAAAATGAAATGACTATAACTGTCTTAAAATAAATTTTTTCTTTTGAAATTTAAAAATTGTCAGCAAAATGATGTAAAATTTGTTTATGCACTTTAGGAATTTAAAGGGTACTTTAAATCTCTATTTTCCGGGTAAAAAGTGGTACTTTAAATCCCTAGGGATTTAAAATTTACTTTAAATCCCTAGGAATTTATATGCTATATTTATATGCTAATGCAATAGAAATGTAACGTGTTTAGAACAATATTAACTATAAAAAACAACTTAATTTTTATAAATATTAACATTTATGTTTACCCCACTGCAATTAGCCAAGTGAAAAAGAGGTAAATTATTGTTATCGCAGCTGATATTTTTATTAATTAAAGAGTTTTGGAAAATTTTAGCCGTTGTCGTCGTCGCGGTAGACCGACGATGTCGTTGGTATTTCATTTTGTTCAACAGGAATCGAAATCTCTGAAGACATTTCGATGGAAGTACCAGTAAAAAGTTGATTTGCCATGCTTTTTTTCTGGTATAAGGAATTTTCCACATATCCCTCAGCGACGGTGCTACTCTTCCAGCCGCCATGTCTTTTAAGCTGATCTATGGTTACTCCAGAGTCGGCTAATAGCGATGCTGATGTCCTTCGAAAACAGTGACCAGTGTACAATTCTGCATCTGGAAGCTTTAAATATTTCGCAATCTTGGTTGGCAGCTGCCCAATTGTATTCTTGCCCATTGGCTGAGACGTGCATTTTCCATTTCTGTATCCAATGAAAAATCTGGTATGACCTTGTATTGATGGAGGTCTTAAACCAATATATTTCCTCACCAATCGTACTACATCTGTGGAGTTTTCTTTTGACCGTTTTATGACAAACGATCGGTCCCTTTCTGTCTTGGTATCTCGTAAATTGACCAAAAAAAAGTGCCATGATCTGAGACGTCGGTTTTGTCAAGCTGGCAAAGCTACTTTCCACGACAGGCTCCTGACACGCCCATGATTAGCACCACCTGGAACAAAATATAAATAAAATAACCTATTTTATTTTCTAAAAAGCGCCTCAACCACTAGATATAGATATATAGTTATAAACTGAGACAAAAAGTCGGTTGGAAAGAATAAAAAAACGTGTATCTTACCTTTTGTGCCAAAAATTCATCATCAGGTGTTTTCTCCAGAAAATCTTTAATGTTGTCAGCATCAAGTATCTTCGACTTTTTCGGTTTGTAGCCCTCATTTTGTCGTTTTAAAAAAGCTGTTAGTTTGCTGAATTTGCTAATGTCGACGCCCATGTCTGTTGCAATTGTGGCTTTTAACATCGAATACATGCTCCACAGTGACGATGCTTTAAGCTGTTTTGACTTTTCTAAGAAATATGCTAGCAGTACCTTGTCTTCTGTAAATTCTACTACGTTCCGTTCTTTGCACCATTTCATAAACTCAGATAACTGTTTCTTGTATTGTTCTCCAGATTTCCTTGGTAATAATTGGCCTACAGCCTCTTGAGCTGCTTTTTCGATTTCTTCCATCACAATCAACACACGTCTTTCAGGTTTGGCATATTTGACTATGTTTATCGAGTTGTTTTTGTTTTACTTAGTTATTTGTCAAAACATACTAGATTTTCAGTTGACAGAGACAATCATGGTATACAAGTCATTGAAGATGACGTTTTAGAAATAGAGTACCGTTTAGTGGTATGATTTTTTTTGTTATTTCTTTAACGTTTTACCTATCCTAAAGTGCATAAAATAGTATATTAACCTCGTGACTAAAGTGTCTTTTAATCCCTTGGCGAATTGTAGCCCTCCCTACGGTCGGGCTACAAACCTTTCGCCGCGGGATTAAAAGAGACACTTTAGTCCCTAGGTTAATAATATACTATTAGAAAAATTAATAAATAAAATACCTCAACGTGTCAATTTTTTCCCAGGGGTCAAAAATTCAATTTTTTTTCGCATATTAAAAAATATTTTTTTCTTTTACCAAAACATTCCTGGTAGGCTCACTAATAAAAAATCCTGAACTTGACATGGGCCCCCTAAGTAGCAACAGAGATATACAAATTTCACCAGCCGCCACTGCCCTCGCCTCTCTCCCCATTTACCATATGTTGAAATTACATATAACAATTATCTATTACTAACAGTTATTCATTCACGTTTTGTATGTTTCAGAATGAACAAATATATATAAATGAACAACTAAAATTAAATATTATGATGCCTAAAGCCAATTGATTTTTTTTTTAAATTCCCTCATCTCCAGACTAACTTTAAAACCATCAGTCACACAAACATTTTTTTTATCTAAGACATCCTACGTAGACTCCAAGCCTAAGTAGTAACGTACCGTGGGCGTCTGAAGAGAAGAGCAATGTAATGTATTGATACGGAATTTAAAGGATTGGAGGTTGGGACGGAAAGGGAAAACATCTGCAGGCAATTTGAGAGAAGTTCTGTTCTAGGCTTTTGTAGCTAGACAGTAAAGGGATGTATATGTAACGCGCCTCTTGTTGTTCAGTTAGGAAAAGTCAAGGGGGAGTAATACCGGCTAGCTCTTCAGAGCAAATTCCGTGGAAGTAGCGGTAGAAAGGGGATAAATCCCCAACAGCTCGGCGATGAGCGGGAGACGGGAGTTTTCTCGTGAGGGCTGGGTCATTGATAACTCGAATGGCTCTCTTTTGGATAGAATCAAGGATGTTAAGTGTCGAAGGTGATGCCGCTCCCCAGATGTGGGAGCAGTACTCTAGGTGTATAAGTTGGAAGGGGAGAAGCGTTTTCTGGCTTGAAAGAAAAAACAAAGCTTTTTAGCTGCCAATGTCGCTACTGAAGTAATGTGTTTGTGCCAGCTGAGATCATGTTCGAAAGCGACGCCAACAAGATCGAATGTTTCATTGTTTTGTAGGGCTTGGTCATTCATGTGGATGGGGTAAGCATTGCCAGATTTTTTTGCGTGACAGGGATCAAGACTGGGTTTTGGAGGCGTTGAACAAGGTTCTTGGCATTCCAATCTAAGATTAATTGAAGATGTTGGGAAAGAGATAATTGCATAGATCTGCGTCTATAATCCAGCTCTTCGAGACTTATCTGGAAAATTGAATGTTGGAGTGAGTACTATCGTCGGCGTAACTGTGAATGGGATTGGTAGTTGAAGAGAGTGGGTCATTAATGTGAAGAAGAAATAGGGCTGATGCCAGGACTGAGCCTTGGGGGACGTCAACATTGATAGTATGGAAGTCAGATGAGTGACCGTCAACCACGACAGATATGCGTCGATTAGAGAGGAAGCTACCAATCCAGGTATATAGTTTGGTAGGAAGACCATAAGAAGGTAGTTTGTTAAGGAGTGCGACATGTCATACTTGGTCAAAGGCATTGGAAATGTCCAGAGTAACAATCTGAGATTCTCCATGAAATTGGAGGGACTTGTACCAGTTATGTCATGTGTGACAAAGTCATGGATGATTTTGTATTTTTCTACATATTTTAGAATTTCCAAGTTGATAGCTTTCTCCATAACTGTGCTGACAACACAGACAAGAGAGATAGGTCTATACTTGAATGGAAGGGACTTGGAACCTTTCTTCGGGGCAGGCTGCACTCGAGCAGTGTTCCAGCTATCTGGGAAGATACCCTTGTCATAAGAGATCTGGAAAAGACGAGTTAAGATGGGTGCAAGTTCTGAAGCGCATTTTCTTAGGACAATTGCTGGTGGTATGCCATCCAGACCGGAGGACTTTTTGATGTCAAGAGGGAGAATAATTTTTTTAACTTGTTTGACATTACTTCCATATTAATAAATCAGTGGCGGCTGATGAAATTTTAATGTCATACAGGGTTATTTTTTCAAAACCTGCGGGCTAACTTTATTATTCAAAGAGACAGGCCTATATTTCCAAGCGAAACTTTAGAGAATAGTCCAACTAACAAAAATACGGAAATAAATTTTCCCCACTGTGGCCAGTTTGTAAGTTATTTCAGAAAAAACATATTTTCTTTAATGGCAACAATGCATTTTTTTTACAAATTTTGATACATCTCGTGATTCTATGAAAAACAAAGAATAAAATTTTTTGATTAGAGTAACAGTCTACGAGCTATTTGTGCAAGGGTAAAATGGCCAAATTTACAATGCGCTTTTAACAATAATTTTTTTTTGTTTTTCTTAGGTTAAAACAAAATAACTGTACATAAACAAGTTTTTGTACAACTGCCCTGAAAATACCTAAAAAATAAAAATTTATTTACTTTTCATAGTTATTACATTGATAAGTATTCGCAATATGGATTTAATACATATCGTTAGATCTGTAGACATAACAGCCAGATTCTCCAACGCTAGTCTGGTCTAATTTGACAACCAAAAGTTTTAAACTGACAAGTGTAAGAATAACACAACTAAGTTTTATACTATAAACGTGTTTCTGAGCTTTGTCACAAATTTATCAAGAAAAGGACAATTTTAGTACGTACCTTCAACAATAATAGAACTAAATTCATTTTAGCAACACGTTTCAAGATGAAAATCATTTGGAAACCAAGTAAATCGCTGAAATATCACAATAATTTATAAGTTTTTAATGATGACTTATTAACAATGACATGACAAAAACTTGTCAAACATAACTGATCAACTTAATCAACTATAAGATCTTAATTTAAACCAGTACTAAATCTTAAACTTTCTTGGTGAATCCGAACGAAAAAGTGAATAAAAAAATAAATTAAAATTTAAACGTCCATAGCTTGTAAACTGCTCTTCTAAACACAAATTGTTACTTTGTGTTTGTTTTAGAATCACGACATGTATCAAAATTTATGAAAAAACTGCATTGTTGCCATTTAAAACAATATGTTTTTTTAATAAACTACAAACTGGCAACACTGGGGAAAATTTGTTTCCGAATTTTTCTTACTTGGACTACTCTGTAACATTTCTTTGGAACTACATCTCCTTAAATAAAAAGTTAGCCTATGTCAGGTTCAGGCCCGGATTGGGACAGGCGAGCGACCGAGAAAATCTCGGTGGGCCGCCGGGCCAAAGAGGCCGGTGAGGCCGAAGGCCTGGGCGCTCAGACTTTATCCCACTTCGGATCATAGCATTTCCCAACCCCAAACATAAAAAGAAAATACCTTGAAAACGATGTAAATTATTATTTATATATTAATTTTAACTTATTTATTTTTTATATTAAATATTATATTTTTCAATATCATTTAACTCACGTGTAAAAATAAAATTAAAATAAAAACTTTTTGGGGACATCCACTATGTGGGTATGTGCCGGGCCAGATTGACAGATTTTTTTTTACCGAGCTGAGGTCAGACCGGCCTCCTTGGGACTCTTGGGAGGCAAATACAATACAAACGGATTAACATTTAAATTTAAAATTAAAAGAGTAAATATTTTGTTAACCATAAATATATTATGATATGATTTACAAACAAAACAGATAGGTATACAAAACAGGAAAACCAAAAATAAAAGAATACTCTGTTAGCCTTAAACAACAAAAATAAAATGTGATTGTGAAAAAAAATCATAGTTAATAACTAAGAAGCTTTCTTATTGTGCTACTTTTTTCGGCTATAAAATCACATCTTGCGCTTGAGCTTTACTTAAAAAACACGATTTTGACGCACAACGAATTGTCAAATGCGAAACAATGTTCTGCGTTCTACCTACAGTTCCGACTTGTAAATTTATATCCTAATATTCGAACATAAAATGTCTTTTTTTTTTCAAAAATCTCTTTAACAAATATTTAGGGTTTTCAGTGACGCGGGTAATTTAAGGCTAGTGCGGGTATTTTCAACACTTGAAGTGAGGAAAGTTGGATGATTGCATTGGCAGCACTGAACGCGATAGCGTCGCACAGTGTAACATTTTTGATGGTTCGTTAGCATAGGGCAAAACAGCGACTATCGAATTTTAATTTGTTTTGTCTCTAGATTATTCGTAAAATGTATCACCGTAAAGTACTTCCTTTTTAAGCAGAAATTTGACTTTTCTGAGAGCAATAAAAATAATGCGAAAATAAGTCTAACTTAAAAAAAATCATAATATGTGTTCTATAAAAAATGTGAAAGCAATTTTTGTTGTAGCTATAGTATGCTAACTACTCTTGATATTTTCAGATTTTCGTGGAAATATTTGTAAAGTTTACTTACATACGGAATTTTGAAGAATTGTGGTCCTAGTTGAAGAAAAAACAAAGTTTGGTGTGATTTTTAAAATGTTGTTGTTGTTTTTGGATTAATGGCTCTGGTTGAAACCAAATGGCCAGCGATTTTTAAAAATATTCCTAAATATGTCTCAGTTGTCGCATACATTAGAGTAGAGGATTACCATCTCATACATTAGAAATATCCAAAAATCTCATCCGACTTTGTCCGATTATTGAAAAAAAAAATTTTCTTTAGTAATATCGCACAAGCAGGAATTCAAAGTTGCTTTTTAATGCCGCTTTTGAAGATATTCCAGGTATGTTATATTAAGGTTTCTAAGAAGTTACAAGTAATTTAACTTTTACTTAGAAAGGTGGCTAGAATAAAATTAAATAAAGTATTCATGAATCTAAGTACCTACCTACATAGATTTAAAAATACGTTATTACACCCAGTTTTAAATTGTTACTTTATTAAACATTATATTATTCTAAGAAGTAGGTAATAAGTTAACTCATTAAGCACGCTTTGTAATTTCATTTCTTCATGTTCTTAAAATCTTCACAAATTTTTTGCATTCGTCAAAGGATTTGCTAATGTTTAAAATATCATAACAAGTAACAACCTAAAAATATTACAATAAAAAATGCTAAAATCACGAAAGAGAACTTACATACGACATATATTCTGACTTTCACAATAATTTATTTTTATTTTTTATTCACGGGACACTGACTCATTGATGCCACAAACACTGTGGGGTTACTTAATTAAGGATGCCACCAAATGCAATATCCACTAAGGTTGAAAACAAAGTAATAAAATAGTGTCAAATTTATATTTTGTTATTATTCGGTAGGAATGTGCAAAGCAAACGTTCAAACGTATTCAAATTGTTTGATTTACAATTTGTAAATTACAAACAAAAACTCAGAATTTGTTACAATTGTTAATACAAAAATTCTTCCCAGTTTTGTTAAAGAAATCCCAGAAATCGGGAAATTCCCCACAAGTTGGCAACACTTTGCCGGAAAAAACTAAATCCCCGATAGGTGATTATTATCTAGACCGATGCACAGTGTAACAAAATCGAAAATTCATGGACATTGGAACTTTGCTTCGCTGTTTTGCAAAAATTGTGGCATATAAAAACATATATTGGAGTACGCTATTACTGTACTAAATTTATACCTACGTAGTACCTTACTAGGTACCGGTCGCTCAAAAAATATAATTATTTTACGACAAAATAAATAAAAAAATACTGTTTTCGGTTTACTCGTAGTAGACTTAAATACTAATTATATATAAAAAAAATTAATTAACCTAATTTTCACAATCTGAGCTGGCGACTAATCCATTAGAAATTGCCTTCTTCAATGTTAGTTTCTTTAAAAAGTGTTTCGGTTTCTAAGAACAGATAATTTTTTTTGCCGTATATTTTGGCATGATAAAGGAAATAAGGCGATTTGAAGAAATTAACAAGTTGTGCAGTATGTCCTCAATATTCTCGGTCCGTCATCGCTTTCGCTCGTAATGTTCTCGGAATTTACGAAACTCTTTATTTCTAGCTTCTGATGCCTCTTTAGATAAATGTCCAATAGGAATAGAAGAAATGTTTTCGCAAATTCCTGCCCCATGTATTAATAACAGGTGAATTCTGGATGGCATATAGCACCAACTATATAGTGGCATATACAGTTTTGCAATACTTATCTGTCTTATGGAAGAAAGCGCTTAAAGAATTACAGCAAATGTGTTAATTAAATTTCTGTTGAATCCAGTGATTGCTGTTGATTTTTCGTATTGTCGGAAAAAAGTTCCAGCAGTATTGCCGTCATTTGTAGTGCCCTCACTATGTTTTACAACGTCTGTTAGTATCCCAAGTTCATTTCGAAAATCATTTTGTATTTTCTTTTTTCTTTGCTCTTTTATTACTTTGTTTTCAACCTTAGTGGCATCCTTAAGTAAGTAACCCCACAGTGTTTGTGGCATCAATGAGTCAGTGTCCCGTGAATAAAAAATAAAAATAAATTATCGTGAAAGTCAGAATATATGTCGTATGTAAGTTCTCTTTTGTGATTTTAGCATTTTTTATTGTAATATTTTTAGGTTGTTACTTGTTATGTTATTTTAAACATTAGCAAATCCTTTGACGCATGCAAAAAATTTGTGAAGATTTTAAGAACATGAAGAAATAAATTGAAAATGAAATTACAAAGCGTACTTAATGAGTTAACTTATTAGCTACTTGTTAGAATAATATAATGTTTAATAAAATAACAATTTAAAACTGGGTGTAATAACGTATTCTTAGATTCATGAATATTTTATTTAATTTTATTCTAGCCACTTTTCTTACTAAAAGTTAAATTACTTGTAACTTCTTAGAAAATTTAATATAACATACCTGGAATAGCTTCAAAAGCGGCATTAAAAAGCAACTTGGAATTCCTGCATGTGCGACAATACTAAAGAAATTATTTATTTCAATAATCGGACAAAGTCGGATGAAATTTTTGGATATTTCTAATGTATGAGTTGTGTAATCCTCTACTCTAATGTATGCGACAACTTAGGCATATTTAGGCATTTTTTTTAAAATCACACCAAACTTTGTTTTTTCTTCGACTAGGACCACAATTCTTCAAAATTCCATATGTAAGTAAACTTTACAAATATTTCCACGAAAATCTTAAAATATCAAGAGTAGTTAGCATACTATAGCTACAACAAAAATTGCTTGCACATTTTTTATAGAACACATATTATGAAATTTTTTAAGTTAGACTTATTTTCGCATTATGTTTATTGCTCTCAGAAAAGTCAAATTTCTGCTTAAAAAGGAAGTACTTTACGGTGATACATTTTACGAATAATCTAGAGACGAAACAAATTAAAATTCGATAGTCGCTGTTTTGCCCTATGCCCACGAACTATCAAAAACGTTACACTGTGCGACGCTATCGCGTTCAGTGCTGCCAATGCAATCATCCAACTTTCCCCACTTCAAGTGTTGAAAATATCCGCACTGGCCTTAAATTACCCACGTCACTGAAAACCTAAATATTTGTTAAAGAGATTTTTGAAAAAAAAAAAGAAATTTTATGTTCGAATATTAGGATATAAATTTACAAGTCGGAACTGTAGGTAGAACGCAGAACATTGTTCCGCATTTGACAATTCGTTGTGCGTCAAAATCGTGTTTTTTAAGTAAAGCTCAAGCGCAAGATGTGATTTTATAGTCGAAAAAAGTAGCACAATAAGAAAGCTTCTTAGTTATTAACTATGATTTTTTTTCACAATCACATTTTATTTTTGTTGTTTAAGGCTAACAGAGTATTCTTTTATTTTTGGGTTTCCTGTTTTGTATATCTGTTTTGTTTGTAAATCATATCATAATATATTTATGGTTAACAAAATATTTACTCCTTTAATTTTAAATTTAAATGTTAAATGTTTTTAATCCATTTGTATTGTATTTGCCTCCCCAGGGGCGGACCGTGACTTTTGGTTTGGGGGGGGGGTTGGTAGACAAAACCATTGTTTTTATATAAAGATGTATATACTACCGTGCTGTATAATGTTTATAATAACTACTATAAGAGATCAATGGGGGGGGGTTACCCCCCCCCCCCCCCCGGTACGCCTCTGTGCCTCCCAAGAGTCCCAAGGAGGCCGCTCCGACAAGAGGCCGGGCTGACCTCAGCTCGGTAAAAAAAATCTGTCAATCCGGCCCTGGTCAGGCTTTAAATAATTAACCCTGTATATCTCTGTTACTGCTTACAGGACCCATGCCAAGTTCATGCTTTTAATAGTGAGCCTACTAGGAATGTTTTGATAAAGGAAAAAAATTATTTGTAATTTGCGACAAAAAGTTGAATTTTACCTTTTACCCCCCGGGAAAAAAATTAACATTATTAGTTATTTTATTTTATATTTTTTCTAAACAAATATTTCATCATTTTGTCGAAATTTTTTTGATTTGAAAAAGAAAGAAGAAAAGGAAAAATGTGTTAGTAAAAAGTTATAGTCATTTGAATTTTGTGAAACCTAAAATATAATTTAAAAAAAAATTTAAATGACTAACTTTCTACTAACACATTTTTTCTCTTAAAATTTTAAATTTTTTAACAAATTGATGTAAACTTTGTTTGGAAAAAACAATAAATAAAATACCTAAGCGTGTTCATTTCTTTTCCAGGAGAGTCGAAGCAAAAATTCTTTTTTTTAAAAATTACAAAATATTTTCTTTCGTTACCAAAACATTCCTAGTAGGCTCATTATGAAAAATCCTTAACTTGGCATGGAGCAACAGAGATATACAATTTTAAATTTTCACCAGCCCCCACTGTTAATTGTTGTTCTAATCTTATTGTTTACATGCCTCAGAGTACAATTTCAGTCTTTCATAGGTAAACCACTGCAGGTTTTGCAAATTCGTGTTTCTTTCCAAAATTACTAACGATAATCTGTATAACTTCATTTGTTATGGCTGAAATATATAGATTTGACACTCCAAAAAATGGCTCTAAATCCACTAGACTGTTTGGATAACCCAATCATCTTAACAGTAAACATAGCCTTTCCACACCTACAAACATTGAGAGCTCAAAACAGTATATCTCAACTCATTATACACATATCCCAGATGTAACAAAGCATTGCAGTATGTACAGTATTGTAAAAATGTTACATTTTGCACCCCTACAGACTGAAAAAAAAAACAAACACGATAATGCAAGGACCAAAAGACAGTTTTACAATCACAATTATTATACTATACATTATGTCTGTGAAGTTGGTCCCCCAAATGCAAAATTCATTAAAAATTAATGGAGTTCCTAGTTTCCTATGAAGAGTTGTAGAATACTTTTTACTTTTTATTAATAGTTCCATTAAAATAAAAGTAAAAACAGTATTTTAAAAATGGGGACTAACTCCACACAGCCCCCAATTTATTGCAAAAACAAAAGTTTGACCACAACGCATAATAGTACTCCATTAGGAGTAGTTCATTTTTTTATGATTTTCGAAGCCAGAGCTCTTACCAAAAACATTGTATTACATGTTTTGAGCTTTTTGGGAAGTAAAAAATTCAACAACAAAAGGTCATTATATTTAAGCAGAATGGTAGAACTATGGCGGCACTAACGGGAACTTATGAGTTTTGGACCAAGACTATTGTTACATGTCATGGGGGGCGAACTTCACACTTTTTTAACACTAAAATTACCTGACCTTGTAGACGTTCTAATTTTTTCTGGTATTCTAACATGCTTCTACATTCATCTTTAGACAAGCTTTCAATGGTCTCGTGGGTTTGGATAAGGTGGAGTAGGTATTCCATTTTCAATTACAGTCAATTACTTCATTATTTTCTTCAAACATTAAAACAAGTGACTCAAGAACATCCTTCATTGTGTGTTAAGAATCTTTAAATTATACCAGTATTGTTATATAGGTACCTATTTATATAATGATAAAAGTGAACCAACCTGTAGCTAATGCGTTTGATTTCTTATTCGTAACTAAACAGAGAAATAGTCCCAGATTCTTCCTTTCTTAATATATAAGGCATGGAAATATTTCGTCACTATAAAAAATACAATACTTAAAAACAACAACAAAAACTCAAACATTATAATCAGCTGATTCCATTGCATGAAATTGACATTTCTCCTTCGGCTGAATTCGGCTGTTCGGCTTTCGCTCGCCGTCGATCGATAGAAAAATGGTTTAAACCACCCTGCTGTTGCTATGTTGTCAAGTCCTCTTGCAAGAATTAATTTATCATTGGCTGCGTTCAGCCGACTTTCAGCGGTCTCAGCAGTAGATCAAATTTGACAGATGACATGTTACATTACATGTCGTCACATTTGATATAAGTAATCATGTGGTCGCTGCCAAATCCAACCAGCTGCTGAGACCGCTGATGATCAGCTAAACACAGCCATAGTTGTAACTAATAGGTATAGTAAACTTTTTCTTAAATATCGCAATATGGTGGCCAAGTCACTTGTCATTTACGGCACCCTGTTGAAATCTGGTCTATTTTACGTTTCGAGGTTTGCTACAACACAGGACCGGACTTGTACTCATCGTTTAACTTAAGTAATAAACACCAAGAAAATCTAGTCTCCGAAATCTATATAGTCGAAAAATAAAATGTTTAAAACACATACTTTACAAAGAAATACCCACAGAAACACCAACATCACAAACACAAAACACCAAAATAAATCGACGCGACCTGTCATGTCAGCTTGATACGGCTCACTCGCCTACTGCCAACCCACTACTCATCCAGGGACTTTTCAAAGGAACCAATATCAGCTGTTGATGTCATCTGTAATTGTCAAATGTCGCAACGCTCAGTTTTATCGTATATTGAACTCTATCATTCATTTCATTACTATTACCAGAGACTACAAAATTTAGACAGACACTCGAATATACCGAAAAGCCGGTCTCCCTTAAGACATTGGGTGGGTTTACTGGTTTTTATGGTTGAAAAGTTTGATTTTCCGCCATTACAGATACATGTAGATACTTAGTATAACTTAGTATACACATTTATATAAGGGTAGACAAACAAACTTTTAAATCATGAACCAGTAAACCCACCTAATGTCTCACGGGATACCTGCTTTTCGTTGCACGGCAGTGTTCGTCTAGGTAATATTTAGTCTATGCTATTCCTATGCATCCTGTCTTTGAAATGCCTGTAGCTGACGTTTCAAATTACCAGTTACTTCGTTTTATGAAAGTCGTATCTTCATGTAATTTTCTTAGGAGCGTGCTTGCATGTTATCTTTCAAACTTAGTTTAACTGACCCTCCACCGTAACCTTCTCATGTACAAACCATTGCTGTCAAATTAAATGGGTTTGCCAGCAATCAGCAAGACCTTCAAAAAGTCCCTAAGCTGCATTTGGACTCTTAAGTACGACTTTCTTTTTGATCGCGGCAATACAAGTAAATGACTGAAAGATTGTAGGGTGCACTGAGAGAAATCCCCCAATACAACTGTTATCCTGACACGAGGTTATTTGTGGTTATACAATTTTCCATACCCATAAATACGCATCTGTTTAAATTTACGATACTTTTGTATTGTGGTAAGAATATCAGTTATGCTCACTGAGGGAAAAGTATATTAACCATTATAGAAAATTACATAATGGTTATGCAAAAGTTATATACTATTTGTGACAAATAAACCGTTTGTTACGGTTATACAACGCGTTTTTCTAAAAACTTAGCAAATTTACCATTACCACTAAGTATTATTTTATACCGGTTATATAACCAGTTATATTAAATATTACTAGGGCAAATTTTAGTTTTATAGCCGCTATGTGGTTAAGTATATACCACCAAAATATTATTATATATCGGATATATAACCAGTTATATTAAATTCCTTTAGAGCTAGCTTTAGCTGTATAACTACTATATGATTAACTATATAGAATTAAAATATCATCATATACAGATTATATGAAATGTTACTAAAGCAAGTTTTTGTTATGCAGCCGCTATATGGTTAATTATATACCATTAAAATATCATTATATATCAGTTATATAATAAGTTATGTGAATTTTTCTAATGGTAATATTCTAGTTGTATGACAATAATTATATAATTTTTAATGCGTTAAATATCAGCTCTGTATTTTCAAATTCTTATATAGGTGCCTGATCATGAATAAATGTTTGTTACATATATGAGCCGAAAAACTTTACTAATGATAAAGCATCTATATAGTAGTTTGAAAATACAGAGAGAGTTACTTAACATACTAAAAATTACACATTATTGTCATATAACTAAGATATAACCATTAGAAAAATGTATATAAAATAATTATTACTGCAATGCATAATTTAATGACCAGTGATGAGATTTCAGTCCGTTTTCAATAAATAAAACACCAATTTCTATAAACGTCAAATATATTTATAAATAAAAATAATTCGGAACTGTCATAACTAATTGTAACGTAAAATGTTCAGTTTTGTTTTACATAATATTTAAAACAAAAAACTTGAAGATAGAAGTTAATGATATATTCCCGACTTTTGCGAAACGTGTTTGGGAACGTTTAATTCTCGCCTTAGTTCAAAAATATCTTCAACATATTGTAAAAGTTATGGCAGAGTTAACAGTGCTTTTAAGAGAGGACCTGAAAAATAAAACAAATACGATGAACAGAAAATATACATTTATAAATTTATCTTATTAATAATATTGTCATGGGCGCCCATAGAGTAAATTTCAGAGGGGGGGGGGTCAACCAGCCAAAAAACCGTATGTTACAAAATCACGAAGTTGAGCAGTTGTTAAAAAGCACCGTGGAATCCGACCCCAGGGGGGCAACTGCCCCCCTTGCCCCTCTCTATGGGCGCTCATGAATACTGGTAAAGTTTGTTGAGTAATTGGTGATTTTATATTGCCCTTCATCAACAAAACATTTTTGTTGTCCTTTAACAATAATAAAACCCCTTGTTTTTTATCTGTATCTTGAATTTGCAGACCATATTGATAAAAAAAAACTGATGGTTTGTTGACCGATTTACAGTAGTTTCATTGGTTCAGACTAGTTGATATCTGCGGGAGCAGTTACTGTTTATTTCTTAACAAAAACCTCCCCTTGTATCAAAATTTTTCCGTTGTTTCTTACGTTATCCCATTAAATTTTTCCATAATATTTTATTTTTAAATCAAAATAATAAATTTTCCCCATCAACCACCCTTTCAAAAATACAACATTTTATGCTTACTAACGTTTTCTTCTGGAACTACACACATCTTTCGTGCTTTGGCCTCTGCTGCTAGAATGGCATTAGCTAGTTCAGACAGTCTGGTGTAAATTAAATCATCCTTGTCACTATATTTGATATCGACGTCACTTTCAACCTAAGAAGTATATTTTACTAGTTATTGGACAAAACTTTTTGGTAATAAAGTACACATCTCATAAGTATACAGTATACACACTAAATTGTGCTTACCAATGTTTTTTCTGGAAGCACACATATCTTTCATGCTTTGGTCTCTGCTGCTAGGATGGCATTAGCTAGTTCAGGCAGTTTGGTGTAAGTTAAATCATCCTTGTCACTATGTTTGACATCGACGTCACTTTCAACCTAAGGAGTACATTTTACTAGTTACTGGCCAAAAATGTTTGGTAATAAAGTACACATCTCGTAAGTATACAAACAAAAATACAAAATTGTATGCTTACCAATGTTTTCTTCTGGAACAACACATATCTTTTGTGCTTTGGCCTCTGCTGCTAGGATGGCATTAGCTAGTTCAGGCAGTTTGGTGTAAATTAAATCATCCTTGTCAGTATGTTTGACACCAATGTCAATTTCAACCTAGAAGTACATTTTACTAGTTACTGGACAAAAAATTGTTGGTAATAAAGTACACATCTCGTAAATATGAAAATGTGAGGAAAATTTAACTTTTGTACTTTTTAGCAACTAAAATAACCCAAAACCTAACAAAAGAGAGGTTAGGATAATTTATTAATCCGCTTCTCAACCTTTTGACACTGATCAAAGCATAATATCTATTCTTATCAGGTTAATATCACTCTCGCTACATTTCAATACAGTTAAAAAAAAGTAATACAAATTAAAATCACAATAAAACCTAAAGAAAAGAAGAACATCCTACGCGATGAAAAATAGTACCTACCTATTTTCAACTGGTAAAATGATATTAAAAATTGCAAGAAAATAAATCAATCCGCTATTTTTTCACTATATATTATTACAAAAAACTGCCTTATCTTGTTAAATATTATTTTTGAAGAAAATTAAGCATTGCGTTAGTGTTCAAGAACCAAAAATATACATCACACTTATAAACGACAAACTTCATAAGAAAAGCCGCCATGTTCACGATTCGTGTGTGGGAAGGTGAAGCTAGCAAAGCAAAAAAATACTTAGATAATATAAATATACCTTTAAATTAACTTACTTACCTTTAAATCTTTCTAATTATTCCTTTGTTAAAACTAAGTCCATGCTATATTATTGCAAAACTACGGATCTAACAAATAAACAGCATATACAATACCGGCGATGTCGCAAAATGCCAAAATAATGCATTACCTATTAATACATAAATGCAAATGGCCGAGTCGCGAATCATATGCACGAACACCGAAATTAGACGAGCTGCAATGTCGATGCATTTTGATTGGTTGGCAAACGGAAACCTTGAACAAAGTTATAACTTGATCTTCTTGGGACAAAACAACTGGTATATTACCATTATATATTTTTTGTATACTGGTTATACAATCTCTCTAAATGGATCATGTATATAGCTAATTACATTAGCACTATGGAACAAGAATATAGCGGCAGCAAAGTATTTAACAACAAAAGGGATGTTGTATAACGGTTATATTCCTTGGTGCAGCATAACTGATATTCTTGCCACAATACAAAAGTATCGTAAATTTATACAGATGCGTATTTATGGGTATGGAAAATTGTATAACCACAAATAACCTCGTGTCAGGATAACAGTTGTATTGGGGGATTTCTCTCAGTGCTGCACCAAGGAATATAACCGTTATACAACATCCCTTTTGTTGTTAAATACTTTGCTGCCGCTATATTCTTGTTCCATAGTGCTAATGTAATTAGCTATATACATGATCCATTTAGAGAGATTGTATAGCCAGTATACAAAAAATATATAATGGTAATATACCAGTTGTTTTGTCCCAAGAAGATCAAGTTATAATTTTGTTCAAGGTTTCCGTTTGCCAACCAATCAAAATGCATCGACATTGCAGCTCGTCTAATTTCGGTGTTCGTGCATCATATGATTCGCGACTCGGCCATTTGCATTTATGTATTAATAGGTAATGCATTATTTTGGCATTTTGCGACATCGCCGGTATTGTACATTATTATGCTGTTTATTTGTTAGATCCGTAGTTTTGCAATAATGTAGCATGGACTTAGTTTTAACAAAGGAATAATTAGAAAGATTTAAAGGTAAGTAAGTTAATTTAAAGGTATATTTATATTATCTAAGTATTTTTTTGCTTTGCTAGCTTCACCTTCCCACACACGAATCGTGAACATGGCGGCTTTTCTTATGAAGTTTGTCGTTTACAAGTGTGATGTATATTTTTGGTTCTTGAACACTAACGCAATGCTTAATTTTCTTCAAAAATAATATTTAACAAGATAAGGCAGTTTTTTGTAATAATATATAGTGAAAAAATAGCGGATTGTTTTATTTTCTTGCAATTTTTAATATCATTTTACCAGTTGAAAATAGGTATGTACTATTTTTCATCGCGTAGGATGTTCTTCTTTTCTTTAGGTTTTATTGTGATTTTAATTTGTATTACTTTTTTTTAACTGTATTGAAATGTAGCGAGAGTGATATTAACCTGATAAGAATAGATATTATGCTTTGATCAGTGTCAAAAGGTTGAGAAGCGGATTAATAAATTAACCTAACATCTCTTTTGCTTAGTTTTTCGATACTTTTAGTTGCTAAAAAGTACAAAAGTTAAATTTTCCTCACATTTTCATATTTACGAGATGTGTACTTTATTACCAACAATTTTTTGTCCAGTAACTAGTAAAATGTACTTCTAGGTTGAAATTGACATTGGTGTCAAACATACTGACAAGGATGATTTAATTTACACCAAACTGCCTGAACTAGCTAATGCCATCCTAGCAGCAGAGGCCAAAGCACAAAAGATATGTGTTGTTCCAGAAGAAAACATTGGTAAGCATACAATTTTGTATTTTTGTTTGTATACTTACGAGATGTGTACTTTATTACCAAACATTTTTGGCCAGTAACTAGTAAAATGTACTCCTTAGGTTGAAAGTGACGTCGATGTCGAACATAGTGACAAGGATGATTTAACTTACACCAAACCAAAAATGCCATCCTAGCAGCAGGGGCCCAAAGCATGAAAGATATGTGTGTTTCCAGAAAAAAATTGGTAAGCATACAATTTTGTGTCTATACTGTATACCTACTTATGAGATGTGTACTTTATTACCAAAAAGTTTTGTCCAATAACTAGTAAAATATACTTCTTAGGTTGAAAGTGACGTCGATTCCAAATATAGTGACAAGGATGATTTAATTTACACCAGACTGTCTGAACTAGCTAATGCCATTCTAGCAGCAGAGGCCAAAGCACGAAGGATGTGTGTAATTCCAGAGGAAAAAGTTAGTAAGCATAAAATTTTGTATTTTTCAAAGGGTGGTTGATGGGGAAAATTTATTATTTTGATTTAAAAATAAAATAACTTTATGGAAAAATTTAATGGGATAACGTAAGAAACAACGGAAAAATTTTGATACAAGGGGAGGTTTTTGTTAAGAAATAATCAGTAACTGCTCCCGCAGATATCAACTAGTCGGAACCAATGAAACTACTGTAAATCGGTCAACAAACCATCAGTTTTTTTTTATCAATATGGTCTGCAAATTCAAGATACAGATAAAAAACAAGAGGTTTTATTATTGTTAAAGGACAACAAAAATGTTTTGTTGATGAAAGGCAATATAAAATCACCAATTACTCAACAAGCTTTACCAGTATTCATGAGCGCCCATAGAGAGGGGCGAGGGGGGCAGTTGCCCCCCTGGGGTCGGGGTCCACGGTGCTTTTTAACAACTGCTCAACTTCGTGATTTTGTAAAATACGGTTTTTTGGCAGGTTGCCCCCCCCCCCCCCCCCCATGAAATTTACTCTATGGGCGCCCATGACAATATTATTAATAAGATAAATTTATAAATGTATATTTTTTGTTCATCGTATTTGTTTTATTTTTCAGGTCCTCTCTTACAAGCACCGTTAACTCTGCCATAACTTTTACAATATGTTGAAGATATTTTTGAACTAAGGCGAGAATTAAACGTTCCCAAACACGTTTCGGAAAAGTCGGGAATATATCATTAACTTCTATCTTCAAGTTTTTAGTTTTAAATATTATGTAAAACAAAACTGAACATTTTACTTTACAATTAGTTATGACAGTTCCGAATTATTTTTATTTATAAATCTGTGGTTATTTGCCAAAAGCTGATATGTCACTTTTTGTGCCATATTCACTTTTTATCTGCATGATATGTAATTTAAAGCAAAGTTTTATGTGCCAAAACCTGATATGTCGATCTACAAAAATAGTAGGGAACTAATAAAACATCACAGTATGACATGTCACTGAAAGCATTTTCAGTGTTGGCCAAAACATGACATGTCAGACATATCAGTTTGGACCGCGCTCATACGAAGTAAAGTGTGACATATCAAGTTTTGTCAAGTTATAATTTGAGGTTAGATTAGACTAAAAGGCGGTAGTGCGATACAATCTTTAATGAAAGTTACGAGTGTATTACAGGAAAAAACTAATTATTTCAGGTAAATTTATTATGTTATGCCTTCTAATTTGGCACTGGTATGGTACAACAAATCATTCAATTTTTCCAAATATTACCGGTCTATTAGTGTGAAAGAAAATAAGTAAAAAGTATACTTTGTGTCTTAGTTACTGACATTAAAAATTTATAAATATTGAGAGCATTTTTTCTTAATGTTATTTACACACCTATATATTGAGAGCATTTTTTCTTAATGTTATTTACCTATGACTAATAGAAATATAGTTTTTTAAAAAAAGCTCATTTATTGTGGTTGATGGTATGAATAAAATGGCTTTTAATAATAATTATTTTTATTTTATGCAAAAAACTGTTTAGTTTTAATTTACCTTTTTGTATTTTAGTAACCAAACATCATGAGCTCGAGAGGCAAACGGATTGTAGAAATGGCAAAAGAACTAATTAGTACTCAGAAAGTAGTAGTTGAAACAATTCCCAACCTGGATAATAATGATAGTATCATTACTATACCGTTTGAACCAAGTTCTAGTAATGAAAATTTGTCAAGTAATAAAAAAGACAGTAAGGATACTGTTGTTATCCACAATTCCAATTATGACAGTGAGTCCTGTGATGATGACTACGACAAAGATTATATCCCTGAAGATAGCTCATCGGATGAATCTGTTGAGGCAAATACTAGAATGGAGCCCAAGAAAATAAGACTAGATACAGAAACTTCAAATCATAAAGAGGTCAAAAATAAAAATAACGAGGAGGAGGTCAAAGAGGAAGTACAAGTTAAGAAGCAAAGAGTGGTTAACAGAAAATTAATGAGGGAAAAGAAATTAAGAGGAGAAGAATATCTGACTCGAAAAGGTGTATTGGTACCTGCGAAACAGTTTGTTCCTCTTATAAACTGCTGCAGAAAGAAATGTGCAGATAAACTACTACCAGAAAACCAAAAACTAATTTTTGATGATTTTTTAAGAAACGTAAGCAACAAAGATCAATTTCTAAGTGACAGAATTAAACTAACACAAAAAAAAGTTGAGCGAAAGGGCAGAAGTAAAACAGGTAACACAAAATTCAGAGAAATAACAGCGACATATTTCGTTACTTTAAAAGGACAGGAACTAGATATTTGTAAAAGAATGTTTCAAAATACGTATGGAGTCACAAGGGGTAAAGTTGATATTATAATACAGAAGAAAAATGCTTCTCAAACTGGATTTATAGGCGAGAACTCAACAGGAAAGCAAAAACCAGGAAATGCAAGAGATGACGAGCGACAAGAAGCAATAAACCATATCGACAGCTATCCCAAATATGAAAGCC